>OZ014523.1:103145408-104345408 GCA_963966055.1 Lathyrus aphaca | reverse complement strand
ATTATTGATACTGGTGCAACGCATTATTTTGTTTTTGATAATTATGTTAAGATATTGAGTCTTACGTTGTCTGCTATGAATGGAGAGTTAATTGTCGAGATTCCAACTAAGGGATCAGTGACTACTTCTCTCGTATGTTTGAAATGTCCCTTGTCGGTTTTTGATAAGGATTTCTTGGTTGATTTGGTTTGTCTTCCGTTGATTGGGATGGATGTAATTCTAGGGATGAACTAGTTAGAGTATAACTATGTTCATATAAATTGTTATCGTAAGTCAGTAAGATTTTCTACTCCAGAAGAGGAAGGAGTTAGGCTATTGTCTTTCAGAGAATTGCAGAAATTGGTAAAGGAGGAAGCTCAGATGTTTTCATTGATGGAAACTTTTTCAATTGAAAGAAAGGCTAAGATTGAGGAATTGCAAGTGGTAAGTTATTTTCCTGAGGTTTTCCCTGATGAAATTCTTGATGTACCGCCAGAACGAGAAGTTGAGTTTACGATTGATCTTGTACCTGGTACTAGACTTGTTTCTATGGAACCGTATAGAATGTCTGCATCTGAATTGTCAGAATTGAAGAAGCAGTTAGAAGAGTTACTTGAGAAGAAGTTTGTAAGGCCGAGTGTATCACCGTGGGGAGATCCAGTGTTGTTGGTAAGGAAGAAAGATGGAAGTATGAGACTTTATGCAGATTATAGACAGCTGAATAAAGTAACGATCTAGAATAAGTATCCGCTTCCGAGAATTGATGATTTGATGGATCGGTTGGTGGGTGCTTATGTGTTTAGCAAAATAGATTTGAGGTCAGGTTATCATCAGATCAAGGTTAAAGATGAGGACATTCGGAAGACTGCGTTTAGAACAAGGTATAGACATTACGAGTATTCGGTGATGCCTTTCAGTGTGACTAATGTGCCAAGAGTATTCATGGAATACATGAATTGTATTTTTCATACGTATTTGGATCGTTTTGTAGTTATGTTGATCGATGATATTCTGATTTACTTTAAGTCAGAAGATGAACATAAAGAGCATTTACGGACGGTGTTGGGAGTTTTGAAAGAAAAGAAGTTGTATGAGAAGTTATTCAAGAGTGAATTCTGGTTAAAGGAAGTCAGTTTTCTTGGTCATGTAATTTCAGGCAGTGGTATTTTAGTGGATCCTTCTAAAGTGGAAGTTATGTTACAATGGGAAACTCCAAGATCGGCTACTGAGATTAGGAACTTTTTGGGGTTAGATGGTTATTATAGAAGATTTATTGAAGGTTTTTATAAGTTGGCACTTCCATTGACTAGATTGACTTGTAAGAGTAAAGCTTTTATTTGGGATATTCATTGTGAAGAGAGTTTTACAGAGTTGAAGAAGAGGTTGATGTCGGCTCCTATTTTGACATTACTTAATCCAGATGAACCCTTTGTGGTGTATTGTGATGCTTCATTAATGGGTTTGGGGTGTACTTATGCAGAATAATAAAGTTATTGCGTATGCATCAAGACAGTTGCGAGTGCATGAAAATAATTATCCTACGCACGATTTAGAAATGGTTGCAGTTGTTTTTGTGTTGAAGATTTGGAGGCACTATATGTATGGTTCCAGATTTGAAGTGTTTAGTGACCATAAGAGTCTGAAGTATCTGTTTGATCAGAAAGAGTTAAATATGAGACAATGCATATGGTTGGAATTGTTGAAAGATTATGATTTTGGTTTGAATTACCATCCGGGTAAAGCTAATGTTGAAGCTGATGCTTTAAGTCGTAAGACTTTGCATATGTCAGCAATGATGATTAAAGAATTGGAATTAACTAAGCAGTTTCGTGACATTAGTTTGGTTTGTGAAACGACACTACAAAGTGTAAAGTTGGGCATGTTGAAAATTAATATTGATTTTCTGGATAATATCATAGAGGCTTAGAAGTTAGATGTGAAGTTAGTGGATATTATGGTTGGATGTGGTAAATAAGAAAAGAATGACTTCAAGATAGATGCAAATGGTATTTTGAGGTATTATGATCGGATTTGTATTCCTGATGATGCTGATATGAAGAAGAGTATTCTTGAAGAGGGTCATAAGAGTAGTTTTAGTATTCATCCAAGAGCAATGAAGATGTATCAAGATTTGAAGAAGTTGTTTTGGTGGTCTAGTATGAAGGAAGATGTGGCACGTTTCGTGTATGCTTGTTTGACTTGTCAGAAGTCTAAAGTTGAACATCAGAAGCCTATGGGATTAATGCAACCATTAGAAATTTCGGAATGGAAATGGGATAGAATTTCTATGGATTTTGTTACAGGATTGCCTAATACTGCGAGAGGACACGATTCGATTTGGGTAATTGTTGATAGGTTAACAAAGTCGACTCACTTCATTCCTATCAATATTAGTTTTCCGGTGACTAAGTTGTCTAAGATCTATCTTAGAGTGATTATGAAGCTGCGTGGTGTCCCATTGAGTATTGTGTCAAATAGAGATTTGAGGTTTACGTCAGAGTTTTGGAAGATTTTGCAAGAGCTATTGGGTTCTAAATTGAGGTTGAGTTCAGCTTACCATCCTCAGACAGGTGGACAGACTGAGAGGACTATTCAGTCGTTAGAGGATTTGTTAAGGGCGTGTGTTCTTGAGCAGAGAGGTTCGTGGGATACATATCTTTCGTTGATAGAATTCACGTATAATAATAGCTATCACTCTAGTATTGGGATGGCACCTATTGAGGCATTGTATGGTCGGAGATGTAGGACTCCGTTGTGTTGGCATGAATCTGGTGAAGGTGTAGTGCTTGGACCTGAGATAGTTCGAGAGACTACGGAGAAGATTAAGTTGATCAGAGAAAAAATGAAACCTTCTTAGAGTAGACAGAAGAGTTACAATAATATGCGAATGAAAGATTTGGAATTCCAAGTTGGTGAGCATGTGTTTTTGAGAGTTACGCCTGTAACTCGTGTTGGAAGGGCGTTTAGGTCTAAGAAGCTTACTCCGAGGTTTATTGGTCTGTATCAGATATTGGACAGAGTGGTAAAAAATGCTTATCGAGTGGCCTTATCGCCTAATTTGTCAAATTTGCATGATGTGCTCCACGTTTCGCAACTCCGGAAGTATGTTTTTGACCTGTCTCATGTTGTTAGTATGGATGATATTCAAGTACGGGATAATTTCACTGTGGAGACTCTGCCGGTACCTATTGAGGATCGAGAGATGAAAACCTTGCGAGGCAAGGAGATCGCGTTTGTGAAAGTTGTTTGGCTAGGAGCTGCTGGTGAGAGTATGACGTGGGAGTTAGAGATCAAGATGCAGGAGTCTTATCCTGGGTTGTTTGAGCGAGGTAAGATTTTCGAGGACGAAAATGTTCTAGTGGGGGAGAGTTGTAACACCCCGATTTAATTAATAAATTTAATAATTTTAATGAGATTTGTTGTGTTTTGAGATGTGTGATGTTTGTTGCTATGATGATTAGATGATTTAAGTGGTTTTAATTGGTTAGTGGTTTAGGTCTATTTTGGGGAGTTTTTAGAGTAATATTGAGAGGTGTGGAAGAAGCCCATTAGTGAGTAATTAAATAATTTAGTAATAATAATATCAGAATTTATTCTATGGAATTTTTAATTAAAATAAGAAAAAATAGAATTAGTAAGGGTTTTAGGAAAGAATTAGTCATAATCTGTTTTGGAGAGAAGAGCGTGGTTGGGAGACCAAGAGCTAGGGAAAGAAATTTCAAGAAGAATTTTCGTAGGAATTTGCACCCATAGATTCGAGTTGCCTTCAATCCAAAGGTGATGGTGGGATTCGTATCTTATAACCGGGAGAAATAATTTGTATGTATGGGTTAAGGCTATTTGATTTTCCTTGTTGTTGTTTGTATGATGGTTCATGTACGATTTTGTGCGATTTTGATGAATTGATGTTGTTATATCTGAGATGAATCTGTTGATGTTGCTGTTATGAATAAGTGTTGTGATAAATTCTCTAAGAGGTGTGACGATTTGTGACGAATCTATTTAGATAATGATAATAGGTTGGTTAATTGGTGTAGTAATGAAGAATACATAACAAGATGATGAATTAGGAGTCTAAAAACATGGTAGAAACCCAAATTGGACTGAATTGGAGTGGTAAAATGATGAACTCGTAGAAGAAGATGAATTTGTGAGCTTTCTACCGGTTTGCATAACAGATCTGGATTACGCATATGGGACAAGGAATTACGCGTAACAATGGGTGGTCACGCCGCCTGTTACGCATATGGGCATACGCTGATACGCGTATGGAGAGGCCTTACGCGTTTGATACACGTTTTGGCAGTGGGTGCACATTTCTGTGATTTTTCAGCGATTCTCTTATTGTTTCGCGACCGTTTCTTTTGCTGATGATTCATAAGGCGAGTGAGAGTTACTAATTGATGATAGGGGTAATTAGAGATTAATAATGAGATGATTTGGGATTTTTGTTAGGAGAAGTTAGAGGATGGACTCGGATATGAAGAACTAAGAAAATTAAAACGACTTTTACACTATAAAGATGATATATTCTGATATAGATTTGATGACCAACGAAGTTGTGATGTTGAGATGATTTAAGATGATTTAAGATGATGTAACCTTGCGATGAATTTAGACGATGTGTTGAACGATGTTATGATGTGTGATTTTGTTGTATGACATTTCTCATACAGCATACATATGCATTAAGATGGCCTGGATTGGCAACCACGATGTTTAAGATGAAGACATATGTCTTGATGATGCCTACCTAAATGGCAATGAATTTTAAGATGGGAGTTCGCTCTGAAGGGTACCACATGCATACATTGTCGAGTCGCATATGAATTGCATTGTTGAATGTTTTATGATGATGTTATAGATGCTATGATGATACAATGCTTATGATGGTTATGGTGTGAATGGGTGATTGAATGACTTTACTTATATGTGCTGATTATTGTATCATGTTTATAATTGTCGATATCTCACCCCTTTCTGTTGATTGCTACCCGTGGTTGGTAACATGCAGGTAATCCCGAGTAGTGAAGATTCCGTAGATGGTTTGAGTTGTTGGTCTCTCTGATATAGTAACACTTTGGGAGGGATTAGCGAATGCTTAATTTTATTGAACTTTGATTTATTTTAGTTGATTAAAGATGTTTCTTTAGAAGATGCTTTGAATTTAAAAATGATATTATGAAGTCGAATTTTAAGATGAAATGTTCAAGAATTTATGATTTCCGCTGTGTAGTAAATGAAGTATAAATTGTTATGCGATGCATTTTAGCAATGATGAATATGACTTTTGATGATTTGTCTAAAGAAGAAAAATATGATTCCCCATTTCATTGAACTCTAGTCTATTTATATTTAATTGCGGGTAGAATGGGGTGTTATAGAAAGCATATGAAGCGGGTCAAAATTTGGGGTACGACAAGTGTGAGGAGGTGACCTTTTGAATCAATTTGTCTCAAATATGTGAGGTCAAATTTTTGGGTACAACAGCTGCCCATGTTCAATCTTCTTACACTTGAGGAGTTAGATTGGTATGCGTGCCAATTGCGATCTGAAGGTGGAAGAGGATTGAGCATATAAGTGCCCAGAAATTTGCACTCACGAGTGCACAAAGTGAACTGTTAGTTGACTGCATTGCTTAAATGAGCTTAAAGATGTCATTCAAATTAATTGGGGATGGGCTTATAGATGCCATCCAGAGTGCTTGTTGATATGAGTATCAGAATGTGTCTATGTTTGACTATATCTGAATGTTGTTCTGGAATGAGTATCAGAATTAGATCTTTGTCTTGATCGTTTCTGAAATGTCTCTGGAAATTATCCTGGACTAAGTATCAGAACTAGATCTTTGTCTTGATCGTCTCTGAACTGTCTCTGGAAAATATCTTGAACTAAGTATAAGAACTAGATCTTTGTCTTGATCGTCTCTGAACTGTCTCTGGAAAATATCCTAAACTAAGTATCAGAACTAGATCTTTGTCTTGATCGTCTCTGAACTGTCTCTAGAAAATATCCTGAACTAAGTATCAGAACTAGATCTTTGTCTTGATCATCTATAAATTATCCCTGGAAAATATCCTGAACTAAGTATCAGAACTAGATCCTTGTCTTGATCGTCTCTGAACTGTCTCTGGAAAATATCCTGAACTAAGTATCAGAACTAGATCTTTGTCTTGAAAGTATCTGAACTGTCTCTGGAAAATATACTGAACTAAGTATCAAAACTAGATCTTTGTCTTGATTGTCTCTGAATTGTCTCTAGAAAATATCCTGAACTAAGTATCAAAACTAGATCTCTGTCTTGATCGTTTTTGAACTGTCTCTGGAAAATATCATGAACTAAGTATCAGAACTAGATCTTTGTCTTGATTGAGTGTCAAAATTAAATCGTTGTCTCAATTATCTCTGCATCGTATCTAGGAGACGACAATGTTTATCTGATCACGAACTATCCTGAAAAGGCAAAGTTAGTTTTATGCAAGGTCATTGATGTATGTAATGCATTGCATGACGTTCTTAATGTAAATGAGAATGTTACATGTGTTTTGTATGTGTATGCTATGATATGTTGTAGATGTTGTATGGACAAATCATGTAGTTGAAGCACATTAGTAGCTTCATGTAACAACTGCTAGCTGGGGAAAATAGATCCTTGTGCATTGTTGGGGATGATGAAGACATTACTTCAAATATAAGTCGGGGAGAGTCGATCATTCGTCATGCTTTTTATCGAAGGATTAAGTTCCTAAATATCCTGACTGAGGATAAAAGAGATGAACATTCCTCTGATGTACTATCTAACCAGATGTCAACCCTTCTGGGGATAGCAGGCTTAATTGAATATGTTGGAGAAGAGAATCTTGTCGGGTCTTTGTAGTGTTGGAAAATACAATCTTTGTTGGGGAAAAGACTGTTTGAAATGATTTTCTAGAACAACTCTGTAGAGATTAATCTGTGGGGATGAGCCTGTGGAGATCTATTGGACATGAGCTCTGCTTGGGATTCCAACCTCCAAGAGTCCTTAGTAAATGATATTATTGTAATTTTATGCATTTTGGTAAACACCAATCATATTCAAAAGCATATATTCATTCAAAGTAATCAATGCATTCAGAACTTCTGATATTCTCGACTTCCCCGAGTAATTTTCTAGGAATTATCATGACTGAATCCGAAGACATGATATTGACACCATATGATATTATTGGCATAGACAGTTAACTTCCCCAATGGATTTTGCTTAAACCTGGTATCAAGGCAGTGTAATGAGAGGAATGTGCTTTCAGACTGCGGTGGATCGTGTACGCCCTGGGTAATGGTTAAGGAGCTCGCAACTGAATTTGATATGATTTGATTTGAAATGAGAGCGTTTCCCCTAGCTGAGGATGATTTGTCCCAAAATAGAAGTAATTGAAGGAGTTGCCTCAAGAGAAAAAAAACGAGATGCCCCATAATAACATGCCCCTTGCATCGTGAACTCGGTAATGTTACTTCTGACAATTCAGATGAGGAGACCTACCCCTGGCTATTAAGCATCGTTGAATCTTGACCTGGCTGCCCTAGATGAATTGGACAATAATATGGCATGCCCCCTTGATAGGAAGATAGCGAACGTGCCCTTTGTATACATTTTCTTTGATCCAATTGAGTCAGACCCAGGAAGTAACTTTGTCTGTCTGAAGGACTTTGGTTTATTGAATGTTCATTATGTAAGCTTCTCTTATGTCAAACACTTAGTTATATGCAAACAATGATATTCAAAATGCAACGCTTATGTATGTCTTGAAGTTTTGAAAAAGAATTATTTTAGCAAAACAATGTTTGTAAAAATTGTGATATTAACTCAAGATTTATAATAAGCCCTAAAGGAGTCAGGATACATTTTTGTAGCGGTACGCTTTCGAACTAACCATGCTTCAGTTAGGACTTTTAAAAGGTTGTAACGTGGCCTGGTTCACGGTTTAAGAAACAAAGGATAAAGGCTCAAATTTTATTTGTACCCAGCCCATCCTTCGTGATGTTCTTTAGTCCTATGTTCAGTTAACTTATGCATTGAGGCTCCAAAAGAGTTTGGAATTGTAACACTGACAGAAGTTTATTTGAAAAGCCAGTCATCTTTTTTATTGAGGATTTGTAGTGACCTCTTTTTCTCTTAACTTTGTTATCCCTTCCTTTTGCCTGAATTGTTTGTTTCAAGATTACATTCAGCGGGATGTCTCAATTTTTACTAAGTCTCCTTCATAGGTTTGACTTAATGAGCTTTTATTTTGCTAGATATCGACTGTCGAACTTAATAATTACAGGGAACCATCATTAGTTGTGTACAAAAAGGAAAACTGGCATAATTGAGTTAACTAACGAACTACCCTGCTCCAGGTTATGATTAAGGGTTTTAATTTGAGTGAGAATGAAAAATCCTACTTCTTAGGCTCAAAAGGGTTTACTAAGGATTAACTTCCTTATATCTCCACTGTTTAGGAATCGAAACAATGCATGCACATCGTCAGCATAGTCTGTTCAAAAGCACATTGTATGGAATTATGGTATCATCTTCGTCATCCTCCCTCTAAAGACTTACAACTTTAATAAAAGTTAAATATCACAAAAGATAAGTAAGAAACGTAGTTTAAATATAGTGAAACTAATGGATTAATTCAAAATAAGCATATGCAAAGCATTATCATGAAAACGAAAGTTTGACATAATAGTAAGTGTTTAAGCCAACAAAAGAAATTACAAATGAAAATTCAAATGTTCTCAAAGCCTCTTCCTATAAACTTGTCACTCCAGATGTCTGAAAGTTTCGATGTTTGATAGACGATAGAATTCAATCTGGTATTTTGGAGTAACCTCGAGGACTCCTTCGTCTACCAGGTCTTGAATCTTATTCTTCAATGCCCAACAGTTATTAGTGTCATGTCCAGGACTATTGGAATGGTATACACAAATTGCATTAGGATCGTAGAGAGGAGAGGAAGTAATGGGTCTCTGAGGAGGTTCTCTTAATGCAATCAGATTCATCTCTAACAAGCATTGCAAAGTTTGCGACATTGGCGTGTTGATTTTGGTAAACTGTTTTTTATGTTCCTTGTGCTGAGGCGAATTAACCCTATATTACCTTCTTCCTTTAATTGAAAGACCATCAGTATTAGCCTGTCTCTTTCCATCTCTTATCCTCATCTTCCTTTCAACCAAGTCAGCTTGTTTCATCGGAGGTTGAAGGATGATTAAATTCCCGAATCCGTCGTCTTGAAGTTTATTGACGAAGACTCTCAGCTCTTCTTGCCCTTGGGCTATGTTTTGGATAAGAGCCACCTGAATATTCATCTGGATTCTCATCTCTACCATCTCATCTTGCAGTTGTTCCAACTGATCATCCTTGTTGTCTTCAAGATTCTTCTTTTTCTTGTCCTTATTGAGAAGGGCTTTCAACTCTTCTTTCCCCTTGGACAAATCCAGGACCACTTCTTGAAATTGAGCATTCTAGGTTTGGAGATCTTTGACAGTCTGTTCGAGAGCCATTTCAACTGAAATAAACAGCGAGAAGATAAGAAACATGTTACAGAAACCTGTTATGCAATGGTATGTCATGTAAATGCATATTCAATGTTTTCAAGGACCTTGTAGGATTTAAATTTGTTAAGGAAAAACAGAAACAAAACTTTTATTAGTAATTTCAAAATATAATTGCCCCTTAGGGCTTACAATGAAGGAAAAACAAGAAAAAGTTACAAGGAAAACATTTGAGACTAATTCCTTAAGCTTGGAAGGTATCCTTACAAAGTTGATTTAGATAGTGTTTCTGCGAGTGGAAGTCATAAACTGCAGCAAAGAACAAAGATAAATCCCTTGGTCCTTGAAATGGTTAGTGAAAATTCTATGCTATGATGTCATGATGTTATGAGGTTATGTTCATGTTTAAAGAAAGTAAACGGAAAGCACACACAAGTCACATAAGAGCCTTAGGTTTAAGAGCTTGCATGAAGTCCATAGGTAAGTACCCTCCCCACTGAAGTTTAATTGGTTCAACTTGTCCTAGAAATTGTAACCGGGTTCTAAGGAATCTCAAAATCATTTATTTTTCTCAAAGGCTTTATTTCAGTATGGCATCTGTCTCGCCAACCAAAACATCCCAAGATTAGAATCTCAATGAGTGTAGCATCGAGTATCAACCAACTTTAGACTGCACCAAAGTCGGCTATCTCACTACTTTCTACTAGACAAGATGGGTCAATTAAGGTTCTAAAGGGAAACTAGTGTAAATGACACCATATGGCAGCCTGATATAATCCTAAACTGACTCGAAGAATATCAGTACTAACCAAAGTGTCACACTAACGTAGCTACCATATCAACCATAGCAGTATACGCCGTACAATTTCCTTGGTCTATTTCCACTTACCTAAGGTATCACTAGATCCGGGTTAGGATATTTCTCACAGTAGCCCCAAGATAAAACCCTTAAAAATAAAGCATACAAGTCAAACAAATCATAAAGTGAACTAATAATCTAAGTTGAACCCCTCTTTAAATAGAACTCCCCAGCAGAGTCGTCAGTTCTGTAACACAGTGAGAGAACTGACTTTTATTATTTTGTCACAAAATATGTTGCAGTAAGAAATAGTCGCCACCGACTTTTATTTTATCTAATAAAGAAAGGCGTAAAAGAACAGGAAAAACCCTTAAAAAAGATTTTGAGTTCGGGGGGTAAGTTATACAAAGGGAAGGTGTTAGCACCCTTTGTATCCATGGTTATCTATGGGCTCTTAAATGCTTAGCTCACTTTACTTACTTTGTTTGAAAAAAGTGTAGTGTGTGATTTAGAAAAAATATTTTATAAAGGTTTAACTTTGTAATGATTCTCGTATGAATGTATACAAAGTGTTTACTGTTTGAAAATATTTGAAAACGTGAGGTGTGAAAAGTATTTTTGAAAATTGTGAGCAAGCACTTAAGAACTACTTACCCTAAATTGTAAGGTCTTTCTTATCATTTTTGTTTCTTTAAGGATAGAATTGTCCTTACTATTAGTTAGTAAGTAGTCTTATCCTTGGATTTGGAAGGGACAAACGTAGGGTCATCGTTATGGTCAAAGAAGGCAACATGTAGGGATACCTTAACAATTCGAAGGGACTATCATCATTTTTGTAGGGACGAGATCATTTATTCGAAGGCAACTTTGAAGATACATCGAGGGACTATGATCTTTTTCGTAGGGTCATCGAGGGACTAGATCACTTATTCGTAGGCGACTTGAAGGGTCATCGAGAGACTGTGATGTTTTATTCGAAAGGCAACTGTGATGATTTATTTCTTTAGACACAAGTTAAGGTATCCCTACGTTTGAAGGACTTGACCATTTATTGTAAGGAAACAAAGAGAGGTTACCCTAAAGGTGTAGGTGTGCAAGGTGTGTTATTTTCAAATATTTTATCTTTTATTAAGGTTTTTATTTTATTTTTTAATCTTGCCATGCAATCCTATTAGCATACATCCAAACAGTTTATATAGGTACGGAAAGTAAGTGTGAAATATAAAATCCTAAACTATTACAAGGGTTTGGGAAAATTACATAATTGAGGAGTATGCAAAAGTAAAGTCCTAATTAACTATTACAACCCATAAGCAGATACATAATTGAAAAATGCAAGAAAATAAATTACATGGCTTTTGAATCCTATATATATTTTTCTATGAATTTAAATGACAGAAAAATAAAATCGGAGAAAAAAATAAGATTTTTGGAAAAAGGGAAGATATTTTTGGATTGTGGAAATATTTGGATTTATGAGAATGTCTAATTAAAAAAACTATATCTAAATTAATTTTAATTAAGAAAAAATCAAAGTCTAAATTATTAAGTTAATCTTGATTAATAATTAAGTCCTAATTCAAAAAAAAACATTCAACTAATTATCTTTTTTGTATTTTTTTGTAAAAAAAAATTTAATTAGTCTTTCTGATTTTTTTCATTGGTTAATAAATTATTAAAAATTATTATTAAAAATGTTTTAAAAATTAAAAAGAAAAATTAAAAAGAAAAAAAAACTAAGAAGAAGAACATGAAAAAGAAATGGGAGGATTTAGAAATAAAGAATGTGCATGAAAGGGGCCACCAATGAATAAAATCAGCGTGATGTCTAGATGGTGAATCCTTCTCGAGTTGTACCTTGCAAAATAAGGTAAAGTAATTAGCACAACGTGATATGAAATCATGAGATGTGTAATGTAAAAATAAGTAAATATTTAATCAATAATTGATACAATAAATCAATAAAACTTAGTAAATGGATAATAACATGTGAGTGATTAAACTTTAATAAGTAAAATGAAATTGAATTTTTAATATCAAAAGGAAATAATTTAATAAAAATTAAGATACTATAATTTTAATATTTTCTAAAAAAGGATTGAATTAAAATATTTTGTCTTAATTTAAAAATGTTTATTTTCTTTTTGTTATTACGAAGAAAAAAGGATAGTAAAGTCAATAAAAAAAGAAAATAAAAGAGGTGTCCTAATGAAATTGACAGAGAAAGAAAAAAATAAAGTGGTTATATAGGAAAAAAATAGATTGTACAAGAACATTAACAAATAATATAGTAGATTCGATTTATAAGAAGAACCATCAGATATTTGTCATCATCTGGTTGAAGAAACGAACAAACTAACCTTAAAAAAGGGGGGCCTCATATTGAAATCATCGGCCAAAATTAGCTTTGTAAAAAATGTATGAAAAAGGTTTGAAAATCGTTGATAGTGAAAATGTGTTTGTGAAAGAGTGGAATACTGAAATTGTTGTTGATAATTGTTGTGTGAGACATGAACCTCTTATGTGTAAAACAACATGTATTTATAGATTTAAAAAATTAGGTTAAAAAGCTTAAAAGGAAAAAAATCATTTTTAATCCCTATTGATCAAAAAATATTTGAAAAATAAAATAATATCTGATTTTTACTTGGTCACCAAGTAGACCAGTTAGAAACTAAGTATGACACAAAAATGACAGAAACTGACCAATAGAAAACGAGTATACAAGAAAATAAATGTTTTTGGTATCTATTATGATTTTTTTTTAAAGAATTTTTTCATAAAATAATGATTTTAATGAAAAAGTCATATTTTTAAAAATGCATTAAATGCAAATACAAAAATTAAAAATTAAATAATAAAAAATATTATTTTTGTGATTTTTTTATATAAAAAAATAAAAATAGAAAAAGTTATTAGTAAAGAAAAAAAAATTAAAAAGAGCGAAGGTTGGATTGGAACTCACAAGCTCTCACATGTATATCCCTTATACCCATCTTTCTACCAATTGTGCTATTTTATTTATTCAAAATGAAAATGCACCAGAAAGCATATGAAGCGGGTCTAAATTTGGGGTACGACAAGTGTGAGGTGACTTTTGAATCAATTTGTCTCAAATATGTGAGGGCAAATTTTTGTGTACAACAACACGTCACATACTAGGACCTTTAGGATATGTTTGGATCACACGAGAAAGTGAAAGGAAAGAATACTTAATTATATATTAACTATTGTTATGAGCTTCATATGAGTGGATGTCAGATGGCTCATTTCAAAATTATTAGAATCCTTATTATTCATCACACTATATATAATGGTTCTTAATATAGAATACGTAAGTATATCATCTCTTCTCCTCATTTGAAGAGTGTTCAATGCATTATGAGATTGGTTGAGGAAGATTCACAATCTAACAAGTGTAAGTCACTTGTCTAAACACTTTTGTGTTTGATTAGTACAGAAAGACTTTTTTTATTGATACATGTATTCATGCAACTCATCTTTCATAGATTAAATGTCATAGATCATGTAATTATATACATGTTCAATGTTTATTTTATTATACAGTTAAAGTATGATTGATATCATGTATAGATCATGTCTTGTGTAATTAATTGAACCTAAAGTAGAACCTATCTATTTTGGATACATCGCATATTGTTCGAAATTGTGTGAGTACGAAGGTGTTTCTAAATAACTAACAAATATGTGTGTTAGTTTGAAGAGATTACATAATTACCGTGTTGTATCATCTTGGTACGTTGAGGTGAGCACGTCACGTACTAGGACCTTTAGGATATGTTTGGATCATAAGAGAAAGTGAAAGTAAAGAAAGTATAAGAAAAGAAAGAGAGTGAAAAGTACGATGATTATTTAATTGTTTGTTATAAGAGAAAGTGAAAGGAAAGAAAGTTTAAAATGACAAAAATAACTTTAAGAATCATTTTTATTTAGTTATTTATTTAATTAATTTAATTAATTTGAAGGGGATCTTTTTATATGTATTTAAATAAAATTATAATTTTTTATTTTTAATAAAAGTCTAATACTTTTTATGATAAAAAATAGAGGCGAATGATTTTTATATTAAAAAAAACAAAAAGACATTGTTTCAATATTTTCTTTACTTGAAAAAAATGTAATTGACTTGGTTTAAATCTATAATATATTATAGTTTAAAAAAACATGATATTATATTACCGCTATAGTATTTAATTTTTTCACAACATCATAAAAATAATATAGTATTAATTAGGGTTCTCTTTATCATTTCATCAAAAATTGCTTAAAGATTCTTATTTCCACCTAATCCAGTACAAAAAGATTTTGTTGTGTGGGTTTCATCTGAGTCTTTCTTGTCTTTTATTTTTGTCGTGCTTCCAAACAGTAGAAAATGGATATATATATTCAATTTCTTTCCTTCTTAATATTTTTCCACAAATTCAAATATAGTGTTAGGCTTTCAGCTCGAGCATGAGATGAAAGTCTAAGAGTTGTAATGGGTTGAAAGTCTAAGGGTTATGATGGGTTTGTACATCATTGTTTGCATTTTTTGTGATATGTACCATAACACATGTATCTTTTGATTTTTTTAGCTTACTTACTAGCAAGATCTTTACTTTTTGAGATGTGATCACAATTGTTATATTTCCTAATTTTATATAACAATGTTTGATTTATGAATATCTATTCATATTTCAATAATTTTACTATACTCAATACAATCGTAGTTGAACTTGTTGATTCTAAAAGGACCATCTATGTATATGTGTAAACACCCCAAATTTTCCCTCTCTCTTTCTCACACCTTGGCTTGTGATCCTTCATATTGCATTGCATAAGCATTCCATCTTACACTGTATAGTTTTATTTCACTGCACAACTGCATAGCTAGGGTTTGTGATCAGATGAATTTTAGAAGTGGTTTGAGCTATCTCAAAGGCCTTGAAGCATGCCAAGAGATTCCTTGAGTAGTCTATGATCATTTTATGCCCTCATGGGTCATTTAAAGTCAAGAAATGTCAAAGCACTATAGAGGTATGGAAGTTAAGCTGGGGATTCCTACACAGATGACTTGAAATTAGGGTTTTGGTTTCAAATGCCTTATACCCAAAAAAAATTGGTCATTCTTGTTGCTATTGGTCCATATATGTTATAAGGAGCTTGTGTATCAAATTTCATGGAAACATTCCTTGTGGAAGTCATCTGATCAAATGGTAACTTGTTGTGCAAGAAAAGTCAGAATCAGGGAATCTGAGGCCACCAACAAGGGTACCAATGGGTCATTTTCATCATTCTGAAGTCCTATGACCTTTATTTGGTCTTAGAAGAGCTTGGATTGTCATAATATTGAAGAAAATTGAGCCAATCCAAAAGTTGTCAAAAATGCAAATGACTTGTAATGTAAACTTTCTATTTTGGGAAAGCTTTTCAACCTCCTCTTTCTTGATCAAAAAGGTTTCAATTGAAATTTATTCAACCATGAAAGTTGTAGATTGGATCCTCCCATTTTCAAAAAGTACAAGAACTCATTCTAATTCATCCTAAAACTCAAGTTATGGCCTTGCAAAGTTGGCAAAAATCACATAAATTTCATGATCATGTCAAAGAGGGATTTTTGCATATTGGCATTTCAAGCTTCTAAGTGACCTCTAATGTGCTCAATTGTATCATTACATGTTCAAGCAACTTCTAAAGATCAGAATTGGCCTTTGAACCTAGAGTTTTGATGGCTTGATTCTTAAGAAACTTCAAAATGGCAATTATGCATAAACCATGAGAACACTTGATCAAGGCCATCCAGCTGCATAAACTTCATCCAATGGCCTTCCTTGAAGCTAGCTGAGGCAATCCAAGCACAGAAATCTCCTCTTCCATGGCTTATACCTATAGTACACAATTTTTGACTTTTTGGCCAATCACCCCATACCATTCCCACAGTGCATATCTGCCCTCCTGAATTGTTGGGATTGCTTATGGATTGCCTCAAGGTCATAAAACAAGAAGGACAAAGGCTCAGAAGACACACAACATCAGATTTCACAAAATTTGCCAAAAACTTATCTCCTTCGATTCTCTCTAACCATCCATCAAACTTCAAAGATTTTTTCACCATTCAATCAGAAATCACCTCTAGAACACAAAGCAACCATCACCATGGCCTGAAACCTCATAAACCAAAGCTTCCATTTCTGCCATATCAGAATCGAGCCACTCAAAATAGCCACTTTCAAAGTATTCCAAGCATCCCAATAGCTTCAAGAGGATCAAAGGAGTTTATTTGCACAAGTGGGAGGTTCTGAAAGCTCACATTTGAAGGTTTCCAGCTCAGGTATACTCAAGAACATTTTTTCTCAAAGCTTTGATTTATTGTTATAAAATGAAACTGCATGCTCTAAGGATCACTATGATGCTTTTAGAATTGAAAATGGTGAAGAAATGAACATTTCATGAACTTCTGAAAATTTTCCTGTGTTTAGGTTTTGCTTCGATTCATCTTGTTTAAGTATTAGAAATTATATTTTATGATTGATTTGAGTTCCTAGGATGGTGAGGATCATTTTTGGGCAGGTTAGAGGTTGTGAAATGGCCTAGGGAAGAAGTTGATGTTTTGGTTGGCCGGAGAAGATGACCGGAGCAATTTTCCGGTCATCTGAAAGTCATTAGGGTTAGGGTTCCCAGTTTAAATCACAACCCTTCGATCTTGATTAGTTTAAGTTTTGAATGGTCCAGATGCACCATTAGTTTTAAATCCTGATTAATTAATATAAAACTTAATTAAAATGCCATATTGAATCCTAGCCACTAGATTCTGCGCGCGTTTTTCATTTGAATTATGGTCATAGGATCTGCATACCCCAAGTCAACAAGAGTTTGAATCTGGCGCGTCGATCCCTCCCCCTTTCAATCACAGCCACCCATTTGAATTACTTTCCCTTTTATTTAATTTTTATTGCATTTTATTTTGTTTTCTTTTCTAAAAAACACGAAAAATACTAAAAATCATTTTAAAAATATGGAAATTTTTGTCACCATTCAAATTAATTTTCAGAAACCAAAAATATTTTTTTTTATTTTTTCATTAAAAGATGCATTTTAAAATATTTTAATTGTATATTTTAATTAATCAATTCCATTTAATTAATTAAAAATACTTTAAAGTATTTAAAAATCATTAAAAAATTCAGAGGGGTTTCTTAAACATTTAGAAACATTTACACACTCATCTCACAAATATTTTTTTGGGTTTGATCAAACTTTGCCAATTTTAATTGAATTAGGATTTCTAAATTTCCTATATTTCAACCCTAACTTCAAAAATTCATAACTTTCAAACCAAGATGAGTTTGAATTTGATTCTTTTTGCACTCTTTCACATTTGACCTCTAGTTTCTAAATATATTATTGTCTCATTTTTATCTTGCATTTTAAAATTGTTTGGCAGTTTTAATTGAGAAGTATCCAAAACCCTAGCCAATTTTAGGATGACCATAACTTGAACTTGGTAAACCTTTAGACCTCCCCCTTTGGATGGTGATTTCATGAGTGCTTAGGGTCCCATTGGATGCATTTTCAAATTTTTTTACCTCTTGATTTGTTTTATGCTTTTGAATTTGTACACATCTTGTTTTTAAGCTAACCATTTCAGGTGCATTTGGTAAGTTGTTTAGGATGTGGATGTGCATCCACATCCAACCACTCTTTCTCTCTTTATTTTTATGCACTTTGTTTGTGTTTGAATTGAATCTCATTCACTTATGTTTTCTCTTTTTCTTAGGTTACTTAACTTCTTCATGAAGTAAGTAACCTAATCCTTCTCTTTTCATCTGTTTCTCTTCCTTTAGTGGCCAACTTGAAGATTTCTCTTGATGCCTCACAAACCATAGGAACATCTAAGCATGATAACTTTAGGGTTGTACATAGTACCCCCTAGTTTTTACCCTTTGAGCCTCCTTGAGTCTCTCTCTCTCATCTCATAATCAAGGCTAAACAATTAAAGTGTTGGGACTCTGAAGTAGGGTTATGCATGTATCCTTATCTTAGGATGGAGTGTATAACTTTGATCCTTAGTGCTAAGCCTTTAAGTTGTTTCTACTTTAAATCAAAAATACCTAATTATCATTAAAGACTTAAGCTTGTAACTTGGGCCTTATATTAGGGTTACATCTCTGCCTGGTGGTTCAGAGGGAATAACCCTAGTGTTCAATGGACAAGTCCCCCTCATGCTAAAGTCTTGCAAACATAAAAAAACACTTCTTCATCTCACCTTCAATTAAAATCCACTTAATAAAGGCTTGTTATATAATGAATTTAATCCCTAACCATGGATAAAGTTGAGGTATCTTCCTCAGCTTAAGTGTTCTCATCTATCATCCTTCTCTTAGGATGGTGTAATGAGTTCAATAATCTTTGATTGGAGATTAAACTCATTACTTAACACTAAACAAAAAAACCCAAAAATACTCAATAATTACCAAAGTAGGTTAATGATCTTAATCTTATATCATCATGGTAATTAAGTTGGGACCTTCATCTCATACTTAAGTGGACTCATTATCCCTAATCAGGGAGGATATAATGAGTTTACAACCTTTGATTTAGGCTTAAGCTCATTATCTTATGCAAAACACCAAAAACAATAAAAAAATTGAAAGCACAAAAACAAACAATAATCGTCTCCTCTGGGATTCTTTTCTCATCACATTCACTCTGAAAACGAGAACTCGCTTCTTCCGTCTAATGCAAGACAGTTAGCACTCGAGCCAGACGAGTCATACACTTGAGCATAGATAAGTAAGCAATTCACACCAAAAACATCCCAGTCTCTTTGAGTCGAACTATGGTGTTCTGAATTCCTCATTGCACGAGAGGATACGTAGGCATAACTTAACAGTTATCGAACAAAAGTCTCTTTGTCTCCCCCCTCTCCTCTTTCTATTTCTCTTTTCTTAGCCTCAGTTTGAGCACTCACTTTATTTTTGCACTGACACTCTGTACATCCATTCATCCATCTCTTTTATGCACATCTTAGCAGATATTATATCCCCATTTGAACACAATCAAGTAAGTGTGGATCCCGTCGAGTACGACGGATGATCTGGGTGCTAATACCTTCCCAGGTCGTAACCAACCCCCTTACTCAATTTTCTTTGGTTCGCAACTGTCTTATCCATATCCTTCCAGGTTTATGCAGCATTACCTTTCCTTCGGAATAAAAATGTCTAGCTGGAGACTCTATTCAACCTCAACCTCCAACATCGCTGACGGTTCGCGTTTGCACCAGGACGAAAGTCCGGGGAGCGATAGCTTGGCGACTGCTGGGGACCTTTGCAACCAGGGCTTCTGGTTCTCTTGTGGGTTTCTCCTAGCGTTTGTTTATTTGTGGTTATTGGGGGTGTTATATGATATATGTGTTTATATGTTTGCTTTATTGCTTCTTGTACAACTTTTTTTATTGCATTTACTTTATCGCTTTCACTTACCGCTTTCTGCATTTCATTTATTATTATCATGTCATCTGTGCTGGATTTCTGGTTTGCCTTGGTGGGTGGGGTATTCTAGTGAGAAAGGCTCAACACAAAGGCCTGAGTGACACCTAGGATTAGAGTGGTTTTGTATTCTTTCTAATTCCATTTCGGTCTGGTACGGGAATATGAAAACACGGTTCAGACATGGTTTTCTTCTTAAGAACTCTGTGCTACATATTTCCTATAGTGCTAGGGCTATCTGGGAAGCCTGCTAAGTCTGGATGACCTTTTTAGATGACCTTCAACATCTGAGGTGAATTAGAGGATGATCCTTTATGATTAGGGTAAACATTGTACCTCCGGGTTATAAGTGTTTACACTTCTCATAATAGATTTGAATCTGAGGATCCTTGTTCTAGAACAATACCTGTGAGTGGGTTGGGTTTTTTACAGGTTTGCAGGAACCCTTGACCTCATCATACCTTGCTACTGGAATTTGTTTTAAGGTTGTACCATTTTGGACTAGTTCTTTGAAACCCTGGACTATTGACTCTTTATTTGAGTCCCCCACCCGGTTACTGGTTCTCAAGCCTTCATCTGAAACGCTGAACATTCATGGACCCTACCAAGAGAAACGGATAATCCAGCACATGATCACAAACCCTTGCATATAATTAGCATACATCATATTGCATCATTTAACATTTTTTTATTTGTTTTACAGGGTATCCATCTTCCTTTGGTTTGGTTTTGACCGTTCTTTTGCTCAGCTTATCTACTTCAACACTTCTTCAACTATCTTCTTCAGCTATCTTCTTCAGTTGTCCTCTTCAGTTGTCTCCTTCAGCACACATTTTCAACATGGATTCAACTAGGAAAAGCAACATCACCTACCACTTCTTTGAGTATCCTCTAGCAGGCATCAGGTAGATACAGTCCCTTATCACCCATGATCATGTTCCCTTATTTAGAGAGCATTATGGTGGAATCCTGGGCATGATCATGGACTTGGATGCATCACAGAGGAGCATGATTCACACTTGTCTTCAGTTTTATGACCCTTATCTCCGTTGCTTCACTTTCCCAAATTTTCAGATTGGTCCTTTGTTAGAAGAATACTCTATGTTATTGGGTGTCCCTATCAGAAGAGGAATTCCTTTCAATCCTGAAATGACTCCTCCAAAGAATGAAGACATAGCCAAAGTACTACATCTATAAGCAACTACCATTGCTGAACACATGACTTCCAAGGCTGGAATCACAGGCCTTCATCTGGATTTCTTGATCACTCAAGCTACAAAGCAAGTTGCAGTAGGGAATTGGGAAACAGTGTGTGCTCTCCTGGCTCTCAACATTTATGGTATCATTTTGTTTGCAGACGAGCCTAAGTTTGTAAGCAAAAATTCCATCCACATCTTCATGCTAAAGAACCCAGTTCCCACCTTGTTAGGAGACTTTTACTAATCAGTTCCTCAGAGGAATGAGAAACAGAGAGGGAGACTGGTAAGATGGTATGCACCTCTCTTCTACAGTTGGATGATGAGACATATGCCGAAGATGGAAGCTTTATTGAACCTATATCAAACAAGGAATTGGGCTAAGAGGATGATTGCCCTTACTTCAGAAGATATCAAATGGTGTACTCAAAACACCAAGGGCCGAGACATAATAACAAGTTGTGGACAGTATCCAAATGTGCCACTTATTGGAGTAAAGGGTTGCATCAATTACAATCCTTCACTTTTCAAGAGACAGTTAGGGTATGCATTGATACATCCACCTAGGGAGCAGGACTTAACAGAGTCTCTTTACTGTGTTTTGCAGAACAATCATGCCATTGTCCGACAAGCGTCCTGGGCTTGGGACAATATACATACTAAGGGGACTACTATTTTGGGGAAGTGCAACAACATAGCCTCTTCTCAGTACACTGAATGGTCTCGCATCAGAGGACAGGTTACTCGTATGCCATTTACCCTGGAAGATGTACCAGGGCCATCAGCAGTTGAGCCCATAGCCACATTCAGTCTGGAAGAATTTGAGAAGATGAAAGAAATAAACACCCAGCTAGATGAAGCTTTAAAGAAGACCCTTTGGGAAAGGAATGATGGTTGTCTAGACATTGAGAGGTCAGAGAAGCTACGCATCGAGCATGTAACCAAGATTGAAAAGACTGAAGACTACATCAGGAAAGCCCGGGCAGGGGAACTTGTGTTGAAGAATGCATACAAGGAAGCAAAGATTCAAAAGGCAAGAGTTGAGCATTATCTGGAAGAAAGTCAGGATAGATGGGTCCGGATAACCGAAGCTCGTTTGTTGGAAGACCAGAAGATGCAAGCCAAGATAGAGCAATTGGAAGCCAGTGTGAAAAGAAGCCAAGGAGCACTGCTAGCAGCTCAGAAGGAGATATCAGAGTTGAAACTCCGGGATGGGTTAAAGAGATCCAAAGAACAAGACAAGTATCAGAAAATGACAAATGCCATTGCAACCAGAAACCTTCTCATCATAACTATCACAAAACACCCAGTTAGACCAGTAACTGATGCTCTCCTGAAGGAAGTCAGGGAGGATACTTTTGGACTTGATGTCTGACTTTCTTTACTTGTATCTATTTGATTGTACTTTAGCCCACCATGGTGATTTTGTTTGTTGTATTCTTGAATTTGATTGTATTTTGATTCACCATGGGAGTTTGTTTAGTTGTAATTCATGAACTATTTGTACTTTGGCATTGCCACTTGTATCTTTTATGGTTATGTATTGGATTTTCCTTTGCTTCCACGTCTTCATCTTCTCATGAGAGGTTTGGAAGGTCAAAACCAAGAACCAAACCAGATACCCTCTGAAGACAAATAGACATATTGCATTGCATGCTAACTTCATATCCTTTGTTTTGCAGGTGTTTTGTTGTTGTTTTCTACCTCTGCTGATTGTTTCAGGAAATATTTCTTGCACGAGGGTCTTCCCCATCAATCGCATCCATAAATATCCAACTCTACACAACCTTCCGAGTCTACAAATGGATCAGCTGCAGCAAGAACTGATAGATGTAAGGACTCAGATGACTGATGTAAGGACAGAAGTGAGGACCCAGATGAATCAATTCATGGCTATGATGACTGGGCTGGAACAGACCCAAGAAAGATTGAGGGAGTTAGTCGAGCGGCAAACTCCAGAAGATAACCATGCAGGCACTGGAGGTACTAGTAACAACGAGCATGAACAACCGCAAACAAATCCACCAGAGTTTGGGCCCCACAACAACCCTGAAGTCAATGTTATTGGAAATACCCATAGAAACACTGGAGATCGCATTCTATAGGAGGATCCTCAAGAAGAGCACTTTACAGTGTTAGGGGCAAGGGCTGATGAAGCTTATGACCGTCGTCTAGACGAGATATTTGAGAAGCTGAGATCCTTGGAATCCCAGAACTCTTTGGGGTTTGATGTGATGGAAATGGGCCTAGTTGAAGGGGTTAGGATTCCTCACAAGTTCAAACCTCCATGCTTTGAGAAGTACAATGGTACCTCCTATTCTCGTACCCATTTGCAATCTTTTCTGGGAAGATTAAAAGCGTATACAATGGATGAGAAACTGTGGATGTTTTACTTTGAAGATAGTCTAACCAGGTGTCGTTCCCACCAAATGACACCCGGTCAGAAGGGGTACAGACGCGAACGGTCGGCGAAAGAGAAAGAATGAAAAGAGTCGCCAGCTAGGCATTTTTATCCCGAAGGAAAGGTAATGCTGCATAAACCTAGGAAAATATGGATAAGACGGTCGCAAACCAGAGAAACTGAGAAAGGGGGTTGGTTACAACCTGGGAAGGTATTAGCACCCAGATTGTCCGTCGTACTCGACGGGATCCAAGCTTATAAGATTTGTGTTTTAAAGGGGTAGTGTCAGTGCAATCTGTGTACCAAAGCTGGAAAGAGTGCAAGTGTCAGTGCAGAAGGAAATATGAAGTGGATAAGAGAAGTGTCAGTGTAAGAACAGGAGTGTAAAGCTCGAGACTATGAGGCTTAAAGAATAATGCTGGAAGGAGGGGGAATATACAGAGACTTTTGTTCGATAACTGTTAAGTTATGCCTATGTATCCTCTCGTGCAATGAGGAAGTCTGAACACCGTAGTTCGACTCAAAGAGACTAAAAGATAAATTGACTTGTGAATTGCTTACTTGCCTATGCTCAAGTGTATTACCTGTCTGGCTCAGGTGTAAACTGTCTTGCATTAGACGGAAGAAGCGAGTTCTCGTTTGTGAGTGAATGAGGTGAGAAAAGAATTCTGGAGGAGACGATTATTGTTTGTTTTTGTGTTTTCAGTCTTTTATTGTTTTTGGTGGATTTTGTCATAAGAAAATGAGCTTAAGCCTAAGCCAAGGATTAATAAACTCATCACATCTTCCCTCTGATTAGGGGTAATGAGAATACCTTAAGTGTGAAGTAAACACCTCACCCTTAATCACCATGATTTAGGATTAAGATCATTAACCTACTGTCGCTCCCGGGATTTTCATCCTAGTACAAACGCGAAAGTGGCGCGGAAAGGTAGAGTCGCCAGCCAGACATTTTTATCCCGAATGAATGGGAAAGGTAATGTTGCACAAACCTGAGGAAGAAGGAAAAGGACGAGGCCTTGCGAACCAAAGATCGGGGTTCGGGAGTCGGTTACGACCTGGGAAGGTATTAGCACCCCAGATCGTCCGTCGTACCCGACGGGATCCACGCTTGCTTATTTTGTTTCAAAGGGTGAGAAAATACGAATGCTGCTGAATAAAACCGCTACTGGAATAAAGGGAATGGAAAATGAGAAATGAACTGAAATGAGAATGAAAAGAAAGGGGGAAATGTAGGGAAAATAAAGAATGTGCTCGAACGGGCCCTACCCCGCTGCCTACGTACCTCATCGGGATAATGAGGATCAGAGTCGACGTAGTTCGCCTAACCTAGGCTTACATTCGTTTGTGGTTTTTAGGATGACGTTGCCATAGCTCTAGCTCAGGTGTTACCGGCTCTGACACGAGGGTGTTTACCGTATCGCTGTTTGAACTGTCGAGACAAGTCATGAAGAGTATGAGATGAGAAAGAAGACGTGACTTCTTGGTTTGTTGTTTTTTAGAAGAAATGTTTTGAATTTGTTTGTGAACGGTCTTGTACTAAGACCTATCCATCGCGGGAAGTATTTACACCTCGCCCCGAAACAGGACGCGTATAAACACTCCGCAACAAAGTCTCGTGTCGTACAAGATTGTTCGGTTTTTATTAAGTGTTTTATTGCTTTTCTTTTGAGATGAGAAAGAGAATGACTCAAGTTGATAAAAGGAAAAATCTAAGGGACTAAGACTCAATCCTAATATATTATGTATTTACAAAGTGATCCTAGTGGTTAGTGAGGTTTTCTATTCCTAATGGAAAAAGGAAAAGAAAAAAAGGAAAAAGGATGCAACTTACTTCCTAAGGAAGATAAGTTGGTCCTAACAATGGGGAATCCTACCAATCACAAACATGGAAGGAAAAATGAATTAAAAAGCCTAAAAGAAATGCATAAAAAATAAAGGATAAAGTGGAGTAAACTTACCTCAATCTTCCCCACTACAAAACAAGTGTTAATGCACATTTTTATTAAAAAGAATAAGGCAAACACACATTAATTAAATCCTAATTATACTTGGACCTAAACTAGACCCAATCTTAATCCTAAAGGAACTAGAAAAAGCTAGGACAAAAATACAGCACCTATTACAGCCCCTAATACACAAATAGCTATGAAACTAAGCCTAACACCCACCAGCTTTTTACAGCCAGCATGCAACATGAAAAAGTAGGTGTAAAAAGTCAAATACATCATGCACACAACAAACAAATTTTACAGCAGCTATATACAAAAACAGCTATGAAATGCAAAATTCAGAATTGATTATTTTCATTTTTTATACACAAACTCAATAAAACATGCATTACTTTCCACATGAACATGCATTTTAACATGGATCAACATACCTAAATGGAAGAACATGAACATTTTTTTAGGATTATTCAAGAATGCATCACATGTGGATTATGCAACAAGTATGCAAAATGTGGCACATGAACATGGCATATGAACATGATGATTATTGATTATGAACATACAACATGATAGCTCAACAAACATGCTAAACTCAATGCATAATTCAGAATTGAATTGATAACATGCTATGATCAAACATGCAAACAAATGCCACCAAATGCACATATATATGATTATGCAAAATGTAACATACATCAACATAATGAAATGCAAAATGATTTAATGCAATGTGAAACATGTAAAAACAGAATGCAACATGATTATTACATACCTAATGATGCATGAACATAGCAACAATATGCAAGAACTCAAGCCATACACAAAGAACACAAAAAACACATAATATGCGACATAAACGGAATTGTGTCGAAACGACTCGAAATGGGGGAATGAGCTACTGGAAATGGACTCAAAAATTCCCTAAAATCACTACCTAAACATGTATGAACGTTAAAGGCACTAGGAAGCAAGATTGATCACTCAAATAAGCTAAGAATCCAAAATTCAACAGCGTTAACCGGTTAACCATATGGGTTAACCGGTTAACGGACCTAAAACAGAAGCATTTTGTGGCAAAACGCATGCGTTAACCGGTTAACCCAATGCGTTAACCGGTTAACACTGAACAGAATTGAAAAAAAGCTTTTAAAATAAGTGCTTTTAGCCACAAAATCACTTCTAATGATCCCTAACATACCTAGGAACATGCTAACACTAATTTCTACTTATTTTGAGCTTATTTACACATGCTAGCACCTACATCTATTAACACCTTAAACTTTTAAATCAACAAAAATCACAAATCACAAGTAAACATAATCGAAACGGAACAATTTCAAGCAAAGCGAAAAAAGCAATTAAAGAATGCCAAAAGTGGCGAGATGAAGAGAATAACTTAAAGAAGAAGTGATTAAGATCACCAACCTACGAAGCGGAGGAGTGCTTCGGTAATTGTTGCAAAAATCGGAGCTTGATCGAAGAGAAAACCGTGAAAACCGAGAAACTGCAAAATAAATGCGTTCTTGATGCTTGAACCTTTGCACACTTCCGATAAGCCGAAATCTTCAACAAAATCACTAGCTTCTTCTTCTACGATCCACAATTAATGGAGGTTGGAGGCTTAAGCTTCAAGATCTTCAAGTTTCAATGTGAAACTTGAAGAGCTTATTCAAAGAAGCTTTGGTGAAAGGAGGGAAAATGGAGGAAAAGTGAGAGAGAAAAAGTGATTATGAAAAAAGTGAAAAATTTGGAATTGTGGGAACCCTTTTGGTTTGGATGAAAATGGCTTAAATAGAGACTAGGCTAGGAGCTAGGTTTGGGTTTGGGGCCCAAAAATTAGGTTTGGGATCCTAAATTAGGTTTGGAAGTTAGTTAGGGTTAGGGTTGGAAAAGGGAATATTCCTTGGAATATTCCTTGGAATATTCCTTGGAACACTCTAGAAGATGGTGGAAGGTGGAGGAAGTTTCCAAGGGAAATGGAGTGGAATTGAAGTGGAAAAATGAGATGGAAAGAATGAAAGGAAGTGTGGAAAGAAAGTGGAAGGAAAAGCGGAAAGAAAAGGGGAGGAAAGTGGTGAATTCTTCCTTTTTAATGGGTTAGCTTGAAAGTGGTGTGGATTATTTTTGGTACCTCATTTTCTCTCGAACTCCAATGTTTGCCAAGCCTCGATCGACCACACACCTCATGCAAAGGACGATGAATGACTTATTTATTTTTTCAAATGCGATGCGATGATATGCGGAATGATGCAAGAATGAAGCGTGAATCGCTCGAGGTTGATGATAAATAAGAGGGCAAATTTTGGGGTGTTACAGCTGCCCCTATTCAATCACTGTAGACTTGAATGGATGACAGCAGCTGCTTTCAGACGTTCGAAGTATGCAGGGATTGAATACTAAAACAACCCGAAAATTTGCACTCGCACTGGAAGAACAGAGAAATAAGCTCAACCAAACAAACTCCGCTTGGATATAATTATAATGGTGAGAATCATGAACGGGGGATGCCTTTTGAGTGATGCCAGAAGGCTACTGGCTTACCACACTGTGGGTGGACTTCAAAATGCATTGCCACTCTGCGGGTGGACTTTTGAGATTGCCACGCTGCGGGTGGACTTTGGAAATTGCCACGCTGCGGATGGACTTTTGCCAATCTGCGGTTGGACTTCAGATACTTTACCACACTGCGGGTGGATTGCTGAATAACTTGCCACACTGCGGGTGGACTTTGAAGGTTTGCCACACTGCGGGTGGACTTCTGAAACCTGCCACGCTGCGGGTGGACTTTGGAAATGATGCCACCCTGAGGATGGACTTTCGCCAATCTGCGGTTGGACTTCAAAATACGTTGCCACACTGCGGGTGGACTTTGGATATGATGCCACCCTGAGGATGGACTTTTGCTCACTACGGGAGACCTTTGAGATTTGCCACCCGAAGATGGACTTTGGCCAGTCTACGGCTGGACTTTTGCTCACTACGGGAGACTTTTACTCACTACGGGAGACTTTTGCTCACTACGGGAGACTTTTGCCCACTGCGGGGGACTTTAGAGATTTGCCACCCGAAGATGGACTTTGGCCAGTCTGCGGCTGGACTTTTGCTCACTACGGGAGACTTTTGCTCACTACGGGAGACTTTTGCTCACTACGGGAGACTTTTGAGATTTGCCACCCGAAGATGGACTTTGGCCAGTCTACGGCTGGACTTTTGCTCACTACGGGAGACTTTTGCTCACTACGGGAGACTTTTGCTCACTACGGGAGACTTTAGAGATTTGCCACACTGCGGGTGGACTTTTGCTCACTACGGGAGACTTTTGCTCACTACAGGAGACTTTTGCTCACTACGGGAGACTTTTGCTCACTACGGGAGACTTTTGCTCACTACGGGAGACTTTTGCTCACTACGGGAGACTTTAAAGATTTGCCCCACTGCGGGTGGACTTTTGAAGCTTGCCACCCGAAGATGGACTTTGGCCAGTCTGCGGCTGGACTTTGAAATTTGCCACCCGAAGATGGACTTTGGCCAGTCTGCGGCTGGACTTTGAAATTTGCCACCCGAAGATGGACTTTGGCCAGTCTGCGGCTGGACTTTGCATATGGAATTGCATGGTATATTGCCCCATGACACTGGGGATATTATGTCTTGAGTATTGTTGATGAACTGGTGACTGTAAAAGAAATTCCTGACGCGGAAGTGATAAGTCTCTGTTGACTCTGTGGGGAAACACAATGATCGCGAATTCAATATCAAGTAGCCCTGTGGGGATGACATCTCTGTTGGAGAGGAGCGTGAATAATTCATCTGTCCCGAATTATCACCTTTGCCAAAAATAAATTGGACTTTTAGATTTGAGGGCCGTGCCCGGGGATACTCGGACTATTGAGGAATATCCACTCTTATGGATCTGCTGGGGAGGAGAATGATTTATCTGAAATCTTCTAGGGGAATAGGAATTGCCTTAGACCTGTTGAGGAACCGAGATCAAGGAAACCTTCTGAAGGAAAAACTTCTGACTTTAGTGAGGATAGATTTTACTTGCCTGTTGGTGATGACAACACCGAGACACGTCCTGCTGAGGAGGAAAGATTTCAAATTGTCTCGTGCTGGGGATCAGTTGCTTCTGTATGGATTTTACCTTAAGAGGATTTTACAAAAGACTTGGCGTCTTTAAACTCTTAGGTATCATAACGACTACATGATTCAGTGTAACAACCTTGCTGAGGAAGTAACCATTGTCAATGCAGATGAGTTTGTATCTGTCAGAAGTGTTGAACGAGATAGTTGACTTGACAAGTAACCACGGTATTCTAGACTCCGGGTAAATGCTTCTGATCGTCTGTCTTCGGGAAAGAATGAATTCTCGTACTATTGGGGTGGCCTGCCCCAGGATGAGTACTTGAATAGTTTTGCTCTTGACTGACTAATCTTCGCTCTTGGAGAGATTTGAATCTCGAGGTGCTTGCCCCAGATTAGCTGAAATTTGAAGGGATTGCTCAACATAACTGCCCCAGATTAGCTGGCTCTTACCATGACTAACTGGGGAAATCTCTACTCAATGAAGCTTTATTCGGATAAGTGCACCTTGACGTGACAGTCTTTCAGAAGTTTTAGACTCCTCAACCTGGCAAGCTTGAGCTTCTGGATTGAATTTCCGTATGTGAACCATTTATGATGCTCAACAAATGTATGCAAGTGAGAAAATGTTTATTCTTAGAATGAAAATCCTAATTCAACAAACATGTTAATCTTGAAATTTTGAAAACGGATCGTTAACCTTTGTGAGCAAATCACTGGTTAAAATACGACCTTTATTTGAATGAAAGTATGTACATGCAATACCAACAAACGTCTTTTAGCACAACTCATAGGAGTCAGGAACGCGGTCTCTTGTTAGTACGCTCTCAATTTAACCCTGTTTCAGTTAGGACTTTTAAGGGTTGTATCGTGGCCTGGTTCACGGTTGTAGAAACAAAGGATATAGGCTCAAAGTTTATTTGTGCCCACCCGCTCTTCGTGATGTTCTCCATTCCTATGTTCAGCTAGTTTTCACAAGCATTCACCTTTCATAAGGGTTTCGTGTTGATTGAGGAACCATTGCTGCTATCCGTTCAAGCACCAATCAGGTTATTATTGAGAGTCAGTCACTCCTCTATCTTTTGTGTTTATGCCACACGACTTTGTTCTTATTTGAGGATCTTTCTTGGTGATCCTTTCGGTCTTTCGTTTTTGCGTTATTTTGCTTATCCCTAACTTTTGCCTGGACTGATTCTTGTGAATCTTTGATTGTGAAGTCCAGCGGGATGCCCTAACTTTTTCCTAAGTCGCTTGTTTTCAAGTTTCGACTTAGCGGGCCTTTTTTTCTTCTTTTTTTTTCTCTTTTTTTTTTTTTTGCATTGTGAACAAGTCGCGTGACATTGCTTGTCTTGATTGCTTCACGAGGGTTGTGACTGCCTCATTTTGGGGTCGGCGAAGGATAACCATTGTGGTTGTCAATCTTTGGACCTTTTGACTTGGATAACCATTGTGGTTTCGGGTCTTTGGACCTCTTGATTAGCATATTAGGATGCAACGGATCTTCAAATACACTTCTTTAGGAAAGTCTGAATGCTTGGTCTGACTAGCTGACGTCTACCCTGCCCCTGGGTTACATGTGAGGGTTCTTTTTTTTTTTTTTTTTTTTTGTGTGAAAAGAAACTCCTACTTCAAGGCTCAAGGGGTTAGCGAGGGTCTATCTTCCTTATATCTCCAGTGTTTAGGATTTGAAACAATGCCTGTACATCGTCAACAGGGTCTTACTCGAGAGCACACAATTCAGAGATATTGCGTTTTTGTTTCGTCATTCTCCCTCATAGAATTTAAGCATGACAATTGGTATTGCGATATACATATGCAAAATTGTAAGGGAATGCAAATGAATCTACTTCAAGAAAAACATGTGAGTTTTATTATTGCTAACATTCAAAAGCAAACAAATTTCATACATGTAGACAAATGTTTAACATATAAAAGAAACTACAAATGGAAATGCAGTAAAGAAACTGAATATTGCCGTAGTTGAGGAGACTTTGGCTCCGTCTGGACCTGTCAGACTTGGATACTTTCAGCGATCAATAGCTCTTTCACGGACTTGTAATCTTCAATTTGCGGTTGCATGCTCAACCATGGCAGTAACACTTCCTCTTCTAGCTATACTGACTTTGACGCGAGACATCTGGAGGAAAGAGTGAAGCTGGGGAGTAAAGTTGCCCCAAAAGTTTGCTCGGAAAGACCTGACGATCTTCTGCCTACGTATCTCCATTGACTGATGACCAATGAAGAATCAGAGCGACGTAGTTCCCCTCAATAGGGATGAAAAACGAACAATGAAGAAAGGCAATCACATAAATGCCATCACTGAGAGTATTTGAATACTGCTGGCTTTATTTGCTTCATGAATACCCTGGTGTCCTGGGTGGTCAGCTTGAAGACTTCAGCTTAACGCGAACCATCTGGTAGAACGACCGTGACACCAGTTCCATTATGACTAGGCATCGGATTATGAAGTACATTGGGGAGAGGAGCGAAATTGATCGCCTTGGAGTCAACTAGGTCCTGTACCTTGTTCTGAAAGGCCCAACATTTCTCAATACTGTGCCCCTGGGCACCTGAATGGAATTCGCACCTGGCGTTAGCATCAAAATTCGGAGGTAGATTGTCAGGAGCGGGAGGTCTCATGGTACGAAGCTCGACCAGGTTCAACTTCAGCAGCTCTGGGAGCAATACAGCATACGGGCATGGGACGGGGTCGAGTCTGCGATTTCTCGCTCTTGCTCTTTCTTGAAACGGTCTCAGTACCTGTTGTTGCTGACCCTGTGGTCGTGGTTGTTGAACCTGTGGAGTAATAGTCACTGCAGCCGTTTGGTAGTAACCTTGAGAATAATTTCTGTCTCGGCCCCTATACACAGCATTCGTCTCGCCTTCTCTTCTTCTTTGGCCATTGCCAAAAGGTTTTCTCACACCAGAAGAACTAGCACTGCTTGCATCCTGGATCTTTCCCATTTTCAGAAAATTCTCTATCCTTTCTCCAGCAATGACGATATCAGAAAAACCAATGGACGGGCAGGCGGCCAGACGATCCAAGTAAACACCTTGCAAGGTGCCCATAAACATGTCTGCCATCTCCCGATCCAGCAAGGGAGGTTGAACCTGTGCGGCCAGCTCACGCCACCTCTGGGCATACTGCTTAAAACTCTCTTTAGGTCCTTGAGACAAGTTCTGCAACTGAGTGCGATTCGGAGCCATATCAATATTGTATTGATACTGCTTGAGGAATGCCTCTGCTAAATCTTTCCAACTTCGAATAGAGACCCGACTCAGCTTCATGTACCAGCTCAACGAAGCTCCAGATAAACTGTCTTGGAAGAAATGCATCCAAAGTTTCTCGTCATCAGTATGAGCCGAGATTTTTCCGAAGTACGCATGAATGTGAGTCCTAGGACACGTGCTGCCGTTGTACTTGTCAAACGATGGTGCCTTGAACTTTGGAGGGATTCTGACTCCTGGCACTAACCCGAGACTGGTTACATCGATACCCAAGGAATTCTGACATTCCATGGCCTTGATCTTCTCTGACAGCTCTTCATACCTGCGATTGTTGATCTCATTCATGTTACCCATATCAGCATCCAGTAGAGTGAACTGGTCCTCTTGATTGTCTTCTAAACCTGCATTACGTGTTGCGGTCCTATTTGGATGAGGCTCTCCGTTACGGGCAGCGTTAGCATCCACGTTCTCAGCTGGTGTTCCCGTATTAACATTCCCATGAGGTTGCTCAACCATCAACCGGAGACGCTCCTGGTTCTGGGCCATGCCAGTCATCATTTCCATGAACTGATCCATCCTCTGTCGGAACTCATTGAGATCGGTCTGCACTCGATCAGCCATCCTTACTCGGTTTCTTTTGGTCGGATATCGGTGAATGCGTTGACCAGCTATATTGCCTACGATCAAATAAGTTAGAAACCCTGGGTAACCTGCAAAAATACAAGAATATGGTATGCAGGAAATGAATGCTATGGCATGTTGATTCATTTTTAGGGCATCCCATCCCCTGATTCCAGTTTTGTGAGTTTGATGAAGACAGGAGCTCTTTTGTTGTAAATAACACTTCTTGGGTTCCATGCTCATAGATCAATACCCACAACCGGAATCACGGATGTAATATGCAGCCCTGTAAATGAATAAACATGCGTTAGGAATGCAAGTATGCGGATGATGTGATGCAATGCACTGGTATGTGATCAATGATCTGATGTTGGTGTCGGTGCATGGTCTCAAAATCCAGATATCACAATAATCATCCCTCTGATCCGGGGTCCATAACTTAAGAACAGAAATCCAGATCACAAAACTGAATCAAAGGCAAAGTGGGTATGCTGAAGGTACCAGGGTTCCTGCAAACCTGTAAACCCCTCCCAATCTCACGGGTATTGCTACTCGGGTCAACATCACGGACTCTCAAAGCCGAATAGCAATAATACGTTCACCATCTCCGAGAAATGGCTCATGACCAGATCAGGGAATCGGTTTGGCATTATGTACTACTCAGGGAGGTCTCAGTTGAGTCCGGAAAAACAAGCATCCCTCATAAGTCTCCAGCTTCAAGCACTGAATCGAGAAACAATAGTACATTCATCCCGAAGGGTACAATACTATCGTCATACGAACAGTTTGCTTTAACTGAATTCCTATGAGAGAACCAGGCCATCCTATGCGAGTTCCCAATGGACCCTCGGATGCGAGTGGGTTTGCCAACAAATGTGGTCTGCCACTGTCATCACTGGAGAGGGGTGTTTCCATTAAGGTTCTCAATGATCGGTCACCAGATGCACATAACTATCAAGGTCGTACCCTGAAGTGAGGTAATCCCCACACAGAATAGTTCCAAGACGGTCGCAATCTGGGTGTGGAACACATCGCCACCCATCATGGTGAGATACCATAAGAGTACAATGTCTGTCCATGCTAATCCTATGGTGCACTCAAGCCGGGTATTTGGCTTATCTCACAGTAACTCCCACCCACAGAAAAAATGAAAACCAGCACAGCCAGACAGTCCAGTATAATATGATGCATGGAAAATAAAATACTGGAAGCGGTAAATAAATGCGATAAAGTAAAGCTGTAAATAAAACTGTAAATAAAAACAGTAAAGCTAAACTAAAGCACTCAGCATCAAACAGATAAACACCCAAAGAAACAAAACCAAACAGGCGCTAGGATTGACTCTACAAGGGAAACCGGAAGAATCGGTTTGGGTTCCCAGCAGAGTCGCCAGCTGTCGCTCCCGGGATTTTCATCCTAGTACAAACGCGAAAGTGGCGCGGAAAGGTAGAGTCGCCAGCCAGACATTTTTATCCCGAATGAATGGGAAAGGTAATGTTGCACAAACCTGAGGAAGAAGGAAAAGGACGAGGCCTTGCGAACCAAAGATCGGGGTTCGGGAGTCGGTTACGACCTGGGAAGGTATTAGCACCCCAGATCGTCCGTCGTACCCGACGGGATCCACGCTTGCTTATTTTGTTTCAAAGGGTGAGAAAATACGAATGCTGCTGAATAAAACCGCTACTGGAATAAAGGGAATGGAAAATGAGAAATGAACTGAAATGAGAATGAAAAGAAAGGGGGAAATGTAGGGAAAATAAAGAATGTGCTCGAACGGGCCCTACCCCGCTGCCTACGTACCTCATCGGGATAATGAGGATCAGAGTCGACGTAGTTCGCCTAACCTAGGCTTACATTCGTTTGTGGTTTTTAGGATGACGTTGCCATAGCTCTAGCTCAGGTGTTACCGGCTCTGACACGAGGGTGTTTACCGTATCGCTGTTTGAACTGTCGAGACAAGTCATGAAGAGTATGAGATGAGAAAGAAGACGTGACTTCTTGGTTTGTTGTTTTTTAGAAGAAATGTTTTGAATTTGTTTGTGAACGGTCTTGTACTAAGACCTATCCATCGCGGGAAGTATTTACACCTCGCCCCGAAACAGGACGCGTATAAACACTCCGCAACAAAGTCTCGTGTCGTACAAGATTGTTCGGTTTTTATTAAGTGTTTTATTGCTTTTCTTTTGAGATGAGAAAGAGAATGACTCAAGTTGATAAAAGGAAAAATCTAAGGGACTAAGACTCAATCCTAATATATTATGTATTTACAAAGTGATCCTAGTGGTTAGTGAGGTTTTCTATTCCTAATGGAAAAAGGAAAAGAAAAAAAGGAAAAAGGATGCAACTTACTTCCTAAGGAAGATAAGTTGGTCCTAACAATGGGGAATCCTACCAATCACAAACATGGAAGGAAAAATGAATTAAAAAGCCTAAAAGAAATGCATAAAAAATAAAGGATAAAGTGGAGTAAACTTACCTCAATCTTCCCCACTACAAAACAAGTGTTAATGCACATTTTTATTAAAAAGAATAAGGCAAACACACATTAATTAAATCCTAATTATACTTGGACCTAAACTAGACCCAATCTTAATCCTAAAGGAACTAGAAAAAGCTAGGACAAAAATACAGCACCTATTACAGCCCCTAATACACAAATAGCTATGAAACTAAGCCTAACACCCACCAGCTTTTTACAGCCAGCATGCAACATGAAAAAGTAGGTGTAAAAAGTCAAATACATCATGCACACAACAAACAAATTTTACAGCAGCTATATACAAAAACAGCTATGAAATGCAAAATTCAGAATTGATTATTTTCATTTTTTATACACAAACTCAATAAAACATGCATTACTTTCCACATGAACATGCATTTTAACATGGATCAACATACCTAAATGGAAGAACATGAACATTTTTTTAGGATTATTCAAGAATGCATCACATGTGGATTATGCAACAAGTATGCAAAATGTGGCACATGAACATGGCATATGAACATGATGATTATTGATTATGAACATACAACATGATAGCTCAACAAACATGCTAAACTCAATGCATAATTCAGAATTGAATTGATAACATGCTATGATCAAACATGCAAACAAATGCCACCAAATGCACATATATATGATTATGCAAAATGTAACATACATCAACATAATGAAATGCAAAATGATTTAATGCAATGTGAAACATGTAAAAACAGAATGCAACATGATTATTACATACCTAATGATGCATGAACATAGCAACAATATGCAAGAACTCAAGCCATACACAAAGAACACAAAAAACACATAATATGCGACATAAACGGAATTGTGTCGAAACGACTCGAAATGGGGGAATGAGCTACTGGAAATGGACTCAAAAATTCCCTAAAATCACTACCTAAACATGTATGAACGTTAAAGGCACTAGGAAGCAAGATTGATCACTCAAATAAGCTAAGAATCCAAAATTCAACAGCGTTAACCGGTTAACCATATGGGTTAACCGGTTAACGGACCTAAAACAGAAGCATTTTGTGGCAAAACGCATGCGTTAACTGGTTAACCCAATGCGTTAACCGGTTAACACTGAACAGAATTGAAAAAAAGCTTTTAAAATAAGTGCTTTTAGCCACAAAATCACTTCTAATGATCCCTAACATACCTAGGAACATGCTAACACTAATTTCTACTTATTTTGAGCTTATTTACACATGCTAGCACCTACATCTATTAACACCTTAAACTTTTAAATCAACAAAAATCACAAATCACAAGTAAACATAATCGAAACGGAACAATTTCAAGCAAAGCGAAAAAAGCAATTAAAGAATGCCAAAAGTGGCGAGATGAAGAGAATAACTTAAAGAAGAAGTGATTAAGATCACCAACCTACGAAGCGGAGGAGTGCTTCGGTAATTGTTGCAAAAATCGGAGCTTGATCGAAGAGAAAACCGTGAAAACCGAGAAACCGCAAAATAAATGCGTTCTTGATGCTTGAACCTTTGCACACTTCCGATAAGCCGAAATCTTCAACAAAATCACTAGCTTCTTCTTCTACGATCCACAATTAATGGAGGTTGGAGGCTTAAGCTTCAAGATCTTCAAGTTTCAATGTGAAACTTGAAGAGCTTATTCAAAGAAGCTTTGGTGAAAGGAGGGAAAATGGAGGAAAAGTGAGAGAGAAAAAGTGATTATGAAAAAAGTGAAAAATTTGGAATTGTGGGAACCCTTTTGGTTTGGATGAAAATGGCTTAAATAGAGACTAGGCTAGGAGCTAGGTTTGGGTTTGGGGCCCAAAAATTAGGTTTGGGATCCAAAATTAGGTTTGGAAGTTAGTTAGGGTTAGGGTTGGAAAAGGGAATATTCCTTGGAATATTCCTTGGAATATTCCTTGGAACACTCTAGAAGATGGTGGAAGGTGGTGGAAGTTTCCAAGGGAAATGGAGTGGAATTGAAGTGGAAAAATGAGATGGAAAGAATGAAAGGAAGTGTGGAAAGAAAGTGGAAGGAAAAGCGGAAAGAAAAGGGGAGGAAAGTGGTGAATTCTTCCTTTTTAATGGGTTAGCTTGAAAGTGGTGTGGATTATTTTTGGTACCTCATTTTCTCTCGAACTCCAATGTTTGCCAAGCCTCGATCGACCACACACCTCATGCAAAGGACGATGAATGACTTATTTATTTTTTCAAATGCGATGCAATGATATGCGGAATGATGCAAGAATGAAGCGTGAATCGCTCGAGGTTGATGATAAATAAGAGGGAAATTTTGGGGTGTTACACCTACTTGTAATTACTTGGATGTTTTTGGTATTTTTGTTTAGTGTCAAGTAATGAATTTAAGCCATAATCAAGGATTTAATGGACTCATTACACCATCCTAATAGAAGGATGATAGATGAGAACATTTAAGCTGAGAAAGGCTCCTCGACTTAATCCATGATTAGGGATTAACCTCATGACAAAACAAAGCCTTTATTGAAGTGGATTTTAGTTAATGGTATGATTAAGAAGTGAATTTTAGGGTTTGTAAGACAACTTGAGGAGGACTTGTCCATTAACACTAGGGTTAGTCCTTCTTAACCAATTAAGGAAGAATTAGAACCCTAATGCAAGGCCCAAGTTACAAGTTTGATGTCTTGATGATTATTAAGTGGATTGATCAAAGGATGTAAACACATCAAGGGTTTAACACTTAGGATTAAAGTTATACACTCCATCCTAATAGAAGGATGCAGGCATAAGCTTAATCACAAAGCCTTAAAACCTTTAAGGTTTAATCCTTGATTATGAGGTGAAAAGAGGAGACTCAAAGATGATACAAAGATAAAACTAATGGGGGACTAATCAAACCCTAATTGTGATCATGCTTGGTTATTCCTAGGGTTTATGAGGCTTGCAAAAGATCTTCAAGAGAAAAGCCACCAAGGGAAAAGCAGATGAAAGGAGAAAGAAGCAGAAGAAACAAGACAACTTACTTCACTTAAGAAGATAAGTTGCTTGGAGAAAGAAAGAGGGGAGGGAACATGAATGAGCAAGCTCACTCTAATACAAAGATAAAATGCAGCAATGGTGCATAAGAGAGATGAGAAGAGATTGTGAGAAGTGAAGGCAAATTCACTTCTCAAAACAACTTACCACCTGAAAGTTAGCAAAAGAAATGAAATGCAATGAAAATGAGATGAAATGCCATGATACAAGACAAAGTCAGAAGCATGAACATGATGTTAATGATGATAAGAGATGATGCAAACACATGTCAAGAGTTGTGGATGATCATACAAGGATGAGGATGCAAATGAAGCATGCTTTGAACCATGAAAGTTCATGAAAGTTTATGAAATGCAATGGAGGCATAACATGGAAAATGAATGATTCATTGATCAAACATGATTCTAATATGTCCTAAGATGTCTTATATGTCATATGGATGCACAAAATGTCATGGCAAGTTCTTGAATGCAAGCATATGAGAGATGGATGCAAATGAAGGCAAGAATTAGGGTTTATGCATAACATGCAACACAAAATTCAAAATCAGAAGCAAATGACATGATAAAAAATTGAAAATGGGATCAAAGGAACCCTAACCCTACACAAGTTCACTGCCCAAAGGAGGGGACCTAAGTCTTAACCTAATGGAAGTTATGATTTTTCTAAGTCAACTAGGGTTTCAAGGCACCTCAAAAGGAAAAATGCTCATTAAATTGAAAATGGAAGATAAATTAAAACCATATTTACCCTAAAAACTACATGATATGAAGGATGCAATTCAAGAAGAACCATCATCAAACTCTTCATGGTTAGGCAAAATGAATTTTTCTAAGTAAGGACCAAAATATTGCCTTTAAATAACTTTTATTCCAATGAAAATTATCAAAGTAGGTCAAGAACTAAAAATAAATTTGTTTGAAGAGTTGGATAATGTTTCTAAATGTATCAAAATCCAATGTGAATTTTTTGGTGATTTTTAAATACCCAAACGCATTTTTAATTAATTAATCTTCATTAACTAATTAAAATTAACATTTAAATGATTTAAAAATAATTTTTGATGCAAAAAATAAAAATAAAAATGTTTTTGGATGGAGAAAAATATTTGAATCAGAAAGGCAAAGTTTGAAATTTTTGGGATGAGTTTTGATATTTTAAATTAAATATGCAAGAAAAATGCAAAGAAACTAAAATAAAATGAATTTAAGGGAAAGTCAGCGCATCTGATGGCTGAGGTTTAAAACAAAATGGAGGGAATTGACTGGCGCCAGATCCTATGGTCCAGATTCAAACTGGCTAAACCTAATTAATTAACTTAAATGATTCTAATTAATGATAAGTGGACTAATCCTGGCCATCAAACGCGCGCGGGAAACTGAAATCAAAGGCCAGAATTCAAACAAAACCCTAATCACAATTAAAAGCCCTAATGACTTTCAGGTGGCCGGAAATGACCTCCGGTCATCTTCTCCGGCCACACTCTCCCCTAAAAAATGCTATCTCCCTCAAAACCTCACCCCAAGCCCCCTAAAGCTCCAGAATCACTCAACAAACATCAAGGAACAAGAATCCAGGCATGAAATCAATTTATTTTCAGAAACAAGCATGAATCGAATCAATCTCTTTTTAGGTCAAAAATTTCAGAGATTCGGTTCATGCTCATTTCTTCACCATTTTCAAAACTACAAAGCTCAGAGTAATCAGGAGATCATGAGGAACAATTCTATAAATTAAAAAAAGATTTCTGGAAAAAAGTTTGAGAGAGCTACCTGAGATGGAACTTTCAACTCTGGAGCTTTCAGGAAGCTTATTGGCTTCAAAGCCCCTCCAATGATCTTCCTGAAGAAGCTTTGAGGCTTAGTTGGAGTGTACTATGGCTAGTTTGTGAGATTGATGAAGTTCTGTCCAAAGGGAGTGGAAAATCGTATTTTTGTTTGGGGTGGTTTCAGGGCCAAATGATGATTGGGAAATGATCAGTGGATCATGGTGAGTGGTTTTGTGAAGTTTGTTTTGAGGTTTTAGGCTTGTGTGATGAGATTCGAATGAAAATGCAAGAGGGAGAGTTTTTATGAACTATGGTGATGCTGTGGTTTCAGGCTTTCCTCTTGTGTGTTTTTAGTTCCATTTGGTCCACATATCAAGCTGTGATAGGGCAGAGGGTTGGTGGTGGCACAGTGTGATTGGCATGGCCCCTTTTGCAAAAAGTCAAGTCTATGTGTCCTTTGAGGTATGGGTTGTTTCAGGGCTAGAACAAAGGCATGTCTGCTGCAGCTTGATTCAAGGATGACCATGGAAATGAGATTGAGGCAAATCAGCAAGTGGATTAAAGCTTGTGGGTGGTTTTGCAAATTTCATGAAGTTTGGCCCTTTCTTGATTTCTTCATGCATAAGTCATGAAACTTGGAGATTATTGGGTCAATTCTGAGTTTTAGGCAATGTGTTATGTTTGTATGATGGTTAGAAGTCCATTTGAGGTCATAAAAATGCTTGGCATGAGAATTTGCAAGTTTCCCTCTTTGGTGTAAAAGTGAAATTTATGTGATTTTGTCCAACTTTGCAAGGCCATAACTTTTGATCTAAAATGAATTAGAATGAGTTCTTGTACTTTTTGAAAATGGGAGGATCCAATCTACAACTTTCATGACCAAATATTTTCCATTTGAAGCATTCTTGAAACAAAAAGAGGAGGTTGAAAAACTTTCCCAAAATGGCAAGTTTACATTATAAGTCACTTTCCCAAAAAGGCAACTTTGCAAATAGCTTGAAATTCTTCAATTTTGTGAACTTCTAACATCTTCTATGATCAAATAAAGATCATACACATTCAAAATGATGGAGAAACCCCTTTGGTTGGGTTATTGGGGGCCTCAGATTCCCTAATTTTGCACTGACTTGCTCAAGAAGTCATCTAGTGATCAGATGCCTTCCCCATTGAATTTCTTCATGAAAATTGATATGCATGATCCTCATAACATATAGAGACCAATAGAAACAAGAATGACCAAAAAATTTGGAGTTATGGCCTTTGAAACCAAAACCCTTCTTCAGTTCTTGTGATTCTTTGACTTCTTTGATCTTGGGAGGATATATCATGATGCTTGAACATATGTGGACCCTCTTGAGATGATTGATGACCTTTGAAGTGGCTCAAATGACTCATGGATTGCTCAGATCACAAACCCTAGATGCAGATGACTTAGAACTAATGTAGTGAAGTAAAAATGCAATATGAGATGCTATGGTTGAACTTATGCAAATGCAAAGAATCACAAGCCATGGTGAAATGAGTGGGGGAAAATTTGGGGTGTTTACACCAAGGCATCCAAAGAATGGTATTCACACCTATCAAGGGCTACTGCCAGGAACTGGAAAGACTTAGATGAGTCCTTTATACGCCAATATCAGTACAACCTGGATATGGCACCCAATAGGAACCTCTTGATGGGTATGTCTCAGTCCTCGAGGGAAAGTTTCTGTGAATACGCCCAAAGGTGGAGACAACTTACTGCTACTTTCCAGCCACCTATGTCTGAAAGGGAAATGGCTGACATGTTTATGAATACCTTGCAAGGAACCTACATTGATAGACTTGTTGCCTTCTCTTCTACCAGTTTTGCTGATGTGGTTATAGTAGGAGAAAGAATTGAAAGCCTATTAAAGATGCGTAAGATTTTTCGAAAATAGTGCTAGCTCCAGCAATGCAAGGAAACCTTTCTCAAGACCTAGAAGAACAGGAGAGACCAATGCAGTGCATGTTAACAGAGGTAGACCCCAGTACTTGCAAAGATCAGTGGCCGCTGTCACCATTCCTACACCAGCACCTCAGCAACAGTTTCCGCAACAGCAACAACAGTTCCCACAACATCAACAAAGATCTTACAACAACAACAACCAACAACAATGTCCTTTCCAATAAAGGCCTTCTCAGATTAATAGGGTGATCGATCCCATCCCGATGCCCTATGCAGCCTTACTCCCACAGCTATTGAAGCTTAACCTGACTGAACTAAGAACTTTGACTCCACCAGATCGTTTGAATCTTCCAAGAAATTATGATGTTAATGCCAGATGTGGCTTTTCACTCCAATGCACCTGGTCATTCAATAGAGAAATGCAGGGCCCTGCATATGAAAGTCCAAGATTTGATTGACTCCAAAGCTTTGAATTTTGCACCTCCACCAAATGTCACAAAGAATCCAATATCGAATCACGGTGAGCCGAGGATTAATGCCATTGAGGAAGACTAACCAGCATTTCTGATTGAGGACATTGCAAGTATTCAAGCACCACTGGCCAAAGTGAAAGCTCAGCTATTGAAGTTCCAAGTGTTTCCAGGTTGCGAGGCCTGTTGTGAAGCTTGCAAAATTTCTGCCAACGGTTGTGCAAATATGAAGAATGGTATTAGCAGTCTTATCAAAGAAGCTATCTTGCAAATCACATCAACAATTCCATCTTCTACAAAGACAACAAAAATCTCTCCTACAACACCAGCAAACATTATCTAAATAGAGTCTTCTACAACAACAGCAAACACCAGTGACGACATCTCAACAGTTACCATCTATTACGATCCAACAATGATCCATGTTCCAGATTCTTTCAACAACAACTTTCAACAATACCCTCCTCAACATCAACAACTTCCTACACCTGCACCATCTTCAATCAGACCTCCTGTCACCATCTATTATGATCCACAGACTATCACAACTCCTTCTTCTGCTGCAATTAGTCTGGTGACCATCATAGTGCCTGGACCAGTTCCTTATGATAACAACAGTACGGTGCCTTGGCATTATGGTTCGGATCTTTATTGTCATGGAAAGAAGATCACTCTTGACTTTTCAACTTCTACACCACAGGTTGACAATGTTGGGGGAGGCGGAGGCTTCACTCGAAGCGGACGTCTCTTCGCTTCACAGTTTCCCAGAATTAATGCTGAAATAGAAGCTGCTGCCAAAGCAAAAGGCAAGAGTGTGGTGCCAGAAAAACCTGCTGTAAAAGAAACTCAGAAGACACCCTTTGATCAGGATGTAGACGAGTTTATGAGAATTATCAAAAGAAGTGACTACAAGGTTGTGGATCAACTCCACCAAACACCCTCCAAGATCTTCATACTATCTCTGCTCATGTGTTTCGAGGCTCACCGAAATGCACTACTTAAAGTATTGCACGCAGCTTATGTTCCTGAAGAGATCACGGTCAATCAGCTAGAAATGGTGGTCACAAACGTCAATACTAGTCATGGACTAGGTTTCACCAATGTTGACTTGACTAGGGAGGGGCGTAATCACAACAAGGCTTTGCATATCACTTTGGAATGTAAAGGTGTTGTACTTTCTCATGTCCTTGTTGATACCGGATCATCACTCAATGTGTTGCCAAAGAAAGCTTAAGTCAAGCTGGAGTATGATGGTCTTGCACTCTGTCTGAGCAACCTAGTTGTCAGAGCTTTTGATGGTTCTAAGAGACTGGTTCTCAGAGAGATTGAGCTTCCAGTGGTAATTGGCCCAAAATTTTTCAAAACTACCTTCTACGTGATAGACATACAACCTGCCTACAGCTGTTTGTTGGGTCGACCCTGGATCCACGCCGCCGGCACGATGACATCAACCATTCACCAGAAGTTAAAATACGAGTGGGAGGGCCAAATTATCACCATCTGTGGAGAGGAGGACATCTTCGTCAGTCACCTGGCTACATACAAGTACATAGAGATGGATGGAGAGATCCATGAAACCATGAGTCAAGGTTTCGAAGCTTTGAACATCAATGAAGCTACAACTGAGGTGTTTGCTGCATCCCAAGAAGAAAGGATGGGCACCTCAATTGCTTCCTACAAACAGGCTCGGAAGGTTGTGGAAGAAGGGAATGCCCAAGGCTGGGGAAAGTTACTGAAGGTGGAGATGAAAGAAGACAAATTCGGTTTGGGTTATAGACCATCCCGACAAGTTCCAGAGGAGGCTGCTGAAGCTCCCAAGTTCATAAATGGGGGAATACTGACCCCAGATGCTGTCAACACTTTGGAAGACGAGGTTGAGAGCGACTACAACCTGGAAAGCTGGATCCGTCCAAGAGTCCCGGGCCAACAAGTCCTCAATTGGTCTTCCCAGGAAATTATAAGGGTTACTGCTGCAGAGTAATTATTATTTCCTATTTTAAGCATGCATCAAAGTCATGCATCTTGCCCAAGATGTCGGGACTCATTTTGTAATAGGGCCATATGTATTTTGTGCAAATTGAATATTAATGACCAATGGACATCTTTTTGCAAACGATCTTTTTCGCTCACTGTCTTTTCATTTTTGTTATTTTCGCACAAAACAATAAATGGCAATGTTTTTCTCAATAATAACTTCATTCACTTTTTCTAAATAAGATAAAACCAATCACTAAAATGAACCAAATCTCAACCCTTGCAGAGATAGCCCTCCAGATTGCACCGACAACGACATTGCTACGACCTCGTATGACTTCGACAATCCGATTAATCAAGCAGATGAAGGGGTTGAAGAAGACTACGATTTACCTGAAGAGTTAGCCAGGTTATTGAGACAAGCGGAAAAGGTGATTGCTCCTCATCAGGAGGAGGTTGAGACTATCAATCTTGGTACTGAGGAAGATGTGAAAGAGGTGAAGATTGGGGCCAGTCTGCAAGCTCCAGTAAAAGAACAGCTTATCAGTATGCTGCGAGAATATGTTGATGTGTTCGCTTGGTCCTATAAGGATATGCCGGGTTTGGATACAGATATTGTCATGCACAAGCTGCCATTGAAAGAATATTGTCCGCCAGTTAAACAGAAGTTCCGCCGTACTCGCCCAGATATGGCCATGAAAATCAAAGAAAGAGTACAAAAGCAGTGGGACGCCGGTTTTCTTGCTGTAACTAGTTACCCGCTGTGGGTTGCTAACATTGTACCCATACCTAAGAAGGATGGAAAGGTGCATATGTGTGTCATTTACCGAGATCTGAACAGAGCAAGCCCGAAAGATGACTTCCCATTACCTCACATTGATGTATTGGTAGACAACACAACTCAGTTCTCGGTACTTTCCTTTATGGACGGATTTTCTGGATACAATCAGATCAAGATGTCACCTGAAGACATGGATAAAACAACCGTCATCACACCCTGTGGCACGTTCTGCTACAAGGTAATGCAGTTGGGTTTGAAGAACACCGGTGCAACATATCAACAGGGTATGGTAACATTATTCCACGACATGATGCATAAAGAAATTGAGTACTACGTGGATGACATGATTGCCAAGTCCCAAATGTAAAAACCCCAAATTTGCCCTCACTCATATCACACCATGGCTTGTGATATTTCATTTTTCATAAGCATAAGCATACCACCTCATATTGCATTTTTGTTTCACTGCATAAGTTCAAGTTCATTTGCATCTAGGGTTTGTGATCTGAGTAATCCAAGATTCCATTTGAGCCATCCCAAAGGCCTCAAAGCTTTCCAAGAGGGTCTATGTGTGTTATATCATCATATTATGCTCCTCAAGGTTCATGAAAGTCAAGAAATCACAAGAACTGGCCAAGGCATGGAAGCAGAGCTAGGGTTTCACTACACAGATGACCAAAATTAGGGTTTTGGTTTCAGAGGCCTTAACTCCAAATTTTTGGACCATTCTTGTTTCTAATGTTATTAAGATGTTATAAGGATCATGTGTACCAAGTTTGATGAAGAAATTCATTGTGGAAGTCATCTGTTCACTAGGTAACTTCTTGAGCAAGTTAAGTCAAAATCAGGGCATCTGAGGCCCCCAACAATGGAACCAAAGGGGTATTTTCATCAAATTGAAGTTCTATGATCTTTATTTGATCTTATAATAGTTTTGAAGTTCACAAGATTGAATAATTTTGAGCCATTTGCAAACTTGCCTAAAATGGAAATGACTTGTAATGGAAACTTTCCATTTTGGGAAAGTTTTTCAACCTCCTATTTCTTAATCAAAAATGCTTCAAATGAAAAATTATTGGTCATGAAAGTTGTATATTAGGTCTTTCCCTTTTCAAAAAGTACAAGAACATGTGTTGATTCATCCTAGAACTCAAGATATGGCCTTTCAAAGTTGGCAAAAATCCTAAAATTTCAAGTTTCATGTCAAAGAGGGATTTTGCAAATTGGCATATTCAAGCATTCTAATGACTTCAAATGGACACAAACATTTCACAATATGTCAATGGGACCTCTAAACATCAGAATTGTGCATTGAACCATGTATTTTCATGACTTGAACTTCAAGAAATCACAAAAGGGCCAAGACTTTCAATAATTGCAAAATGGTATGAAACTCTTCATCCAATTGTGCCAGCTCATGCAATCTGATTCCATGGCTCTCCAGAAAGTCAGCTGAGACCAGACACCCCAAGAAATCAGACCTGCATCGTGCCCATACCTGAAGTACACAAAGTTGACAATTTTTCATTTCCTCCCATACCAATCACACTAGGCCACAACAACTCTCTGAACCAATCAAGACACCTTATAGAAACCCTAAGGGACAAAAAACACATAACACACAAGCCTGAATCTTCCCCACACTCAGAATCCACAAAATTTGTCAAAAACTTCAACTCTTCGAATCTCACTGCTCAGCCACTCAAACTCACTCATTCTTTCACCATTCATCTCAAAATCATCCATAGAACACAAAGCACCCTTCACCATAGCCTAAAAGCCACTAAATCAGAAATACGATTTCTGCAACTTCAGAAACAAAACATCAAAACCAGCCATTGCAAGCTTGTTCCAAGCATCAAAGCATCCTTAGGAGGCCAATTGGAGTTGACTTGCACCAAAGAGAGGTCCAGAAAGCCCAGAATCAGAAAGCTCAACCTTAAGTATACCTCAAAAACAATTTTTCCAGAACTCTTGTTTTAAGTTTCTAAATGATTCTACATGTTTAGCTGATCATCCTGATATGTTTATTTTTTAAAATGGTTGAGAAACCAGGATGTATTGATGTTCTGAAACTTTTTGATCTGAAAATGTTTTGCTTCGATTCTCTCTTTTGATGCATGATAAATGTTTTTTGTGCCTGGATTCTTGTTTGTTGTTGTTTGATGAGTGATTCTGGAGCATTTGGGGGCTTGGGTGGCCTAGGGAGTGATTTAAGAATTTGGATGGCCGGAGAAGATGACCGGAGCTAGCTCTGGTCACCTGAAAATGCTTAGGGTTTGTAGTTAGGGCTAATCTCCCCAGTTTGAATGTGGGTCGTAGGATTAGGATTAACGTGTGTTTGGAGGGTCTAGACCATTTCACTTAAAACCCTAATTTTAATTAATTAATTAAATCAGTTAATTAGCCAGTTTGAATATGGGCCATTGATCTGCGCGCGTAGTCAATTCCCTCCCTTTACAGTTCAAATCTCACCCCTTGGATCCGCATACTTTCATTTTAATCCATTTTTATTTTATTTTAATTGCATTTTCTTGCATATTTAATTTAAAATACCAAAAAGCATCCAAAAATATTTTCTTTTTCATTATGACTTTAAATATTTTTCTCATTCCAAAAATGATTTTTATTTTATTTTTTGCATTAAAAAAGTATTTTTAAAATATTTAAATGTTATTTTTAATTAATTAAAGTCTTTTAATTAATTAAAAATACATTTAGGTTTCTAAAAATCACCAAAAAAATCATGAATCATCCCAATGCATTTAGAAACATTTTCAAACTCTTCACACAAATTTCTTTTTAGGTTTGATCATAGTTTGCCAATTTTCTTTGAATAAAGGATCATTAAAATCATATTTTTGAACCCTAACTTTGAAAAATCATTTCCGCCTAACCAAGAAGAGTTTGAAGTTGATTCTTTTTGCATTGTTTTCCATATTGCATGTAGTTTATAGGAAATTTTCCTTATGAATTTATCTTGCATTTTCAATTTGATTTTCATTTTTCCCTTTGAACCACCCTAAAACCCTAGAAAACTTAGGAAATTCATAACTTTTGATTGGTTAGGCTTCTGACCTTCTCCTTTGGGGTGTGACCTAGTATGGGATTAGGGTTTGTTTGAGTTTGATTTCAAATTTTTATCATGTCATATGCTTCTGTCTTGTTCATTTGCATCTCATACTTTCATAAAACCCTAATTTCTCATGTTCATTTGCATTCACCTTGCATATGCACCCTTACATGAACTTGCCATGACATTTCATGCATTAATAAGTCATCTTAGACATCTTAGGACATGTTAGAACCATGCTTGATCATTTCTTCATTCATTTTCCATGATTTGCATTCATTTTATTTCATTAACTTTCATGTGTTTTCAAATCTCAAAGCATGCTTACATGACATCTCATTCTTGTATGATCATTCATATACATGTTGTATTCCTTTGCATCATCTCACATGACATTAACATTGCATAAACACTTATGAATTTGGTCATTTCATCTCATTGCATCTCATTTCATTTCATTTCTTTATGCTTTGTACTTCATGCATTCATGTTGTAATACCTCAAAATTTACCCACACATTCATCTGCATTCTCCCACTGGGTCATAACATCATAATAATGCATTTCATTGTTTCCTAAGGCATGTGATTAATTCCATACGAGATTAGGGTGTCATACCTTATTTGTATCTATCAGGGTTTGAAATGATGAATAATATTTACTCGTGCATCTAACCCATTATTGAGGTGTTCAATCAAGTTTGCTTTGAATAAGAGTGTTGTCTCTTCGTAATGTCTCAAGTTGTATTCTTCATCATTGAATATCTCAAGGAGAATTTGGAGTTCTTGTTCATGATGTGATTGGAAGGGAACTCTACCAATTGAGGTCTGGTGTATTAAAGATTGGTTTGGATCCATTTGGTTTATGTAATGAATTTGGGATTGCATGGAATTCATTATGGTGTTATGATCCATATTCTAGTGTCCATTGCATTATCAATAACTGTTTTAAATCACATTTCATTCACGATTCAAACAAATTCAAGGTCCATCATCCGTATCCCAAACTCCTATTTTTATTCAAATTTGTTCAAGTCCATTTCTCAAATTAAAGGAATTCAAGGTCCATCATTCGTATCCCAAACTCCTATTTTTGTTCAATTTGTTCAAGTCCATTTCTCAAATTAAAGGAATTCAAGGTCATTCAAAGGTTACCATAAGCTCATTTGAGTATTCACTTAAAATTCATGTCTGGGAAAATGGTTGAGCCCAACAGCAGGGAGATCTTTTTACAAATTAGTGTGCCCAATGTTGAAAATACTGTACTAGATTTTATGGATCATTCATGCGACTTTCAAGTAAATTTTTCATCTGACCGAGATATGGGCGTGTTTGTTAAGGGAATGTCTCAACAACTTCAAGTGACATTTGATGCAAATACTTCATTCAATTCGTTGGAGTTTGTTTTTTGGTTTTTGTTACATCTGTCAAATTTTATAATGTGAGGGTGCTATGGTCATTGAATGGAATTGAAAATAACACAACTTGACTTTTATCCAAAGCCGAATATGTTGGTGTGAACCGTGAAAAAGTAATGTGGGATGTTTCGGTTTTGACATTTCTATTATTTTTCCTTGGAGAAATACAACATCAGAATGTAGTAATATGGTAATTAAGTCACGTTTTTCGTGTTTCAAGTCCAAAATTGGTCCCAAGTCTTTCCTTTTAGAAGTTGGAGATCAATCTTACTTCCTAAAAAAGAACTTTTCAAAAAACAAACAACATCCGCATCTAAGGATTGCTTAAGCATTCGGTTTCAAGATCTATATAATTACTTGGATGCTAAACTCAATGATTTGGAGATCGCCATTCTTAATAATGACCAGACACAAAAGCATTCTATTCTCAAGAAACTTAGTGCTTCATTTTTCATGGTTTTATGTGTTATTCCCGATGAATCCATTTCGAAGCAGTTAGAGGTTTATATGCTCATAGAATCGATGAAAGAACACTTCGCTCCTTCAATATATGGTGCCTTCATTGAATTTATTTTGAACGGTTTTTTATCCTTCGAATATTGTTTCGGATGTGCCAATAGGTTCTGGATTTAGAAGTTGATCTTGAAAAGGGAATGGAAATAACTAGTTGCAGAATTCAGTTACAACACTCAATGACAGAAATTAACAAAAAAATAAGTTCTCAAATTTTTATATCAGTTGGAGTAAATTACAAAGAGAAGATAACAGATAATAGAAAAAACAGTTACACCAAAATTGAATTTAACAAGAATTTAACTCTCCCTCTCAATTTTGGGAACAAAAACTCTCAGGAACCAATCTTCTTCCTCAACTCCAGCATCAATGATCAACCACCATACTTGCGGATTCATCTTCATCCTCAATGATCATCACCGTTAGTTTTCCATACCGCAATTTCCATCAAACTTCTTGAACAAACCTGCAAGAACATCAATAACAATTTGATAATTCACTTGTAACTACTGCATTGATCAAATGTCAGCCATTTGAAGCCTAGTGATAACAAGTCCGCAACAACAACAAATTTCTAATTCATTCAGAATTAATAAAAGGGGTTCTCACAATAGAAAATTGCAGGAAAACGAAAAATAGAAAAAGAAAAGGAGAGAGTTTCCAATTGAATCATAACAAACTTCAACAAACTTTTAACAGAAGGAGTCTAGAAGTTTCACCTGAAAAACTCCAGAACAATCTTCCAGCCATCTTCTAAAAAGCAGAATCCCAAGCTTCTCTCAATATTCTTCCACTTAATTTCCAAAAAAACTCTCCTTCAGAATTCTACACAACTTCTCCAATTCGGATTCCATTTTCCAGCTTCCTCACCATTCTTCTTCTTCTTCAATCTCCTCACAACTTCCTCCAATGATTCTTCTTCACCCTTCTTGAATCATTCCTTAATCTCTCCAATTTTATCTTCTAACCTTCACTCCTTCATTCTCCAACTTCTGAATCTTCATCACCAATTCTGCAGTTCCATTCTTCATCTCCAACAATTCAAAGATTTCTCATATTCCCTCTTACAATCACAACAATCTTAATTCTTCTTCTTTAATCTGCACCGAAGTGTTGCCAATGCCAATCGGCAACCTCATCAGCACATGCAAAACATCATTTCAGTTAAAATTCAACCCTGCACAAAGAAATATCAACCCCAATCATCTCAAGAATGCACTGATTTACCTTAAAGAAATGCCACCCGTGTTAACAGCTTCAAGGCCTTCAACACGCATCGTGTTCGAGCTGTATCGTCCTCAACATTCTTGACGCCATTAGATCATCAGCAACCTCCACGATTTGACTTCGTTTGCTCAATCTCGAATCATCTTCTCCTCTTCATCACCTGGCCGAAACAAGTCTTCAAGAAGTTCCAAAGATCTTAACCATAACTCCTCAATCCCAGCTTTTGTATCTTCTTCGAGAATCCGCAACACGCATCTTCAATAACCTGCAAGGTACACAAGTAGACGATCAAAGGTCCTGTATTCTTCATCTCCTTGTCTTCTTGTTACGATTTCCCCTCTTGATTATTAGATTCGGTGAAGTTTGAGCGGATGCACGGTCTTTTAGGGTTTCGGATTGTAGGTATTTTGGTAAGAGTTGGTGAAATCCGAAACCATGGTTGAATTCAGTAGCCATAGGAGGATAGGGTTAGGTGGTTTTGTTATGGATGAGGTCGGAAAAGGAAGCCGCCGGTGGTGGTGTTTAGGGTTAGAAGAGAGGGTCGAAGGTGAGAAGGAGAAGAAGGGTTAGGTTTCGGAGAAGATGATGGTGTTGGTTTTGACGAAGAAGATGGAGGGAGAGTTGATGGAGAGGGGGTGAATGCGAAGAAGAAGAAGAAGTCTTGGCCGAAGATAGGGTTGGCGGCGTGAGGAGAGAAGAAGAAGGGAATTAGGGTTAGATTTGAGTTCTATATTTATGTTTTATTATAAAAATGAAATAATGGAAATAATTAAATTGTATTAATATTGATTCTAATCACTAATCCACCTTTAATCTGCATTAATCCCCATTTAATTTCCTTAAGATTTCCCATAAAAATGTCGTTGGAAGAGATTAGGTAGAATCTGGCTTTTTGAAATCCAGCCACTCCGGCGGTGACACGTGTCACCGTCCGGTTGGCTTCCCCTGCAGTGGTCCCGTGTGCGTGCAACCACCATAACAACCACGCGTCCAAGCCTATTGAACCACATGATGAGAATACCTTAGGGAGACTTGTGATCAAATGGCCCAGGTTAGAGTCAAAAATGTTGACTGAAGACCCATGTGATACACCCCAAAAGCCTGCGTAATGGGCCTTGCCCTTTTTCTTTCTACACCACCTTCTTAAGCCCATATTAAAAAAAGAACTAATAAAATCGCTAAGTTCACCCCTTTCCTATTTTCTTTTAGATTTTATTTTTTTTGTTTAGTATAGGTTAGAAATAAATCAATTAAAAATAGAAAAAACCATAAGAAAGTTATATAAAAAATTCAGTAGGTTAATAATTTCATTTAGAAATTTGTATCAATTTTATTTTCTGAATTTTGGTTATTTTTTATTTAATTGTGATTTTTCCTTTAATTAGCATTTTATTGAATTCTTTTAACTGCACTTGTTTTTTGTTCATTTTATTTTGTCCCCTTCCTGTAGGATTTTTGACCCATTCTTTTTGATATCTTTAGAGGACTAATAAGAGAACTTAGGATATTTTTTGGTAGATTTTTAGCCCATTTGTTCCACTGTTTTGGTAGCTTAATCCATGGAAAATTATAGTTAATCCTTAAGTAGATTTAAGTGATTTTTAGACATAGTTAACTTCTGAATTTTTAGGATATTTTTTAGCACAATGTAATAGTCATTTTTAGGACCCTATAGGATTAATTTCACATTTTTTCCAGGACTTTTAACATTTTTAGTGTATTAATATTTAGGCCTTTTACATGTAAAATCCACCTAGTTTAGTTTAGGATATTAGGCTCCATTAAGAACTAGTTTAATTAGGTTTAGTCTTAGGATATTAAAATGACTTAGCATAGTTTAGGTACTGATCTTTAGGATGATAATATTAGATAGTTCCCTTAGTTTTAGGACTTAGGCTTAGAATTTCCAATAATTAGATTTAGATAAAGTTTAGGTTTGTTTTGGTTTTATACCTTAAGAATGCATTTGTTTTAGATTTTATTCTTTATTCCATTTTAATGCTTTTCCTTATTATTTGAATTTTTCACTTGTATAGGCTTCCCCATTGTTCTTAGAATCAACTTAACTTCCTTAGGAAGTAAGTCGAATTCTAGTAGTTTCTAGTTCCTTTCCTCATTAGGTTTAGGAAACTGCACAAACCATTAGGACTACTTGTGAATAAATAAACAAAATTAGGATTGAATCTTAGTCCCTTAGATTTTGCCTTTTGCAACTTGAGTCCTTCTTTCTCATCACATAAAGAAAAACGATAAAACACTTAATAAAAACCGGACGTTCTTGTACGACACGAGACTTTGTTGCGGAGTGCTTATACGCATCCTGTTTCGGGGCAAGGTGTAAGTACTTACCGCGATGGATAGGTCTTAGTATGAAATTGTTCACAAACAAATTTAAAACATTTCTCATAAAAGACAAAAACAAATAATAAGCAACTATCCTGTGGGAACTTCTTTTCTCATCTCATTCACTCATAACGCGAACTCGCGACGACTTGTCTTGTATGCAAGACGGTAAGCGCACTCGTACCAGACGAGCCTGCAACACCTGAGCATAGACATACGCAGTTCCAGCTATAAAAAAACACAAACAAATAGTTCCTTCCTTAGTTAGGCGAACTACATCGACTCTGATCCTCGTTTTCCCGATGAGATACGTAGGTAGCGGGGTAGGGCCCGTTCAAGCACATTCTTTATTTTCCCTACATTTCCCCCCTTTTATTCTCATTCTCTTTTTTTCAATTCCCTTTCTCATTTCCATTCCCATTCCAGTTAGCAGTTCATTTGTTTAGCAATAGTTATTTCTCACCCTTTGAAACAAACAAACAAGCGTGGATCCCGTCGGGTACGACGGATGATTTGGGGTGCTAATACCTTCCCAGATCGTTACCAACTCCCGAACCTAGATCTTTGGTTCGCAGGACCCTGTCCTTTCCTTCTTCCTTAGGTTTGTGCAGCATTACCTATCCCATTCCTTCGGGATAAAAATGCATGGCTGGCGACTATACCTTTTCCGCGCCACTTTTGCGTTTGTACTAGGATGAAAATCCTGGGAGCGACAGCTGGCGACTCTGCTGGGGATCGAACCCAGAATCTCTGGTTTCCCTTGTAGAGTCAATCCTAGCGTCTGTTTTGTTTTGTTTCTTTGGGTGTTTATCTGTTTGCTGATGTGTGCTTTAGTTTAGCTTTACTGTTCTTATTTACAATTTTTACTTTACAGCTTCACTTTACCGCATTTATTTACTGCTTTCAGTATTTATTTTCCATGCATCATATTATACTGGACTGCCTGGCTGTGTTGGTTTTCATTTTTTCTGCGGGATGGGAGTTATTGTGAGATAAGGAAAATACCTGGCTTGAGTGCACTATAGGATTAGCGTGGACATGTTGTACTCGCATGGTTACATGATGAGTGGCGATATGTTCCACACCCAGACTGCGACCGTCTTGGGACTACTCTGTGTGGGGGTTCTTCCCCACTTCAGGGTACGACCTTGATAGTTATGTGCATCTGGTGACCGATCTTCGAGGACCTTAATGGAAACACCCCTCTCCAGTGATGACAGTGGCAGACCACATTTGTTGGCAAACCCACTCGCATCTGAGGGTCCATTGGGAACTCGCATAGGATGGCCTGGTTCTCTCATAGGAATTCAGTTAAGGAAAACTGTTCATATGACGGTAGTATTGTACCCTTCAGGATGAATGTACTATTGTTTCTCGATTTAGTGCTTGAAGTTGGGGACTTATGAGGGATGCTTGTTTTTCCGGACTCAGCTGAGGCCTCCCTGAGTAGTACATAATGCCAAACCGATTCCCTGATTTGGTCATGAGCCATTTCTCGGAAATGGTGAACATATTATTGTTATTCGGCTTTGAGAGTTCGTGATGTTGACCCGAGTAGCACACCCGTGAGATTGGGAGGGGTTTACAGGTTTGCAGGAACCCTAAGACCTTCAACATACCCGCTTTGCCATTGGTTCAGTTTCGTGATCTGGTTTTCTGGTTCTAAGGTATGGATCCCGGATCAGAGGGATTGTTATTGTGATATGTTGATATTGTGACCTTGCACCGACACCTGATTATATGATTGGCACATCACAGACACTTCACTGATCACATGCCTCGCCTTGCATAAGCATCATATCATCATTAATCATTTATGTTTCTTTTATTCTCAGGGTCTGCGTTACTTCCGTTGTCTGGTCATATCATTACTTCAGAATGGAAGACGTCAGAAAAAGGACTGTGCACTACAAGTTTTTTTATACTAAAATGGACTCGATCAACCAAATGGTGTCTCTTATTACCCCGGGTCATTTGGGATACTTCAAGGAAAAGTATGGTGATATTCTGGACTTGGTATTCAACTTGGATAGCTCTCAGAGAAGCGCCATTCACATTATGTTGCAGTATTACAATCCACGGCTCAGGTGTTTTACATTTCATGACTTTCAGTTGGGTCCTTTACTGGAAGAGTATACTGAGATTATGGGAGTGTCAATCAAGGATCAGATTCCTTTCAACTCAGAGATGACAAGACCAACCCATGTTGACATCGCTAAAGCTCTTTATTTGAGCTCATCTGAAGTATCTGCAAATCTGTCTACCACCAAAGCAAAAGTACTTGGTTTCACTCTAGAGTATCTGGTTAGAAAGGCTGAAGAACTTGCAGTGACAAATCAGTGGGATTCTGTTTGCGCCATCTTAGCACTATCCATTTATGGGATCATCCTGTTCGCTGATATGGACAAATTTGTGGACATAAATGCTATTCATTTATTTGTGTTGAAGAATCTGGTGCCCACTCTCCTAGGTGACTTGTATTATTCAGTGCACTATAAGAATGAGAAGAAGCGAGGAGGTTTGGTTAGATGTTGTGCTCCCTTATTCTACAAGTGGGTCATGAGACACTTGCCTACCACTGAGAGTTTTACTGATCCTAATACTACTTCGGCCCAGAAGCTGAGTACTTTGTCTGCCAGAGATATTAGATGGTTTACTTTGAGGTTGAAAGGAAAGAGTTTCATTACCAGCTGTGGGAATTACCTCAATGTGCCTTTGTTAGGAGTGTCAGAAGGTATCAACTACAATTACATTCTCTTAAGAAGATAGTTAGGGTACGCGCTCAAAGAGATCCCGATGAATCCGAGTTATTCCAAACTTTTTACTTCTCGGTAAAAGACAATCTTCCGTTGGTCAGAAAAGTTGCAGGTTCTTGGAAGGTGATCAAAAGAAAAGACACGGCATGTCTAGGCAAGAGAAATAACCGGATGTTCCCTGAATTTGAAGCTTGGATAAAGGAGGAGGTTCAAATGGCTCTAATCCCTTTTTCTATACCAACTCCGCCTCCAGCAACGGTGCCTTTGGAAGATTACCGGAAATTGGAAGCTTTGGTCAAGAAGCTTAGAGTTGAGAACCATGAGGCTTACAATTCTTGTTAGAAATTGATGATTCAGAACCAGCAGTTAGAAGATAGAGCTCTCCGAGCTGAAGAGACGGTTCATCTTAAGTAGAAGGACTTCGAGGAAAGGGAGTTGTACTTTAGGAAGAGAGGATTGGCTGAGATCCATAAGGCGAGTCAGCGCCGGAGGGATAAGAAGAACTGAATGAGGCTAATGAAGCCATCACACTTTGGCAAGAGAAGTGGAGCAATAATCAGAAGAAGAAAAAGGAGGTAGAAGCTGAATTCGAGTTGAAGATCAAGAACCTCCAGGATGCTTTGGTTGAGCAAGAGAAGTTAGTTCAGAAGGCCCAAGAGCAACAGAGAGAGTGCCTTCATCAGATGACAAAGAGTCAACAAATAGCTGAAGATGTCCAGAAAGAAGTTGAAGACCGAAGCTTCGTGCTGATGTGAAGAAGTCAAAGGTCGAGCCGGGTCCGAGCAAAGAGAATGAGATGACTTTCCTGCAGCAGATTAAAGAGTTACATGCTTCCTTTGATCTAAGGGACCTCCTCATCCAGAGACTCATCCAGGAGCCCCACCATCCAGATATCGTTTAGTTGTTCCAGAATGTCAAGCGTCTTAGCTGGAGGCTGCAAGACTTAGAGCTTCCTAGGGTTTAGTTTCACGCTATTGTACTTGGATTACCCACAGGCTTGTTTTGGGATTCCTTTTATTGATATACTTTGTTGTTCTTTTAATTGGCACCCTTCGGGGACTTTGTTGTTTCAGACTTCAGTTTATGTGATTTACTTGCTTTGAATCTCTTGTTTGTTATTTGTTACACCGACATGGGGTAATGAGCACCAATTCTCCACGGCCGTCACTTTATTTGAACATCACTTGGGTCTTCTTCCCAATTATTATTCTCTTAATACCAGGACCGGAAAAAGGAAAGCCTTGGGAATAAAAGGAACATGTTGCATTGCATACGCATCATTTGCATTTCTTCTTTGTTTTTGCAGGTTTTTCTACAGGATGCTTAACTTATCTGTGTTTCAGGCAAAGATTGCGAGAGATGCCAAGACCCGGCATCTCCGACAAGATATCCCACATCGCTATGCAACTCGCAGCAACCAGAGGATAGTCATGGAAGCTATGCAAACTGAGCTTAATGCGTTTCGCACCAGAATGGGATAATTCATGGTCATGATGCAAGGGATGGCTCAGGGACAACAAGAGTTAAGGAATGCAATTCAAGGGCTCAACCCTCCTCAGACTAACACCCCTGTAACTACTCCTGACGTCCAAGTGGAACCTCCCAACACCAGCAATGGCCCAAGTGGACCTCAAGTTCTAGAACAGGGCACAACAACTTTCATTCCGATACACGACAGGAAAGAGGATCAGTTCTCTCCTTATAATAACAACATGGGATTCGGTGGAGAAGGAAATCTTCAAGAATTTTTGATGCTTGCTGAGAAAGTCAAATCCCTCGAGTGTAGAGACACTTTGGGGATAGATGTGTCTGACATGGGTCTGGTCCCCGGGGTGGTTATTCCTCACAAATTCAGGCCGCCTACTTTTGACAAGTATAACGGTAGCTCCTGCCCAAAGATTCACTTGCAGGCATTCTATCGGAAGATCGCTGCCCATACTAGGGATGAAAAGCTCTGGATGTACTACTTTCAGGATAGTCTCTCCGGAGGGTCCTTGGAATGGTATATGAAGCTAGAGAGAAGTTCTGTAAGAAACTGGAAGGAATTGGGAGAAGAATTCCTCAAGAATTATCAGTATAATATTGACATGGCGCCCATTCGCACTCAACTTCAGAGTCTGACTCAGAGGAACTCAGAGAGTTTCAAAGATTACGCACAAAGGTGGCGTGAAGTGGCCGCTAGAGTGCAACCGCCTTTTTTGGAGAGAGAAATGGTAGACCTGTTCCTGGATACCCTCCCTGGGCATTTCATGGAAAGGCTAGCTGGATGTTCTTCAAGTGGTTTTTCAGATATCATCTTGAGTGGCGAGAGGATAGAAAGTTGGATCAAGCAAGGGAAGATTCAGAATGGAGGCGCTTCAAATTCTGGTATCAAGAAACCCTTCGTGAAAAGAAGAGAATGAGATATCGGAGCAGTGTACGCGTAGAAGGGAGGAAGTAGCAGAGGTTTTTATCAGCAAGTGGCACCTGTCACTATCTCAACTCCACCTGTTCAACAGCAAGTCCAACCACCGTAGTCGCAACGCCAACAAGGGTATCAACAAAGAGCTCCTCGTCCGTACTACCCCCAGAAGAACAGAGAAAGACATTTCGAAGCTCCATCGATGTCCTATTCACAGCTTTTGAAGAATCTCCTACAACTCCAGATGATTCAACTCCGAACTCTACAACCCCCGAAGCCAGACCAAATCCCCGAAGGTTATGATACAAATGTCAGATGCGAATTTCATTCCGTAGCTCCCGAGCATACCACAGAGAACTGCAAAGCACTGAAGCATGTTGTCCAATACCTACTGGATTCTGAAGCGATTAACTTCGTTCCTACTCCCAATGTAATACAGAACCCTATGCCTTCTCACGGAGGTACGGTTGGGGCAGTTGATGAAGGGGAGAATCTAATCTTGGTGTGTGATGTTAACGATCTACAGACTCTGTTTAGTGTTGTTAAAGTCTGCTTGTCAAAGAAGGGTATCTTTCCTGGGTGTGAATTTGATTGTCCAGGGTGTGTTGAAGCTACAAATGGATGTAAGCAGTTGAAAGAAGGGATCCAGAGTATGATTGATGAGGGAGTGTTGCAGTTTGACAAGGTTGTAAAAGAAAGCGAAGTCTCTACAGTAACCATCTTCTATGATCCATCTCAAGTTCCTCCACGGGCCAGAGCGGCACCGATAACCATCACCACTGCAGGACCGATAATGTATCAGAGCGATAGAGCCATTCCCTAGAATTATGGTGGTGAAGTATACTGTAACGGCCAGAAGCAAGAGTTGGCCACGTCTAGCACAACCCTAACTCGAGTAGAAAATGTTGGAGTAGGGGGCTTTACTAGAAGTGGAAGGTTATTTGCACCGGAAACACTAAGATATAGTGTGATACCACCCAGAGACACCACAGAAGCCCAGGCTAAAGCAAGAGGGAAGCAACCAGTGATTGTTAACGATCCCGCACTAGTAACTGATCCTGACCTCACCTTTGATAAAGAAGCTGAAGAATTTCTTAGGATTATCAAAAAGAGCGACTACAAGATTGTGGACCATCTGCAGCAGACTTCGTCGAAGATTTCCATCTTGTTCTTGCTCATGTGTTATGATTCCCACATGAAGGCTCTCTTGAATATTCTGAACAAGGTATATGTGCCTCAGGATATTTCAGTAAATCAGTTGGAAACGGTAGTATCTAGTGTCAATGCCAGTCACGGATTGGGTTTCACAGACATGGATCTAACTTCTGAAGGGCGTGCTCATAATCGGGCACTACATATCTCTTTAGAATGTAAAGGTGCAGTACTCTCGCACGTGTTGGTAGATACTGGATCGTCGTTGAATGTTCTGCCCAAGAAAGCATTGATGAAGTTGGATTATGATGGAGTATTTCTAAAGCCTAGAGACCTGGTAGTTATAGCATTTGATGGGTCGAGGAGATCGGTGTTCGGGGAGGTGGAGTTACCAATTAAAGTAGGTCCACAAATCTTCAATACCATATTTTACGTAATGGATATACAGCCTGCATATAGTTGTTTGCTCGGAAGACCTTGGATACATTCAGCGGGAGCAGTATCGTCCACACTTCATCAAAAGCTAAAGTTCATCTGGGAGGGTCAAATTGTGACTGTCAATGGGGAAGAAGACATTTTTGTTAGTCATCTGGCTTCATTCAAGTATGTGGAGATGGATGGCGAAATAGTTGAAACTCCATGTCAGGCTTTTAAGCCCTTAAAGACTGAACAAGCATCTGCAGTGGCAGCTTCTCCTGAAGAACCGAAGAAGGGAGTTTCCGTGGCCTCTTATAAGCAAGCTCTTGAGTTGGTAGAGTCAGGGGTGCGAGAAGGCTGGGGCAGTCCAGTAGAAGTGCCAGAAAAAAAAAGATATGTTCGGAATTGGTTATCATCCTGGGCAGTCATTGTCTGGACCAAGTGCTAAAGGTTACCAAATCCCGATTACTTTCACGAGTGCGGGAGTGGTGAATTATGGAAACATCAGTGTCGTGCAGGATGATGCAGTTGATAGTGACTGTGATCTAGATGAGTGGATCAGGCCTGCTGTTCCCGGGACTCAGCTTAGCAATTGGACATCAAAAAGGCTTATCTCAGTCATCTCTTTCAAAGAGTAATAATTTTTGTTTCTGTTTTTTCTGTATTCAAGCACTATGTCTTGCCCGGGGCATAGTAGCTTTTTGTAAGGGTTCTTTTGTTCTTAACACAATTCATAATCATAAATAAAGTTGACGTTTCACATTCATCCATGTTGTTCTTTGTCTTTCATTTTTGCTTTTGTTTTTCAAAAAGAAAGAAAAGTTTTAAAATGGCAATGTTTCTCATTTTCTCAAGTTTTTGCTAAAGCCTTGCATGAATCACCATTCATACAGGTGCTCGTCACCGGATCTTATCAATAACGACCCTATTATGGCTGGGTATGACTTCGACAATCCAATTTATCAAGTCGATGATGAGGGTGAAGAGGATTGCAAACTACCTGAAGAATTCGCCAGACTGCTTAAACAGGAGGAGAAGATGATTCAGCCGCACGAAGAAGATGTCGAAGTGATAAACCTGGGTACTGAAGAAGATAAGAAAGAAGTCAAGATCGGGGCCACATTAGAAGAATCTGTCAAGACTCGTTTAATTTCTATGCTTCGAGAATATGTTGATGTCTTCGCATGGTCCTACCAAGATATGTCTGGTTTAAACACTGACATTGTGGTGCACAAGCTGCCTCTCAGAGAAGATTGTCCTCCAGTGAAGCAGAAGTTGAGGCGCACGCGTCCTGATATGGCAATCAAGATAAAAGAAGAAGTACAAAAACAGTTTGATGTTGGTTTCTTGGTCGTGACCAGTTACCCTCCGTGGGTTTCCAACATCGTGCCGGTCCCTAAGAAATACGGTAAAGTCAGGATGTGTGTAGACTACAGGGATTTGAATAGGGCCAGCCCCAAAGATGACTTCCCTTTACCTCACATAGATGTGCTTGTTGATAATACTGCTCAATTTTCAGTGTTCTCTTTCATGGACGGGTTTTCCGGTTATAACCAGATCAAGATGTCTCCTGATGACATGGAAAAGACAACCTTCATCACGCCTTGGGGCACTTTCTGTTACAAGGTTATGCCATTTGGTTTGAAGAATGCTGGAGCTACTTATTAACGGGCGATGGTGATGCTATTTCACAACATGATTCATCATGAAATTGAGGTTTATGTTGATGATATGATAGCAAAATCCCAAACGGAGGAAGAGCACTTGGTTAATCTAGCAAAGTTGTTTGACAGACTCCAGAAGTTCAGATTGAGGTTGAATCCGAATAAGTGTAACTTCGGGGTCCGTTCCGGCAAGCTACTCGACTTCATTGTTAGTGAGCGAGCAATTGAGGTTGATCCAGCCAAGGTGAAAGCCATCCAAGAGATGCCTGAGCCAAAGACTGAAAAGCAAGTGCGTGGCATCTTAGGGAGATTAAACTACATTGCACGGTTTATCTCTCACCTAACGGCCATGTGTGAGCCCATCTTTAAGCTTCTGAGGAAGAATCAGGCCATTAAATGGAATGAAGACTGCCAGCAACCCTTTGACCGAATCAAAGAATACCTGCTAGAATCTCCAATTCTCATGCCTCCAGTGCCAGGGAGACCTTTGATTATGTATCTTACCGTGCTTGAAGGATCGATGGGATGTGTGTTGGGTCAGCAGGACGAGTCTGGTCGAAAAGAGCACGCCATTTATTACCTTAGCAAAAAGTTTACCGATTGTGAGACACGCTACTCACTACTCGAGAAAACCTGCTGCACTTTGGCATGGGTTGCTCGCCAACTAAGACAGTACATGCTGACTCACACTACTCTCTTAATTTCCAAGATGGATCCTGTGAAATACGTTTTTGAAAGCCAACTCTGACAGGAAGAGTAGCTCGATGGCAGATGATACTAACAGAGTATGATATGCATTACACTTTGCAAAAGGCAATCAAAGGGAGTGTATTGTCAGAATACTTGGCCCAACAGCCAATCGATGATTATCAACCCATGAGGTTCGAGTTTCCGGATGAGGACATCATGTTCCTCAAGATGAAAGACTATGAAGAACCACTTCCGGAGGAGGGGCCAGACCCCGAATCCAGATGGAAGTTGATGTTTGACGTGGTTGTGAACATGAATGGAAGTGGAGTAGGTGTTGTTATCATCTCGCCATAAGGGGTCCATACACCTTTAGCTGCTCGGTTGACTTTCGAATGCACTAATAATGAGGCAGAGTATGAAGCTTGCATCATGGGGATCGAAGAGGCTATCGACTTGCGAGTCAAAAACCTCGAGATCTTCGGAGATTCTGCTCTGGTGGTGAATCAAGTCAATGGAAAATGGCTAGTTCATCAACCTCACTTGGTTCCTTACAGAGATTATGTCAGGAGGCTGTTAACTTTCTTCACCAAAGTCAAGTTGATTTATATTCCTCGAGATGAAAACCAATTCACCGATGCTCTAGCGACTTTGTCGTCTATGATTAAAGTTTGTCAAGAGAATTTCATGCCTCGAATCACGGTCTGCCGTCTTGAAAGACCTGCTTATGTCTTTGCAGTTGACAGTGGTGAAGATAACAAGCCTTGGTATCATGATATCAAGCAATTCTTGAAGGCTCAAGAATACCCGGATGGGGCATCCAGTAAGGACAAGAAGACCCTCAGAAGAATGGCAGGTGGTTTCTTCTTGAATCAAGATGGTGTGTTGTACAAGCGAAACTTCGACATGGTTCTGCTCAGATGCGTGGATAGACACGAAGCAGACTTGTTGATGCAAGAGGTTCATGAAGGTTCCTTTGGTTCCCATGCTGGTGGACATGCCATGGCTAAGAAATTGTTGAGATCAGGATATTATTGGATTACTATGGAATCTGATTGCTGTAAATACTCCTGTAAATGTCACAAGTGTCAGATTTATGCCGATAAGGTTCATGTGCCTCTGAATCCATTGAGTGTCATTTATTCGCTGTGGTCGTTCGCTATGTGGGGCATTGATATGATTGGAAAGATCGAGCCGACGACTTCTAACGGTCATCGCTTCATCCTGGTTGCTATAGATTATTTCACGAAGTGGGTCGAAGCGGTGTCTTACACCAATGTCACTAAACAAGTGGTAGCCCGGTTTATTAAAAGAGACATCATTTGCCGGTACGGAATTCCTGAAAGGATCATTACTGATAATGGTTCTAATCTCAACAACAAGATGATGGCCAACTTGTGTCAGGATTTCAAGATAGAGCATCACAACTCTTCTCCATATCGCCCGAAGATGAATGGCGCCGTCGAGGCGGCCAATAAGAACATCAAGAAGATCGTGCAGAAGATAGTTGTAACATACAAAGACTGGCATGAGATGCTACCATTCGCTTTACATGGGTACAGAACGTCAGTGCATACTTCAACAGGGGAAACCCCGTTCTCACTGGTGTATGGTATGGAGACAGTCCTACCAATTGAAGTGGAAATCCCCTCATTGAGGTTGATGATGGACATTAAGCTAGATGAAGCTGAGTGGCTCCGATCCAGATATAATAAATTGAGCCTCATTGAAGAGAAACGTCTAGCAGCTGTATGCCATGGACAGTTGTATCAGCGGCGGATGAAGCATGCTTTTGACAAGAAGGTACGACCACAGAGGTACATGCCAGGTGACTTGGTACTGAAAAGGATTCTTCCTCCTCTTAATGATCACAGGGGCAAGTGGACACCAACTATGAAGGACCGTTCGTGGTTAAAAAGGTTTTCTCAGGTGGAGCCTTGGTGCTGACAACCATGGACGGAGAAGACTTCCAATCCCCTGTCAACGCAGACGCAGTAAGAAAATACTTCGTGTAAAAAGGACCCCCTGGATAAAAACAGAATAAAGATCCAGGCAAAAATGGGCATCCCGGTGAGCCAAAAACAGAATAAAAGGCTCGGGCAAAAGTTAGGGAAATCTTGAAAAACAAATGTACACCCGTTGAGTTGAAAAGCCACATCGGACAACTCAGGCAAAAAAGGGTATCCCGGTGGATTGAAAACATGAAAGGGCGATCCACGCAAAAGAGGGATTAACAAGAACGACTGCAATCTGCGAGATCTGTAACCTATCTATAGTTGAGGCTATTCTAAGGGTTGAAGATCAATTCAGTTATCTTTCTCAAGGGGCAGAGCGAGCGGAGCGTCTTGAAGATATACGAGTCATAACTGGGTTGAAACTTGATGAGATCCACTCATTACATTCCCAATAGGATAGTTTATTTTCCTTTTTGGTTGTTTCCTCTTTCCAGGGAACTGCTTTCATTGTATTGCCTATTCAGGGCCATTTTTCCGAATCAATAAAAATTCAACTTCAGTCAATTTGTGACTACTTGCTTCTTGTTTTTGTTTTTTCATCTAGCATTGATTGATTGTGAAAACGTCCAGCAAATTGTGATTTATATTGTGTTGTGAACATTTGAATGCTTTCTAACTCGTGCAGGAGGACAGAAACATTTAACACAACTCTAAAAAGGTGTCAAGATACCCAGATATGCTACGAGCCTGGGGCAGGCAGGTCCCAAACTAACTCTCCATGTTGTAGGCACTATCAATTGTGTTTATGCAGGTACAGGCATAGGTGTTGCTAACAAAGCTAAAAACAGATTCCTAGGAGGAACATTTCTTTGTGCTTGAACAAGAGCAGGTGTCTCCCAGGGTGTCTCCAGTCATCCCTAGTAAAGTAGAAGTTGAAATCTCTCCCAGTAAGGTAACAAAATGTGGGTGTCGTCCCCAAGCAGAATTCTTCCTTCAGACACATGGGCAATTTCCAGCAGTACAAGGAGTGTCATTCCTCCCAAGCAGTTTGCTCCCTCAGCAATGCCATGCCTCTGGTTCCCAGCCAAGTTAGAAGGGCTTCACTTCCCCATCTGAGTTCAAGAAGGGTCCATCTCCAGCAGGGTCTTGGCACTCCAATCTAAAAGTCCAATTTATTTTTGGCAATGGTGGCTGTTCAGAGCCGGTGTATCAGTGACAACCTTCCCCGCAGAGTTATCTCTTCCTCATCAGGAGGGATCAAATCAGTGCAGTGATCATCGTTTCTCCCCAGTCAAGCCATAGAGGATACTTGCAGTCTCCTTGTCAGGAGATCCTTTTGCATTCGCATACGTATAATCATCATTACATTTGCATCCTCCAAAGCGTAGCATTTCCATCATCATGGAGCATTACGCCATAGAAAAATTCAAACAATATGCATGCCAGCATGGGCCAGTTTTGAGGTATATTACATACGACCTATAATATCTTCTCAACCTGAAGTACTCCGCACAGAGGATACCAATATCATTTTTCAGACATCCTTGTCTTTTCAAGTCGGTGTTTGTCACTTATTCCGTGTCTTGTTTGGTACAACAGTCGCGTCGCAGGTTCTCGTTTTGTATAACGGTCCTGTTTTCTTGGGCTCTCGTTTATGTACAACGATCCCGTTCCATCTTATCTTATTTCCATTGTGTTTCTGGTTACCGCCTGAGGCCCGTATACTAGTGCGTCTCCATTCAAGGATGGTTTCGTGTTAGATCATAGGATCTTTTGAGAATTGTCATTCGAGGATGGCATTCTTTTCTTCAAGTCCTTCTGAGGTTGGTCTTGTTGTTGTGGTTATCATTCGAGGATGATATACCATTTTGAGCTTATTGATTGAGGTCAGTTTGTCTCTTTTGCAAGGTCTGTCTGAGGTCAATCTTTGTGTTTCGGGTTACAGCCTGAGGCCGGTATACAAGTGCGTCTCCATTCGAGGATGGTTTCGTGTTAGATCCGAGGATCTTTTGAGAATTGTCATTCGAGAATGGCATTCTTTTCTTCAAGTCCTTCTGAGGTTGGTATTGTTTGTGTTTGTTGTGGTTATCATTCGAGGATGATAGTCCATTTTCGAGCTTATTGACTGAGGTCAGTTTGTCTCTTTTGCAAAGTCTGTCTGAGGTCAGTCTTTGTGTTTCTGGTTTTCGCCTGAGGCCGGTATACCAGTGCGTCTCCATTCGAGGATGGTTTCGTGTTAGATCTGAGGATCTTTTGAGAATTGTCATTCGAGGATGGCATTCTTTTCTTCAAGTCCTTCTGAGGTTGGTCTTGTTGTTGTGGTTATCATTCGAGGATGATATACCATTTTGAGCTTATTGATTGAGGTCAGTTTGTCTCTTTTGCAAGGTCTGTCTGAGGTCAATCTTTATGTTTCGGGTTACAGCCTGAGGCCGGTATACAAGTGCGTCTCCATTCGAGGATGGTTTCGTGTTAGATCCGAGGATCTTTTGAGAATTGTCATTCGAGAATGGCATTCTTTTCTTCAAGTCCTTATGAGGTTGGTATTGTTTGTGTTTGTTGTGGTTATCATTCGAGGATGATAGTCCATTTTCGAGCTTATTGACTGAGGTCAGTTTGTCTCTTTTGCAAAGTCTGTCTGAGGTCAGTCTTTGTGTTTCTGGTTTTCGCCTGAGGCCGGTATACCAGTGCGTCTCCATTCGAGGATGGTTTCGTGTTAGATCTGAGGATCTTTTGAGAATTGTCATTCGAGGATGGCATTCTTTTCTTCAAGTCCTTCTGAGTTTGGTCTTGTTTGTGTTTGTTGTGGTTATCATTCGAGGATGATAGTCCATTTTGAGCTTATTGATTGAGATCAATTTATCTCTTTTTGCAAAGTCTGTCTGAGCTCAGTCTTTGTATTCCTGGTTATCGCCTGAGGCCGGTATACCATTGTGTTTCCATTCGAGGATGGTTTTAGTGCTTGATCTGAGGATCTCTTGTGAGGTGTCATTCGAGGATGGCATTCTTCCCAGCATATTTTATTACCCACAGTGTGCAAATTTTTAGGATTTATTCGAGTATTCAACCACTGCGTGCCTTGAACGTCTAAAGGCGGTTGCAATTATTCGTTCAGGCTCGCAGATGATTGAATAGGGGCGGCTGTAATACCTCAAAATTTGCCCTCACATTTATGACCTTATTGGCTTATCGCCTCACATTCATCTGCATTCTCCCACTAGGTCATAACATCATAATCATGCATTTCATTGTTTCCTAAGGCATGTGATTAAGGCCATACGAGATTAGGGTGTCACACCTTATATGTATCTATCAGGGTTTGAAATGATGGATAATATTTACTCGTGCATCTAACCCATTATTGAGGTGTTCAATCAAGTTTGCTTTGAATAAGAGTGTTGTCTCATCGTAACGTCTCAAGTTGTATTCTTCATCATTGAATATCTCAAGGAGAATTTGGAGTTCTTGTTCATGATGTGATTGGAAGGGAACTCTACCAATTGAGGTCTGGTGTATTAAAGATTGGTTTGGATCCATTTGGTATATGGAATGAATTTGGGATTGCGTGGAATTCATTATGGTGTTATAATCCATATTCGAGTGTCCATTGCATTATCAATAACCGTTTTAAATCACATTTCATTCACGATTCAAACAAATTCAAGGTCCATCATCCGTATCCCAAACTCCTATTTTTGTTCAAATTTGTTCAAGTCCATTTCTCAAATTAAAGGAATTCAAGGTCCATCATCCGTATCCCAAACTCCTATTTTTGTTCAATTTGTTCAAGTCCATTTCTCAAATTAAAGGAATTCAAGGTCATTCAAAGGTTACCATAAGCTCATTTGAGTATTCACTTCAAATTCAAGTTTGGGAAAATGGTAAAGCCCAACAGCAGGGAGATCTTTTTACAAATTAGTCGGCCCAATGTTGGAAATACTGTACTGGATTTTATGGATCATTCATGCGACTTTCAAGTAAATTTTTCATCTGACCGAGATATGGGAGTGTTTGTTAAGGGAATGTCTCAACAACTTCAAGTGACATTTTATGCAAATACTTCATTCAATTCTTTGGAGTTTGTTTTTTGGTTTTTGTTACATCTGTCAAATTTTATAATGTGAGGGTGCTATGGTCATTGAACGGAATTGAAAATAACACAACTTGACTTTTATCCAAAGCCGAATATGTTGGTATAAACCGTGAAAAAGTAATGTGGGATGTTTCGGTTTTGACATTTCTATTATTTTTTCCTTGGAGAAATACAAAATCATAATGTAGTAATATGGTAATTAAGTCAAGGTTTTCGTGTTTCAAGTCCAAAATTGGTCCCAAGTGTTTCCTTTTAGAAGTTGGAGATCAATCTTACTTCCTAAAAAAGAACTTTTCAAAAAAAAACAACATCCGCATCTAAGGATGGATTAAGCATTCGGTTTCAAGATCTATATAATTACTTGGATGCTAAACTCAATGATTTGGAGATCGCCATTCTTAATAATGACCAGACACAAAAGCATTCTATTCTTAAGAAACTTAGTGCTTCATTTTTCATGGTTTTATGTGTTATTCCCGATGAATCCATTTCGAAGTAGTTAGAGGTTTATGTGCTCATAGAATCGATGAAAGAACACTTCGCTCCTTCAATATATGGTGCCTTCATTGAATTTATTTTGAACGGTTTTTTATCCTTCGAATATTGTTTCGGATGTGCCAACAGGTTCTAGATTTAGAAGTTGATCTTGAAAAGGGAATGGATATAACTAGTTGCAGAATTCAGTTACAACACTCAATGACAGAAATTAACAAAAAAATCAGTTCTCAAATTTTTATATCAGTTGGAGTAAATTACAAAGAGAAGATAGCAGATAATAGAAAAAACAGTTACACCAAAATTGAATTTAACAAGAATTTAACTCTCCCTCTCAATTTTGGGAACAAAAACTCTCGGGAACCAATCTTCTTCCTCAAATCCAGCATCAATGATCAACCACCATACTCACGGATTCATCTTCATCCTCAGTGATCATCACCGTCAGTTTTCCATACCGTAATTTCCATCAAACTTCTTGGAGAACAAACCTGCAAGAACATCAATAACAATTTGAGAATTCACTTGCAACTACTGCATTGATCAAATGTCAGCCATTTGAAGCCTAGTGATAACAAGTCCGCAACAACAACAAATTTCTAATTCATTCAGAATTAACAAAAGGGGTTCTCACAATAGAAAATTGCAGGAAAACGAAAAATACAAAAAAAAGGAGAGAGTTTCCAATTGAATCATAACAAACTTCAACAAACTTTTAACAGAAAAACTCCAGAACAATCTTCCAGCCATCTTCTATAAAGCAGAATCCCAAGCTTCTCTCAATCTTCTTCCACTTAATTTCCAAAAAAACTCTCCTTCAGAATTCTACACAACTTCTCCAATTCGGATTCCATTTTCCAGCTTCCTCACCATTCTTATTCTTCTTCAATCTCCTCACAACTTCCTTCAATGATTCTTCTTCACCCTTCTTGAATCATTCCTCAATCTCTCCAATTTCATCTTCTAACCTTCACTCCTTCATTCTCCAACTTCTGAATCTTCATCACCAATTCTGAAGTTCCATTCTTCATCTCCAACAATTCAAAGATTTCTCCTATTCCCTCTTACAATCACAACAATCTTCATTCTTCTTCTTTAATCCGCACCGAAGTGCCGCCAATGCCAATCGACAACCTCATCAGCACCTGTTAAACACCATTTCAGTTAAAATTCAACCCTGCACAAAGAAGTATCAACACGAATCATCTCAAGAATGCACTGATTCACCTTAAAGAAACGCCACCCGCGTTAACAACTTCAAGGTCTTCAACTCGCATCGTGTTCGAGCTGTATCGTCCTCAACACTCTTGACACCATAACATCATCAGCAACCTCCATGATTTGACTTCGTTTGCTCAATCTCGAATCATCTTCTCCTCTTCATCACCTGGCCGAAACAAGTCTTCAAGAAGTTCCAAAGATCTTCACCATAACTCCTCAATCCCAGCTTTCGTATCTTCTTCGAGAATCTGCAACACGCATCTTCAATAACCTGCAAGGTACACAAGTAGACAATCAACGGTCTTGTATTCTTCATCTCCTTGTCTTCTTATTATGATTTCCCCTCTTGATTATTAGATTCGGTGAAGTTTGAGCGGATGCACGGTCTTTTAGGGTTTCTGATTGTAGGTATTTTGGTAAGAGTTGGTGAAATCCGAAACCATGGTTGAATTCAGTAGCCTTAGGAGGATAGGGTTAGGTGGTTTTGTAATGGATGAGGTCGGAAAAGGAAGCCGTCGGTGGTGGTGTTTAGGGTTAGAAGAGAGGGTCGAAGGTGAGAAGAAGAAGAAGGGGTTAGGTTTCGGAGAAGATGATGGTGTTGGTTTTGACGAAGAAGACGGAGGGAGAGTTGATGGAGAGGGGGTGAACACGAAGAAGAAGAAGAAGTCTTGGCCGAAGATAGGGTTGGCGGCGTGAGGAGAGAAGAAGAAGGGAATTAGGGTTATATTTGAGTTCTGTATTTATGTTTTATTATAAAAATGAAATAATGGAAATAATTAAATTGCATTAATATTGATTCTAATCACTAATCCACCTTTAATCTGCATTAATCCCCATTTAATTTCCTTAAGATTTCCCATAAAAGTCGTTGGAAGAGATAAGATAGGATCTGTCTTTTTGAAATCCAGCCACTCCGACGGTGACACGTGTCACCGTCCGGTTGGCTTCCCCTGCGGTGGTCCCGTGTGCGTGCAACCACCATAACAACCACGTGTCCAAGCCCATTGAACCACATGATGAGAATACCTTAGGGAGACTTGTGATCAAACGACCCAGGTTAGAGTCAAAAATGTTGAATGAAGACCCATGTGATACACTCCAAAAGCCTGCGTAATAGGCCTTGCCCTTTTGCTTTCTACACCACCTTCTTAAGCCCATATTAAAAAAAGAACTAATAAAATCGCTAAGTTTACCCCTTTCCTATTTTCTTTTAGATTTTATTTTTTTTGTTTAGTATAGGTTAGAAATAAATCAATTAAAAATAGAAAAAAAACCATAAGAAAGTTATATAAAAAATTCAGTAGGTTAATAATTTCACTTAGAAATTTGTGACAATTTTATTTTCTGAATTTTGGTTATTTTTTATTTAATTTCGATTTTTCCTTTAATTAGCATTTTATTGAATTCTTTTAACTGCACTTGTTTTTTGTTCATTTTATTTTGTCCCCTTCCTGTAGGAATTTTGACTCATTCTTTTTGCTATGTTTAGAGGACTAATAAGAGAACTTAGGATATTTTTTGGTAGATTTTTAGGCTAATTTTTCCACTGTTTTGGTAGCTTAATCCATGGAAAATTATAGTTAATCCTTAAGTAGATTTAAGTGATTTTTAGACATAGTTAACTTCTGAATTTTTAGGATATTTTTTAGCACAATGTAATAGTCATTTTTAGGACCCTATAGGATTAATTTCACATTTTTTCCAGGACTTTTAATATTTTTAGTGTATTAATCTTTAGGCCTTTTACATGTAAAATCCACCTAGTTTAGTTTAGGATATTAGGCTCCATTAAGAACTAGTTTAATTAGGTTTAGTCTTAGGATATTAAAATGACTTAGCATAGTTTAGGTACTGATTTTTAGGATGATAATATTAGATAGTTCCCTTAGTTTTAGGACTTAGGCTTAGAATTTCCAATAATTAGATTTAGATAAAGTTTAGGTTTGTTTTGGTTTTATACCTTAAGAATGCATTTGTTTTAGATTTTATTCTTTATTCCATTTTAATGCTTTGCCTTATTATTTAAATTTTTCACTTGTATAGGCTTCCCCATTTGGTCTTAGAATCAACTTAACTTCCTTAGGAAGTAAGTCGAATTCTAGTAGTTTCTAGTTCCTTTCCTCATTAGGTTTAGGAAACTACACAAACCATTAGGACTACTTGTGAATAAATAAACAAAATTAGGATTGAGTCTTAGTCCCTTAGATTTTGCCTTTTGCAACTTGAGTCCTTCTTTCTCATCTCATAAAAAAAACGATAAAACACTTAATAAAAACCGGACGTTCTTGTACGACACGAGACTTTGTTGCGGAGTGCTTATACGCGTCCTGTTTCGGGGCGAGGTGTAAGTATTTACCGCGATGGATAGGTCTTAGTATGAAAATGTTCACAAAAAAATTTAAAACATTTCTCATAAAAGACAAAAACAAATAATAAGCGACTATCCTGCGGGAACTTCTTTTCTCATCTCATTCACTCATAACGCGAACTCGCGACGACTTGTCTCGTATGCAAGACGGTAAGCGCACTCGTACCAGACAAGCCTGCAACACCTGAGCATAGACACACGCAGTTCCAGCTATAAAAAAACACAAACAAATAGTTCCCGCCTTAATTAGGCAAACTACGTAGAATCTGATCCTCGTTTTCCCGATGAGGTACGTAGGCAGCGGGGTAGGGCCCGTTCGAGCACATTCTTTATTTTCCCTACATTTCCCCCATTTTATTCTCATTCTCTTTTTTTCAATTCCCTTTCTCATTTCCATTCTCATTCTAGTTAGCAGTTCATTTGTTCAGCAACAGTTATTTCTCACCCTTTGAAACAAACAAACAAGCGTGGATCCCATCGGGTACGGCGGACGATTTGGGGTGCTAATACCTTCCCAGGTCGTAACCGACTCCCGAACCCAGATCTTTGGTTCGCAGGACCTTGTCCTTTCCTTCTTACTTAGGTTTGTGCAGAATTACCTATCCCATTCCTTCGGGATAAAAAAACATGGCTGGCGACTCTACCTTTTCCGCGCCACTATCGCGTTTGTACTAGGATGAAAATCCCGGGAGCGACACATGCTAACATTTTTAGGTGGTAAGTTACTTTGAGAAGTGAATTTTCCCTCACTTCTCACTTCTCTTTATCTCTTTCATCTGCATTTTGTTCGTCTTTTAAGTGAACTTGCTCACTTGTGTTCCATTTCTCTTACTTTCTTTCTTTAAGTTACTTATCTTCTTCAATTAATTAAGTAACTTATTCTTCTCTTTCATCCTCCTTTCATCTGCTTCTTCCATTGGTGGCTTCCTTGAAGATCTTTCTCAAGCCTCACAAACCATAGGAATATCCAAGCATGATAATAATTAGGGTTGTGATTAGTCCCCCTTAGCTTTTACCTTTGAGTCTCCTTGAGTCTCTCTTCTCATCTTAATAATCTGAGACTAAACTCTTAAAGTTTTAGGGCTTTGGAATTAGGGTTATGCCTGCATCCTTTTCTTAGGATGGAGTGTATAACTTTAATCCTAAGTATTAAACCTTTAATTTGTTTAAACCTCTTAATCAAATCATCTTAATAATCACTAAGACTTTATCTTGTAACCTGGGCCTTACATTAGGGTTCTAATTCTTCCTTATGGTTAAGAAGAACTAACCCTAGTGTTTAATGGACAAGTCCCCCTCAAGTTGTCTTACAAACCATAAAATCCACTTCTTAATCTCATCCCTTAATTAAAATCTACTTAATAAAGGCTTTGTTATATAATGAATTTAATCCCTAACCATGGATTAAGTTGAGGTGCCTTCCTCAGCTTAAGTGTTCTCATCTATTATCCTTCTATTAGGATGGTGTAATGAGTTCACTAATCTGTAATTAGAGATTAAACTCATTACTTAACACTAAACAAAAACCCAAAAACATCTAAATAATCACAAGTAGGTTAATGATCTTAATCCTACATCATCATGGTAATTAAGTTGAGATGCTTATCTCATACTTAAGTAGGCTCATTATCCCTAATCAGGGAGGATATAATGAGTTTACAAGCCTTTGATTTAGGCTTAAGCTCATTAACTTATGCAAAGCACTAAAAACAATAACAAAACTGAAAAACACAAAAAACAAACAATAATCGTCTCCTTCGGGATTCTTTTCTCATCACACTCATTCATAAACGAGAATTTGCTTCTTCCGTCTAATGCAAGACAGTTAGCACTCGATCCAGACGAGTCATACACTTGAGCATAGGCAAGCAAGCAGTTCACAGTCAATTTATCTCTCAGTCCCTTCGAGTCGAACTACGGTGTTCTGACTTCCTCATTGCATGAAAGGATACGTAGGCATAACTTAACTGTTATCGAACAAAAGTCTCTGTGTGTCCCCCCCCCCCCTCTTTCAGCATTCTCTTTTAAGCCTCAGTTCCTGAGCATTCACCTTTTGCACTGACACTTGTATATTTCTTTTCCAGCTTTTGCAAACAGATAGCACATACACTACCCTTTTAAACACAATCTTGTAAGCATGGATCCCGTCGAGTACGACAGACAATCTGGGTGCTAATACCTTCCCAGGTTGTAACCAACCCCCTTTCTCAATTTCTCTGGTTCGCAACCGTCTTATCCATCTTTTCTAGGTTTATGCAGCATTACCTTCCCTTCGGGATAAAAATGCCTAGCTGGCGACTCTATTCAGTTCCTTTCATGTTCTCTTCTCGCCGACCGTTCGCGCTTTTACCGGGATGCAAATCTTCGGGAGCGACAGCTTGGCGACTCTGCTAGGGAAGTATGACTATCTTGCAACTAGGGCTTCTGGTTATTTCAGTGGGTTTCTCCTAGCGCTTGTTTGATTTGTGTTTACGGGGGTGTTATGTGCTACTTGTGCTTATTGTTTATTGCTTTCTGTACAGCTTTATTTATTGCTTTCATTTACAGTTTTATGCATTTTATACTGTTATCATCATTTGTGCTGGATCTGTTGTTTCCTTTGGTGGGAGGGATTGTTGAGTGATTAAGGTTCCATATCGGGGACCTGAGTGACACATAGGATAGAGTGGCTTCATATTCTTTCCCATTCCATTTTGGTCTGGTGCCGGAATATGAAACACGGTTCAGACATGGGTTTCTTCTTGAGAACTCTGTGCTACGGATTTCCTGTAGTACTAGGGCTATCTGGGAAGCCTGCTAAGTCTGGATGACCTTTTTATGACCTTCACTATCTGAGGTGAATTAGAGGAGGGTCCTTTATGATTATTTTAAACACTATATCTCCGGGTTAGAAGTGTTTACACTTCTCATAACTGATCCAAGTCTGAGGATCCTTGTTCTAGAACAATACATGTGAGGGGGTTGGGATGCTTACAGGTTTGCAGGAACCATTGGCCCCATCATACCTTGTTACTAGTTTTGTTAAGGTTGTATCATTTTGGACTGTTCTTGTGAAACCCTGGACTTGTGACTCTTTATTTGAGTCCCCCACCTGGTTACTAGTTTTCTAAGCCTCCGTCCAGACTTAGGAACACACATGGACCCTATCAAGGCAGATAACAGATCCAGCACTTGATCACAAACCCTTTTGCATATCATTTTGCATACATCGTTTTGCATCATTTAACATTTGTCTATTTGTTTTATAGGGTATCCACATCTTATATTTGGTTTGGTTTTGACCTATTCTGCTGCTCAGATTCCTTCAGCTATCTGCACCAGCTATCTTCATCAGAGATTCTTTACAGCTCTCTTCACCAGTTGTCTTCATCAGTGACTCTTCTTCAGCATCTTTTTAGTGGCCTTTATCAGCAGTTTCTCTCAGTCTTCTTCACCAGCATCGATTATCAGCATGGACACTTCCAGGAAGAGCAACATCACCTATCATTTCTTTGAGCCCACTTTGACAGGCATCAGGCATATGCAGTCTCTCATCACTCCTGATCATGTCCCTCTATTCAGGGAGCATTATGGTGGCATTATGGACATGATCATGGACCTGGATGCATCCCAGAGGAGCATGATTCACACATGTCTCCAGTTCTATGACCCTCCTCTTAGATGCTTCACTTTCCCAGATTTTCAGCTAGGACCATTGATGGAAGAGTTCTCCATGTTGCTAGGTGTCCCTATCATGAGGGGAATTCCCTTCAACCCTGAGATGGTTGCTCCCAAGAATGAAGATATAACTAAGGCTTTGCACTTGGAGCCTACCCTCATTGACCAGAGCATGACCACTAAGGCTGGAATCTCAGGCCTTCACTTAGATTTCTTGGTAACTCAGGCCATCCTACATGCTGCAGCAGGGAAGTGGGAAACTGTTTGTTCTCTCCTAGCCCTCAGCATATATGGAGTTATCTTGTTTGCAGATGAACCAAAGTTTGTAAGCAAGAGTGCTATTCACTTGTTCTTATTGAGGAACCCAGTTCCTACCTTGCTTGGAGACTTTTACTATTCAGTGCACCAAAGGAATGAGAAGCAAAGGGGAAGATTGGTCAGATGCTATGCACCCCTCTTCTACTGTTGGTTGTTAAGGCACTTTCTGAAGTCAGAAACTTTCTTGAATCCTCATCAGCCAAGGAACTGGGCTAAGAGGATGATTGCCCTTACATCAGAAGACATCAGATGGTGCACTCAGAGCACCAAGGGCAAAGATATCATTACCAGTTGTGGGCAATATCCCAATATACCTTTGATTGGAGTAAAAGGTTGCATCAACTACAACCCTTTGTTGTTCAAGAGGCAATTAGGGTATGCCTTGGTACATCCCCCAAGAGGGCAAGATTTGACAGAAACCCTCTATTGTGACATCCAGCACAACCTTGCCATTGTCAGACAAGCTGCCTGGGCTTGGGACAATATTCAGACTAAGGGGACAGCTATCCTTGGCAAGTGCAACAATATAGATTCAGCTCAGTATCTTGACTGGTCTCGTGTCAGGGGACAGATCACCCGGATGCCATTCACCTTAGAGGATGTACCTGGATCATCAGTAGTGGAGCCTGCAGCCACTGTCAGTTTAGAGGAGTTTGGGAAATTGAAGGAAAGGAATACTCAACTCTCTGAAGCTTTGAAGAAGACCCCCTGGGAGAGGAATGACAGTCGTCTGGATAATGAGAGGTTAGAGAAGCTCCGGATTGAGCACTTGACCAAGATTGAGAAGACGGATGACTACATCAGAAAGGCTAGAGCAGGAGAGTTAGTGTTGAAGAATGCTTGCAAGGAAGCTAAGACTCGGAAGGCCAGAACTGAGCATTACCTAGAGGAGAGTCAGGCTAGGTGGATCAGGATCACTGAGGCTCGTGCACAAGAAGATCAAAGGATCCAAGCTAGGATAGATCAGCTGGAGGCTAGTGAGAAGAAGAATCAGGCAGCTTTGTTAGCAGCACAGAAGGAGATCTCTGAGTTGAAACTCCGGGCGGGGTTGAAGAGATCAAAGGATCAGGATAAGCACAAGAAGTTGACCAGTGCCATTGCCACTAGGAACCTTCTTATCAGGACCATCACAAAGCACCCAACTGACCCAGTGACTGAGGCTCTCCTGAAGGAAGTTAAAGAGGATGACTTTGGATTGGATGTTTGATTTCCTTGTACTTGTATTTCCTTTTGTCTGTACTTTTGATTTTGTTGTTGTATTTTAACCCACCATGGGAATTTTGTTGTAATCAAACTATGTATCTTCATAGTTTTTGTAATATATGGTTTGTATTACTTCATAGGCTTTTATCTCTCTGCAACATCATCATTTCCTCGAGGTCTGGAAGGTCAAAACCAAAGAACCAAACCAGATACCCTTGGAAGACAAATAGACATCCTGCATTGCATACTAACATTTTCTCTTTGTTTTGTAGGTTTTTATTTTGTTGTTGTTTCTCACTTTGTTGTGGTTTTAGGAAACATTGCTCGTAGAAGAGTGTTCCCCGTCAATAGAGTGCATCGGTACCCGACAAGAAACAACCTTCCGGGATTACAAATGGATTAGGTTCAACAAGACTTGACTGAAGTGAGAGCCCAAATGGTCAATGAGAAGACAGAGATGAGGGCCCAAATGAATCAATTTATGGCAGTGATGACTAGATTGGCTCAGAGTCAGGAGAGACTGAGAGACTTAGTCGAGCGGCAAACTCCCGAGGAAAACCATCCGGGTATAGGGGGTACCAGCAACAACGATCACGTACAACCTCGTACTGATCCCCCTGAGTTTGGACCTCATCTGAACCCAGACATTAATGTTATAAGAAACACCCAAGGTAACACTTGAGGGAGGGCCTTGCAGGAGGACCCTCAGGAAGAATAGTTTACTGTGGTTGGGGCTGGAGACGAAGTTTACGATCGTCGGTTGGATGAAATAGCAGAGAAGCTAAGGTCTCTTGAATCCCAAAACTCTCTGGGTTTTGATGTCATGGACACGGGATTAGTGGAGGGGGTTAGAATTCCTCATAAGTTCAAACCTCCTTGTTTTGAAAGATACAATGGCACATCCTGCCCACGTACCCATCTTCAGTCTTTCCTAGGGAGATTGAAAGCCTACACCATGGATGAGAAACTGTGGATGTTTTAATTTTGAGGATAGCTTGACAGGGGCATCTCGAGAGTGGTACTCCCACTTGACCAGGGCCACAGTAAGGAATTGCAAAGACCAGGCAGAAGCTTTCATCCGTCAATATCAGTATAATTTGGACATGGCTCCAAACAGAACCCTTCTGATGGGAATGTCACAGTCTTCCCGAGAAAGCTTTAGAGAGTACACCCAAAGGTGGAGGCAATTAGCTGCTGTCGGTCAACCCCCGATGTCAGAAAGGGAGATGCCAGATATGTTCATGAACACTCTCCAGGGTACTTATATTGATAGGTTGTCTGCATTTTCTTCCACCAGCTTTGCAGACGTGGTTATAGTCGGGGAAAGAATTGAGAGCATACTGAAAATGGGAAAGATTTCCAACAACGGTGCCAGTTCAAGCGGTGCAAGGAAGCCATTTGCAGGTCCCCGTAGATCCGGTGAAACAAACTCTATACATATGGGAAGAGGTAGACCCCAATATTTGCCAAGATCAGTGGCCGCCGTCACTATTCCTGCTCCACCTCCTCAGTATACTCAACAACCACAACACTTTCCTCAACAGCCACAGTTTCCTCAACAAAGATCCTACAACAACAATAACAACAACCAACAACAATGCCCTTTTCAGCAGCAGCCTTCTCAGATCAACAGGGTGATTGACCCTATTCCAATGTCATATGCCACATTGCTGCCACAACTCCTAAAGCTCAATCTTGTCGAGTTAAGGACATTGGCTCCACCAGATCCTCAAAACCTCCCAAGAAATTACGACGTCAACGCCAGGTGTGCTTTCCATTCTAATGCACCTGGTCACTCCACAGAAAAGTGCAGGGCTCTGCATATGATGGTCCAAGATCTGGTAGATTCAAAGGCCCTGAATTTTGCACTACCTCCCAACGTCATGAAGAATCCTATGCCCAGCCATGGTGGGCCAAGGATAAATGCAATAGAGGAAGGCTCACCCATGAGTTTGATTGAAGATATTACAAGTATTCAGACACCTCTGGCAGAAGTTAAAGCTCATCTTTTGAAATGCCAAGTGTTTCCAGGTTGTGAGGCATGTTGTGAATCTTGAAAGGTTTCTGTGAATGGGTGTGCAAGCTTGAGGAATGGCATCAATGGCTTGATCAAAGAAGGTATTCTGCAAATAACCACAACAGCTTCTACAACACCAGTAACTCCTTTTTCAACAGCAAATGATCCTCCTACAACTGCAAAGACAATTGTTCCTACAGACTCGTGTACAAAATCAACAACCACTTCTTCCATCACTTCAACAAACAACAGTTCCATTGCATCTACTTTTACAACTACAACAAGCACCAACAACGATGTCTTCATAATTACCATCTATTATGACCCTACAACGGTCCCAGGTTCCAACAATTATCAACAATAATCTCAGCAACAGTTTCAGCAATAATCAAGCTTCAATCAATCACCACCAGCATCCACCAGAAGTCCTGTCACCATTTTCTATGATCCATATACAATAACGATTCCAACCTCTGCCACAGTTAGCCCAGTCACCATCACGGTACCAGGGCCCATTCCATATGACAAAGACAATGTTGTACCATGGCACTATGGTGCAGACCTTTACTGCAACGGAGAAAAAGTCCTTCTTGATTCTTCAGTTCCTACCTCACAAGAGGATAATGTCGGGGGAGGCGGAGGCTTCACCCGAAGCGGATGCCTCTTCGCGTCACAAGCTCCAAGAACTAATACTGGGGCAGAGGTTGTTGCCAAAGCCAAAGGAAAAAGTGCGATACCTGAAGAACCTGCACCAAAAGAAACTCATAAATCATCCTTTGATCAGGATGTGGATGAATTTATGAGGATAATCAAAAGAAGTGACTACAAGGTTGTGGATCAGCTCCACCAGACTCCTTCCAAGATCTCCATCTTATCCCTGCTATTGTGTTCCGAAGCTCATCGGAATGCACTACTCAAAGTCTTGCATGCTGCCTACGTGCCAGAGGAGATCACAGTGAATCAGCTTGAGACAGTAGTGTTGAATGTTAATACTAGCCATGGGCTAGGTTTCACCAATGCTGACTTAACAACGGAAGGACGTCACCACAACAAAGCTTTACACATCACCCTAGAGTGTAAAGGAGTTGTTCTCTCTCATGTTCTTGTTGACATTGGGTCCTCACTTAATGTCCTGCCGAAGAAAGCTCTTGTCAAGCTCGAATATGATGGAATAGCTCTCCGACCAAGCAATCTGGTGGTCATGGCTTTTGATGGCTCCAAGAGGTCTGTTCTTGGAGAGGTGGAGCTACCTGTGATAATCGGTCCGCAGGTCTTTCAGACTACTTTCTATGTGATGGACATTCATCCAACCTATAGTTGTTTGTTGGGTCGACCATGGATTCACGCCGCTGGCACAGTTACGTCGACCCTTCACTAGAAATTGAAATATGAGTGGGAAGGACAGATTATCACTATCTGTGGTGAAGAGGACATCTTTGTTAGCCATCTGGCTACATAAAAATACATTGAGATGGATGGTGAAATCCATGAAACTATGAGCCAGGGGTTCGAAGCTCTGAACGTCAATGAGGCGACAACTGAAGTATTTGGTGCATCCCAGGAGGATAGGATGGGTACTTCAATTGTCTCCTATCAGCAAACCCGAAAGGTTGTTGAAGATGGAAATGCCCAAGGTTGGGGCAAGCTTCTACCGGTGGAGAAGAAGGAGGACAAATTCGGTTTGGTTTACAAACCATTCCGACAAGATCAATTAGAGGCTGCTAAGGAGCCCAAGTTCATCAGTGGGGGGATGCTCACCCCAGATGCTGTCAACAACCTGGAAGACGAGGCGGAAAGCGACCTCAACCTGGAGAGCTGGATACGTCCAAGGATCCCGGGTCACCCAGTCCTTAACTGGTCTTCCCAGGAAATTATAAGGGTTACTCATGCAAAGTAATTATTATTTCCTGCTTTTTTTCAGCATGCATCAAGTCCTGCATCTTGCCCAAGGTGTCAGGACTCATTTTGTAATAGGGCCATATTGTAATTTTGTGCAAATGGATTATCAATGAATATCAGACATCTTTTGCAAACAAGTCTCTTTTTCGCTCACTGTCTTTTCATTTTTCACTTTTGTACAAAAACAATAAGATGGCAATGTTTTCAAAATAATAACTTCATTTTTCTAAACAAGATTAAAATTGATCACTAAAACGAACAAATCTCAACCCTTGAAGAGATTATCCTCCAGATTGCACTGACCACATCACTATTATGACCTTGTATGACTTTGACAATCCAATTAATAAAGCTGATGAAGGAGTTGAAGAAGACTATGAGTTACTTGAAGAGTTAGCCAGGTTGTTGAGGCAAGAAGAGAAAGTGATCACTCCTCATCAGGAGGAGGTTTAAACAGTTAATCTTGGTACCGAAGAGGATTTGAAAGAAGTGAATATTGGGGCCAGTCTGCAGGCTTCAGTAAAAGAGCAGCTCATTGATATGCTTCAAGAATACGTCGACGTCTTTGCTTGGTCTTATCAGGACATGCCAGATCTAGATATGGATATTGTTATGCACAAGCTACCTTTGAAATAAGATTGCCCTCCAGTGAAGCAAAATTTACGCCGTACTCGTCCGGATATGACCATGAAGACTAAGGAAGAAGTACAAAAACAGTGGGACGCCGATTTCCTTGCTGTAACTAGTTACCCGCCGTGGGTTGCTAACATTGTACCAGTGCCTAAGAAGGATGGAAAAGTACGTATGTGTGTGAATTACCAGGATCTGAACGGAGCTAGCCCGAAGGATGATTTTCCTTTACCTCACATTGATGTATTGGTCGACAACACAACTCAGTTCTCGGTGTTTTCTTTCATGGATGGTTTTTCTGGGTATAATCAGATCAAGATGTCACCTGAAGACATGGAGAAAACAACCTTCATCACACCTTGGGGCATATTTTGTTACAAGGTGATGCCTTTTGGACTGAAGAATGTCGGTGTAACTTATCAACGGGCCATGGTAACATTATTACACGATATGATTCCACAAAGAAATTGAATGCTACGTGGATGACATGATTGCCAAGTCCCTCACTGAGGAAGATCATTTGGAAAATCTACTGAAGTTGTTCAAGCGTCTGAGAAAGTATCAGATGAAGCTAAACCCCAACAAATGCACATTCGGGGTACGTTCCGGTAAATTGCTGGGATTTATCGTAAGTGAAAAGGGAATTGAAGTTGATCCTGATAAAGTCAAAGCCATTCAAGAAATGCATGCACCTAGGAATGAAAAAGAAGTTCGAGGGTTCTTAGGTAGATTGAACTACATATCAAGGTTCATATCTCACCTCACTGCAACCTGTGAGCCCCTGTTCAAGTTATTAAGAAAGGAACAAACGGTCAGGTGGAACGAAGATTGTCATAAGGCTTTTGACAAGATCAAGGAGTACCTGCAAGAACCTCTGATTCTTATGCCTCCAGTTGAAGGAAGACCTCTAATAATGTACCTGATAATATTAGAAGGATCAATGGGGTGTGTGTTGGGCCAGCATGACGAGTCTGGTCGAAAAGAGTATGCAATATACTACCTAAGCAAAAAGTTTACCGACTGTGAACAACGTTATTCACTGCTCGAGAAAACTTGTTGTGCTTTAGCGTGGGCTGCTCGCCGAATAAGACAGTATATGTTGACTCACACTACCTTGTTGATTTCAAAAATGGACCCCGCAAAGTACATATTTGAAAAGCCAGCACTTACCAGAAGGGTTGCAAGATGGCAAATGATTCTGATAGAGTATGACATTCAGTACACATCTCAAAAGGCCATCAAAGGCAGTGTGTTGTCTGACTATCTAGCTGAGCAACCCCTTGATGATTACCAGCCCATGAGATTTGACTTCTCTAATGAAGACATCATGTACTTAAAAGCAAAAGATCATGAAGATCCAGTTCACACTGAAGGGCCTGACCCAGAGGAAGAATGGACAATGATGTTTGATGGGGCTGTCAATATGAATGGTCGTGGAAATGGTGCAGTGCTCATTACACCTAAAGGAGTTCATATGCCTTTCTCGGCAAAACTCACCTTTGCCTGCACTAACAATGAAGCTGAATATGAAGCATGTATCATGGGACTTGAGGAAGCCATTGACCTCAGGATCAAGACATTGAATGTATTCGGAGATTCAGCTCTAGTAATCAATCAGACCAACGACCAATGGTACACTCACCAAGAGCATCTGATTCCATACAGTGACTATACGAGGAGATTATTGACTTTCTTCACAATAGTCAAACTTGAGCACATCCCTCGAGATGAAAATCAGTTCGCAGATGCTCTAGCTACCATTTCCTCCATGATCAAGGTTCAAACTGCAAATTATGTGCCTTGGATTTTGGTATCAAGACTAGACCGATCAACATATGTTTTCTCTGTGGACATTGCTAAAGATGACAAGCCTTGGTTCCATGATATCAAATGCTTCTTAGAGGATCAAACATACACACCTGGGGCATCATCCAATGATAAGAAGACATTAAGAAGGTTGGCCGGTAGTTTCTTCCTTAATACTGATGGTTTATTATACAAGCGAAACTTTGGTATGGTGCTACTCATATGTGTTAATAAGAAAGAAGCAAACCTGCTGATGCACGAGGTGCATGAAGGTTCTTTTGGTACCCACGCCTGAGGACATGCAATGGCAAAGAAATTATTAAGATCAGGCTACTACTAGATCACAATGGATGCAGACTGTTGTGCCTATGCCAGAAAATGCCATAAATGCCAGATCTATGCAGATAAAGTGCATGTGCCTCCGAACCCTTTAAACGTGATGTCTTCACCTTGGCCCTTTGCCATGTGGGGCATTAACATGATCGGAAAGATCGAACCGACTGCTTCAAATGGCCACAGATTCATCCTAGTAGCCATTGATTACTTCACCAAATGGGTTGAAGCAGCTTCGTATGAAAACGTCACCAGACAAGTGGTAGCCAGATTCTTAAAAAGAGACATCATGGCAGAACTGTGACGGGACTTCAAAATTCGACATCACAACTCTTCTCCTTACATGCCAAAGATGAATGGTGTTGTTGAGGCAGCTAACAAAAACATCAAGAAGATTGTGCAAAAGATGGTGGTTACTTACAAAGACTGGCATGAAATGCTACCATTTGCTTTGCATGGATATCAAACCTCAATCAGAAAATCTATTGGGGCTACACCTTATCAACTTGTGTACAACATGGAAGTTGTCCTACCTGTTGAAGTTGAGCTACCCTCCTTACGGGTGATGATGGATGTTAAGTTGGACGAAGCAAAATGGGTCCGGTCTCGGTACAATCAATTGAATCTGATCGAAGAAAAGAGATTAGTTGCAATGTGTCATGGGCAGTTATATCAGAAAAGGATGAAGAAAGCCTTCGATCAGAAAGTCAGACCTCGGGAATACCAAGTGGGAGAGCTTGTTATGAAAAGACTTCTTCCTCCTCATACAGACCACAAGGGCAAGTGGACTCCAAACTACGATGGTCCATTCATAGTAAAGAAGGTTTTCTCTGGTGGAGCACTGATGCTCACTAATATGGATGGCGAAGATTTCTTATCCCCTGTGAATTCAAATGCAGTTAAAAAATACTTCGCATAAAATGACCCGCTGGACATAAAAACAGAATGTAAGTCCAGGAAAAAATAGGGCATCCCGACGAGTCAAAAACAGAATAAAAGACTCGGGCAAAAATAAGGGAAAATTGAAAAAAAAATGTACACCCGCTGAGTTGAAAAGCCGCATTGGACAGCTCAGGCAAAAATGGGTATCCCAGTGGATTGAAAACCCGAAAGGGTGATCCACACAAAATCAGGGAATAAGCGAAAAACTGCATTCTGAATTCGTCTGTATCATTCAAAACACGGCAAGCTTCGAAAGGATAAATCATCAGTCAGAATCAACCTTCTTCAGAAAGCAAGATGAGAAGAACGTCAAGGTCATACAGGTCATAGCAAAGGAAGTTCACTGGAACGTCGTCATCAACATTGCCAACACTTTTATTTTCTCAATTTATAACAATCTCCTCATTTCAGGGGATTTGTTTCTTTGACTGTATTTGCCAATTCAGGGCACCCAAAATTAATAAAATCAGAATTTTCAGTCACGCCTCGTTTTGTACATTTCTGTTTCGTTTGCAAAATGTCCAAATATTCATAATACAACACTTGCATAAAACAAATGAGCCATTTTTAATAATAAATGCTTGCAGGAAATATATTACTTTCAGGAAAGTCTAACTCCTATGACGGAATCCGGTTAGGGATACCTCGGGATACTTGTGCGTTTCTCTTATCTTAGTAGGTTGTAGGTATTCAATATACAACATGGGGCATATCAAGCATTGAATCCTCAGCATGCTACTTCCCAGAAGTTATCTCCTCCCCAAGCAGGAACTCCCCGAGCAATACCTAACAACTGCTTCACAGCAGGATGAGCAAGTAATTTCCTATTCCCCACCAGAGTGCCATATCTCCCATCCTCAGCAAAGTTAAAGGGATTGCTTCCCTACAGAGTTTTCATTCTCTCCCTAAGAAGGGCAATGCAGGAAATACTTTCACAGCGGAGTTGCTAAAGCTTCTTTCTCCCCAACTGAGTTCTCCTTACGGATAGATCTACCAATGATCTATTCCCCCAGGAAGAGTTCTCCATCCGGACAGATCTACCAACGTTCTCTTCCCCAGCCAGGACATCCCTCCAAGCGGATCAGCCAGAAATCTTTATCCTAGCAGAATCCGAATCCCTGATTGGGTTTCTCTTTGCATAATCATAGCATCAGCATCATATTCACCAAATAAGTGTAGCATTCCGTTTATTACGGAGCATTACGGCAAAAATCAAACATTTTCATGATCACAAGTTAGGTTCGAGCCAGTCACCTGCAATTACCATTAGTATTTCATCAGCAATGTATATAAAAACTCACATCCCCTGCACATAAAAGCCAAAGCAACCCCTTTGCACTCTCAAATATAGATACCTATACATGATCTTTTCTTTTTGACACTCGTCTGTGTCATACTTCCCCAGCAAGGTTGCCAGAACACTTTCTACAAACGAATACTTGTTCATAACACACTCTTTTCGAAACCCGTCCGTGTCATCCTATCCCCACAGAAAGCCAAAGTATCTCTCTTTGCATCCTCAAAACAAATGCTTGTTTATATATAGTACAAAATTTGACACCCATCCGTGTCATGCCTTCACCAACAAATCTATACTCACTTATACAGAAATCCTCGATACTCGTCTGTATCTTGTTTATATATCACTCCCCAACAGATTCGACACTCGTCCATGTTTTTTGTTAACCAGTTAGTACTCGTCCGTACCATCATCTCTAAACACGCGTCAGCGTTTGTTTCTACCAATACTCGTCCGTATCATGGTCCTAAGGATGCTCGTTCGCATCTTTAATCTATACACATCGTCAAACACTTATACCTTTTATTCTTAAGTGTAAGCACTCGTCTGTGTTTACCAATCCTCAGTAAGTCACCAATAGAACAACTTTTCTTCTATCCGACATTTGTCCTGTGTCGTGATACTTTCGGCAGCCGTACCCTGCCAGGTGATTGTCCTTCACCTTTGGATGACCGCCCCTCATCCTTTCCCCAACGGAGTCCCCATTAGTGGAACCTTTTTCTATCCGGCATTCGTCCTATGTCGTGATAAAGAGCAGTCGTACCCTGCTAGGTGATCGTCCGTCACCTTTTGATGACCGTCCCTCATCATTTCATCCGATGGTCGTCCCCATCGTTGATCTTGTTATCCGACATTCGTCCTATGTCGTGATAAACCCCAAGAGCAGCCGTACCCTGCTAGGTGATCGTCCTTCACCTCTTGATGATCGTCCTTCATCATGCTTATCTGGTGGCCATCCCCATCGTCGACCTTTTCTATTCGACATTCGTCCTATGTCGTGATAAAGAGCAGCCGTCCCCTGCTAGGTGATCATCCTTCACCTTTTGATGACCGTCCCTCATCATTATTTCATTTATTCTTTAAACCGATGGTCGTCCCCATCATTATTTACTTTACTTTGAAAACCTGATGGCTATCCCCATCATTGCCTTTGCTTTAATCCCTAGAGAATCTTGTTTCTTTACCTGATGGCCATCCCCTTCATGGTCTCTTTATTTCCCCAGCTTGTCGGTCGTCCCCGTCATTGCTTAGCTTACCGCTTTATCCCCAGCAGTCATCCTCTGCTCGATGGTCGTCCTCCATCGCCTTCATTTGATAATCATGTTATACTGTCTTTCACAATTTATATCTCTTTTCTTCTTCTATTCAGCGAGTGCAAATTTTGGACTGTCTTTGATATTCAACCACAAGTTATCTTGTTTGTCGCCAGGCGCTTACATCCTACACGGCTAACTCATGTTTGAATAGGGGAAGCTGTAAACACCCCAAATTTTCCCTCACTCATATCACACCTTGGCTTGTGATCTTTCATTTTTTCATAAGCATAAGCATACCACCTCATATTGCATTTTTGTTTCACTGCATAAGTTCAAGTTCATCTGCATCTAGGGTTTGTGATCTGAGCAATCCAAGATTCCATCTGAGCCATCCCAAAGGCCTCAAAGCTTTCCAAGAGGGTCCATGTGTGTTCTATCATAATATTATGCTCCTCGAGGTTAATGAAAGTCAAGAAATCACAAGAACTGGCCAAGGCATGGAAGCAGAGCTAGGGTTTCACTACACAGATGACCAAAATTAGGGTTTTGGTTTCAGAGGCCTTAACTCCAAATTTTTGGACCATTCTTGTTTCTAATGCTCTTAATATGTTATAAGGATCATGTGTAACAAGTTTGATGAAGAAATTCATTGTGGAAGTCATTTGTTCACTAGGTAACTTCTTGAGCAAGTTAAGTCAAAATCAGGGCATCTGAGGCCCCCAACAATGGAACCAAAGGGGTATTTTCATCAAATTGAAGTTCTATGATCTTTATTTGATCTTAGAAGAGTTTGTAAGTTCACAAGATTGAAGAATTTTGAGCCATTTGCAAACTTGCCAAAAATGGAAATGACTTGTAATGGAAACTTTCCATTTTGGGAAAGTTTTTCAACCTCCTCTTTCTTAATCAAAAATGCTTCAAATGAAAAATTCTTGGTCATGAAAGTTGTAGATTAGGTCTTTCCCTTTTCAAAAAGTACAAGAACATGTTTTGATTCATCCTAGAACTCAAGAAATGGCCTTTAAAAGTTGGCAAAAATCCTAAAATTTCAAGTTTCATGTCAAAGAGGGATTTTGCAAATTGGCATATTCAAGCATTCTAATGACTTCAAATGGACACAAACATTTCACAATATGTCAATGGGACCTCTAAACATCATAAATGTGCATTGAACCATGTATTTTCATGACTTGAACTTCAAGAAATCACAAAAGGGCCAAAACTTTCAAGAATTGCAAAATGGTATGAAACTCTTCATCCACTTGTGCCAGCTCATGCAATCTGATTCCTTGGCTCTCCACAAAGTCAGCTGAGGCCAGACACCCCAAGAAATCAGACCTGCACCATTCCCATACCTCAAGTACACAAAGTTGACAATTTTTCATTTCCTCCCATACCAATCACACTAGGCCACAACAACTCTCTGAACCAATCAAGACACCTTATACAAACCCCAAGGGACAAAAAAAACACATAACACACAAGCCTGAATCTTCCCCACACTCAGAATCCACAAAATCTGTTAAAAACTTCAAGTCTTTGAATCTCACTACTCAGCCACTCAAACTCACTCATTCTTTCACCATTCATCTCAAAATCATCCATAGAACACAAATCATCCTTCACCATAGCCTAAAAGCCACTAAATCAGAAATACGATTTCTGCAACTTCAGAAACAAAACATCAAAACCAGCCATTGCAAGCTTGTTCCAAGCATCAAAGCATCCTCAGGAGGCCCATTGGAGTTGACTTGCACCAAAGAGAGGTCCAAAAAGCCCAGAATCAAAAAGCTCAACCTCAGGTATACCTTAAGAACAATTTTTCCAGAACTCTTGTTTTAAGTTTCTAAATGATTCTACATGTTTAGCTGATCATCCTGATATGTTTATTTTTGAAAATGGTTGAGAAACCAGGATGTATTGATGTTCTGAAACTTTTTGATCTGAAAATGTTTTGCTTAGATTCTCTCTTTTGATGCATGATAAATGTTTTTTGTGTCTGGATTCTTGTTTGTTGTTGTTTGATGAGTGATTCTGGAGCATTTAGGGGCTTGGGGTGGCCCCGGGGAGTGATTTCAGAATTTGGATGGCCGGAGAAGATGACCAGAGCTAGCTCCGGTCACCTGAAAAATGCTTAGGGTTTGTAATTAGGGCTAATCTCCCCAGTTTGAATGTGGGCCGTAGGATTAGGATTAACGCGTGTTTGGAGGGTCCGGGTCATTTCACTTAAAACCCTAATTTTTATTAATTAATTAAATCAGTTAATTAGCCAGTTTGAATATGGGCCATTGATCTGCGCGCGCAGTCAATTCCCTCCCTTTCCAGTTCAAATCTCACATCTTGGATTCGCATACTTTCATTTTAATCCATTTTTATTTCATTTTAATTGCATTTTCTTGCATATTTAATTTAAAATACCAAAAAGCATCCAAAAAATATTTTCTTTTGCATTCTGACTTTAAATATTTTTCTCATTCCAAAAATGATTTTTATCTTATTTTTTGCATTAAAAAAGTATTTCTTAAAATATTTAAATGTTATTTTTAATTAATTAAAGTCTTTTAATTAATTAAAAATACATTTAGGTTTCTAAAAATCACCAAAAAAATCATGAATCATCCCAATGCATTTAGAAACATTTTCAAACTCTTCACACAAATTTCTTTTTAGGTTTGATCATAGTTTGCCAATTTTCTTTGAATAAAGGGTCATTAAAATCATATTTTTGAACCCTAACTTTGAAAAATCATTTCTGCCTAACCAAGAAGAGTTTGAAGTTGATTCTTTTTGCATTGTTTTGCATATTACATGTAGTTTATAGGACATTTTCCTCATGAATTTATCTTGCATTTTCAATTTGATTTTCATTTTTCCCTTTGAACCACCCAAAAACCCTAGAAAACTTAGGAAATTCATAACTTTTGATTGGTTAGGCTTCTGACCTTCTCCTTTGGGGTGTGACCTAGTATGGGATTAGGGTTTGTTTGAGTTTGATTTCAAATTTTTATCATGTCATATGCTTCTGTCTTGTTCATTTGCATCTCATACTTTCATAAAACCCTAATTTTTCATGTTCATTTGCATTCACCTTGCATATACACCCTTAAATGAACTTTCCATGACATTTCTTGCATTCATAAGTCATCGTAGACATCTTAGGACATGTTAGAACCTTGCTTGATCATTTCTTCATTCATTTTCCAGGATTTGCATTCATTTCATTTCATTAACTTTCATGTGTTTTCAAATCTCAAAGCATGCTTACATGACATCTCATTCTTGTATGATCATTCATATACATGTTGTATGCCTTTGCATCATCTCACATGACATTAACATTGCATAAACACTTCTGAATTTGGTCATTTCATCTCATTGCATCTCATTTCATTTCATTTCTTTATGCTTTGTACTTCATGCATTCATGCTAACATTTTCAGGCGGTAAGTTACTTTGAGAAGTGAATTTGCCTTCACTTCTCACTTCTCTTTATCTCTTTCATCTGCATTTTGTTTGTCTTTTAAGTGAACTTGCTCACTTGTGTTCCATTTCTCTCACTTTCTTTCTTTAAGTTACTTATCTTCTTCAATGAAGTAAGTAACTTATTCTTCTATTTCATCCTCCTTTCATCTGCTTCTTCCATTGGTGGCTTCCTTGAAGATCTTTCTCAAGCCTCGCAAACCATAGGAATATCCAAGCATGATAATAATTAGGGTTGTGATTAGTCCCCCTTAGCTTTTACCTTAGAGTCTCCTTGAGTCTCTCTTCTCATCTTAATAATCAGAGACTAAACTCTTAAAGTTTTAGGACTATGGAATTAGGGTTATGCATGCATCCTTCTCTTAGGATGGAGTGTATAACCTTAATCCTAAGTGTTAAACCTTTAATTTGTTTAAACCTCTTAATCAAATCATCTTAATAATCACTAAGACTTTATCTTTTAACTTGGGCCTTACATTAGGGTTCTAATTCTTCCTTATGGTTAAGAAGGACTAACCCTAGTGTTTAATGGACAAGTCCCCCTCAAGTTGTCTTACAAACCATAAAATCCACTTCTTAATCTCGTCCCTTAATTAAAATCCACTTAATAATTGCTTTGTTATATAATGAATTTAATCCCTAACCATGGATTAAGTTGAGGTGCCTTCCTCAGCTTAAGTGTTCTCATCTATTATCCTTCTATTAGGATGGTGTAATGAGTCCACTAATCTGTGATTAGAGATTAAACTCATTACTTAACACTAAACAAAAACCCAAAAACATCTAAATAATCACAAGTAGGTTATTGATCTTAATCCTACATCATCATGGTAATTAAGTTGAGATGCTTATCTCATACTTAAGTAGGCTCATTATCCCTAATCAGGGAGGATATAATGAGTTTACAAGCCTTTGATTTAGGCTTAAGCTCATTAACTTATGCAAAGCACCAAAAATAATAACAAAACTGAAAATACAAAAAACAAACAATAATCGTCTCCTTCGAGATTCTTTTCTCATCACACTCATTCACAAAAGAGAATTTGCTTCTTCCATCTAATGCAAGACAGTTAGCATTCGAGCTAGACGAGTCATACACTTGAGCATAGGCAAGCAAGCAATTCATAGTCAATTTATCTCTCAGTCCCTTCGAGTCGAACTATGGTGTTCTTACTTCCTCATTGCACGAGAGGATACGTAGGCATAACTTAACTGTTATCGAACAAAAGTCTTTGTGTCTCCCCCCTCTTTCAGCATTCTCTTTTAAGCCTCAGTTCCTGAGCATTCACCTTTTGCACTGACACTTGTAAATTTTTTTTCCAGCATTTGCACACAGATAACACATACACTTCCCCTTTAAACACAATCTTGTAAGCGTGGATCCCGTCGAGTACGGCGGACAATCTGGGTGCTAATACCTTCCCAGGTTGTAACCAACCACCTTTCTCAGTTTCTCTGGTTCGCAACCGTCTTATCCATCTTTTCTAGGTTTATGCAGCATTACCTTTCCTTCGGCATAAAAATGCCTAGCTGGCGACTCTATTCAGTTCCTTTCATGTTCTCTTCTCGCCAATCGTTCACGCTTGTACCGAGATGCAAATCTTCGGGAGCGACACCAAACAGAGGAAGAGAATTTGGTAAACCTGTTGAAATTGTTCAAGCGTCTAAGGAAGTATCAGCTAAGGTTGAACCCCAACAGGTTCACATTCGGGGTGCGTTCTGGTAAGCTGTTGTGTTTTATTGTAAGCGGAAAAGGAATTGAGGTTGATCCCGATAAAGTCAAAGCAATTCAGGAAATGCCTGCACCTAAGACTAAGAAAGAAGTTCGAGGGTTCCTAGGTAGATTAAACTACATTTCAAGGTTCATATCTCATCTCACTGCAACCTGCGAACCCTTGTTCAAACTGCTTAGAAAGGAACAAACAGTCAGGTGGAACGATGATTGTCAGAGAGCTTTTGACAAGATCAAAGAGTATTTGCAAGAACTTCCAATTCTCATGCCTCCAGTTGAAGGATGACCTCTGATAATGTACCTAACAGTATTAGATGAATCAATGGGGTGTGTGTTGGGCCAGCATGACGAGTCTGGTCGAAAAGAGTATGCAATATACTACCTAAGCAAAAAGTTTGCCGATTCTGAACAACGTTATTCACTGCTCGAGAAAACTTGTTGTGCTTTAGCGTGGGCTGCTCGCCGACTAAGACAGTATATGTTGACTCATACTACCTTGTTGATCTCAAAGATGGACCTCGTTAAGTACATATTTGAGAAGCCAGCACTTACCGGAAGGGTTGCAGGGTGGCAAATGATTCTAACAGAATATGATATTCAGTACACCTCTCAGAAAGCTATCAAGGGCAGTGTATTGTCTGATTATCTGGCTGAGCAACCCATTGATGACTACCAAGCTATAAGATTTGATTTCCCTGATGAAGACATCATGTTCGTAAAGTCAAAAGATTGTGAAGAGCCTAGCTTATTCACACTAAAGGGCCTGATCCAGAAGAAGCATGGACTATGATGTTTGATGGAGCAGTTAATTGTAATGGTCGTGGAGTTGGTGAAGTGCTTATTACACCCAAAGGAGTTCATATGCCTTTCTCAACAAGGCTTACCTTTGCATGCACTAACAATGAATCAGAATACGAAGCTTGCATCATGGGTCTTGAGGAAGCCATTAACCTCGAGATTAAAACCTTGAATGTATTCGAAGATTCAACTTTGGTGATCAACCAAACTAATGGAAAGTAGTATACTCATCAAGAGCATCTGGTTCCCTACCGTGACTATACGAGGAGATTGTTGACTTTCTTCACAATGGTCAAGCTTGAATACATCCCTCGAGATGAGAATTAGTTTGCAGATGCCCTTGCCACTATTTCATCTATGATCAAAGTACAAACTGCTAACTATGTACCTCGGATTTTAGTATCCAGACTAGACCAACCGACGTATGTATTCTCTGTGGATATTGTCATTGACAACAAACCTTGGTTCCACGACATCAAATGCTTCTTGGAGACTCAAACATACCCACCTGGGGCATCGTCTAATGATAAGAAGACATTTAGAAGGCTAGCCGACAGTTTCTTCCTCAACACTGATGGTTCCTTATACATGCGAAACTTTGACATGGTCTTGCTTAGATATGTTGACAAGAAGGAAACAGGCCTATTGATGCGCGAGGTACACGAGGGTTATTTCGTTACCCATACCGGAGGACATGCAATGGCGAAGAAATTGTTGAGATCAAGTTACTATTGGATCACAATGGATGCAGAATGTTGTGTCTATGCCAGAAAATGCCATAAATGCTAGATCTACGTAGACAATGTGCATGTGCCTCCAAATCCTTTGAATATTATGTCTTCACCCTGGCCTTTCGCCATGTGGGGTATTGATATGATTGGAAAGATCGAGCCAACTGCTTTAAATGGTCACAGATTCATCCTGGTAGCCATTGATTACTTCACCGAATGGGTCGAAGCAGCTTCATATGCAAATGTCACCAGGCAAGTGGTAGCCCGATTTCTGAAAAGGGGTATCATTTTTCTATATAAAGTCCCTGAGCGAATCATTACTGATAATGGTTCAAACCTTAACAACAAGATGATGGCAGAGCTGTGCCGAGACTTCAAGATTCAACATCACAACTCTTCTCCTTACAGGCCAAAGATGAATGGCGCTGTTGAGGCGGCTAACAAGAACATTAAGAAAATTGTGCAAAAGATGGTAGTCACGTACAAAGACTGGCACGAATTTTTACCATTCTCCTTGCATGGGTACCGAACTTCCATCAGAACATCTATCGGGGCAACACCTTATCAGCTTGTGTATGGTTTGGAAGCAGTCCTACCTGTTGAAGTTGAATTACCCTCCTTGCGGGTAATGATGGATGTAAATTGGACAAGCAGAATGGGTCCGATCTCGTTATAACCAACTAAACTTGATTGAAGAAAAGAGATTAGCAGCTATCTGTCATGGTCAGTTATATCAGAAACGGATGAAGAAAGCCTTTGATCAAAAAGTCAGACCTCAGGTATATCAAGTGGGAGAGCTTGTACTGAAAAAGAATCCTTCCTCCTCATACAGACCACAGGGGAAAGTGGATGCCTAACTATGAAGGTCCTTACGTGATAACTAAAGTCTTCTCAGGCGGAGCACAGATGCTCGCAACCATGGGCGAAAAATTCTTATCTCCTGTGAATTCAGATGCAGTTAAAAAATACTTCGCATAAATGACCCGCTGGACATAAAAACAAAATGTAAGTCCAGGAAAAAATGGGGCATCCCCACGAGTCAAAAACAGAATAAAAGACTCGGGAAAAAATAAGGGAAAATTTTGAAAAAAAATGTACACCCGCTGAGTTGAAAAGCCACATCGGACAGCTCAGGCAAAAATGGGTATCCCGGTGGATTGAAAACCCGAAAGGGCGATCCACGCAAAATCAGGGAAAAAGAGAACAACTGCATTCTGAATTCGTCTGTATCACTCACATAACATGGCAAGCTTCAAAAGGACAAAGCGTCGGTCAGAATAAACTTTCTTCAGAAATTAAGATAAGAAGAGCGTTCAGGTCATACAAGTCATAGCAAAGGAAGCTCATTGAAGCGTCAACTTCAGCATTGCCGAATAGGACTTTTATTTTCTTAATTTTGCAGCGACTCCCTCATTTCAGGGATTAGCTTCCTCACTGTACTCGCCTATTCAGGGCACACAAATCAATAAAGTCAAATATTCATTCACACTTTGTTTTGTACCTTTTTTGTTTTGTTTGCAAAATGTCCAAAGTTCGTAATACAACATTTGCATGAAAACATATAAGCCATTTTCAATAAATGCTTGCAGGAAATATGTGCTCTTAAGCAAACCTAACTCCTATGACGGAATCCGATTGAGGATACCTCAGGGCACATATGTGTTTCCTTTGTTTAACAGGTTGCAGGTACTCAAGGCGGACAACCTTTCACAGCTCGGGGCATATCAGGCATTATATCCTCAGCCAGGTCGGCAGTCACATCATCAGAAGGACTATTTGACAAAAGTATTCTCCCACGGAGTTTTTTATCCCCTCGGAGTATCCCCCACGAAGCTGATCCTCCGACACATTACTTCCCAGAAGTTCTCTCCTCCCCAAGCAGGATCTCCAAAGCAATGCCTGAATCAATTTCCCCAGCGAGTTGCCAGATCTTCTCATCCCCAACATGGGATCCCCACAGAGTTCTTCCCCCAGAGTTCTCCAGAAAGATCGTATAGTGGTTCTTTCTCCCCCACGGATCGCCCAGTGATTCGTTCTCCCAACAGATTTCAGATCTCGGATATCGTTCCTCTCATTTGCATAATCATAGCATTCACATCATTCCTCCCTAAAAAAGAGTGTATCATTCTGTATAATACGGAGCATCACGGAAAAAATCAAACATTTGCATGATCGTAAGTCGGGTTCGAGCCAGTCACCTACAAATACCAAAATCACTCCTCCAGCAATACGCAAAACCTTTTCCCCTGTAGATAAAAAAACAAATTGTCATTTTTCACTCTCAATACAAACACTTGTACATACTTATACATAATCCTTATGATACTCGTTCGTATCCTACTTATGCACAATCCTTCTGATACTCGTCTGTATCCTACTTATACATAATTCTTTGATACTCGTTCGTATCTTACGCATCTCCCCAGCAGAATAACACTCGTCCATGTTCCTTGTTCAAATAGTTGATACTCATCTGTATCGTCACTCCTTAAAAACGCGTCGTTGTTTGTTTCTATCGAGACTCGTCCGTATCATGGGTCTAAGGATACTCGTCTGTATCTTTAATCTATACACATTGTCAAAACACTTACCATTTTATCTTTAGGGCTTAAACACTCGTCCATGTTTATCTATCCTCAGAAGTCGCCTACAAAACAACTTTTTATCTGACAATCGTCCTATGTCGCGATAATCCTTAGCAGTCGTACCCTGCTAGGTGATCATCATTCACCGTTTGATGATCGTAGCTCATCATTTATCCGATGGCCGTCCCCGTCATCGATCTTTTTTATCCGGCATTCGTCCTATGTCGAGATAATCTCCAACAGAGCAGCTGTCCCCTGCTAGGTGATCGTCCTTCACCTCTTGATTACTTTTCCTCGTCATTTATTTTGGTGATTGTCCCTCATCATGTTATCCGATGGTCGTCCCCATCGTTGATCTTTTTATCCGACATTCGTCCTATGTCATGATAACTCTCAGCAGTCGTACTATGTTAGGTGATTGTCCTTCACCTTTTGATGATTGTACCTCATCATTCATCCGATGGCCATCCCCGTCGTCGATATTTTTTATCCGACATTCGTCCTATGTCGCGATAACTCTCAGCAGTCGTACCCTGCTCGGTATCGTCCTTCACCTTTTGATGATCGTCCCTCATCATTTTATTTACTCTTCACCTGATGGCCGTCCCCGTCGCGGTTTCTTTATTCTTCAGCCTGACGGGCGTCCCCGTTAGTGCTTTTAAATCCCCAGTAAAGTCACCTTTCTTTACCCGATGGCCATCCCCATCGCGGACTCTTTGTTCCCCAGCATGACGGTCGTCCCCGTTAGTGCGTTTTTCACCGTTTTTATCCCCAGCAGTCGTCCTCTGCTCGATGGTCGTCCTCTGTCGCTACCATTTAATATTCAGTCTATACTGTCTATTACAATTTATATCCCTTTTCTTCTTATAATAAAAAGTTCAAATTTTGGACTGTCTTGGTATTCAACCACAAGTTATCTTGTTTGTCTATTAAGCCTGGCACTTACATCCTACACAGCTAACTCATGCTTGAATAGGGGCAGCTGTAAACACCCCAAATTTTTCCTCTCTCTTTATCACACCTTGGCTTATGATCCTTCATATTGCATTACATAAGCATTCCATCTTACACTGCATAGTTTTATTTCACTGCACAACTACATAGCTAGGGTTTGTGATCAAATGAATTTTAGAAGTGGTTTGAGCTATCTCAAAGGCCTTGAAGCATTCCAATAGAGTCCTTGAGTAGTCTATGATCATTTTATGCCCCCATGGGTCAAAGCACTGCAGAGGTATGGAAGCTAAGCTGAGGATTCCTACACAAATGACTTGAGATTAGGGTTTTGGTTTCAAATGCCTTATACCCAAACATTTCTGACATTTTTGTTGTTATTGGTCCATATATGTTATAAGGAGCTTGTGTATCAAATTTCATGGAAAACTTACTTGTGGAAGTCATTTGATCAAATGGTAACTTGTTGTGCAAGAAAAGTCATAATCAGGGCATCTGAGGCCACCAACAAGGGTACCAATGGGTCATTTTCATCATTTTGAAGTCCTATGACCTTTATTTGCTCTTATAAGAGCTTTGGTGATCACAATATTGAAGAAAATTGAGCCAATCAAAAAGTTGCCAAAAATGGAAATGACTTGTAATGTAAACTTTCTATTTTGGGAAAGATTTTCAACCAACTCTTTCTTGATCAAAAAGGTTTCAATTGAAATTTCTTCAAACATTAAAGTTGTAGATTGGATCTTCCCATTTTCAAAAAGTACAAGAACTCATTCTAATTCATCCTAGAACTCAAGTTATGGCCTTGCAAAGTTGGCAAAAATCACATAAATTTCATGTTCATGTCAAAGAGGGATTTTTGCATATTGGCATTTCAAGCTTCTAAGTGACCTCTAATGTGCTCAATTGTATCATAACATGTTCAAGAAACTTCTAAAGATCAGAATTGGCCTTTGAACCTAGGGTTTTGATGGCTTGATTCTTAAGAAACTTCAAATTGGCAATTATGCATAAACCATGAGAACACTTGATGAAGGCCATCCAGCTGCATAAACTTCATCCAATGGCCTTCCTTGAAGCTAGCTGAGGAAATCCAAGAACATAAATCTCCTCTTCCATGGCCCATACCTATAGTACACAATTTTTTACTTTTTGGCCAATCACCCCATACCATTCCCACAGTGCATATTTGTCCTCCTGAATTGTTGGGATTGCTTATGGATTGCCTCAAGGTCATAAAACAAGAAGGACAAAGGCTCGGAAGACACACAACATCAGATTTCACAAAATTTTCCAAAAACTTCTCTCCTTCGATTCTCTCTAACCATCCATCAAAATTCAAAGATTTTTCCACCATTCAATCCGAAATCACCTCTAGAACACAAAGCAACCATCACCATGGCCTGAAACTTCATAAACCAAAGCTTCCATTTCTTCCATATCAGAATCGAGCCACTCAAAATAGCCACTTTCAAAGTATTCCAAGAATCCCAATAGCTTCAGGAGGATCAAAGGAGTTCATTTGCACAAGTGGGAGATTCTGAAAGCTCACATTTGAAGGTTTCTAGCTCAGGTATACTCTAGAACATTTTTTCTCAAAGCTTTGATTTCTTGTTATAAAATGAAACTGCATGCTCTAAGGATCACTATAATGCTTTTAGAATTGAAAATGGTGAAGAAATGAACATTTCATGAACTTCTGAAAATTTGTCCGTGTTTAGGTTTTGCTTCGATTCAGCTTGTTTAGGTATTAAAAATTATGTTTGATGATTGATTTGAGTTCCTATGAGGGTGAGGATCATTTTTGGGCAAGTTAGAGGTTGTGAAATGGCCTAGGGAAGAAGTTGATGTTTTGGTTGGCCGGAGAAGATGACCGGAGCAATTTTCCGGTCATCTGAAAGTCATTAGGGTTAGGGTTCCCAGTTTAAATCACAACCCTTGGATCTTGATCAGTTTAAGTTTTGAATGGTCCAGATGCGCCATTAGTTTTAAATCCTGATTAATTAATATAAAATTTAATTAAAATGCCAGATTGAATCCTAGCCACTAGATCCTGCGCGCGTTTTTCATTTGAATTAGGGCCATAGGATCTGCATACACCAAGTCAACAAGACTTTGAATCTGGCGCGTCGATCCCTCCCCCTTTCAATCACAGCCACCCATTTGAATTACTTTCCCTTTTATTTAATTTTTATTGCATTTTATTTTGTTTTCTTTTCTAAAAATCACAAAAAATACTAAAAATCATTTTAAAAATCTGGAAATTTTTGTCACCATTCAAATTAATTTTTCTGAAACCAAAAATATTTTTATTTTTATTTTTTCATTAAAAGATGCATTTTTAAATATTTTAATTGTATATTTTAATTAATCAATTCCATTTAATTAATTAAAAATACTTTAAAGTATTTAAAAATCACCAAAAAAATTCAGAGAGGTTTCTTAAACATTTAGAAACATTTACAAACTCATCTCACAAATTTCTTTTTGGGTTTGATCAAACTTTGCCAATTTTCTTTGAATTAGGGTTTCTAAATTTCCTATTTTTCAACCCTAACTTCAAAAATTCATAACTTTAAAACCAAGATGAGTTTGCATTTGATTCTTTTTGCACTCTTTCACATTTGACCTCTAGTTTCTAAATATATTTTTGTCTCATTTTTATCTTGCACTTTCAAATTGTTTGGCATTTTTCATTGAGAAGTTTCCAAAACCCTAGCCAATTTTAGGATGACCATAACTTTAACTTGGTAAACCTTTAGACCTCCCCCTTTGTATGGTGATTTCATGAGTGCTTAGGGTCCCATTGGATGCATTTTCAATTGTTTTACCTCTTGATTTGTTTATGCTTTTGAATTTGTACACATCTTGTTTTTAAGCTAACCATTTCAGGTGCATTTGGTAAGTTGTTTAGCATGTGGATGTGCATCCACATCTAACCTCTCTTTCTCTCTTTATTTTTATGCACTTTGTTTGTGTTTGAAGTGAATCTCATTCACTTATGTTTTCTCTTTTTCTTAGGTTACTTAACTTCTTCATGAAGTAAGTAACCTAATCCTTCTCTTTTCATTTGTTTCTCTTCCTTTGGTGGCCAACTTGAAGATTTATCTTGATGCCTCACAAACCATAGGAACATCTAAGCATGATAACTTTAGGGTTGTACATAGTACCCCCTAGTTTTTACCCTTTGAGTCTCCTTGAGTCTCTCTCTCTCATCTCATAATCAAGGCTAAACAATTAAAGTGTTGGGACTCTGAAGTAGGGTTATGCATGTATCCTTATCTTAGGATGGAGTGTATAACTTTGATCCTTAGTGCTAAGCCTTTAAGTTATTTTCACTTTAAATCAAAAATAACTAATAATCATTAAAGACTTAAGCTTATAACTTGGGCCTTATATTAGGGTTACATCTCTGCCTGGTGGTTCAGAGGGAATAACCCTAGTGTTCAATGGACAAGTCCCCCTCATGCTAAAGTCTTGCAAACATAAAAAACACTTCTTCCTCTCACCTTCAATTAAAAGCCACTTAATAAAGGCTTGTTATATAATGAATTTAATCCCTAACCATGGATTAAGTTGAGGTATCTTCCTCAGCTTAAGTGTTCTCATCTATCATCCTTCTCTTAGGATGGTGTAATGAGTTCACTAATCTTTGATTGGAGATTAAACTCATTACTTAACACTAAACAAAAAACCCAAAAATACTCAATAATTACCAAAGTAGGTTAATGATCTTAATCCTATATCATCATGGTGATTAAGTTGGGACCTTCATCTCATACTTAAGTGGACTCATTATCCCTAATCAGGGAGGATATAATGAGTTTACAACCTTTGATTTAGGCTTAAGCTCATTATCTTATGCAAAACACCAAAAACAATAAAAAAAAACTGAAAACACAAAAACAAACAATAAACGTCTCCTCTGGGATTCTTTTCTCATCACATTCACTCTGAAAACGAGAACTCGATTCTTCCGTCTAATACAAGACAATTAGCACTCGAGCCAGACGAGTCATATACTTGAGCATAGACACGTAAGCAGGTCACACCAATAACATCCCAGTCTCTTTGAGTCGAACTATGCTGTTCTGACTTCCTCATTGCACGAGAGGATACGTAGGCATAACTTAATAGTTATCGAATAAAAGTCTCTTTGTCTCCCCCTCTCCTCTTTCTATTTCTCTTTTATTAGCCTCAGTTTGAGCACTCACTTTCATTTTGCAATGACACTCTGTACATCCATTCATCCATCTCTTTTATGAACAACTTAGCACATATTATATCCCTTTTTGAACACAATCATGTAAGCGTGGATCCCGTCGAGTACGACGGACGATCTGGGTGCTAATACCTTCCCAGGTCGTAACCAACCCCCTTACACAATTTTCTTTGGTTTGCAACCTGTAAACACCCCAAATTTGCCCTATCTTCCTCGAATGATAACCACAACAACAAGACCAACCTCAGAAGGACTTGAAGAAAAGAATTCCATCCTCGAATGACAATTCTCACAAAATATCCACGGATCTAACACGAAACCATCCTCGAATGGAGATGCAATGGTATACCGGCCTCAGTCGATAACCAGAAACACAAAGACTGACCTCAAACAGACTTTGCAAAAGAGACAAACTGACCTCAATCAATAAGCTCAAAATGGTCTATCATCCTCAAATGATAACCACAACAATAAGACCAACCTCAGAAGGACTTGAAGAAAAGAATTCCATCCTCGAATGACAATTCTCACTAAAGATCCTCAGATCTAACACGAAACCATCCTCTAATGGAGACGCAATGGTATACCAGCCTCAGTCGATAACCAGAACCACAAAGACTGACCTCAGATAGACTTTGCAAAAGAGACAAACTGACCTCAATCAATAAGCTTAAAATGGTCTATCATCCTCGAATGATAACCACAACAACAAGACCAACCTCAAAAGGACTTGAAGAAAAGAATTCCATCCTCGAATGACAATTCTCACAAAAGATCCTCGGATCTAACACGAAACCATCCTCGAATGGAGATGCAATGGTATATCGGCCTCAGTCGATAACTAGAAACACAAAGACTGACCTCTGACATACTTTGCAAAAGAGACAAACTGACCTCAATCAATAAGCTCAAAATGGTCTATCATCCTCGAATGATAGCCACAACAACAAGACCAACCTCAGAAGGACTTGAAGAAAAGAATTCTATCCTCGAATGACAACTCACAAAAGATCCTCGGATCAAACACGAAACCATCCTTGAATGGAAACTCAATGGTATACCGGCCTCAGTCGATAACCAGAAACACAAACACTGACCTCAGACAGACTTTGAAAAAGAGACAAACTGACCTCAATCAATAAGCTCAAAATGGTCTATCATCCTCGAATGATAGCCACAACAACAAGAACAACCTCAGAAGGACTTGAAGAAAAGAATTCCATCCTCGAATGACAACTCACAAAAGATCCTCGGATCTATCACTAAACCATCCTCGAATGGAAACGCAATGGTTTACCGGCCTCAGTCGATAACCAGAAACACAAATACTGGCCTCGGACAGACTATACAAAAGAGACAAACTGACCTCAATCAATAAGCTCAGAATGGTCTATCATCCTCGAATGATAGCCACAACAACAAGACCAACCTCAGAAGGACTTGAAGAAAAGAATTCTATCCTCGAATGACAACTCACAAAAGATCCTCGGATCAAACACGAAACCATCCTTGAATGGAAACGCAATGGTATACCGGCCTCAGTCGATAACCAGAAACACAAAGACTGACCTCAGACAGACTTTGCAAAAGAGACAAACTGACCTCAATCAATAAGCTCAAAATGGTCTATCATCCTCGAATGATAGCCACAACAACAAGAACAACCTCAGAAGGACTTGAAGAAAAGAATTCCATCCTCGAATGACAACTCACAAAAGATCCTCGGATCTAACACGAACCCATCCTCGAATGGAAAAGCAATGGTATACCGGCCTCAGTCGATAACCAGAAACACAAATACTGGCCTCGGACAGACTATACAAAAGAGACAAACTGACCTCAATCAATAAGCTCAGAATGGTCTATCATCCTCGAATGATAGCCACAACAACAAGACCAACCTCAGAAGGACTTGAAGAAAAGAATGTCATCCTTGAATGATAACTCACAAAAGATCCTCGGATCTAACACGAAACCATCCTCGAATGGAAACGCAATGGTATACCGGCCTCAGTCGATAACCAGAAACACAAATACTGGCCTCAGACAGACTATACAAAAGAGACAAACTGACCTCAATCAATAAGCTCAAAATGGTCTATCATCCGCGAATGATAGCCACAACAACAAGACCAACCTCAAAAGGACTTGAAGAAAAGAATTATATCCTCGAATGACAACTCACAAAAGATCCTCGGATCTAACACGAACCCATCCTCGAATGGAAACGCAATGGTATACCGGCCTCAGTCGATAACCAGAAACACAAAGACTGACCTAAGACAGACTTTGCAAAAGAGACAAACTGACCTCAATCAATAAGCTCAAAATGGTCTATCATCCTCGAATGATAGCCACAACAACAAGAACAACCTCAGAAGGACTTGAAGAAAAGAATTCCATCCTCGAATGACAACTCACAAAAGATCCTCGGATCTAACACTAAACCATCCTCGAATGGAAACACAATGGTATACCGGCCTCAGTCGATAACCAGAAACACAAATACTGGCCTCGGACAGACTATACAAAAGAGACAAACTGACCTCAATCAATAAGCTCAGAATGGTCTATCATCCTCGAATGATAGCCACAACAACAAGACCAACCTCAGAAGGTCTTGAAGAAAAGAATGTCATCCTTGAATGATAACTCACAAAAGATCCTCGGATCTAACACGAAACCATCCTCGAATGGAAACGCAAGGGTATACCGGCCTCAATCGATAACTAAAAACACAAAGACTGACCTCAGACAGACATTGCAAAAGAGACAGACTGACCTTAATCAATAAGCTCAAAATGGTCTATCATCCTCGAATGATAGCCACAACAACAAGACCAACCTCAAAAGGACTTGAAGAAAATAACACCATCCTCGAATGACAATTCTTAAAAGATCATCGGACCTAACACAAAACCATCCTCGAATTGAAATGCAATGGTATACCGGCCTCAGTCGATAACCAGAAACACAAAGACTGACCTCAGACAGACTTTGCAAAAGAGACAAACTGACCTCAATCAATATGCTCAAAATGGTCTATCATCCTCGAATGATAGCCACAACAACAAGAACAACCTCAGAAGGACTTGAAGAAAAGAATTCCATCCTCGAATGACAACTCACAAAAGATCCTCGGATCTAACACAAAACCATCCTCGAATGGAAACGCAATGGTATACCGGCCTCAGTCGATAACCAGAAACACAAATACTGGCCTCGGACAGACTATACAAAAGAGACAAACTGACCTCAATCAATAAGCTCAAAATGCTCTATCATCCTCGAATGATAGCCACAACAACAAGACCAACCTCAGAAGGACTTGAAGAAAAGAATTATATCCTCGAATGACAACTCACAAAAGATCCTCGGAACAAACACGAAACAATCCTTGAGTGGAAACGCAATGGTATACCGGCCTCAGTCGATAACCAGAAACACAAAGACTGACCTCAGACAGACTTTGCAAAAGAGACAAACTGACCTCAATCAATAAGCTCAAAATGGTCTATCATCCTTGAATGATAGCCACAACAACAAGAACAACCTCAGAAGGACTTGAAGAAAAGAATTCCATCCTCGAATGACAACTCACAAAATATCCTCGGATCTAACACGAAACCATCCTCGAATGGAAACGCAATGGTATACCGGCTTCAGTCGATAACCAGAAACACAAATACTGGCCTCGGACAGACTATACAAAAGAGACAAACTGACCTCAATCAATAAGCTCAGAATGGTCTATCATCCTCGAATGATAGCCACAACAACAAGACCAACCTCAGAAGGACTTGAAGAAAAGAATGTCATCCTTGAATGATAACTCACAAAAGATCCTCGGATCTAACACGAAACCATCCTCGAATGGAAACGCAAGGGTATACCGGCCTCAATCGATAACTAAAAACACAAAGACTGACCTCAGACAGACTTTGCAAAAGAGACAGACTGACCTTAATCAATACGCTCAAAATGGTCTATCATCCTCGAATGATAGCCACAACAACAAGACCAACCTCACAAGGACTTGAAGAAAATAACACCATCCTCGACTGACAATTCTCAAAAGATCATCGGACCTAACACAAAACCATCCTCGAATTGAAATGCAATGGTATACCGGCCTCAGTCGATAACCAGAAACACAAAGATTGACCTCAGACAGACTTTGCAAAAGAGACAAACTGACCTCAATCAATATGCTCAAAATGGTCTATCATCCTCGAATGATAGCCATAACAACAAGACCAACCTCAGAAGGACTTGAAGAAAAGAATGCCATCCTCGAATGACAACTCACAAATGATCATCAGATCTAACACGAAACCATCCTCAAATGGAAACACAATGGTATACCGGCCTCAATCGATAACTAGAAACACAAAGACTGACCTCAGACAAACTTTGCAAAAGAGACAAACTGACCTCAATCAATAAACTCAAAATGGTTTATCATCCTCGAATGATAGCCACAACAAGACCAACCTCAGAAGGACTTGAAGAAATGAATGCCATCCTCGAATGACAACTCACAAAAGATCCTCGGATCTAACACGAAACCATCCTCGAATGGAGACGCAATGGTATACCGGCCTCAGTCGATAACCAGAAACACAAAGACTGACCTCAGACAGACTTTGCAAAAGAGACAAACTGAACTCAATCAATAAGCTCAAAATGGTCTATCATCCTCGTATGATAACCACAACAACAAGACCAACCTCAAAAGGACTTTAAGAAAATAATTCCATCCTAGAATGACAATTCTCACAAAAGATCCTTGGATCTAACACGAAACCATCCTCGAATGGAGAAGCAATGGTATACCGGCCTCAGTCGATAACCAGAAACACAAAGACTGACCTCAGACAAACTTTGCAAAAGAGACAAACTGACCTCAATCAATAAGCTTTAAATGGTCTATCATCCTCGAATGATAACCACAACAACAAGACCAACCTCAGAAGGACTTGAAGAAAATAATTCCATCCTCGAATGATAACTCACAAAAGATCCTCGAATCAAACACGAAACGATCCTTGAATGGAAACGCAATGGTATACCGGCCTCAGTCGATAACCAGAAACACAAAGACTGACCTCAGACAGACTTTGAAAAAGAGACAAACTGACCTCAATCAATAAGCTCAAAATGGTCTATCATCCTCGAATGATAGCCACAACAACAAGAACAACCTCAGAAGGACTTGAAGAAAAGAATTCCATCCTCGAATGACAACTCACAAAAGATCCTCGGATCTATCACGAAACCATCCTCGAATGGAAACGCAATGGTTTACCGGCCTCAGTCGATAACTAGAAACATAAATACTGGCCTCGGACAGACTATACAAAAGAGACAAACTGACCTCAATCAATAAGCTCAAAATGGTCTATCATCCTCGAATGATAGCCACAACAACAAGACCAACCTCAGAAGGAATTGAAGAAAAGAATTCCATCCTCGAAAGACAACTCACAAAAGATCCTCGGATCAAACACGAAACAATCCTTGAATGGAAACGCAATAGTATACCGGCCTCAGTCGATAACCAGAAACACAAAGACTGACCTCAGACAGACTTTGCAAAAGAGACAAACTGACCTCAATCAATAAGCTCAAAATGGTCTATCATCCTCGAATGATAGCCACAACAACAAGAACAACCTCAGAAGGACTTGAAGAAAAGAATTCCATCCTCGAATGACAACTCACAAAAGATCCTCGGATCTAACACGAACCCATCCTCGAATGGAAACGCTATGGTATACCGGCCTCAGTCGATAACCAGAAACACAAATACTGGCCTCGGACAGACTATACAAAAGAGACAAACTGACCTCAATCAATTAGCTCAGAATGGTCTATCATCCTCGAATGATAGCCACAACAACAAGACCAACCTCAAAAGGACTTGAAGAAAAGAATGTCATCCTTGAATGATAACTCACAAAAGATCCTCGGATCTAACACGAAACCATCCTCGAATGGAAACACAAGGGTATACCGGCCTCAATCGATAACCAAAAACACAAAGACTGACCTCAGACAGACTTTGCAAAAGAGACAGACTAACCTCAATCAATAAGCTCAAAATGGTCTATCATCCTCGAATGATAGCCACAACAACAAGACCAACCTCAAAAGGACTTGAAGAAAAGAATGCCATCCTCGAATGACAATTCTCAAAAGATCATCGGATCTAACACAAAACCATCCTCGAATTGAAACGCAATGGTATACCGGCCTCAGTCGATAACCAGAAACACAAAGACTGACCTCAGACTGACTTTGCAAAAGAGACAAACTGACCTCAATCAATAAGCTCAAAATGGTCTATCATCCTCGAATGATAGCCACAACAACAAGAACAACCTCAGAAGGACTTGAAGAAAAGAATTCCATCCTCGAATGACAACTCACAAAAGATCCTCGGATCTATCACGAAACCATCCTCGAATGGAAACGCAATGGTTTACCGGCCTCAGTCGATAACCAGAAACACAAATATTGGCCTCGGACAGACTATACAAAAGAGACAAACTGACCTCAATCAATAAGCTCAGAATGGTCTATCATCCTCGAATGATAGCCACAACAACAAGACCAACCTCAGAAGGACTTGAAGAAAAGAATTCTATCCTCGAATGACAACTCACAAAAGATCCTCTGATCAAACATGAAACCATCCTTGAATGGAAACGCAATGGTATACCGGCCTCAGTCGATAACCAGAAACACAAAGACTGACCTCAGATAGACTTTGCAAAAGAGACATACTGACCTCAATCAATAAGCTCAAAATGGTCTATCATCCTCGAATGATAGCCACAACAACAAGAACAACCTCAGAAGGACTTAAAGAAAAGAATTCCATCCTCGAATGACAACTCACAAAAGATCCTCGGATCTAACACGAACCCATCCTCGAATGGAAACGCAATGGTATACCGGCCTCAGTCGATAACCAGAAACACAAATACTGGCCTCGGACAGACTATACAAAAGAGACAAACTGACCTCAATCAATAAGCTCAGAATGGTCTATCATCCTCGAATGATAGCCACAACAACAAGACCAACCTCAGAAGGACTTGAAGAAAAGAATGTCATCCTTGAATGATAACTCACAAAAGATCCTCGGATCTAACACGAAACCATCCTCGAATGGAAACACAAGGGTATACCGGCCTCAATCGATAACCAAAAACACAAAGACTGACTTCAGACAGACTTTGCAAAAGAGACAGACTAACCTCAATCAATAAGCTCAAAATGGTCTATCATCCTCGAATGATAGCCACAACAACAAGACCAACCTCAAAAGGACTTGAAGAAAAGAATGCCATCCTCGAATGACAATTCTCAAAAGATCATCGGATCTAACACAAAACCATCCTCGAATTGAAACGCAATGGTATACCGGCCTCAGTCGATAACCAGAAACACAAAGACTGACCTCAGACTGACTTTGCAAAAGAGACAAACTGACCTCAATCAATAAGCTCAAAATGGTCTATCATCCTCGAATGATAGCCACAACAAAAAGACCAACCTCAGAAGGACTTGAACAAAATAATGCCATCCTCGAATGACAACTCACAAAAGATCATCGGATCTAACACGAAACCATCCTCAAATGGAAACACAATGGTATACCGGCCTCAATCGATAACCAGAAACACAAAGACTGACCTCAGACAAACTTTGTAAAAGAGACAAACTGACCTCAATCAATAAGCTCAAAATGGTCTATCATCTTCGAATGATAGCCACAACAACAAGACCAACCTCAGAAGGACTTGAAGAAAAGAATTCTATCCTCGAATGACAACTCACAAAAGATCCTCGGATCAAACACGAAACCATCCTTGAATGGAAACGCAATGGTATACCGGCCTCAGTCGATAACCAGAAACACAAAGACTGACCTCAGACAGACTTTGCAAAAGAGACAAACTGACCTCAATCAATAAGCTCAAAATGGTCTATCATCCTCGAATGATAGCCACAACAACAAGAACAACCTCAGAAGGACTTGAAGAAAAGAATTCCATCCTCGAATGACAACTCACAAAAGATCCTCGGATCTAACACGAAACCATCCTCGAATGGAAACGCAATGGTATACCGGCCTCAGTCGATAACTAGAAACATAAATACTGGCCTCAGACAGACTATACAAAAGAGACAAACTGACCTCAATCAATAAGCTCAAAATGGTCTATCATCCTCGAATGATAGCCACAACAACAAGACCAACCTCAGAAGGAATTGAAGAAAAGAATTCCATCCTCGAATGACAACTCACAAAAGATCCTCGGATCAAACACGAAACAATCCTTGAATGGAAACGCAATAGTATACCGGCCTCAGTCGATAACCAGAAACACAAAGACTGACCTCAGACAGACTTTGCAAAAGAGACAAACTGACCTCAATCAATAAGCTCAAAATGGTCTATCATCCTCGAATGATAGCCACAACAACAAGAACAACCTCAGAAGGACTTGAAGAAAAGAATTCCATCCTCGAATGACAACTCACAAAAGATCCTCGGATCTAACACGAACCCATCCTCGAATGGAAACGCAATGGTATACCGGCCTCAGTCGATAACCAGAAACACAAATACTGGCCTCGGACAGACTATACAAAAGAGACAAACTGACCTCAATCAATTAGCTCAGAATGGTCTATCATCCTCGAATGATAGCCACAACAACAAGACCAACCTCAGAAGGACTTGAAGAAAAGAATGTCATCCTTGAATGATAACTCACAAAAGATCCTCGGATCTAACACGAAACCATCCTCGAATGGAAACACAAGGGTATACCGGCCTCAATCGATAACCAAAAACACAAAGACTGACCTCAGACAGACTTTGCAAAAGAGACAGACTAACCTCAATCAATAAGCTCAAAATGGTCTATCATCCTCGAATGATAGCCACAACAACAAGACCAACCTCAAAAGGACTTGAAGAAAAGAATGCCATCCTCGAATTACAATTCTCAAAAGATCATCGGATCTAACACAAAACCATCCTCGAATTGAAACGCAATGGTATACCGGCCTCAGTCGATAACCAGAAACACAAAGACTGACCTCAGACTGACTTTGCAAAAGAGACAAACTGACCTCAATCAATAAGCTCAAAATGGTCTATCATCCTCGAATGATAGCCACAACAACAAGAACAACCTCAGAAGGACTTGAAGAAAAGAATTCCATCCTCGAATGACAACTCACAAAAGATCCTCGGATCTATCACGAAACCATCCTCGAATGGAAACGCAATGGTTTACCGGCCTCAGTCGATAACCAGAAACACAAATATTGGCCTCGGACAGACTATACAAAAGAGACAAACTGACCTCAATCAATAAGCTCAGAATGGTCTATCATCCTCGAATGATAGCCACAACAACAAGACCAACCTCAGAAGGACTTGAAGAAAAGAATTCTATCCTCGAATGACAACTCACAAAAGATCCTCGGATCAAACATGAAACCATCCTTGAATGGAAACGCAATGGTATACCGGCCTCAGTCGATAACCAGAAACACAAAGACTGACCTCAGATAGACTTTTCAAAAGAGACATACTGACCTCAATCAATAAGCTCAAAATGGTCTATCATCCTCGAATGATAGCCACAACAACAAGAACAACCTCAGAAGGACTTAAAGAAAAGAATTCCATCCTCGAATGACAACTCACAAAAGATCCTCGGATCTAACACGAACCCATCCTCGAATGGAAACGCAATGGTATACCGGCCTCAGTCGATAACCAGAAACACAAATACTGGCCTCGGACAGACTATACAAAAGAGACAAGCTGACCTCAATCAATAAGCTCAGAATGGTCTATCATCCTCGAATGATAGCCACAACAACAAGACCAACCTCAGAAGGACTTGAAGAAAAGAATGTCATCCTTGAATGATAACTCACAAAAGATCCTCGGATCTAACACGAAACCATCCTCGAAAGGAAACACAAGGGTATACCGGCCTCAATCGATAACCAAAAACACAAAGACTGACCTCAGACAGACTTTGCAAAAGAGACAGACTAACCTCAATCAATAAGCTCAAAATGGTCTATCATCCTTGAATGATAGCCACAACAACAAGACCAACCTCAAAAGGACTTGAAGAAAAGAATGCCATCCTCGAATGACAATTCTCAAAAGATCATCGGATCTAACACAAAACCATCCTCGAATTGAAACGCAATGGTATACCGGCCTCAGTCGATAACCAGAAACACAAAGACTGACCTCAGACTGACTTTGCAAAAGAGACAAACTGACCTCAATCAATAAGCTCAAAATGGTCTATCATCCTCGAATGATAGCCACAACAAAAAGACCAACCTCAGAAGGACTTGAACAAAATAATGCCATCCTCGAATGACAACTCACAAAAGATCATCGGATCTAACACGAAACCATCCTCAAATGGAAACACAATGGTATACCGGCCTCAATCGATAACCAGAAACACAAAGACTGACCTCAGACAAACTTTGTAAAAGAGACAAACTGACCTCAATCAATAAGCTCAAAATGGTCTATCATCTTCGAATGATAGCCACAACAACAAGACCAACCTCAGAAGGACTTGAAGAAAAGAATTCTATCCTCGAATGACAACTCACAAAAGATCCTCGGATCAAACACGAAACCATCCTTGAATGGAAACGCAATGGTATACCGGCCTCAGTCGATAACCAGAAACACAAAGACTGACCTCAGACAGACTTTGCAAAAGAGACAAACTGACCTCAATCAATAAGCTCAAAATGGTCTATCATCCTCGAATGATAGCCACAACAACAAGAACAACCTCAGAAGGACTTGAAGAAAAGAATTCCATCCTCGAATGACAACTCACAAAAGATCCTCGGATCTAACACGAAACCATCCTCGAATGGAAACACAATGGTATACCGGCCTCAGTCGATAACTAGAAACATAAATACTGGCCTCGGACAGACTATACAAAAGAGACAAACTGACCTCAATCAATAAGCTCAAAATGGTCTATCGTCCTCGAATGATAGCCACAACAACAAGACCAACCTCAGAAGGAATTGAAGAAAAGAATTCCATCCTCGAATGACAACTCACAAAAGATCCTCGGATCAAACACGAAACAATCCTTGAATGGAAACGCAATAGTATACCGGCCTCAGTCGATAACCAGAAACACAAAGACTGACCTCAGACAGACTTTGCAAAAGAGACAAACTGACCTCAATCAATAAGCTCAAAATGTTCTATCATCCTCGAATGATAGCCACAACAACAAGAACAACCTCAGAAGGACTTGAAGAAAAGAATTCCATCCTCGAATGACAACTCACAAAAGATCCTCGGATCTAACACGAACCCATCCTCGAATGGAAACGCAATGGTATACCGGCCTCAGTCGATAACCAGAAACACAAATACTGGCCTCGGACAGACTATACAAAAGAGACAAACTGACCTCAATCAATTAGCTCAGAATGGTCTATCATCCTCGAATGATAGCCACAACAACAAGACCAACCTCAGAAGGACTTGAAGAAAAGAATGTCATCCTTGAATGATAACTCACAAAAGATCCTCGGATCTAACACGAAACCATCCTCGAATGGAAACACAAGGGTATACCGGCCTCAATCGATAACCAAAAACACAAAGACTGACCTCAGACAGACTTTGCAAAAGAGACAGACTAACCTCAATCAATAAGCTCAAAATGGTCTATCATCCTCGAATGATAGCCACAACAACAAGACCAACCTCAAAAGGACTTGAAGAAAAGAATGCCATCCTCGAATGACAATTCTCAAAAGATCATCGGATCTAACACAAAACCATCCTCGAATTGAAACGCAATGGTATACCGGCCTCAGTCGATAACCAGAAACACAAAGACTGACCTCAGACTGACTTTGCAAAAGAGACAAACTGACCTCAATCAATAAGCTCAAAATGGTCTATCATCCTCGAATGATAGCCACAACAAAAAGACCAACCTCAGAAGGACTTGAACAAAATAATGCCATCCTCGAATGACAACTCACAAAAGATCATCGGATCTAACACGAAACCATCCTCAAATGGAAACACAATGGTATACCGGCCTTAATCGATAACCAGAAACACAAAGACTGACCTCAGACAAACTTTGTAAAAGAGACAAACTGACCTCAATCAATAAGCTCAAAATGGTCTATCATCTTCGAATGATAGCCACAACAACAAGACCAACCTCAGAAGGACTTGAAGAAAAGAATTCTATCCTCGAATGAAAACTCACAAAAGATCCTCGGATCAAACACGAAACCATCCTTGAATGGAAACGCAATGGTATACCGGCTGTCGCTCCCAAAGATTTGCATCCAGGTACAAGCGCGAACGGTCGGCGAAAAGAACAGTGAGAACACACAGCCGTGAACTCACTGGAGAATGAATAGAGTCGCCAGCTAGGCATTTTTTATCCCGGAGGAAAGGTAATGCTGCATAGACCTAGAAAGATACGGATAAGACGGTTTGCGAACCAGAGAGACTGAGAAAGGGGGTTGGTTACAACCTGGGAAGGTATTAGCACCCAGATTGTCCGTCGTACTCGACGGGATCCGCGCTTAAAAGATTTGTGTTTTAAAGGGGTAGTGTCGGTGCTATTTGTGCATAAAAGGGCTGGAAAAGATGTACAAGTGTCAGTGTAAAGAGATGTGATGTGTATAAGTGTACAGTGTCAGTGTGAGATCAGGAATGAAATGCTCAAGAATATGAGGCTAAAGAATGAAGCTGGAAGGAGGGGGAATGTACAGAGACTTTTGTTCGATAACCGTTAAGTTATGCCTACGTATCCTCTCGTGCAATGAGGAAGTCAGAACACCGTAGTTCGACCCAAAGAGACTGAAAGGAATGACTGGTGAACTGCTTGCAGTCTATGCTCAAGTGTATGATCTGTCTGGCACAGATGCAAACTGTCTTGCATTAGACGGAAGAAGCAAGTTCTCGGTTGTGAGTGAAGATGATGAGAAAAGAATCCCGAAGGAGACGATTATTGTTTGTTCTTGTGTTTTCAGTCTTTTATTTCTTTTTGGAGTTTGTCATAAGATAATGAGCTTAAACCTAAATCAATGGATTTGGTAAACTCATCACATCGTCCCTCTGATTAGGGGTAATGAGAATTACCTTAAGTGTGAAGTCAGATTCTCACACTTAATCACCTTTGATGTAGGGTTAAGATCATTAACCTACTTGTGGTTAATTAGATGTTTTTGTGATTTTTGTTTAGTGTTAAGTAATGAGGTTAAGCCATAATCAGGGATTTAACAGGCTCATTACACTATCCTAAAAGAAGGATAATAGATGAGGGTGTTTAAGCTGAGGAAGGATCCTCAGCTTAATCCATGATTAGGGATTAAACCCATGACAGAACAAACCTTTGATTAAGTGGATTTTATTAATGATACGATGATGAAGTGTTTTTTATGATTTGTAAAACAACTTGAGGGGGACTTGTCCATTAACTTTAGGGTTAGTCCTTCTTAACCAATCAAGGAAGAATTAGAACCCTAATGCAAGGCCCAAGTTACAAGTGTAATGTCTTGATGATTATTAGATGGATTAATTAAGAGAGTTCAACACCTTAAGGGTCCAAGACTTAGGATTAAAGTTATACACTCCATCCTAAAAGAAGGATGCAGGCATGATCTTAATCACAAAGTCTTAAAGCCTTGAGGGTTTAGTCCCTGATTACGAGGTGAGGGGAGATGACTCAAGGAGAGACACAAAGGTAAAAACTATGGGGGAGACTAATCAAAACCCTAATTCATTATCATGCTTGGTTGGTCCTAATGTTTGTGAGGTTTTCAAGAACAATCTTCAGATGAACCACCAGGAAGCAGATGAACAAGATCAAGAGAAACAAAGTGACTTGCTTCATTCAAGAAGTCAAGTCACTTGAAGAAAGAAAGTGGGAGAAGGAAGTATGAGCAAGCTCAAACTCAAACACACATAAGAATGCAGCAATGGATGCAAGAGAGATGAAAAGAAGAGTTATGAGAAGTGCAGGCAAATCCACTTCTCAAGTTTACTTACCACCTGAAAAGTTAGAAAGAAATGCAATGCAATGCAAGATGAAGATGAAATGGTATGATGCAAAGCAAAACCAGAAGCATGTTGATGATTATTATGATGTTATGAGGTGCTGCAAACATGAGGCAAGACAATGGGAATGTTCATGAATGCAAATGATGCAAGCTAAAGAGCATGAACAAGCATGAAAAGTTATGAAGCATACAAGACAAATGGCATGGCAAATATGCAATGCAATGATCAGACATGTTTCTTATATGTCTTAAGATGTCAAATGAATCATAAGAATGCACAAAGTGAAATGACAAGTCAAGTTATGCAAGGAAATGCAAGAAGGATGCAAATGAAAGCCCAAATTAGGGTTCATGGATCAAACATCAGACACAAACCAAAAACAGAAGCAAACCTTAACCTAAAAAATGGAAAATGGTACCCAAAGAAACCCTAGGCCTATAATGAACCACTGCCCAAAGGGGAGCTCTCAACTCTCAACCAAACTCAAGTTATGAATTTTGCAAGTTATTAGGGCTTTTTAGGGTTTGTAACAAAAGAAATGCCAATCAATTAGAAAATGCAAGATCAAATCATGGCCTTTTTATCCTTGAAAGTTCATGCTAAATGGAAAACAATGCAAGAAGGATCAATGTCTCAACCTTCACCAAAAGGCAGAAATGAATTTTCAAACTTATGAACAAAATAATGCATCAAAAATTATTTAATTCAATGAAAAATTCTTAAAATGCATCAAGATCAAAAAAGAAATTTGGTTTGAAGGTTGGACAATGTTTCTAAATGTCTTAGAACATTTCATGAATTTTTTTGTAATTTTTAAATACCTAAAAGTATTTTTAATTAATTAATTCTCATTAATCAATTAAAAATAATCTTTTAAATATTTAAAAATACTTTTTTAATGATAAAAATAAAATAAAAATATTTTTTGTGTCATAAAAATTAATAAAACCTTAAAGAAAAAGTTTCATAATTTTATGATTTTTTTAACTATTTTAAATAAATTGTACAAATTAAATGCAAGAAAAATGAATTAATATTAAATAAAATGAAAAGTAAACAGATTGGATGGCCAGGATTGTGTCTGGGTTTAAAAAGGTTGACTGGCGCGCAATCCTGTGGCCAGGATTCAACCTGAATTAATCTTGATTTATTAATTTAATTAAACCTAATTAAAACTAATGAACTGATCTGAACCACTCAAACACGCGCGCGAAACCTGATCCAATGGCCCACGTTTGAACCTTGCCCTAATTAAATGCAATTAACCCTAATCACTCTCAGGCTGCCGGAGAAGACTTCCGGTCGTCTTCTCCGGCCAGCCCTCACCTGAGAAACACCTAACTTCCTCAAAACGTAATAAAAATGAAAACTAAAGCCAGGGAAATGCTCCTCTCACTCTCACGAACCAAAACCCTAACCTAAAACAAATTTATATTACCTAAATCATCTGAATCGAAGAAACTAAGTTCTAGGGTTCGTGAGCTTCAAACTCAAATTAAATGCTTAAAACAAAACCATTTCAAAAACTAAAGGTACCAGAATGATCAGTGCATCATGAAGAACCAGTTTATAACATAAAAAGAGATTTCTGGAAAAATTATTTTTGAGCTACCTGAGATTTGCAGCTCTTGATTTAGGAACTTTCAGGCCACTTCCTTTGATGCAAGCTGCTCCACTTGATCCCCCAAAGGTGCTTGAATGCTCAAATGGAGTTTAGATTTGCTGGATAATGAGATTCGAATGCTTCAGCTTCAGTTCAGTCAAAGATGGCAGATGAAATTCTGGCACTTTCAGGTCATGGTGATGGGGTGTTTGAGGTCCAGAGGATGTGTAGAGATGATCTGTGGTGTTGGTTTGTGTGTTTATGAGCTAGGGTGAGAGATTCGATAGAATCTGCAGCTTGAGGTGAATGATGGCAATGGAGTTTTCAGGCTTGTTTCAGGCTTATGCTTGGGGTGTTTCTTGTCTATGAGGTGTGGTGAGTTGAGTGATGATGAGAGTTTAAGTGTTTGAAGGCTGTGGAGAGTGATTCGAAAGAAGTTGCAATGAGGTGAGTTTTTGTGTAAGTTGTGAATGTGTGTGCTTCAGCCTTGGTTCCTATGTGTTATGGCCAGCAAATTGATTCAATAAACAATTGCAAGTGGCTGGGGGATGTGACCTGGCCTGCAGAGATAGGTGTGGCTACTTTTGCTCAAAGTCCACTTTTGTGTAAGATAGGGCATGGCTCAACTCTAGCCAAGTACAAAGTTGGTTCTGGTGCAGCATGGGTGAGGGAGAGGCCTAGCTTGGCTCAGCACTCAATGCAGCAAGTTGGCACAATGTTATGAGTGATTTTGCAAGTTGGTTGGCTTATGGTTCACATGTGACTTCTTAGCCTAACCAAACATGAAACCATGACATTCTTGGTCCAAAACTGATTTTTGTAACTTAGAGAAAGTTCACATGCTGGTTTGACATGAATTTGAGGCTGCATAATGCATTGGTTCAAGACTTAGCAAAATTTCCATTTAGTGCATAACTTGAAAAACAATGATTTTTTGCAACTTTGCATGGCCATAACTTTTGATCCAAGAAGAATTTGGTCATGTTCTTGTACTTTTTGAAAAGGGAAAGATGAGATCTACAACTTTCATGACCAAAGTTTTTCCATTTGAAGCCTTTTTGGATCATGAATCAAGGCTTGAAAATTGACCTAAAATGATGCATTCTTGAAAAGTCAACTATGCCCAAAAAGTCAACATTTGCAAAAACCCTAAATTCTTGATTTTTATGAACTTCAACCTTCCTCCATGATCAAATAAAGATCATATACACTCAAAATGATGAAGATCACCCATTGGTTGGGTCATTGGGGGCCTCAGATGCCCTGATTTTGCACTGACTTGTCTGAAAAGTCAACTCTTGATCAGATGACTTCCCCATGGAATTTCTTCATGAAAATTGATATGCATACTCCCTATACCATATAGAGACCAATGGAAACAAGAATGACCAAAAAATTTGGAGTTATGGCCTCTGAAACCAAAACCCTAATTTTCAGTCAACTGTGCAGTTTATCCTGGCTCTGCATCCACTCAAACCCTAGTCCTTGTGATTCCTCTGCATTTTTGACTTTGAGGAGATGGAATATGATATAAGAACACACATGGACCCCTTTGAGTTGATTAGTGGCCTTTGGAATGGCTCAAGATGCTTTTGGGATTGCTCAGATCACAAACCCTAGGTGCAGATGCCTTAGAAACTATGCAGTGAATCAAAAATGAGATATGAGATGATATAATTGTATTTATGCATATGAGATGATCACAAGCCATGGTGTGAATGGGTGAGGGCAAATTTGGGGTGTTTACAGCTGCCCCTATTCAAACATGAGTTAGCTGTGCAGGATGTAAGCAACGGCTTAACAGGCAAACAAGATAACTTGTGGTTGAATACCAAAGACAGTCCAAAATTTGCACTCACAGAATAAAGTATATTGTAAAGTGTAAGCGACGGAGGACGACCGTCGAGCAGAGGACGACTGCTGGGTAAATAGCAATGCCGGGGACGGCCGACACGCTGGGGAAGGTGCGGAAAATAAAGCAATGACGGGGACGGCCGACATGCTGGGGATAAAAAGGTAAAGCTAAGACGGGGACGGCCGACTAGCTGGGGAAAATAGAATATTATGATGGGGACGGCCATCAAGATAAAGCTATAGCATTCTCTGGGAATCAAATGAAACATGACGGGGACGGCCATCAAGTTCATAAGGTAGGTAAAATAACCAACGATGGGGACGGCCATCGGGCTAAAAGGAAAAGGGACCACGACGGGGACGGCCATCGGGTTAAAGAATAAATGAAATAAACAGATGATGGGGTACGGCCATCAAAGGTGAAGGACGATCACCTAGCAGGGGACGGCTGCTCTGTTGGGGATAAAAGAAATATGATGGGGACGGCCATCAAAGGTGGAGGACGACCACCTGGCAGGGTACGGCTGCCGAAAATATCAACGATGGGGACGGCCATCGGATAGAAAAGGTCAACGATGGGGACGGCCATCGGACGAGCATGATGGAGGACGACCATCAAGAAGTGGAGGACGACCACTCAGCAGGGTACGGCTGCTCTCGAGGTTTAACATGACATAGGACGAATGCCAGATAACCAAAATCAACAATGGGGACGGCCATTGGATAAAGTGATGAAGGACGATCATCAAAAAGGTGGAGAACGGCCACCTAGCAGGGGACGGCTGCTAAAGGTCAACGATGGGGACGGCCATCGGACGAGCATGATGGAGGACGACCATCAAGAAGTGGAGGACGACCACTCAGCAGGGTACGGCTGCTCTCAGGGTTGTCATAACACAGGACGAGTGTTATACAGAAGAAAGTTTGTTGGTGATCTACTAGGGAGATAGTAAACACGGACGAGCGTTTACATCCAAGAAACAAAAGGTATAAGTGTTTGGTATTGTGTATAGATTAAAGATGCGGACGAGCATCCTCAAGACTATGATACGGACGAGTATCATGTAGAAACAATACTGACACATGTTCAGAGATGATGATACGGACGAGTATCAACTGGTTAACAAAGAACACGGACGAGCGTTGCATCTGAAGGAACTCTTCTGGGGAATAGTAGACACAGACGAGTGTCTATATTCAGGAAGACAAAAGTATTTGACACAGTGTATGGATTAAAGATGCGGACGAGCATCCTTAAGACTATGATACGGACGAGTATCATGTAGAAACAAACATTAGACGCAATGTCCTGAGATGATGGTACGGACGAGTACCAACTGGTTAACAAAGAACAAGGACTACTGTCGAATCTGCGGGGATATACATGGTGTACATAAGATACGGACGAGTATCTGAGTAGGTGTACCAATGAGTAGTGAGTATATAATGTATAGGTGAGTGTTTATCTGCTGGGGATATGACACGGACGGGTGTCAGGAAAGTGTGTATACAAGTATAGGCGACCACGCTGGGGATATGACACGGACGGGTGTCAAGAAAGTGTATAGGTATATGTAAGTGCAAAGAGGGTGTCTTTGGCTTTCTGCTGGTGACACGACACGGACGAGTGTCAGGATGTATCTGCAATACTGGTGACCTTGGTTTGTAAAGTGTATTCAGGCAACCTGCTGGGAAATGATGATACGGACGGGTATCAAAAAGGAGATATGCACTGGTGTTTGTGATATGGGGCAACCGCTTTTGCTGGGACTCTGATGGGGATGTATTCTGTATGCCGACAGATTGTCAATATTTACAAGTGTTCAAATCACAACATGACTTATGATTATGCTATGCATTTGATTTTTTTTGCCGTAATGCTCCGTATTAGACGGAATGCTACGCTCTGGGGGTGAATGTGATGCGAATGCTATGATTATGCAAAGAGGCACCGATCCGGGATTCGGATCCCGTTGCTGCAAAGATCTCTGATCGATCTGCTTGAAGTGAACATCCCAGCTGGGGATGAGATCATTGATAGATCTGTAGTTGTATCTGCTTGGGGATATACGTCATCGATTGACATATTCTTATAATACGGGACCCAGCTGGGGTTTGTAGAAGCTTTCTCTCTCTCTGTTGTGACTTCTTCGTGCGCTGCTCTTCTGAATAGAGGCCTGAAGCTCTGTGGGGAGATGATTCCTCGATTCTCGCATCCTGCTGAGGAATAATGGTTGGTATTACAGCTGGGAGATGCTGTTGGTAATTCAGCTGGGGCGAGCAATGGGAAGCAACTCGACTGGGGATAGAGCATTTCGGATGTCGATATCTTTTGTAGATTTGCCAGCTTGCTGAGACGTAACTTGTATGCCCCAAGTTGTGTTCTGGATACCTGCAATCCTGCAAAGATAAAGAAACGCACAAATGGTCCCGAGGTATCTTTTACTGAGATTCCGTCATAGGAAATAAGTACTTTCGAGAGTAAGTATATTCCCTGCAAGCATGTGCTTTATTCTTAGAGAGAGGCATCTGTACTTATGCAATTGTGTTTTTAGAGACATCAGACAACTCTTTGCAAAACATAAATGTAAAAAACGAGACATGACTGAAAATCTGATTATATTAATTCGTGTGCCCTGAATTGGCAAGATACAGTCAGAGAAACATATCTCCTGAAATGAGGAGATTGTTACAAATTGAGAAATAAAGTGCTGGCGGTGCTGGCGATGCTTTCAAGGAGCTTCCTCTTCTGCTATGACTCGTATGACAATGACGTTCTTCTCGTCTTGCTTTCTGGAGAGAGTTGATTCTGATTGCAGCTTGATCCCTTGGAGCTTACCAAGTTGTAGGTGATACAGACGAATTCAGAATGCAGTTGTTCGCTTATTCCCTTATTTTGCATGGATCGCCCTTTCGGGTTTTCAATCCATCGGGATACCCATTTTTGCCTGAGCTGTCCAATGCGGCTTTTCAACTCAGCGGGTGTACATTTTTTGTTTATTTTCCCTTATTTTTGCCCGAGTCTTTTATTCTGTTTTTCGACTCGCCGGGAGGCCCTATTTTGCCTGGACTTACATTCTGTTTTTATGTCCAGCGGGTCATTTTATGCGAAGTATTTTTTAACTGCATCTGAATTCACAGGGGACGGGAAATCTTCACCATCCATGGTGCTGAGCATCAGTGCTCCACCAGAGAAGACTTTCTTCACAACAAATGGTCCTTCGTAATTGGGAGTCCACTTGCCCCTGTGGTCTGTATGAGGAGGAAGGATTCTTTTCAGCACAAGATCTCCTACTTGGTACTCTCGGTGCCTGACTTTCTGATCGAAGGCTCTCTTCATTCTCTTCTGATATAACTGCCCATGACAGATTGCAGCCAATCTCTTCTCTTCGATCAGACTCAGTTGTTCGTATCGGGCCCGAACCCATTCTGCTTCGTTTAGCTTAACATCCATCAGTACCCGTAGGGAGGGTAGTTCAACTTCAACAGGTAGGACTGCTTCCATACCATACACAAGTTGATACGGTGTTGCCCCAGTGGATGTCCTGATTGATGTGCGGTACCCATGCAAGGCAAACGGTAGCATTTCATGCCAATCTTTGTAAGTGACTACCATCTTCTGCACAATCTTCTTGATATTCTTATTTGCTGCCTCAACAGCGCCGTTCATCTTTGGCCTGTAAGGAGAAGAATTGTGATGTTGGATCTTGAAGTCCCGGCACAGCTCTGCCATCATTTTGTTGTTCAAGTTGGAACCATTATCAGTAATGATTCGCTCGGGCACTCCATACCGACAGATGATATCTCTTTTCAGAAATCTGGCTACCACTTGCCTTGTGACATTTGCATATGAGGCTGCTTCAACCCACTTTGTAAAATAATCGATGGCGACCAGGATGAATCTGTGGCCGTTCGAAGCAGTTGGCTCAATTTTGCCAATCATGTCAATGCCCCACATAGCAAAGGGCCATGGTGAAGACATTATGTTCAGGGGATTGGGAGGCACATGCACCTTGTCTGCATAAATCTGGCATTTATGGCATTTTCTGGCGTAAGCACAACAGTCTGCATCCATTGTGATCCAGTAATAGCCTGATCTTAACAACTTTTTAGTCATGGCATGCCCTCCTGCATGGGTACCAAAGGATCCTTCGTGCACTTCATGCATCAACAAATCTGCTTCTGTCTTGTCAACACATCTGAGGAGTACCATATCAAAGTTCCTCTTGTATAAAGATCCATCAGTGTTCAGAAAGAAACTTCCAGCAAGTCTTCTTAAAGTCTTTTTATCATTGGAAGATGCCCCAGGTGGGTACGTTTGATCCTCCAAGAAGCACTTGATGTCATGGAACCAAGGCTTATCATCTTTAGCAATATCTGCTGCAAATACATATGCTGGTCTATCGAGTCTCGATACTGAAATCTGAGGTACAAAATTAGCAGCTTGAACTTTGATCATGGATGAAATGGTAGCAAGAGCATCTGCAAACTGATTCTCGTCCCGAGGGATATACTCAAGTTTGACTGTTGTGAAGAAAGTCAGTAACCTTCTTGTATAATCCCTGTAAGGTATCAGATGATCTTGATGGGTGTACCATTTTCCGTTGGTCTGATTGATTACCAAAGCTGAATCTCCGAATACGGTCAATGTCTTGATCCTGAGGTCAATGGCTTCCTCAAGACCCATAATGCAAGCTTCGTATTCAGCTTCGTTGTTAGTGCAGTTGAAAGTGAGTTTTGCCGAGAAAGGCATGTGAACTCCTTTGGGTGTAATGAGTACTGCACCAACACCACGGCCATTCATGTTAACAGCCCCGTCAAACATCATAGTCCACTCTTCTCCGGGGTCGGGCCCTTCAGTGTGAATGGGCTCTTCATGATCTTTTGCTTTAATGAACATGATGTCTTCATCGGGGAAGTCAAATCTCATAGGCTGGTAGTCATCAATGGGTTGCTCAGCAAGATATTCAGATAGTACACTGCCCTTGATGGCTTTTTGAGAAGTGTATTGTATGTCGTATTCTGTGAGAATCATCTGCCATCTTGCAACCCGTCCGGTAAGAGCTGGTTTCTCGAAAATGTACTTAACTGGATCCATCTTGGATATCAATAAAGTAGTGTGGGTCAACATATACTGTCTCAGTCGGCGAGCAGCCCACGCTAAAGCACAGCAAGTCTTCTCGAGCAGTGAATAACGCTGTTCACAGTCGGAAAACTTTTTGCTTAGGTAGTATATCGCATACTCTTTTCGACCAGACTCGTCATGCTGACCTAGTACACACCCCATCGATTCTTCTAATACTGTCAAGTACATAATCAGAGGTCTTCCTTCAACTGGAGGCATAAGGATTGGAGGTTCTTGCAAATATTCCTTGATCTTGTCAAAAGCCCTTTGGCAATCTTCGTTCCACCTGACCGTTTGTTCTTTTCTTAGCAGCTTGAACAGGGGTTCACAGGTCGCCGTGAGGTGAGATATGAACCGTGAAATGTAGTTCAATCGACCTAAGAACCCTCGAACTTCCTTCTCAGTTTTCGGTGCAGGCATCTCTTGAATAGCCTTGACTTTATCAGGGTCAACCTCAATCCCTTTCTCGCTTACAATAAATCCCAGCAGCTTACCGGATCGCACCCCGAATGTGCATTTGTTGGGGTTCAACTTTAGTTGGTATTTCCTCAGACGCTTGAATAACTTGAGCAGATTCACCAGGTGATCTTCCTCTGTAAGGGACTTGGCGATCATATCATCCACATAACATTCTATTTCCTTATGGATCATGTCATGAAACAATGTTACCATAGCCCGTTGATACGTTGCACCAGCATTCTTCAGTCCGAATGGCATCACTTTATAACAGAACGTGCCCCAAGGTGTGATGAATGTTGTCTTCTCCATGTCTTCAGGTGACATCTTGATCTGATTGTATCCCGAAAATCCATCCATGAAGGAGAATACCGAGAACTGAGCCGTGTTATCCACCAATACATCAATGTGAGGTAATGGGAAGTCATCTTTCGGGCTGGCTCTGTTCAGATCCCGGTAATCAACACACATTCTTACTTTTTCGTCCTTCTTAGGCACAGGTACTATGTTAGCAACCCACGGAGGATAGCTAGTCACAGCAAGGAACCCGGCGTCCCATTGCTTTTGTACCTCTTCCTTGATTTTCATAGCCATGTCTGGGCGAGTTCGGCGCAACTTCTGTTTGACTGGTGGGTATTCTTCCCTCAAAGGCAGCTTATGCACAACAATATCGGTATCCAACCCTGGCATATCTTGGTAGGACCAAGCAAACACATCAACATACTCTTGAAGCAGATCTATCAGCTGTCTCTTCACTGAGTCTTGCAGGCAGGCCCCGATTTTGACTTCTTTCACGTCTTCCTCCGTACCAAGATTAATCACTTCAATCTCCTCCTGGTGAGGAGTAATAACCTTTTCCTCCTGTCTTAACAACCTGGCTAGTTCTTCAGGAAGCTCATATTCTTCATCAACCCCTTCATCAGCTTGATTGATCGGATTGTCAAAGTCATACGATGTCATAGCTGTGCTGTTGTCGGTGCGGTCTGGAAGGCACTCTCTGCAAGGGTTAAGTTGGTTCATTTTAGTGATTGATTTTAATCTTGCTTTAGAAAAAGTAACATGAAGTTATCATTTTGAAAACACCGCCATTTATTTTTGTACAAAAAGAAAAATGGAAAAAACAGTGAGCAGAAAGAAAAAGACTCGTTTGCAAAAAGATTGTCTGATATTTCAATAATTTAATCTTGTTTGCACAAAAGTACATATGGCCCTGATTACAAAATGAGTCTTGTCATCTCGGGCAAGATGCAAGACTTTGATGCATGCTTATAAAAATACAGGAAATAATAATTACTCTGCTCGAGTAACACTTATAATTTCCTGGGAAGACCAGTTCGAGACATTGCTCCCCGGGACCTTCGGACGAATCCAAATCTCCAGGTTGCGCTCCTCTTCCAGCTCGTCTTCCAGACAGTTGATAGCATCGGGGGTAAGCATCCCCCCACTGACAAAACCAGGCTCTCCAGCAGCCTTTGCTTGATGTTGAGTTGGTTTGTAACCCAACCCAAATTTGTCCTTCTTCTCCTCCACAGCTAAAACCTTGCCCCAGCCTAGGGCAGTTCCTTCCTCAACAACCTTCCGGGCTTGTTGGTAAGATGACATTGGAGTACCAGATATAGCAGATGCTTCATTCACATTCAAAGCCTCAAACCCCTGGCTCATTGTTTCATGGATCTCTCCATCCATTTCAATGTATTTGTAGGTTGCCAGGTGGCTGACAAAAATGTCCTCCTCTCCACAGATTGTGACAACTTGACCTTCCCACTCAAATTTTAACTTTTGGTGAAGGGTAGACGTTATTGCGCCGGCGGCGTGAATCCAGGGTCTACCCAACAAACAGCTGTAGGCGGGCTGAATGTCCATCACATAAAAGATAGTTTTAAAGGTCTGCGGGCCAATTGTCACAGGCAGCTCAATCTCTCCCAGAACCGATCTCTTTGAGCCATCAAAAGCTCTAACCACCAGGTTGCTGGGTCTCAATGCCAATCCATCATATTCTAACTTCACCAGAGCCTTCTTTGGTAGGACATTCAGGGATGATCCTGTGTCCACCAGCACATGTGAAAGGACAGCTCCTTTGCATTCCATGGTTATGTGCAAGGCTTTGTTGTGATTGCGGCCATCCACTGTCAGGTCAGAATTGGTAAACCCTAGCCCATTGCTAGCAGTAACATTTCCCACAACGGTTTCCAATTGGTTGACAGTAATCTCCTCGGGCACGTAAGCTGCGTGCAAGACCTTAAGTAGTGCATTCCGATGGGCTTCGGAGCACATAAGCAGTGAGAGGATAGAGATTTTGGATGGCGTCTGGTGAAGTTGATCCACAATTTTGTAATCACTCTTTTTGATGATTCTCATAAACTCATCAACTTCCTGATCAAATGGAGTCTTCAGGGCTTCTTTGGCAGCTGGATCTTCCTGCACCGGTCCTTTACCCTTTGCCTTGGCAGCAGCTTCTGCTTCGGCAGTGGGTCTTTGGACTTGTGAAGCGAAGAGACGTCCGCTTCGGGTGAAGCCTCCGCCTCCGCCCACATTATCAATTTGTGGTGCAGGTGCTGTTGTTTCAAGAGTGATTCTTTTCCCTTCACAGTATACGTCAGAGCCATAGTGCCAAGGGATGGCCCTATCGCTTTCATATGGTATAGGTCCAGGCACCGTGACGGTAACTGGACTGATTGCTGCTGCTGAAGGGACTGTTATTGTTTGTGGATCATAAAAGATTGTAACTGGTGCTCTAGTGGGAGCAGCACCTTCTGAATGGTAGGCGGAGTTATTTTCTGGATCGTAGAATATGGTAACAGTGGAGACATCTTCGTGATTGATTGCTGGTGTTGTAGGAGGTTCCGTTGGAAGAACTGTTGTTGTTGTTGATGGAGCGTCGAAATGGACTGAAGCTGAAGTTGTAGCAGGAGAAACTGTTGAAAACTGATCGTTCGGTAGGACAGGCGAAGTACTTGTTGATGGTGCTGATGAATTGTTGGGATCATTAGTTGCTGCAGTTGTAGGAGGGTCTGAAACCGTTGCTGATGAAGTTGTCGGATTTGCAGGAAACGACGTAGTGATCTGAAGTAGGCCACTCTGAATAAGGCTGCCAATGCCATTCCTCAAGTCCTCACACCCATTCCATGAAATATTGCAGTATGGGCACCCTAGTTCACACCCTGGAAATATGTTGTTTTCACGGAGTTGAGCCTTGATTTCCACCAATGGTGTCCTGATCTGATCCACACTGGTTATCAAATAAGACGGTTGGTCTTCTTCGATAGCATTAATTCGGGGACCACCATGGTGTGGCATTGGGTTTTTGTTGACGTTGGGCGGAGGTGCAAAGTTCAAAGCCTTGGAGTCTACTAAGTCTTGTACCTTCATATGCAGTGCCCTGCATTTTTCTGTACTGTGACCAGGCGCGTTTGAGTGAAAAGCACACCTAGCATTAGAGTCATAGTTTCTTGGTAGACTGTTTGGATCCGGAGGTGCCAACGTTCTTAGCTCAACCAGGTTGAGTTTCAGAAGCTGTGGCAGCAAAGCAGCATACGGCATTGGAATCGGGTCGATCACTCGATTAGCTTGAGAGGGCCTTTGCTGGAATGGCCTCTGTTGATTGTTGTTGTTGGAGTTGTTGTTGTTGTAGTTCCTTGGAGGATATTGGTTCTGCTGATACGGAGGTTGTTGTTGGAAGTTTTGTTGAGGAGGTTGATAGACTGGCAGAGGATGTGCTGGAGCAGGGATAGTGACTGCTGCTATGGACCTTTGAACATATTGGGGCCTACCCCTGTTGGTATGAATGGCATTGGTCTCGCCAGCTCTTCTAGGGCCTGCAAAAGGCTTCCTTGTACTGCTGGACGAACTGGCGCCATTATCGGAAATTTTACCCATTTTTAACAGGCTTTCAATTCTCTCCCCAGCTATAACAACATCTGCGAAGCTAGTGGACGAGAAAGCAGCCAACCTGTCAATATACGTTCCCTGGAGAGTGTTCATAAACATGTCTGCCATTTCTCTCTCAGACATTGGTGGTTGAACAGCAGCAGCCAATTGCCTCCATCTCTGGGCATATTCTCGGAAACTTTCCCTTGACGACTGTGACATTCCCATTAGGAGAGTCCTGTTGGGTGCCATGTCTAAGTTGTATTGATACTGTCGGATGAAGGCCTCTGCCAGGTCCTTCCAGCATCTTACAGTTGCCCTTGTCAAGTGGGAATACCATTCCCTTGATGCTCCCGTCAAACTGTCTTCGAAGTAAAACATCCAGAGCTTCTCATCCATTGTATAGGCCTTCAGCCTTCCCAGAAACGATTGCAAATGAGTCCGGGGGCATGAAGTCCCATTATATCTTTCGAAACAAGGAGGCTTGAACTTATGAGGGATCCTGACCCCCTCTACTAAACCCATGTCCATGACATCGAACCCCAAAGAATTTTGGGATTCCAAAGACCTCAACTTCTCAGCCAACTCATCCAATCTCCTATCATAGGTTTCCTCTCCAGCACCCATGACTGTAAACTGATCCTCCTGAGGATCCTCTTGAAGTACTCTGGCTGCAGTGGCTGTTCCTTGAACGTTTGCAGGAATATGAATCTCAGGATGTAGGTGTGGACCAAATATAGGGGGGTTAACATGTGGTTGCACCCTTTCATTGTTACTGGTGCCAGCAGTTCCCGCATGGGGGTCATCTTGAGTTCTCCCCTCTACCAGAACTCTAAGCCTCTCCTGGCTTTGAGCTAAATTATTCATCACTTCCATGAACTGAGTTATTTGGGTTCTCATCTCCACCCTTTCATTAGCCATCTGGGTTCTGGCCTCATTGAGGTCTTGCTGCAACTGGTCCATCTGGATGCCCGGAAGGTTGTTTCTTGTAGGGTACCTGTGTGGCCTGTTGAGAGGGAATAGCCTGCGGCGAGCAATAATTCCTGAATGTCACAACAGAGGTTAGAAACAATAAAACAAAACCTACAAAACAAACAAAAAGGGTTAGTATGCAATGCAGTATGCTTATTTGCTATCAAGGTATCCGGCTTGGTCTTCAGTTTTGACCCGTCCAGACCCTTGAAGATGATGCTGTTGAAGTTGCTTTTGAAGTGAACCCAGATGGAAACAAACACAAATATATTACAAAGGTAAAATAATACAAATTGTTCATTTTTTACAACACTAGCCCTCTAAGGGGTCAAAAATACATCACCAAAAAGCAAAAGTACATGGAAAAGGAACAACAACAAGCAAATGATCAGACTCCAAGGCCAAACTCATCCTCGCGAACTTCCTTAAGAAGTGCTTCGGTCACAGGATCAGCCGGATGCTCCGTGAGATTCCTGATGAGAAGGTTTCTTGTTGCAACAGCTGTAGTCAACTTCTTGTTCTGGCTTTGGTCTTTGGATTTCTTCACTCCAGCTTTGATTTTTAACTCTGAAATTTCCTCCTGGGCTGCTGCCAGGGCTTTCTCCATCTGCTCCATCTTATCTTGAACTCTCTTGTCTTCTAGAGTACGGGCTTCAGTGATCCGGACCCACCTGGCCTGACTCTCTTTCAAGTACAAGTCTGTCCTTGCTCTTTGGAACTGGGCTTCTTTACAAGCATTTTTCAGAATCTGCTCACCAGCTTTAGACTTGTTGATATAGTCTCCAGACTTCTCAATCTTAGTCAAGTGTTCCACTCTCAGCTTCTCCAATCTTTCAATCTCCCTTACACCTTCACTCCTCTCCCTGAGGGTCTTCTGCAGGGCTTGGGATAGCTTCTCATTTCTTTCTTTCAAGCCTTCAAACTCTTCCAAACTGACAGTAGCAGGGGGTGGTGCTGATGATGACTCAGGCATGTCTTTGATGGTGAAGGGCAATCCTGAGATTTGGGCCCTAGCATAGGACCACTCATGATATTGGGCTGATGCCACATTATTGCACTTCCCCAGAATGGTGATTCCCTTGGTTTGAACATGATCCCAGGCCCAGGCAGCCTGCCTAACAACAGTCAAACTGATCTTGTTCTCACAGTAGAGGGTCTCAACCAGGTCTTGTTCCCTAGGAGCATGAACCAGTGCATAGCCTAATTGCCTCTTGAACAGCAGGGGGTTGTAGTTGATACTTCCCTTAAATCCTACCAAAGGTACATTGGGAAAGTGCCCACAGCTTGTGATCATATCTCTGCCCTTGGTGCCTTGGGTGCACCATCTGATGTCTGCTGCAGTGAGAGTAGTGAGCCTCTTAGCCCAGTTGCTTTGCTGATGAGGATTCAGGAATGCATCTGTCCTGGGTAGATGCTTGAGAAACCAAGCATGGAATAGTGGAGCACAACACCTCACTAGCTTACCCCTCTGTTTCTCATTCCTCTGATGTACTGAGTAATAGAGGTCACCCAACAAGGTTGGCACTGGGTTCTTCAGGATGAACAGGTGGATGGCATTCTTGCTGATGAATCTGGGCTCATCTGCAAACAACACAATTCCATATACACTCAAGGCCAACAATGCACAAACAGCTTTCCAATCCCCCAGGGAGGCCTTCAAACTAGCTTGAGAAATCAGGAAGTCCAGATGAAAACCAGGGATCCCAGCTTTAGAGGTCATATGCTGCTCAATCAAAGCAGGCTCCAGGTGCAAAGCTCTTGCTATCTCTCCATTGCTGGGAAAGACCATTTCAGGGTTAAAAGGAATTTCTCTCTTGATAGGCAAACCCACCAAAGATGCATATTCTTCTAAGAGAGGTCCCAACTGAAAGTCTTGAAAGGTGAAACACCTCAATGGGGGGTCATAGAACTGGATGCAGGTATGGATCAGGCTCCTCTGAGATGGGTCCATGTCTATAACCAAGTCAAGTATATCCCCATAATGCTCCCTGAACAGAGGTATGTGATCTGGGGTCATCAGGGTTTGGACCCTCCTGATGTCTGACAAGTCTGGTTGGAAGAAATGATAGGTGATATTGCTTTTCTTTGGAGCCATGATGCTGAAGACTGGGTAGAATAAGTGCTGATGAAGATGCTGAGAAGTGGGCCACCGGCTGGCTAGTGCAAGTAACTGAAGTATATGGCTGACAAGCTGAAGCAAGATGCTGGTGGAGACAGGTCAAAACTGCAGATGGGGTCAAAACCAAAACCAGATAAAGGTGGATACCCTGAAACACAAATAAGCACATGTTAATATGATGCAATGAGTATGAATGCAGATGATATGCAAAGGGTTTGTGACTGAGCTGGATCTGATCAAAATGCCTTGGTATAGATCCATGTGTGTTCAAGAATTCCAGATGGAGGTCTAAAAATCCAGTAACCAGGGTGGGGGACTCAAATAAAGAGCCACATGTCCAGGGTTTTGGAATCACAAGAACTATCCAACATGGTGTATTCTTAACAAAGTCAAAGTAACAGGGTATTCTGAGGTCAAGGTACCTGCAAACCTGTAAACAGCCCAACCCCCTCACAGGTGGTGATCTAGAACAAGGATCCTCAGACTTGGATCAGTTATGAGAAGTGTAAACACTTCTAACCCGGAGGTACAGTGTTTACAATAACCATAACAATTCCTCCTCTAATTCACCTCAGTTTCTGAAGGTCAATACTAAAAGGTCATCCAGACTTAGCAGGCTTCCCAGATCCCCCTAGCACTACAGGAAATCCGTAGCACAGAGTTCTCAAGAAGAAACCCATATCTGAACCGTGTTTCATATTCCCGCACCAGACCGAAATGGAATGGGAAAGAATATGATTCACTCTAGCCTAGGTGTCACTCAGGTCCCAGGTGTAGGACCTTAACTCTCAATGAAATACCCACCCACCAAAAACAAGGAAACCAGATCCAGCCAGCAACAGTGACAGTATGATATATATAAATGCAATAAAGAAAGCAGTAAAGTAACTGTACATAAAGCAATGAATAAAAATAAATACAAGCACAAACAAGCACATAACACCCCCAATAAACACAAATCAATCAAGCGCTAGGAGGAACCCACAAAAAGAACCAGAAGCCCTGGTTGCAGTATAAGGTTCCCCAGCAGAGTCGCCAAGCTGTCGCTCCCAAAGATTTGCATCCAGGTACAAGCGCGAACGGTCGGCGAAAAGAACAGTGAGAACACACAGCCGTGAACTCACTGGAGAATGAATAGAGTCGCCAGCTAGGCATTTTTTATCCCGGAGGAAAGGTAATGCTGCATAGACCTAGAAAGATACGGATAAGACGGTTTGCGAACCAGAGAGACTGAGAAAGGGGGTTGGTTACAACCTGGGAAGGTATTAGCACCCAGATTGTCCGTCGTACTCGACGGGATCCGCGCTTAAAAGATTTGTGTTTTAAAGGGGTAGTGTCGGTGCTATTTGTGCATAAAAGGGCTGGAAAAGATGTACAAGTGTCAGTGTAAAGAGATGTGATGTGTATAAGTGTACAGTGTCAGTGTGAGATCAGGAATGAAATGCTCAAGAATATGAGGCTAAAGAATGAAGCTGGAAGGAGGGGGAATGTACAGAGACTTTTGTTCGATAACCGTTAAGTTATGCCTACGTATCCTCTCGTGCAATGAGGAAGTCAGAACACCGTAGTTCGACCCAAAGAGACTGAAAGGAATGACTGGTGAACTGCTTGCAGTCTATGCTCAAGTGTATGATCTGTCTGGCACAGATGCAAACTGTCTTGCATTAGACGGAAGAAGCAAGTTCTCGGTTGTGAGTGAAGATGATGAGAAAAGAATCCCGAAGGAGACGATTATTGTTTGTTCTTGTGTTTTCAGTCTTTTATTTCTTTTTGGAGTTTGTCATAAGATAATGAGCTTAAACCTAAATCAATGGATTTGGTAAACTCATCACATCGTCCCTCTGATTAGGGGTAATGAGAATTACCTTAAGTGTGAAGTCAGATTCTCACACTTAATCACCTTTGATGTAGGGTTAAGATCATTAACCTACTTGTGGTTAATTAGATGTTTTTGTGATTTTTGTTTAGTGTTAAGTAATGAGGTTAAGCCATAATCAGGGATTTAACAGGCTCATTACACTATCCTAAAAGAAGGATAATAGATGAGGGTGTTTAAGCTGAGGAAGGATCCTCAGCTTAATCCATGATTAGGGATTAAACCCATGACAGAACAAACCTTTGATTAAGTGGATTTTATTAATGATACGATGATGAAGTGTTTTTTATGATTTGTAAAACAACTTGAGGGGGACTTGTCCATTAACTTTAGGGTTAGTCCTTCTTAACCAATCAAGGAAGAATTAGAACCCTAATGCAAGGCCCAAGTTACAAGTGTAATGTCTTGATGATTATTAGATGGATTAATTAAGAGAGTTCAACACCTTAAGGGTCCAAGACTTAGGATTAAAGTTATACACTCCATCCTAAAAGAAGGATGCAGGCATGATCTTAATCACAAAGTCTTAAAGCCTTGAGGGTTTAGTCCCTGATTACGAGGTGAGGGGAGATGACTCAAGGAGAGACACAAAGGTAAAAACTATGGGGGAGACTAATCAAAACCCTAATTCATTATCATGCTTGGTTGGTCCTAATGTTTGTGAGGTTTTCAAGAACAATCTTCAGATGAACCACCAGGAAGCAGATGAACAAGATCAAGAGAAACAAAGTGACTTGCTTCATTCAAGAAGTCAAGTCACTTGAAGAAAGAAAGTGGGAGAAGGAAGTATGAGCAAGCTCAAACTCAAACACACATAAGAATGCAGCAATGGATGCAAGAGAGATGAAAAGAAGAGTTATGAGAAGTGCAGGCAAATCCACTTCTCAAGTTTACTTACCACCTGAAAAGTTAGAAAGAAATGCAATGCAATGCAAGATGAAGATGAAATGGTATGATGCAAAGCAAAACCAGAAGCATGTTGATGATTATTATGATGTTATGAGGTGCTGCAAACATGAGGCAAGACAATGGGAATGTTCATGAATGCAAATGATGCAAGCTAAAGAGCATGAACAAGCATGAAAAGTTATGAAGCATACAAGACAAATGGCATGGCAAATATGCAATGCAATGATCAGACATGTTTCTTATATGTCTTAAGATGTCAAATGAATCATAAGAATGCACAAAGTGAAATGACAAGTCAAGTTATGCAAGGAAATGCAAGAAGGATGCAAATGAAAGCCCAAATTAGGGTTCATGGATCAAACATCAGACACAAACCAAAAACAGAAGCAAACCTTAACCTAAAAAATGGAAAATGGTACCCAAAGAAACCCTAGGCCTATAATGAACCACTGCCCAAAGGGGAGCTCTCAACTCTCAACCAAACTCAAGTTATGAATTTTGCAAGTTATTAGGGCTTTTTAGGGTTTGTAACAAAAGAAATGCCAATCAATTAGAAAATGCAAGATCAAATCATGGCCTTTTTATCCTTGAAAGTTCATGCTAAATGGAAAACAATGCAAGAAGGATCAATGTCTCAACCTTCACCAAAAGGCAGAAATGAATTTTCAAACTTATGAACAAAATAATGCATCAAAAATTATTTAATTCAATGAAAAATTCTTAAAATGCATCAAGATCAAAAAAGAAATTTGGTTTGAAGGTTGGACAATGTTTCTAAATGTCTTAGAACATTTCATGAATTTTTTTGTAATTTTTAAATACCTAAAAGTATTTTTAATTAATTAATTCTCATTAATCAATTAAAAATAATCTTTTAAATATTTAAAAATACTTTTTTAATGATAAAAATAAAATAAAAATATTTTTTGTGTCATAAAAATTAATAAAACCTTAAAGAAAAAGTTTCATAATTTTATGATTTTTTTAACTATTTTAAATAAATTGTACAAATTAAATGCAAGAAAAATGAATTAATATTAAATAAAATGAAAAGTAAACAGATTGGATGGCCAGGATTGTGTCTGGGTTTAAAAAGGTTGACTGGCGCGCAATCCTGTGGCCAGGATTCAACCTGAATTAATCTTGATTTATTAATTTAATTAAACCTAATTAAAACTAATGAACTGATCTGAACCACTCAAACACGCGCGCGAAACCTGATCCAATGGCCCACGTTTGAACCTTGCCCTAATTAAATGCAATTAACCCTAATCACTCTCAGGCTGCCGGAGAAGACTTCCGGTCGTCTTCTCCGGCCAGCCCTCACCTGAGAAACACCTAACTTCCTCAAAACGTAATAAAAATGAAAACTAAAGCCAGGGAAATGCTCCTCTCACTCTCACGAACCAAAACCCTAACCTAAAACAAATTTATATTACCTAAATCATCTGAATCGAAGAAACTAAGTTCTAGGGTTCGTGAGCTTCAAACTCAAATTAAATGCTTAAAACAAAACCATTTCAAAAACTAAAGGTACCAGAATGATCAGTGCATCATGAAGAACCAGTTTATAACATAAAAAGAGATTTCTGGAAAAATTATTTTTGAGCTACCTGAGATTTGCAGCTCTTGATTTAGGAACTTTCAGGCCACTTCCTTTGATGCAAGCTGCTCCACTTGATCCCCCAAAGGTGCTTGAATGCTCAAATGGAGTTTAGATTTGCTGGATAATGAGATTCGAATGCTTCAGCTTCAGTTCAGTCAAAGATGGCAGATGAAATTCTGGCACTTTCAGGTCATGGTGATGGGGTGTTTGAGGTCCAGAGGATGTGTAGAGATGATCTGTGGTGTTGGTTTGTGTGTTTATGAGCTAGGGTGAGAGATTCGATAGAATCTGCAGCTTGAGGTGAATGATGGCAATGGAGTTTTCAGGCTTGTTTCAGGCTTATGCTTGGGGTGTTTCTTGTCTATGAGGTGTGGTGAGTTGAGTGATGATGAGAGTTTAAGTGTTTGAAGGCTGTGGAGAGTGATTCGAAAGAAGTTGCAATGAGGTGAGTTTTTGTGTAAGTTGTGAATGTGTGTGCTTCAGCCTTGGTTCCTATGTGTTATGGCCAGCAAATTGATTCAATAAACAATTGCAAGTGGCTGGGGGATGTGACCTGGCCTGCAGAGATAGGTGTGGCTACTTTTGCTCAAAGTCCACTTTTGTGTAAGATAGGGCATGGCTCAACTCTAGCCAAGTACAAAGTTGGTTCTGGTGCAGCATGGGTGAGGGAGAGGCCTAGCTTGGCTCAGCACTCAATGCAGCAAGTTGGCACAATGTTATGAGTGATTTTGCAAGTTGGTTGGCTTATGGTTCACATGTGACTTCTTAGCCTAACCAAACATGAAACCATGACATTCTTGGTCCAAAACTGATTTTTGTAACTTAGAGAAAGTTCACATGCTGGTTTGACATGAATTTGAGGCTGCATAATGCATTGGTTCAAGACTTAGCAAAATTTCCATTTAGTGCATAACTTGAAAAACAATGATTTTTTGCAACTTTGCATGGCCATAACTTTTGATCCAAGAAGAATTTGGTCATGTTCTTGTACTTTTTGAAAAGGGAAAGATGAGATCTACAACTTTCATGACCAAAGTTTTTCCATTTGAAGCCTTTTTGGATCATGAATCAAGGCTTGAAAATTGACCTAAAATGATGCATTCTTGAAAAGTCAACTATGCCCAAAAAGTCAACATTTGCAAAAACCCTAAATTCTTGATTTTTATGAACTTCAACCTTCCTCCATGATCAAATAAAGATCATATACACTCAAAATGATGAAGATCACCCATTGGTTGGGTCATTGGGGGCCTCAGATGCCCTGATTTTGCACTGACTTGTCTGAAAAGTCAACTCTTGATCAGATGACTTCCCCATGGAATTTCTTCATGAAAATTGATATGCATACTCCCTATACCATATAGAGACCAATGGAAACAAGAATGACCAAAAAATTTGGAGTTATGGCCTCTGAAACCAAAACCCTAATTTTCAGTCAACTGTGCAGTTTATCCTGGCTCTGCATCCACTCAAACCCTAGTCCTTGTGATTCCTCTGCATTTTTGACTTTGAGGAGATGGAATATGATATAAGAACACACATGGACCCCTTTGAGTTGATTAGTGGCCTTTGGAATGGCTCAAGATGCTTTTGGGATTGCTCAGATCACAAACCCTAGGTGCAGATGCCTTAGAAACTATGCAGTGAATAAAAAATGAGATATGAGATGATATAATTGTATTTATGCATATGAGATGATCACAAGCCATGGTGTGAATGGGTGAGGGCAAATTTGGGGTGTTTACACCGGCCTCAGTCGATAACCAGAAACACAAAGACTGACCTCAGACAGACTTTGCAAAAGAGACAAACTGACCTCAATCAATAAGCTCAAAATGGTCTATCATCCTCGAATGATAGCCACAACAACAAGAACAACCTCAGAAGGACTTGAAGAAAAGAATTCCATCCTCGAATGACAACTCACAAAAGATCCTCGGATCTAACACGAAACCATCCTCGAATGGAAACGCAATGGTATACCGGCCTCAGTCGATAACTAGAAACATAAATACTGGCCTCGGACAGACTATACAAAAGAGACAAACTGACCTCAATCAATAAGCTCAAAATGGTCTATCATCCTCGAATGATAGCCACAACAACAAGACCAACCTCAGAAGGAATTGAAGAAAAGAATTCCATCCTCGAATGACAACTCACAAAAGATCCTCGGATCAAACACGAAACAATCCTTGAATGGAAACGCAATAGTATACCGGCCTCAGTCGATAACCAGAAACACAAAGACTGACCTCAGACAGACTTTTCAAAAGAGACAAACTGACCTCAATCAATAAGCTCAAAATGGTCTATCATCCTCGAATGATAGCCACAACAACAAGAACAACCTCAGAAGGACTTGAAGAAAAGAATTCCATCCTCGAATGACAACTCACAAAAGATCCTAGGATCTAACACGAAACCATCCTCGAATGGAAACGCAATGGTATACCGGCCTCAGTCGATAACCAGAAACACAAATACTGGCCTCGGACAGACTATACAAAAGAGACAAACTGACCTCAATCAATAAGCTCAGAATGGTCTATCATCCTCGAATGATAGCCACAACAACAAGACCAACCTCAGAAGGACTTGAAGAAAAGAATGTCATCCTTGAATGATAACTCACAAAAGATCCTCGGTTCTAACACGAAACCATCCTCGAATGGAAACGCAAGGGTATACCGGCCTCAATCGATAACTAAAAACACAAAGACTGACCTCAGACAGACTTTTCAAAAGAGACAGACTGACCTTAATCAATAAGCTCAAAATGGTCTATCATCCTCGAATGATAGCCACAACAACAAGACCAACCTCAAAAGGACTTGAAGAAAATAACACCATCCTCGAATGACAATTTTCAAAAGATCATCGGATCTAACACAAAACCATCCTCGAATTGAAATGCAATGGTATACCGGCCTCAGTCGATAACCAGAAACACAAAGACTGACCTCAGACAGACTTTGCAAAAGAGACAAACTGACCTCAATCAATATGCTCAAAATGGTCTATCATCCTCGAATGATAGCCATAACAACAAGACCAACCTCAGAAGGACTTGAAGAAAAGAATGCCATCCTCGAATGACAACTCACAAATGATCATCGGATCTAACACGAAACCATCCTCAAATGGAAACATAATGGTATACCGGCCTCAATCGATAACCAGAAAAACAAAGACTGACCTCAGACAATCTTTGCAAAAGAGACAAACTGACCTCAATCAATAAACTCAAAATGGTTTATCATCCTCGAATGATAGCCACAACAAGACCAACCTCAGAAGGACTTGAAGAAATGAATGCCATCCTCGAATGACAACTCACAAAAGATCCTCGGATCTAACACGAAACCATCCTCGAATGGAGACGCAATGGTATACCGGCCTCAGTCGATAACCAGAAACACAAAGACTGACCTCAGACAGACTTTGCAAAAGAGAAAAACTGAACTCAATCAATAAGCTCAAAATGGTCTATCATATTCGTATGATAACCACAACAACAAGACCAACCTCAGAAGGACTTTAAGAAAATAATTCCATCCTCGAATGACAATTCTCACAAAAGATCCTCGGATCTAACACGAAACCATCCTCGAATGGAGACGCAATGGTATACCGGCCTCAGTCGATAACCAGAAACACAAAGAATGACCTCAGACAGACTTTGCAAAAGAGACAAACTGACCTCAATCAATAAGCTCTAAATGGTCTATCATCCTCGAATGATAACCACAACAACAAGACCAACCTCAGAAGGACTTGAAGAAAAGAATTCCATCCTCGAATGACAATTCTCACAAAAGATCCTCAGATCTAACACGAAACCATCCTCGAATGGAAACACAATGGTATACCGGCCTCAGTCGATAACCAGAAACACAAATACTGGCCTCGGACAAACTATACAAAAGAGACAAACTGACCTCAATCAATAAGTTCAAATTGATCTATCATCCTCGAATGATAGCCACAACAACAAGACCAACCTCAGAAGGACTTGAAGAAAAGAATTATATCCTCGAATGAGACCTCACAAAAGATCCTCAGATCAAACACGAAACAATCCTTGAATGGAAACGCAATGGTATACCGGCCTCAGTCGATAACCAGAAACACAAAGACTGACCTCCGACAGACTTTGCAAAAGAGACAAACTGACCTCAATCAATAAGCTCAAAATGGTCTATCATCCTCGAATGATAGCCACAACAACAAGAACAACCTCAGAAGGACTTGAAGAAAAGAATGCCATCCTCGAATGACAACTCACAAAAGATCCTCAGATCTAACACGAAACCATCCTCGAATGGAAACGCAATGGTATACCGGCCTCAGTCGATAACAAGAAACACAAATACTGGCCTCGGACAGACTATACAAAAGAGACAAACTGACCTCAATCAATAAGCTCAGAATGGTCTATCATCCTCCAATGATAGCCACAACAACAAGACCAACCTCAAAAGGACTTGAAGAAAAGAATGCCTTCCTTGAATGATAACTCACAAAAGATCCTCGGATCTAACACAAAACCATCCTCGAATTGAAATGCAATGGTATACCGGCCTCAGTCGATAACCAGAAACACAAAGACTGACCTCCGACAGACTATGCAAAAGAGACAAACTGACCTCAATCAATAAGCTCAAAATGGTCTATCATCATCGAATGATAGCCACAACAACAAGAACAACCTCAGAAGGACTTGAAGAAAAGAATTCCACCCTCGAATGACAACTCACAAAAGATCCTCGGATCTAACACAAAACAATCCTTGAATGGAAATGCAATGGTATACCGGCCTCAGTCGATAACCAGAAACACAAAGACTGACCTCAGACAGACTTTGCAAAAGAGACAAACTGACCTCAATCAATAAGCTCAAAATGGTCTATCATCCTCGAATGATAGCCACAACAACAAGAACAACCTCAGAAGGACTTGAAGAAAAGAATGCCATCCTCGAATGAAAACTCACAAAAGATCCTCAGATCTAACACGAAACCATCCTCGAATGGAAACGCAATGGTATACCGGCCTCAGTCGATAACCAGAAACACAAATACTGGCCTCGGACAGACTATACAAAAGAGACAAACTGACCTCAATCAATAAGCTCAGAATGGTCTATCATCTTCGAATGATAGCCACAACAACAAGACCAACCTCAAAAGGACTTGAAGAAAAGAATGTCATCCTTGAATGATAACTCACAAAAGATCCTCGGATCTAACACGAAACCATCTTCGAATGGAAACGCAAGGGTATACCGGCCTCAATCGATAACTAAAAACACAAAGACTGACCTCAGACAGACTTTGCAAAAGAGACAGACTGACCTCAATCAATAAGCTCAAAATGGTCTATCATCCTCGAATGATAGCCACAACAACAAGACCAACCTCAAAAGGACTTGAAGAAAAGAACGCCATCCTCGAATGACAATTCTCAAATGATCATCGGATCTAACACAAAACCATCCTCGAATTGAAATGCAATGGTATACCGGCCTCAGTCGATAACCAGAAACACAAAGACTGACCTCAGACAGACTTTGCAAAAGAGACAAACTGACCTCAATCAATATGCTCAAAATGGTCTATCATCCTCGAATGATAGCCACAACAACAAGACCAACCTCAGAAGGACTTGAAGAAAAGAATGCCATCCTCGAATGACAACTCACAAATGATCATCGGATCTAACACGAAACCATCCTCAAATGGAAACACAATGGTATACCGGCCTCAATCGATAACCAGAAACACAAAGACTGACCTCAGACAAACTTTGCAAAAGAGACAAACTGACCTCAATCAATAAACTCAAAATGGTTTATCATCCTCGAATGATAGCCACAACAAGACCAACCTCAGAAGGACTTGAAGAAATGAATGCCATCCTCGAATCACAACTCACAAAAGATCCTCGGATCTAACACGAAACCATCCTCGAATGGAGACGCAATGGTATACCGGCCTCAGTCGATAACCAGAAACACAAAGACTGACCTCAGACAGACTTTGCAAAAGAGACAAACTGAACTCAATCAATAAGCTCAAAATGGTCTATCATCCTCGTATGATAACCACAACAACAAGACCAACCTCAGAAGGACTTTAAGAAAATAATTCCATCCTCGAATGACCATTCTCACAAAAGATCTTCAGATCTAACACGAAACCATCCTCGAATGGAGAAGCAATGGTATACCGGCCTCAGTCGATAACCAGAAACACAAAGACTGACCTCAGACAAACTTTGCAAAAGAGACAAACTGACCTCAATCAATTAACTCTAAATGGTCTATCATCCTCGAATGATAACCACAACAACAAGACCAACCTCAGAAGGAATTGAAGAAAATAATTCCATCCTCGAATGAAAATTCTCACAAAAGATCCTCGGATCTAACACGAAACCATCCTCGAATGGAGATGCAATGGTATACCTGCCTCAGTCGATAACCAGAAAAACAAAGAATGACCTCAAACAGACTTTGCAAAACAGACAAACTGACCTCAATCAATAAGCTCAGAATGGTCTATCATCCTCGAATGATAACCACAACAACAAGATCAACCTCAGAAGGACTTGAAGAAAAGAATTCCATCCTCGAATGACAATTCTCACAAAAGATCCTCAGATCTAACACGAAACCATCCTCGAATGGAGATGAAATGGTATATCGGCCTCAGTCGATAACAAGAAACACAAAGACTGACCTCTGACAGACTTTGCAAAAGAGACAAACTAACCTCAATCAATAAGCTCAAAATGGTCTATCATCCTCGAATGATAGCCACAACAACAAGACCAACCTCAGAAGGACTTGAAGAAAAGAATTCTATCCTCGAATGACAACTCACAAAAGATCCTTGGATCAAACACGAAACCATCCTTGAATGGAAACGCAATGGTATACCGGCCTCAGTCGATAACCAGAAACACAAAGACTGACCTCAGACAGACTTTGCAAAAGAGACAAACTGACCTCAATCAATAAGCTCAAAATGGTCTATCATCCTCGAATGATAGCCACAACAACAAGAACAACCTCAGTAGGACTTGAAGAAATGAATTCCACCCTCGAATGAAAACTCACAAAAGATCCTCGGAACTAACACGAAACCATCCTCGAATGGAAACACAATGGTATACCGGCCTCAGTCGATAACCAGAAACACAAATACTGGCCTCGGACAGACTATACAAAAGAGACAAACTGACCTCAATCAATAAGCTCAGAATGGTCTATCATCCTCGAATGATAGCCACAACAACAAGACCAACCTCAGAAGGACTTGAAGAAAAGAATGCCATCCTTGAATGATAACTCACAAAAGATCCTCGGATCTAACACGAAACCATCCTCGAATGGAAACGCAACGGTATACCGGCCTCAATCGATAACTAAAAACACAAAGACTGACCTCAGACAGACTTTACAAAAGAGACAGACCGACCTCAATCAATAAGCTCAAAATGGTCTATCATCCTCGAATGATAGCCACAACAACAAGACCAACCTCAAAAGGACTTGAAGAAAAGAACGCCATCTTCGAATGACAATTCTCAAAAGATCATCGGATCTAACACAAAACCATCCTCGAATTGAAATGCAATGGTATACCGGCCTCAGTCGATAACCAGATAAACAAAGACTGACCTCAGACAGACTTTGCAAAAGAGACAAACTGACCTCAATCAATATGCTCAAAATGGTCTATCATCCTCGAATTATAGCCACAACAACAAGACCAACCTCAGAAGGACTTGAAGAAAAGAATGCCATCCTCGAATGACAACTCACAAATGATCATCGGATCTAACACGAAACCATCCTCAAATGGAAACACAATGGTATACCGGCCTCAATCGATAACCAGAAACACAAAGACTGACCTCAGACAAACTTTGCAAAAGAGACAAACTGACCTCAATCAATAAACTCAAAATGGTTTATCATCCTCGAATGATAGCCACAACAAGACCAACCTCAGAAGGACTTGAAGAAATGAATGCCATCCTCGAATGACAACTCACAAAAGATCCTCAGATCTAACATGAAACCATCCTCGAATGGAGACGCAATGGTATACCGGCCTCAGTCGATAACCAGAAACACAAAGACTGACCTCAGACAGACTTTGCAAAAGAGACAAACTGAACTCAATCAATAAGCTCAAAATGGTCTATCATCCTCGTATGACAACCACAACAACAAGACCAACCTCAGAAGGACTTTAAGAAAATAATTCCATCCTCGAATGACAATTCTCACAAAAGATCCTCGGATCTAACACGAAACCATCCTCGAATGGAGAAGCAATGGTATACCGGCCTCAGTCGATAACCAGAAACACAAAGACTGACCTCAGAAAAACTTTGCAAAAGAGACAAACTGACCTCAATCAATAAGCTCTAAATGGTCTATCATCCTCGAATAATAACCACAACAACAAGACCAACCTCAGATGGACTTGAAGAAAATAATTCCATCCTCGAATGACAATTCTCACAAAAGATCCTCGGATCTAACACGAAACCATCCTCGAATGGAAACGCACTGGTATACCGGCCTCAGTCGATAACCAGAAACACAAAGAATGACCTCAGACAGACTTTGCAAAAGAGACAAACTGACCTCAATCAATAAGCTCAAAATGGTCTATCATCCTCGAATGATAACCACAACAACAAGACCAACCTCAGAAGGACTTGAAGAAAAGAATTCCATCCTCGAATGACAATTCTCACAAAAGATCCTAAGATCTAACACGAAACCATCCTCGAATGGAGATGCAATGGTATATCGGCCTCAGTCGATAACCAGAAACACAAAGACTGACCTCTGACAGACTTTGCAAAAGAGACAAACTGACCTCAATCAATAAGCTCAAAATGGTCTATCATCATCGAATGATAGCCACAACAACAAGACCAACCTCAGAAGGACTTGAAGAAAAGAATTCTATCCTCGAATGACAACTCACAAAAGATCCTCGGATCAAACACGAAACCATCCTTGAATGGAAACGCAATGGTATACCGGCCTCAGTCGATAACCAGAAACACAAAGACTGACCTCAGACAGACTTTGCAAAAGAGACAAACTGACCTCAATCAATAAGCTCAAAATGGTCTATCATCCTCGAATGATAGCCACAACAACAAGAACAACCTCAGAAGGACTTGAAGAAATGAATTCCACCCTCGAATGACAACTCACAAAAGATCCTCGGATCTAAAAAGAAACCATCCTCGAATGGAAACGCAATGGTATATCGGCCTCAGTCGATAACCAGAAACACAAAGACTGGCCTCGGACAGACTATACAAAAGAGATAAACTGACCTCAATCAATAAGCGCATAATGGTCTATCATCCTCGAATGATAGCCACAACAACAAGACCAACCTCAGAAGGACTTGAAGAAAAGAATGCCATCCTTGAATGATAGCTCACAAAAGATCCTCGAATCTAACACGAAACCATCCTCGAATGGAAACGCAAGGGTATACCGGCCTCAATCGATAACCAAAAACACAAAGACTGACCTTAGACAGACTTTGCAAAAGAGACAGACTGACCTCAATCAATAATTTCAAAATGGTCTATCATCCTCGAATGATAGCCACAACAACAAAACCAACCTCAGAAACACTTGAAGAAAATAATGCCAACCTTGAATGACAACTCACAAAAGATCATCGGATCTAACACAAAACCATCCTCGAATGGAGACGCAATGGTATACCGGCCTCAGTCGATAACCAGAAACACAAAGACTGACCTCAGACAGACTTTGCAAAAGATACAAACTGAATTCAATCAATAAGGTCAAAATGGTCTATCATCCTCGTATGATAACCACAACAACAAGACCAACCTTAGAAGGACTTTAAGAAAATAATTCCATCCTCGAATGACAATTCTCACAAAAGATGCTCGGATCTAACACGAAACCATCCTCGAATGGAGAAGCAATGGTATACCGGCCTCAGTCAATAACCAGAAACACAAAGACTGGCCTCAGACAAACTTTGCAAAAGAGACAAACTGACCTCAATCAATAAGATCTAAATGGTCTATCATCCTCGAATGATAACCACAACAACAAGACCAACCTCAGAAGGACTTGAAGAAAATAATTCCATCCTCGAATGACAATTCTCACAAAAGATCCTCGGATCTAACACGAAACCATCCTCGAATGGAGACGTAATGGTATACCGGCCTCAGTCGATAACCAGAAACACAAAGAATGACCTCAGAAAGACTTTGCAAAAGAGACAAACTGACCTCAATCAATAAGCTCAAAATGGTATATCATCTTCGAATGATAACCACAACAACAAGACCAACCTCAGAAGGACTTGAAGAAAATAATTCCATCCTCGAATGACAATTCTACAAAAATATCCTCAGATATAACACGAAACCATCCTCGAATGGAAATGCAATGGTATATCGGCCTCAGCCGATAACTAGAAACACAAAGACTGACCTCAGACAGACTTTGCAAAAGATACAAACTGACCTCAATCAATAAGCTCAAAATGGTCTATCATCCTCGAACGATAGCCACAACAACAAGACCAACCTTAGAAGGACTTTAAGAAAATAATTCCATCCTCGAATGACAATTCTCACAAAAGATGCTCGGATCTAACACGAAACCATCCTCGAATGGAGAAGCAATGGTATACCGGCCTCAGTCGATAACCAGAAACACAAAGACTGACCTCAGACAAACCTTGCAAAAGAGACAAACTGACCTCAATCAATTAACTCTAAATGGTCTATCATCCTCGAATGATAACCACAACAACAAGACCAACCTCAGAAGGAATTGAAGAAAATAATTCCATCCTCGAATGAAAATTCTCACAAAAGATCCTCGGATCTAACACGAAACCATCCTCGAATGGAGATGCAATGGTATACCTGCCTCAGTCGATAACCAGAAAAACAAAGAATGACCTCAAACAGACTTTGCAAAACAGACAAACTGACCTCAATCAATAAGCTCAGAATGGTCTATCATCCTCGAATGATAACCACAACAACAAGATCAACCTCAGAAGGACTTGAAGAAAAGAATTCCATCCTCGAATGACAATTCTCACAAAAGATCCTCAGATCTAACACGAAACCATCCTCGAATGGAGATGCAATGGTATATCGGCCTCAGTCGATAACAAGAAACACAAAGACTGACCTCTGACAGACTTTGCAAAAGAGACAAACTAACCTCAATCAATAAGCTCAAAATGGTCTATCATCCTCGAATGATAGCCACAACAACAAGACCAACCTCAGAAGGACTTGAAGAAAAGAATTCTATCCTCGAATGACAACTCACAAAAGATCCTTGGATCAAACACGAAACCATCCTTGAATGGAAACGCAATGGTATACCGGCCTCAGTCGATAACCAGAAACACAAAGACTGACCTCAGACAGACTTTGCAAAAGAGACAAACTGACCTCAATCAATAAGCTCAAAATGGTCTATCATCCTCGAATGATAGCCACAACAACAAGAACAACCTCAGTAGGACTTGAAGAAATGAATTCCACCCTCGAATGAAAACTCACAAAAGATCCTCGGAACTAACACGAAACCATCCTCGAATGGAAACGCAATGGTATACCGGCCTCAGTCGATAACCAGAAACACAAATACTGGCCTCGGACAGACTATACAAAAGAGACAAACTGACCTCAATCAATAAGCTCAGAATGGTCTATCATCCTCGAATGATAGCCACAACAACAAGACCAACCTCAGAAGGACTTGAAGAAAAGAATGCCATCCTTGAATGATAACTCACAAAAGATCCTCGGATCTAACACGAAACCATCCTCGAATGGAAACGCAACGGTATACCGGCCTCAATCGATAACTAAAAACACAAAGACTGACCTCAGACAGACTTTACAAAAGAGACAGACCGACCTCAATCAATAAGCTCAAAATGGTCTATCATCCTCGAATGATAGCCACAACAACAAGACCAACCTCAAAAGGACTTGAAGAAAAGAACGCCATCTTCGAATGACAATTCTCAAAAGATCATCGGATCTAACACAAAACCATCCTCGAATTGAAATGCAATGGTATACCGGCCTCAGTCGATAACCAGATAAACAAAGACTGACCTCAGACAGACTTTGCAAAAGAGACAAACTGACCTCAATCAATATGCTCAAAATGGTCTATCATCCTCGAATTATAGCCACAACAACAAGACCAACCTCAGAAGGACTTGAAGAAAAGAATGCCATCCTCGAATGACAACTCACAAATGATCATCGGATCTAACACGAAACCATCCTCAAATGGAAACACAATGGTATACCGGCCTCAATCGATAACCAGAAACACAAAGACTGACCTCAGACAAACTTTGCAAAAGAGACAAACTGACCTCAATCAATAAACTCAAAATGGTTTATCATCCTCGAATGATAGCCACAACAAGACCAACCTCAGAAGGACTTGAAGAAATGAATGCCATCCTCGAATGACAACTCACAAAAGATCCTCAGATCTAACATGAAACCATCCTCGAATGGAGACGCAATGGTATACCGGCCTCAGTCGATAACCAGAAACACAAAGACTGACCTCAGACAGACTTTGCAAAAGAGACAAACTGAACTCAATCAATAAGCTCAAAATGGTCTATCATCCTCGTATGACAACCACAACAACAAGACCAACCTCAGAAGGACTTTAAGAAAATAATTCCATCCTCGAATGACAATTCTCACAAAAGATCCTCGGATCTAACACGAAACCATCCTCGAATGGAGAAGCAATGGTATACCGGCCTCAGTCGATAACCAGAAACACAAAGACTGACCTCAGAAAAACTTTGCAAAAGAGACAAACTGACCTCAATCAATAAGCTCTAAATGGTCTATCATCCTCGAATAATAACCACAACAACAAGACCAACCTCAGATGGACTTGAAGAAAATAATTCCATCCTCGAATGACAATTCTCACAAAAGATCCTCGGATCTAACACGAAACCATCCTCGAATGGAAACGCACTGGTATACCGGCCTCAGTCGATAACCAGAAACACAAAGAATGACCTCAGACAGACTTTGCAAAAGAGACAAACTGACCTCAATCAATAAGCTCAAAATGGTCTATCATCCTCGAATGATAACCACAACAACAAGACCAACCTCAGAAGGACTTGAAGAAAAGAATTCCATCCTCGAATGACAATTCTCACAAAAGATCCTAAGATCTAACACGAAACCATCCTCTAATGGAGATGCAATGGTATATCGGCCTCAGTCGATAACCAGAAACACAAAGACTGACCTCTGACAGACTTTGCAAAAGAGACAAACTGACCTCAATCAATAAGCTCAAAATGGTCTATCATCATCGAATGATAGCCACAACAACAAGACCAACCTCAGAAGGACTTGAAGAAAAGAATTCTATCCTCGAATGACAACTCACAAAAGATCCTCGGATCAAACACGAAACCATCCTTGAATGGAAACGCAATGGTATACCGGCCTCAGTCGATAACCAGAAACACAAAGACTGACCTCAGACAGACTTTGCAAAAGAGACAAACTGACCTCAATCAATAAGCTCAAAATGGTCTATCATCCTCGAATGATAGCCACAACAACAAGAACAACCTCAGAAGGACTTGAAGAAATGAATTCCACCCTCGAATGACAACTCACAAAAGATCCTCGGATCTAACACGAAACCATCCTCGAATGGAAACGCAATGGTATATCGGCCTCAGTCGATAACCAGAAACACAAAGACTGGCCTCGGACAGACTATACAAAAGAGATAAACTGACCTCAATCAATAAGCGCATAATGGTCTATCATCCTCGAATGATAGCCACAACAACAAGACCAACCTCAGAAGGACTTGAAGAAAAGAATGCCATCCTTGAATGATAGCTCACAAAAGATCCTCGAATCTAACACGAAACCATCCTCGAATGGAAACGCAAGGGTATACCGGCCTCAATCGATAACCAAAAACACAAAGACTGACCTTAGACAGACTTTGCAAAAGAGACAGACTGACCTCAATCAATAATTTCAAAATGGTCTATCATCCTCGAATGATAGCCACAACAACAAAACCAACCTCAGAAACACTTGAAGAAAATAATGCCAACCTTGAATGACAACTCACAAAAGATCATCGGATCTAACACAAAACCATCCTCGAATGGAGACGCAATGGTATACCGGCCTCAGTCGATAACCAGAAACACAAAGACTGACCTCAGACAGACTTTGCAAAAGATACAAACTGAATTCAATCAATAAGGTCAAAATGGTCTATCATCCTCGTATGATAACCACAACAACAAGACCAACCTTAGAAGGACTTTAAGAAAATAATTCCATCCTCGAATGACAATTCTCACAAAAGATGCTCGGATCTAACACGAAACCATCCTCGAATGGAGAAGCAATGGTATACCGGCCTCAGTCAATAACCAGAAACACAAAGACTGGCCTCAGACAAACTTTGCAAAAGAGACAAACTGACCTCAATCAATAAGATCTAAATGGTCTATCATCCTCGAATGATAACCACAACAACAAGACCAACCTCAGAAGGACTTGAAGAAAATAATTCCATCCTCGAATGACAATTCTCACAAAAGATCCTCGGATCTAACACGAAACCATCCTCGAATGGAGACGTAATGGTATACCGGCCTCAGTCGATAACCAGAAACACAAAGAATGACCTCAGAAAGACTTTGCAAAAGAGACAAACTGACCTCAATCAATAAGCTCAAAATGGTATATCATCTTCGAATGATAACCACAACAACAAGACCAACCTCAGAAGGACTTGAAGAAAATAATTCCATCCTCGAATGACAATTCTACAAAAATATCCTCAGATATAACACGAAACCATCCTCGAATGGAAATGCAATGGTATATCGGCCTCAGCCGATAACTAGAAACACAAAGACTGACCTCAGACAGACTTTGCAAAAGATACAAACTGACCTCAATCAATAAGCTCAAAATGGTCTATCATCCTCGAACGATAGCCACAACAACAAGACCAACCTCAGAAGGACTTGAAGAAAAGAATTCCATCCTCGAATGACAACTCACAAAAGATCCTCGGATCTAACACGAAACCATCCTCGAATGGAAATGCAATGGTATACCTGCCTCAGTCGATAACCAAAAACACAAAGACTGGCCCCAGACAGACTTTGCAAAAGTTACAAACTAACCTCAATCAATAAGCTCAAAATGGTCTATCATCCTCGAATGATAACCACAACAACAAGACCAACCTCAGAAGGACTTGAAGAAAAGAATTCCATCCTCGAATAACAATTCTCATAAATGATCCTCGGATCTAACACGAAACCATCCTCGAATGGAGACGCAATGGTATACCGGCCTCAGTCGATAACCATAAACACAAAGACTGACCTCAGACAGACATTGCAAAAGGGACAAACTGACCTCAATCAATAAGCTCAAAATGGTCTATCATCCTCGAACGATAGCCACAACAACAAGACCAACCTCAGAAGGACTTGAAGAAAACAATTCCATCCTCGAATGACAACTCACAAAAGATCCTCGGATCTAACACGAAACCATCCTCGAATGGAAATGCAATGGTATACCGGCCTCAGTCGATAACCAAAAACACAAAGACTGACCCCAGACAGACTTTGCAAAAGTGACAAACTAACCTCAATCAATAAGCTAAAAATGGTCTATCATCCTCGAATGATAACCACAACAACAAGACCAACCTCAGAAGGACATGAAGAAAAGAATTCCATCCTCGAATAACAATTCTCACAAATGATCCTAGGATCTAACACGAAACCATCCTCGAATGGAGACGCAATGGTATACCGGCCTCAGTCAATAACCAGAAACACAAAGACTGACCTCAGACAGACTTTGCAAAAGAGACAAACTGACCTCAATCAATAAGCTCAAAATGGTCTATCATCCTCGAACGATAGCCACAACAACAAGACCAACCTCAGAAGGACTTGAAGAAAAGAATTCCATCCTCGAATGACAACTCACAAAAGATCCTCGGATCTAACACGAAACCATCCTCGAATGGAAATGCAATGGTATACCGGCCTCAATCGATAACCAAAAACATAAAGACTGACCCCGGACAGAATTTGAAAAAGAGACAAACTGACCTCAATCAATAAGCTCAAAATGGTCTATCATCCTCGAATGATAACCACAACAACAAGACCAACCTCAGAAGGACTTGAAGAAAAGAATTCTATCCTCGAATGACAATTCTCACAAAAGATCCTCGGATCTAACACGAAACCATCCTCGAATGGAAACTCAATGGTATATCGGCCTTAGTCGATAACCAGAAACACAAAGATTGACCTCAGACAGACATTGCAAAAGATACAAACTGACCTCAATCAATAAGCTCAAAATGGTCTATCATCCTCGAATGATAGCCACAACAACAAGACCAAACTCATAAACACTTGAAGAAAATAATGCCATCCTTGAATGACAACTCACAAAAGATCCTCGGATCTAACATGAAACCATCCTCGAATGGAAACGCAATGGTATACCGACCTCAGTTGATAACCAGAAACACAAAGACTGACCTCAGACAGACTTTGCAAAAGAGACAAACTGACCTCAATCAATAAGCTCAAAATGGTCTATCATCCTCGAATGATAGCCACAACAACAAGACTAACCTCAGAAGGACTTGAAGAAAAGAATGCCATCCTCGAATGACAACTCACAAAAGATCCTCGGATCTAACACGAAACCATCCTCGAATGGAAACGCAATGGTATATCGGCCTCAGTCGATAACCAAAAACACAAAGACTGACCTCAGACAGACTTTGCAAAAGAGACAGACTGACCTCAATCAATAAGCTCAAAATGGTCTATCATCCTCGAATGATAGCCACAACAACAAGACCAACCTCAGAAGGACTTGAAGAAAAGAACGCCATCCTCGAATGACAATTCACAAAAGATTCTCGGATCTAACACGAAACCATCCGCGAATGGAAACGCAGTGGTATACCGTCCTCAGTCGATAACCAGAAACACAAAGACATGACCTCAGACAGACTTTGCAAAAGAGACAAACTAACCTCATTCAATAAGCTCAAAATGGTCTATCATCCTCGAATGATAGCCACAACAACAAGACCAACCTCAGAAGGACTTGAAGATAAGAATGCCATCCTCGAATGACAACTCGCTAAAGATACTCGGATCTAACACGAAACCATCCTCGAATGGAAACGCAATGGTATACCGGCCTCAGTCGATAACCAGAAACACAAAGACTGACCTCAGACAGACTTTGCAAAAGAGATAAACTGACCTCAATCAATAAGCTCAAAATGGTCTATCATCCTCGAATGATGGCCACAACAACAAAACCAACCTCAGAAGGACTTAAAGAAAAGAATGCCATCCTCGAATGACAACTCACAAAAGATCCTCGGATCTAACACGAAACCATCCTCGAATGGAGACGCAATGGTATACCGGCCTCAGTCGATAACCAAAAACACAATGGAAATAGGACAAGATGGAATGGGATCGTTGTACATAAACTAGAGCCCCGACAAACAGGACTGTTGTTCAAAACGATAACCTGCGACGCGACTGTTTTACAAAACAAGCCGCGGAATGGGTGACCAACATTGATCTGAAAAGACAAGGATGTCTGAAAAATGATATTGGTATCCTCTGTGCGGAGTACTTCAGGTTGAGAAGATATTATAGGTCATACGTAATATACCTCAAAATTGGCCCATGTTGGCATGCATATGTTTGAACTTATGGCGTAATTCTCCATGATGATGGAAATGCTACGCTTTGGAGGATGCAAATGTAATGATGATTATGCAAATGCAAATGCAAAGGATCTCCCGGAAAAGAGACCTCAAGTATCGCAAATGGCTTGACTGGGGAGAAATGATAATCACTGCACTGATCTGATCCATCCTGATGAAGAGGAGACAACTCTGCGGGGAAAGCTGTCAATGATACACCGGCTCTGAACAACCGCCGTCGCCAAAAATAAATTGGACTTTAAGATTGGAGAGACAAGACCCTACTAGAGATGGACCCTTCTTGTACTCTGGTGGGGAAGTGGAGACGTCCTGACTTGGTTGAGAACCAGAGGTATGATCCTGCTGAGGAAGCAAACTGCTGGGGAGGAAAGACGCTCCTTGCACTACTAGGAATTGCCCCTGTATTGAAGGAAGACTTCTACTTGGGGAGGGCAAACATCTCTTGCCATTAATGCTGGAGAAGAACTCCAACTTTACTTCTACTGGGGATGACTGGAGACACCCTAGAGAACACATGTTCCTGTTCAAGCGTACAGAAATGCTCTTCCTGGAAATTTGCTTTTAGCTCTGTTAGCAACACATGTACATGTACCTGCATAAACACAATTGATAGTGCCTACAACATGGAGAGTTAGTTTGGACCTGTATGCCCCAGGCTCACAGAATGAATCATTATCTAGGCATCTCGACACCCTCTCAGAGTTGTATTAAATGTTTTTGTCCTCATGCATGAGTTAGAAAGCATTCAAATGTTCACAACACAATATAAATCACAATTTGCTGGACGTTTCCGCAATCAATCAATGCTAGATGAAAAACAAAACGAGAAATAGATAGTCACAAGCTGACTGAAGTTGAACTTTTATTGATTCGGAAAAATGGCCATGAATAGGCAATACAAAGGAAGCAGTTCCCTGGAAAGAGGAAATAGCCAAAAAGGAAAACAAACTATCCTATTGGCAATGTGAGAAGTGGATCTCATCAAGTTTCAACCCGGTTATGGCTCGTATAACTTCGAGACGATCCGCTCACTTTGCCCCTTTAGAAAGGTAATTGAACTGATCTTCAACCCTTAGAATAACCTCAGTTGCAAATAGGTTGCAAATTTCACAGATTGCAGTCGTTCTTGTTAATCCCTCTTTTGCGTGGATTGCCCTTTCAGGTTTTCAATCCATCGGGATACCCTTTTTTGCCTGAGTTGTTCGATGTGGCTTTTCAACTCAGCGGGTGTACTTTTTTTTTTAAGATTTCCCTAATTTTTGTTCAAGCCTTTTATTCTGTTTTTGGCTCGCCGGGATTCCCATTTTTTCCTGAATCTTTATTTTGTTTTTATCCAGCGGGTCCTTTTTACACGAAGTATTTTCTTACTGCGTCTGCGTTGACAGGGGATTGGAAGTCTTCTCCGTCCATGGTTGTCAGCATCAAGGCTCCACCTGAGAAAACCTTTTTAACCATGAACGGCCCTTCATAATTAGGTGTCCACTTGCCCCTGTGATCGTCAAGAGGAGGAAGAATCCTTTTCACCACCAAGTCACCTGGTATGTACCTCTGTGGTCGTACCTTCTTATCAAAAGCCTGCTTCATCCACCGCTGATACAACTGTCCACGACATACAACTGCTAGACGTTTTTCTTCAATGAGGCTCAATTGATTATATCTAGATTGGAGCCACTCAGCATCATCTAGCTTAATCTCCATCATTAACCTCAACTAGGGGATTTCCACTTCAATTGGTAGGACTGCCTCCATACCATATACCAGTGAGAACAGGGTTGCCCCTATTGAAGTACGCACTGACGTTCTGTACCCATGCAACGCAAATGGTAGCATCTCATGCCAGTCCTTGTATGTTACAACCATCTTCTTCACAATCTTCTTGATGTTCTTGTTTGCCGCCTCGACGACGCCATTCATCTTCGGGAGGTATGGAGAAAAGTTGTGATGCTCTATTTTGAAATCCCGACACAAGATAGCCATCATCTTGTTGTTGAGATTAAAACCATTATCAGTAATGATTCTTTCTGGAATTCCATACTGGAAAATGATGTCTCTTTTAATAAACCAGGCTACCACTTGTTTAGTGACATTGGCATAAGATGCCGCTTCGACCCACTTCGTGAAGTAGTCTATAGCAACCAGGAAGAAAGCGATGACCGTTAGAAGTTTTCGGCTCGATCTTCCCAATCATATCAATGCCCCACATGGAGAACGACCATGGTGAAGACATGACACTCAATGGATTCGGAGGCACATGGACCTTATCGGCATAAATCTGACACTTGTGACATTTACGGGAGTATTTACAGCAATCGGATTCCATGGTGATCCAATAATATCCTGATCTCAATAATTTCTTGGCCATAGCATGTCCTCCAGCATGGGTACCAAATGAGCCTTCATGAACCTCTTGCATCAATAGGTTTGCTTCGTGTCTATCCATGCATCTGAGCAGAACCATGTCGAAGTTTCGCTTGTATAGAACACCATCTTGATTCAAGAAGAAACCACCTGCCAGTCTTCTGAGGGTCTTCTTGTCTTTACTGGATGCCCCAGCTGGGTATTCTTGAGCCTTCAAGAAATGCTTGATATCATGATACCAAGGTTTGTTACCTTCACCACTATCAACTGCAAAGACATAAGCAGGTCTTTCAAGACAGGAGACCATGATTCGAGGCACGGAATTCTCTTGACAAACTTTAATCATAGACAATAAAGTTGCTAGAGCATCGGCGAACTGGTTTTCATCTCGAGGAATATAATTCAACTGGACTTTGGTGAAGAAAGTTAACAGCCTCCTGACATAATCTCTGTAAGGAACCAAGTGAGGTTGATGAACTAACCATTTGCCATTGACTTGATTCACCACCAGAGCAGAATCTCCGAAGATCTCGAGGTTCTTGACTCGCAAGTTGATTTCCTCTTTGACCCCCATGATGCAAGCTTCATACTTTGCCTCATTGTTAGTGCATTCGAAAGTAAACCGAGCAGCTAAAGGTGTATGGACTCCTTCTGGAGAGATGATAACGGCACCTACTCCACTTCCATTCATGTTCACAGCTCCGTCAAACATCAACTTCCATTTGGATTCAGGGTCTGGCCCCTCCTCCGGAAGTGGTTCTTCACAGTCTTTCAACTTGAGGAACATGATGTCCTCATCCAGAAACTCGAATTTCATGGGTTGATAATCATCAATTGGCTTCTGAGCCAAGTATTCCGACGATACACTTCCTTTGATTGCCTTTTGCGAAGTGTCATGGATATCATACTTTGTTAGTATCATCTGCCGTCGGGCTACCCTTCCTGTCAGAGCAGGCTTCTCGAAAATGTATTTCATAGGACCCATATTGGAAATTAAGAGAGTGGTGTGAGCCAGCGTGTACTGTCTTAGTCGGCGAGCAGCCCATGCCAAAGCGCAACAAGTTTTCTCGAGTAGTGAGTAGTGTGTCTCACAATCGGTAAACTTTTTGCTAAGGTAATAAATGGCGTACTCTTTTCGACCAGACTCATTCTGTTGACCCAGCACACATCCCATCGATCCTTCAAGCACGGTAAGATACATGATCAAAGGTCTCCCTGGTACCGGAGGCATGAGAATTGGAGGTTCTAGCAGGTATTCTTTGATTCGGTCAAAGGCTTGCTGGCAGTCTTCATTCCATTTAATGGCGTGATTTTTCCTCAGAAGCTTAAAGATGGGCTCACACGTGGCCGTTAAGTGAGAGATAAATCGTGCAATGTAGTTTAGTCTCCCTAAGAAACCACGCACTTGCTTTTCATTCTTTGGCTCAGGCATCTCTTGGATGGCTTTCACTTTGGCTGGATCAACCTCAATTCCTCGCTCACTAACAATGAAGCCAAGTAGCTTGCCGGAACGGACCCCGAAGGTGCACTTATTCGGATTCAACCTCAATCTGAACTTCCGGAGTCTGTCAAACAACTTTGCTAGATTAACCAAATGCTCTTCTTCTGTTTGGGATTTTGCTATCATATCATCAACACAAACCTCAATTTCATGATGAATTATGTCGTGAAATAGCGTCACCATCACCCGCTGATAAGTGGCCCCAACATTCTTCAGGCCAAACGGCATGACCTTGTAACAGAAAATGCCCCAAGGCGTGATGAAGGTTGTCTTTTTCATATCATCGGGAGACATCTTAATCTGGTTATAACCGGAAAACCCGTCCATGAAAGAGAACACAGAAAACTGAGCAGTATTATCGAAGAGCACATCTATGTGAGGCAAAGAGAAGTCATCTTTAGGGTTGGCCCTGTTCAAATCCCTATAGTCTACACACATCCTGACCTTACCGTCTTTCTTAGGGACCGGCACAATGTTGGCAACCCACGGAGGGTAACTGGTCACGGCCAAGAAACCAGCATCAAACTGCTTTTGTACTTCCTCTTTTATCCTGATTGCCATATCAGGACGTGTGCACCTCAACTTCTGCTTCACTAGAGGGCAGTCTTCTCTCAGAGGTAGCTTGTGCACCATAATTTCAGTGTCTAAACCAGGCATATATTGGTAAGACTGTGCAAAGACATCAACATACTCTCGAAGCATAGCAATTAAATGAGTCTTGATAGATTCTTCTAATGCGGCCCCGATCTTTACTTCTTTCTTGTCCTCTTCGGTACCCAGGTTTATCATTTGACAGCTTCTTCGTGCGGCTGAATCATCTTCTCCTCCTGTTTAAGCAGTCTGGCCAATTCTTCAGGTAGTTCGCAATCCTCTTCACCCTCCTCATCGGCTTGATAAATTGGATTGTCAAAGTCATACTCAGCCATAACAGGGTTGTTATTGATAAGATCCGGTGACGAGCACCTGCATGAATGGTGATTCATGCAAGGCTTTAGCAAAAACTTGAGAAAATGAGAAACATTGCCATTTTAAAACTTTTCTTTCTTTTTGAAAAACAAAAGCAAAAAATGAAAGACAAAGAACAACATTGATGAATGTGAAACGTCGGCTTTATTTATGATTATGAATTATGTTAGGAACAAAATAATCCTTACAAAAAGCCACTATGCCCCGGGCAAGACATAGTGCTTGAATACAGAAAAAACAGAAACAAATATTATTACACTTCGAAAGAGGTGACTGAGATAAGCCTTTCTGATGTCGAATTTCTAAGTTGAGTCCCTGGAACAGCAGGCCTGATCCACTCATCTAAGTCACAGTCACTATCAACTGTGTCATCCTGCACGGCACTAACGCTTCCATAATCCACCATTCCCGCACTCGTGAAAGTAATCGGGCCTTGATGACCTCTAGCACTCGGATTAGACGATGATTGCCCAGGATGGTAACCAATTCCGAACATATCTTTCTTTTCTGGCACTTCTACTGGACTGCCCCAGCCTTCTCATATCCCAGATTCTACCACTTCAAGAGCTTGCTTATAAGAGGCTATGGAAACCCCCTTCTTCGGTTCTTCAAGAGAAGCTGCCACTGCAGACGCTTGTTCAGTTTTCAGGGGTTCAAAAGCCTGACATGGAGTTTCAAATATTTCGCCATCCACCTCCACATACTTGAATGAAGCCAGATGACTAACAAAAATGTCTTCTTCCCCACTGACAGTTACAATTTGACCTTCCCATACGAACTTTAGCTTTTGGTGAAGTGTGGACGATATTGCTCCTGCTGAATGTATCTAAGGTCTTCCGAGCAAACAACTGTATGCAGGTTGTATATCCATTACGTAAAATGTGGTATTGAAGATTTGTGGACCTACTTTAATTGGTAAATCCACCTCCCCGAACACTGATCTCCTCGACCCATCAAATGCTCTAACTACCAGGTCGCTAGGCTTTAGAACTACTCCATCATAATCTAACTTCATCAATGCCTTCTTGGGCAAAACATTCAACGATGATCCAGTATCTACAACCACGTGAGAAAGTACCGCACCCTTACATTCTAAAGAGATATGCAGTGCCCGATTATGAGCATGCCCTTCAGATGTTAGATACATATCTGTAAAGCCCAATCTGTGACTGGCATTGACACTAGATACCACCGCTTCCAACTGATTTACTGAAATATCCTGAGGCACATACGCCTTGTTCAGAATATTCAAGAGGGCCTTCCTGTGGGAATCATAACACATGAGCAAGGACAAGATGGAAATCCTCGACGGAGTCTGCTGCAGATGGTCCACAATCTTGTAGTCGTTCCTTTTGATAATTCTTAGAAATTCTGCAGCTTCTTTTTCAAAGGTAACGTCTGGATCAATTACTGGTGCGGGCTCATTGACGACCATTGTCTACTTCCCTCTTGCCTTAGCCTGGGCCTCTGCGGTGTCTCTGGGTGGTATCACACTATTTCTTAGTGTTTCCGGCGCAAATAAACTTCCACTTCTAGTAAAGCCCCCTACTCCAACGTTTTCTACTTGAGATGGGGTCGCACTAGACGTGGCCAACTCTTGCTTCTGGCCGTTACAGTATACTTCGCCACCATAATTCCAGGGAATGGCTTTATCGCTCTGATATAATACTGGCCCTGCAGTAGTAATCGTTATCGGTGCTACTCTGGCCTGTGGAGGAACTTGAGATGGATCGTAGAATATGGTTATTGTAGAGACTTCCCTTTCCTTTACAACCTTGTCAAACTGCAACACTCCTTCATTAATCATGTCCTGGATCCTTACTTTCAACTGCTCACAACCATTTGTAGCTTCAGCACATCCTAGACAATCAACTTCGCACCCAAGAAAAACTCCCTTTTGTGACAAGCAAACTTTAACAACACTCAACGGAGTCTGCAAGTCGTTGACATCGCGCACCAGGTTTAGATTCTCCCCTTCATCAACTTCCCCAATCGTACCTCTGTGAGGAGGCATGAGGTTCTGAATTACATTAGGAGTAGGAGTGAAATTAATCGCTTTAGACTCCAGTAGGTCTTGAACAACATTCTTCAGTGCTTTGCAATTCTCTGTGGTATGCACGGGAGCTCCAGAATGAAATTCGTATATGGCGTTTGTATCATAACCCTCAGGGATTTGGCCCGGCTTCGGGGGTTGTAAAGTTCGGAGTTGAACCATCTGGAGTTGTAGGAGATTCTTCAAAAGTTGTGAATAGGACATCGACGGAGCTTCGAAATGTCTTTCTCTGGTCTTCTGGGGGTAATATGGACGAGGAGCTCTTTGTTGATACCCTTGCTGGGGATGTTGTTGTGGTTGTTGGACTTGTTGTTGAACAGGTTGAGCTGAGATAGTGACAGGGAACACTTGCTGATAAAAACCTATGTTACTTCCTCCCCACTACGCGTACACTGCCCCAGTCTCTCCTTCTCTCCTCTTCACGAAGGGCTTCTTGACACTAGAACTAGAAGCACCCTTGTTCTGAATCTTCCCTTGCTTGATCCAACTTTCTATTCTCTCGCCAATCAAGATGATATCTGAAAATCCACTTGAGGAACATCCAGCTAGCCTTTCCATGAAATACCCAGGGAGGGTATCCAGGAACAGGTCTACCATTTCTCTCTCCAGCAAAGGCGGTTGCACTCTAGCGGCCACTTTGCACCACCTTTGCGCATAATCTTTGAAGCTCTCGGAGTTCATCTGAGTCAGACTCTGAAGTTGAGTGCGACTAGGCGCCATGTCGATATTATACTGATACTGCTTGAGGAATGCTTCTCCCAATTCCTTCCAGTTTCTTATAGAGCTTCTCTCTAGCTTCATATACCATTCCAAGGACCCTCCGGAAAGACTATCTTGGAAGAAGTACATCCAGATCTTTTCATCCCTAGTATGGGCAGCAATTTTTCGGTAGAATGCTTGCAAGTGAGTCTTTGGGCAGGAGCTACCGTTATACTTATCCTCAAAGTGTCTCTACACTCGAGGGCTTTGAATTTCTCAGCAAGCATCAAAAAGTCTTGAACATTTCCTTCCCCGCCGAACCCCATGTCATTGTTGAAAGAAGGGAACTGGTCCTCTTGCCTGTCTTGTACCGGAATGAAAGTTGTTGTGCCCTGATCTGGAACTTGAGGTCCACCTGGGCCATTGTTTGTGTTAGGAGGAGCCACTTGGACGTCAGGAGTGGTTACAGGGATATTAGTCTGAGGAGGGTTGAGCCCTTGAATTGCATTCCTCAAATCTTGTTGTCCCTGAGCCATCCCTTGCATCATGACCATGAATTCTCCCATTCTGGGGCGAAACTCATTAAGCTCAGTTTGCATAGCATCCATGACTGTCCTCTGGTTGCTGCGAGTTGCGTAGCGATGTGGGATATCTTGTCGGAGATGCCAAGTCTTGGCAACTCTCGCAATCTTTGCCTGAAACACAGATAAGTTAAGCATCATGTAGAAAACCTGCAAAAACAAAGAAGAACATGCAAATGATGCATATGCAATGCAATGTGTTCCTTTTATCCTCAAGGTTTTTTTTCCGGTCCTGGTATTAGGAGAATAATAATTGGGAAGAAGATCCATATGATGTTCAAATAACGTGACGACCGTGGAGAATTGGTGCTCATTACCCTGTGTCGGTGCAACAGATAACAAACAAGAGATTCAAAGCAAGTCAGTCACATAAACTAAAGTTTGAAACAACAAAGTCCCCGAAGGGTGCCAATCAAAAGAACAACAAAGTATATCAATAAAAGGAATCCCACAATAAGCATGTGGGTAATCTAAGTACAATAGCATGAAACTAAACTCTAGGGAGCTCTAAGTCTTGTAGCCTCCAGCTAAGACGCTTGACATTCTGGAACAACTGAGCTATATCTGGATGATCGGGCTCCTGGATGAGTCTCTGGATGAGGAGGTCCCTTAGATCAAAGGAAGCATGTAACTCTTCAATCTGCTGCAAGAAAGCCATCTCATTCTCTTTGCTCGGACCCGGCTCGACCTTTGACTTTTTCACATCAGCTCGAAGCTTCAGCTCTTCAACTTCTTTCGGACATCTTTAGCTATTCGTTGACTCTTTGTCATCTGATGAAGGTATTCTCTTTGTTGCTCTTGTGCCTTCTAAACTAACTTCCCTTGCTCAACCAGGGCATCCTGAAGGTTCTTGATCTTCAACTCAAATTCAGCTTCTACCTCCTTTTGCTTTTTCTGATTATCGCTCCACTTATCTTGCCAAAGTGTGATGGCTTCATTAGCCTCATTCATTTCTTTCTTATCCTTTCGGCGCTGACTCGCCTTATGTATCTCAGCCAATCCTCTCTTCCTAAAGTATAGTTCTCTTTCCTCAAAGTCCTTCTGCTTAAGTCGAACTGTCTCTTCAGCTCGGATAGCTCTATCTTCTAACTGCTGGTTCTGAATCATCAATTTCTGACAAGAATTGTAAGCCTCCTGATTCTCAACTCTAAGCTGCTTGATCAATGCTTCCAATTTCTGGTAATCTTCCAAAGGCACCGTTGTTGGAGGTGGAGTTGGTATAGAAAAAGGTACTAGAGCCGTTTGGACCTCCTCCTTTATCCAAGCTTCAAATTTAGGGAACATCTGGTTATTGCTCTTGCCTAGACATGTCGTGTCTTTTCTTTTGATAACCTTCCAAGAACCTGCAACTTTTCTGACCGACGAAAGATTGTCTTTCACCGAGAAGTAGAAAGTTTGGAATAACTCGGATTCATCGGGGATCTCTCTGAGCGCGTACCATAACTATCATCTTAAGAGAATAGGGTTGTAGTTGATACCTCCTGATACTCCTAATAAAGGCACATTGAGGTAATTCCCACAGCTGGTAATGAAACTCTTTCCTTTCAACCTCAAAGTAAACCATCTAATATCTCTGGTAGACAATGTACTTAGCTTCTGGGCCCAAGTAGTATTAGGATCAGTGAAACTCTCAGTGGTAGGCAAATGTCTCATGACCCACCTGTAGAATAAGGGAGCATAACATCTAACTAGACCTCCTCGCTTCTTCTCATTCTTATAGTGCACTGAATAATACAAGTCACCCAGGAGAGTGGGCACCGGATTCTTCATCACAAATAAATAAATATCATTTATGTCCACAAATTTGTCCATATCAGCGAACAGGATGATCCCGTAAATGGATAGTGCTAAGATGGCGCAAACAGAATCCCACTTATTTGTCACTGCAAGTTCTCCAGCCTTTCTAACCAGATACTCCAGAGTGAAACCAAGTACTTTTGCTTTGGTGGTAGACAGATTTGCAGATACTTTAGATGAGCTCAAATAAAGAGCTTTAGCGATATCAGCATGGGTTGGTCTTGTCATCTCTGAGTTGAAAGGAATCTGATCATTGATTTACACTCCCATAATCTTAGCATACTCTTCCAGTAAAGGACCCAACTGAAAGTCATGAAATGTGAAACACCTGAGCTGTGGGTTGTAATACTTCAACAAAGTGTGAATGGCGCTTCTTTGAGTGTTATCCAAGTTGAATACCAAGTCTAGAATATCACCATACTTTTCCTTGAAGTATCCCAGATGCCCCGGGGTAATAAGAGACACCATTTGGTTGATCAAGTCCACTTTGGTATCAAAAAATTTGTAGTGCACAGTCCTTTTTCTGACGTCTTCCATTCTGCAGCAATGATATGACCAGGAACCGGGAGTAATGCAAACCCTGAGAATAAAAGAAACACAAATAATTAATGATGTTATGATGCTTATGCAAGGCGAGGCATGTGATCAGGGAAGTGTCTGTGATGTGCCAATCATATAATCAGGTGTCGGTGCAAGGTCATCATATCAACATATTACAATAACAATCCCTCTGATCCGGGATCCATATCTTAGAACCAGAGAACCAGATCAAAAAACTGAACCAATGGCAAAGTGGGTATGCTGAACGTCTCAGGGTTCCTGCAAACCTGTAAACCACTCCCAATCTCACGGGTATGCTACTCGGGTCAACATCGCGGACTCTCAAAGCCGAATAGAAATAATACGTTCACCATTTCTGAGAAATGGTTCATGACCAAATTAGGGAATTGGTTTGGCATTATGTACTACTCAGGGAGGCCTCAGCTGAGTTCGGAAAAACAAGCATCCATCATAAGTACCCAGCTTCAAGCACTGAATCGAGAAACAATAGTACATTCATCTCGAAGGATACAATACTACCGTCATACGAACAGTTTGCTTTAACTGGATTCCTATGAGAGAACCAAGCCATCCTATGCGAGTTCCCAGTGGGCCCTCGGATGCGAGTGGGTTTGCCAACAAATGTGTGAAGGTGCGCAAAACACAAGGAAGGGGGGTTGGAATTGGGCTTTCTGGAATAATAAAAATTAACTTCTAATGACACGTTTAATTTATCCCGGTTCGTTTGAACTCAAACTACGTCCAGTCCACCCGCCAAGGTGATTTTGCCTCTACTGAGGTCTTAATCCACTATTCAATAAGAATACACACAAAGACCTATCGTCAATGTCCTCTTGAGTCTTCTGACTAAACTTAGTCACTCAAGGAATAGAATAACTATTACAAAAAATATAATAAGCAAGTAACTTAGAATGCTTCTTGATAAGCACGTATCACTGAGTGAAAGTTACACTAATAAGCACAATGTGATTTAATTGATTTGCGTAAATAATATAAGATGCGTTGTATTGCGTTTTGTTACTGATTTCTTCAAATGGAGTCCTTTATATAGTTCTTGAGAAAGTAGCCGTTGGAGACATCTTGAATCAAATTAGGATATACTTTAATACCTTAATTTCCTTCCATAAGTAGAGATACTTGTCTTTGTATATTAAAGAAAATATTCTTTAATTAAAGTCTTTTAATAAGGATACCAGCATCTTCTAAGCGGAGATCAGAGATAATAAATAAGAGATGCGCAGCCAATGAATATGTAATTTAATGCTGGATTCTCCTTTGAGAGTATCTTCTATAATGGATCTTCTTAGCTCGTACGGTTTACTTAAATGAGATTGTCTTCTACACAAGAGTAATTATATTCATTAGAACTTCTAATATGAAAAGCTTTGTTATCATCAAAACACTTAGAGGTTCAGAACCATAATTGTTCTAACAATCTCCCCCTTTTTGATGATGACAAAACATTTTAAATAAGGAGAATAAAGTTTAATGAATTTAAGTGAACTCCCTTTGATTAGAAGAAAAACTTCTTTCAGATGTTCCATGATTCTTAGCTCCCCCTGAGTTGATTACTTGACCTGTTTCTTTTCATGATAACAACTCAAATAGATTTATTTAGAATTAAATGTAAGAGGCAGATTATGGTAAACTGCTATGGAACAGAATCATTTACGTTTCTCCCCCTTTTTGTCATAATCAAAAAGATTCAGAGCAAGAAAAATATAAGACATAACCAATAGATTAAAAACAATTAGAAGCAGACACGAAAAAATAGTAGCAGTTCAAAGAGTTATGCAGAAGCAGAAGATAAAATAACATAACAGCGAATGCAGAAGATAAAAAAATTAGGGGTTCATCTTAGTGACTAAGGTCTCCAACAAAGATTTGATGTCAGATGAAGATTCCACTTGCTTGCTGAGTAAAGTCTTCATTTCAGCAGTAGTTTCTTCTTGCTTATTCAGACGTTCTTTCACCAGCTGATTTTCTTTCTTCAATTCTTGTAGAGTTTGCAGAACAAAATTTGTAGCCAGAGGTTCTTCAGTTTCTGGAGCAGCTTGAGTATCAGGTCCATCAGCATTTTCTTCTACAGAAGATACCAAGACCATTTGAAGTGCTGAGAGTTCATCCAGAGGTTCTGACTCTGTCCAGGGCTTGTTATCCAGCAGAAGAGGTTTAGCCTGTTCAACATTTGAGACTACTGCTTGAAGGTACTCACAGAAGTTCTGATGAGCAACATCATAGCAGATGTCCTTAAGTCTTTTGGACTCAGCATTAAACCATTTTCTGAGAGTATCCCACAGAAAATCAGACTCAGCTGGATCTGTAAGCTCTGAGCATGCAGACTTCAGATCCTCTAACTTTAATTTCAGTCCTGTTTCAAAAGCTAGAAGTAAAGCAGAAATGTCTGTTCTAGTTGGTTTTGGTTTTGGTATGGGTATTGCTCTTTTGTTTGACATGGAGGACAGTATTTGTAGGGCTTCAAAGTCAATAGATGTTCGGAGAGGATTTTCATTTGCTGTTTCTTCTGGAGTATCAGGAATGTGAATGACAGTAGGTGAGTTTGGTGGTGTAGATATATAAGAGGAAAGTGAGTTTTCTCTAGTGGGAGATATTCTGGGTGGATGTTCAGGAGATGGAAGTGGAACAGAATCTGAGTCTTGAAAATGTTCAAGATCAAGATCTAGAGCATCTTGCAAAGCAGTTTGTGTTTCAGTTGTTGGAGAGCGATCAATATCAGATAGTGGAGTATTATCAATGGGTATGTCAAAGTCAGAAATATTTTGTGGTTGATGGGTTTCAGTTTCTGGTGGATATAAAGATGAGAGGATGGATGCTACGGCAGAAGTCGCAGGGATTTCAGTTTGAATGGGATTAATATTTTGAGGTGGTTCAGAGGCAGGAATTTGTTCAGATGGGATATCAGAAGATGGTTGGCTAGAAGATAAGGTGCTAGAAGGTAGTTCAGACACTTCTATATTTACTGCTTCTACCACAGAAATGTAATCAGAGTTAGAAGCAGAAGATTTACCTGATGTTCTAGATGATTTTGGCATCTTCTGAGAAGGTTCTTCAGCAGTCTTTCTCTTCTTTAGTCTTAAGGAGGCAACGTCTGGAGCTTTTTGTTTGAGTTCTATTGGCTTGAACTGAGGTTCCATACCTTGACGCTTGCAGATATCCAGGTAGTTGATTACAACATCTGCAGGTGTATCAGATGAAAAGAGAGGGAAGTCCTCCAATGGAATCCTTCTGGTGCTGATTACTTCTCTAGAATGAAGAACAGGTTCTTGCTGAATAGATGTAATGAACTTCATCTTTTTCAGGTTCTTAGCATTCAGAGGTTTGCCAACATCTGTTTCTAAGAGTTCAGTTTGTTTTAACTCTGCTAGGAAGTCTACTAGCTTGTTCTGGCAGAGTATATCAGAAATGATACGTCCAAAGGGAATCCAATCCCTTTTGGTCTTCTCACCATCTCTGGTTTCCTTCACACTGACTCTAAGATTCTGGAAGAGAGTGTGTGCAAGGTTGATTTTCTTCTTTTTGGAAATGAAGTAGAGAAGAAATTGTTGGTCCAGGTTGATGTAGTCTGGAGAATTGGTAGGTTTCCTGTGACAGATTGTCCCAAGAATAATTTTTGCCCAAATACGGAGGGGAGTCTTCAAGTCTTTGATTTTGTTGGAGGGTTTTCCAGAGGTAAAAATTTCTTTTGCTATCACAGCAGTATCAGATGCTTTGTCCATGTCACTGCATTTGATACCGTTTCCATCAGCTTCAAGAAGTTTAGCAAGATGGTCTTCAGAGATAACCACCTTTTTCCCAAGCACATGAGAGGTAACCTGTGCGTCATTTGAAGATGCATAAACCCAGAATTCTTTGACCAGTTTAGGAAAGACTGGTCCCATTAATCTGTCAAAATACTTTTCCCAGCCCTGAGCTTCAACATGCGGGAGGAGATCAAAACCGTTTTCCTTTAAGCTTTCGAAATCCACAAATAACTCACACAGTACTTCCAATTTTTCAGTTGGAGTTGAGAGAGTCTTTTCGGGCTCAACATAGAAAGCATCAGAAAAATCTTTGCGTTGAGATGATGAAGCCATTAGTTACTAAGATGAAATTTGAGGGTTTAGGGTTTATAAAAAATTTGAGAAGAAGCAAGAAGGAGAGTGAGAAAATTCAGTAAGACTAAGATACGGGTAAAATTTGAAAGTGAGAGAAACACTTGATATAAATAGAAAAATAAAGCATTTAATTAGTTGAGAAATTAGTGGGAAAATTTAAGTTTAAAAACATAATGATTAAAAGCATTAAATGCGCTGACATGGGGTAATGCGTAAACGATTCTGGAACAGTTACCCAAGAGATTTTCTTGCCTTTTTGGTGTCAAACCTAGCCGTATCAGATTCCAGAATCTCAACAGTTATCCTTCTGAGAGAACAGTTGCCAATGCATGTTCTGTCACTATTTAGAATTTGGACACGTGTTTTGATTCTGATGGAAATCCTTAAAGCTTTGTTGACAATTGTTGATTTGAAGATCTGCAAATTAATCCTTTGAACAGAAGTTCTAAGAATGAAACAATTAGAGCATAGCATCTTCTGAGATAATCGTATAGAAGATAAATAACAGAACTTCTAGGTGATAAAAACATATAAGTAAAGAATTTTCATTCTGGACATAATTTCATGCTAAGGTTAGTTAGTATGAAATTAAATCTATCTTCTGAAAGGGGTTTTGTAAAAATATCAGCCCATTGGTGATTTGTGTCTATAAATTTTAACATTAAAATTCCCTTCTGAGTATAGTCCCTAATGAAGTGATGTTTAACTTCTATGTGTTTAGCTCTAGAATGTAAAATTGGATTTTTAGAGAGACAAATAGCAGATGTATTGTCACAGAGGATTGGAATGTTACTCTCATAGATATTGAAATCCTCAAGCTGATTTTTCATCCAGAGCATCTGAGTACTGCATCTAGCTGCTACAATGTATTCAGCTTCTGCAGTTGATAATGCTATGGTTGGCTGTCTTTTGCTAGACCAAGAGATTAGATTGTCTCCTAGAAATTGACAACTTCCAGAAGTACTTTTTCTTTTTGTTCTGTCTCCAGCAAAATCAGCGTCACAATATCCTACAAGTTTATACTCTTCTGATCTTCTGTAATACAGACCAAGATTAGTAGTACCTTTCAGATATCTAAAGATTCTCTTAACTGCTGTTAAGTGAGTTTCTCTAGGATCTGATTGGAATCTAGCACATAAACATACACTGTATAGAATATCTGGTCTAGAAGCAGTTAGATAGAGGAGAGATCCAATCATACCTCTGTAGAGCTTCTGATCTACTTTCTTACTTACCTCTTCTTTCTCCAAGATACAAGTAGGATGCATAGGAGTTTTGGATATTGTGCTTTCTGATAAATCAAATTTCTTCAGAAGTTCTTTTACATATTTGCTTTGATGGATATATGTTCCTTTTGATGTTTGATTTATTTGAATTCCCAGAAAGAACTTTAGTTCTCCCATCATGCTCATTTCAAATTCTTCCTGCATAGATTTAGCAAATTCCTTTCCCAAGGCACTTTTAGTAGAACCAAAAATTATATCATCTACATAAATTTGACATATCAGAAGATCATTTTTAATGTTTTTACTGAAAAGAGTTGTATCCACTTTCCCTCTGATGAACTTATTTTCTAGAAGAAAATTACTTAGTCTTTCATACCAAGCTCTAGGAGCTTGTTTTAAACCATATAATGATTTTTTGAGTTTATAAACATGTTCTGGAAATTTTGTATTTTCAAAACCAGGGGGTTGGTGTACATACACTTCTTCATCAATATAACCATTTAAAAATGCACTTTTGACATCCATTTGATATAGAATAATATTATGATTTACAGCAAATGATATTAGAAGTCTGATTGATTCTAACCTGGCGACTGGTGCATAGGTTTCTGTATAGTCAATTCCTTCTTGTTGACTATAACCTTGTGCAACCAGTCTTGCTTTATTTCTGACAACTTCTCCTTGCTCATTTAGCTTGTTTCTGAATACCCATTTGGTGCCAATTATGTTGAATCCTCTGGGCCTAGGAACTAGATCCCACACATCATTTCTGGTGAATTGATTAAGTTCTTCTTGCATAGCCAGAATCCAATCATTTTCTGATAGAGCTTCTTCTATAGAAGATGGTTCAATCAGAGAGACAAGTCCCATTAACGTCTCTTCAGAGTTTTTGAATGAAGATCTTGTTCTGATTGGTTCATCTTTCTTTCCCAAGATTTTATCTTCTGGGTGATTAATATTGCTTCTGGATAGCTTCTTCTGAATGGGTTCTTCAGGTGTTGTTGGAGAAGTTGTATAGTCTTGATCTTTAGATGATTGATCTTTAGAAGTTCTGTTTGTAGAGATTTCTACTTCTATATCTGCAGAAAATTTATTCTGCTTTGGTTTTTCAGAACCAAGCTTATCATCAAATCTGACATGAATTGATTCTATCACAATTCGTGTTTCTGTATTGTATACTCTGTATCCCTTAGAGCGTTCAGAGTATCCTAACATATAACACTTTTGTGCCTTAGAATCAAATTTATTCAGAGTATCAAGAGTATTTAACATAAAACAAATACATCCAAAAGGATGGAAATAAGAAATGTTGGGCTTTTTGTTCTTCCACAATTCATAAGGAGTCTTTTCAAGAATAGGTCTTATAGAGATTCTATTCTGAATATAGCATGTTGTATTTACTGCTTCTGCCCAAAAGTGTTTAGCCATATTAGTCTCATTTATCATGGTTCTGGCCATCTCTTGTAATGTTCTATTTTTACGTTCTACAACCCCATTTTGTTGTGGAGTTCTAGGACAAGAAAAATCATGAGAGATGCCATTTTCATTAAAAAATGATTCTAATTGTCTATTTTCAAATTCTCCACCATGATCACTTCTGACCTTAATGATTTTAGATTCTTTTTCATTTTGCACTTGTTTGCAGAAGTTAGAAAATACAGCAATTGACTCATCCTTGTGTCTAAGAAACTTTACCCATGTCCATCTGCTGAAGTCATCTACGATCACCAATCCATACTTTTTGCCATTGACAGAAGCAGTTTTCACTGGTCCAAACAAATCAATGTGCAAAAGTTCTAATGGTCTAGAGGAAGATACAACATTTTTAGCTTTAAAACCAGTTTTTGAAAATTTGCCTTTCTGACATGCTTCACACAAAGCTTCTGAGTTGAACTTCAAATTTGGAAGTCCTCTGACCAGATTGAGTTTGTTAAGTTGAGATATTCTTCTCATATTAACATGTCCTAATCTTCTGTGCCAGACCCATTGCTCAGTTTCCACAGACATTAGACATTTTACGTTTTGAATTTTTAATTCTGAAAGCTTTATTTTATAAATGTTGTTCTTTCTCTTTCCACTAAAGAGGATTGTTCCATCTTTCTGACTAACAGCTTTACAGAACTTTTGATTGAAGATTATGTCATAGCCATTATCACTTAATTGACTTATGGATAATAAATTATGCATTAATCCTTCTACAAGTAGAACATTAGAGATAGAGGGAAGATTTCCATTACCAATAGTTCCGGAGCCAATTATTCTTCCTTTTTGATTGCCTCCATAACCTACGTGGCCTCCATCTTTTAATTCAAGGCTTTGGAACATATGCTTTCTTCCCGTCATGTGACGTGAGCATCCAAAGTTCAGGTACCATGATTGGTGTTTCAGTTTTGCTGTTAAAGACATCTGCAACATACACAATTTTATCCTTGGGTACCCATATTCTTCTGGGTCCTTGTTTGTTAGTTTTTACAAACTTCTGATTCATTTTAGTTTTTAGATCAGAACTTGTAGAACAAGATGACTCACTGGTGTATATAAGATCATGATTATGACCATAGGTGAAATGAGAACTTAGAGGAGTATTAGTATTTATGACAATGTCATCAATATTTTTTAACTTCAGAGTTTCTTTATTTTTCACATAGCCTATGCCTCTTCTTTCATTTCTGCTAACGCCATAGATCATAAAAGCAATCTTACTTCTATCTAAGCTTTTAGTGAGAAATTGTTGAAAGCTATAATCATATTGTTTTATGATATTATCAGAATTGATTAGATCTTCTAATTCAGATTTCGTCTGAGCTTTAAGTTTCTCAAAAGAGTTTTTACATTCAAAGAGGTTTTCTTTCAGCTCAGAGTTTTCTGTTTTTAGTTTTCTAACTTCTTTTAATTCAGATACTAGACTTTGTTTAATGTCTTTGTATTTGAATTGAAGCTTCTGATATTTTTCAAGAATTTCTGAGAGGCTAGCTTCTAACTGAGGTCTAGAAAATTTAGAAAATACCTCTTCTGAATCTGATTCTAACTCTGATTCTGATGAGTGATCATCTTCTGGTATGTTTGCCATCAATGCAATATTTGCTTGTTCATCTTCAGAATCTGACTCTGCTTCAGATGATTCAGAATCATCCCATGTTGCCATGAGACTCTTTTTCTTTTCTCTGCTGAATTTGTTTCTGGGTTTTTCTTTCTGAAGTTTTGGACATTCACTTTTATAGTGTCCTGGTTCTTTGCATTCGTAGCACACAACTTCTTTGCTTCTGGGTTTCTTGTGACCAGATGTTGATTCAGAATAATTATTTGTTTTTCTGGTATTTCTGAACTTCTTCTGACGATGCTTCCAGAGTTGTTGAACTCTTCTTGATAGGAGAGATAATTCATCTTCTTCTGATGAACATCCAGAGCTTTCTTCTTCTTCTGCCTGTAAAGCTTTAGAAATATGTTTGTTAGATTTAAGAGCTACAGACTTACCTTTCTTCTGGGGTTCATCTTCTTCTAATTCAATCTCATGACTTCTCAAGGAGCTGATCAGTTCTTCTAAGGAAATTTCATTCAGATTTTTTGATAACTTTAAAGCAGTGACCATGGGCCTCCAAGCTTTTGGTAAACTTCTGATGATTTTCTTAACATGATCTGCTGTTAAGTAGCCTTTGTCCAGAACTTTTAGTCCAGCTACCAGAATTTGGAACCTTGAAAACATTTTTTCAATGGTTTCATCTTCTTCCATCTTGAAGGCTTCATACTTCTGGATGAGAGCTAGAGCTTTGGTCTCCTTGACTTGAGAGTTGCCTTCATGTGTCATCCTTAGAGAATCAAACATGTGTTTAGCTGAATCCCTGTTTGTGATCTTCTCATATTCTGTGTAAGAGATGGCACTTAGAAGTATAGTCCTAGCTTTGTGATGATTTCTGAATTCCTTCTTCTGTTGAGTTGTCATATGTTTTCTTTCAATCTTCTGACCATCTTCTCCAACAGGATGAATGTATCCATCTGTCACCATGTCCCAGAGATCTCCATCTAGAGCTAGAAAGAAACTCTCCAGAACATCCTTCCAGTAGTCAAAATTGTCACCATTGAACATTGGAGGTTTAGCATTGATCTTGTCATTCTGATAGTCATTGTTGTTAATTCCAGTTTCAGCCATGTGTTTATCTTCTGGATCTTTTACTGACACAGTTAAGTGTAATACTCAGAACCTAGCGCTCTGATGCCAATTGAAGGTGCGCAAAACACAAGGAAGGGGGTTGGAATTGGGTTTTCTGGAATAATAAAAATTAACTTCTAATGACACGTTTAATTTATCCTGGTTCGTTTGAACTCAAACTACGTCCAGTCCACCCGCCAAGTTGATTTTGCCTCTACTGAGGTCTTAATCCACTATTCAATAAGAATACACATAAAGACCTATCGTCAATGTCCTCTTGAGTCTTCTGACTAAACTTAGTCACTCAAGGAATAGAATAACTATTACAAAAAATATAATAAGCAAGTAACTTAGAATGCTTCTTGATAAGCATGTATCACTGAGTGAAAGTTACACTAATAAGCACAATGTGATTTAATTGATTTGCGTAAATAATATAAGATGCGTTGTATTGCGTTTTGTTACTGATTTCTTCAAATGGAGTCCTTTATATAGTTCTTGAGAAAGTAGCCGTTGGAGACATCTTGAATCAAATTAGGATATACTTTAATACCTTAATTTCCTTCCATAAGTAGAGTTACTTGTCTTTGTATATTAAAGAAAATATTCTTTAATTAAAGTCTTTTAATAAGGATACCAGCATCTTCTAAGCGTAGATCAGAGATAATAAATAAGAGATGCGCAGCCAATGAATATGTAATTTAATGCTGGATTCTCCTTTGAGAGTATCTTCTATAATGGATCTTCTTAGCTCGTACGGTTTACTTAAATGAGATTGTCTTCTACACAAGAGTAATTATATTCATTAGAACTTCTAATATGAAAAGCTTTGTTATCATCAAAACACTTAGAGGTTCAGAACCATAATTGTTCTAACAATGTGGTCTGCCACTGTCATCACTGGATAGGGTTGTTTCCACTAAGGTTCTCAAGGATCGGTCCCCAACTGCACATAACCATCAAGGTTGTATCCCGAAGTGGGGAAGAACACTCACACAAGATAGTTCCACGATGGTCGCAACCTGGGTGTGGAACACATCGCCACTCATCATGTAACCATGCGAGTACAACATGTCCACGCTAATCCTATATTGCACTTAGGTCGGGTATTTGGCTTATCTCACAGTAACTCCCATCCCAATAAAAAATGAAAACCAACACAACTAGACAGTCCAGTATAATATGATGCATGGAAAATAAATACTGAAAGCAATAAATAAACGATGTAAAGTAAAGTTGTAAAGTAAAAACTGTAAATAAAAGCAGTAAAGCTAAACTAAAGCACACAGCAGCAAACAGATAAACACCCAAAGAAACAAAACCAAACAGGCGCTAGGATTAAATCTACAAGGGAAACCAGAGATTATGGGTTCGATCCCCAGCAGAGTCGCCATTTGTCGCTCCCGGGATTTTCATCCTAGTACAAACGCGAAAGTGGCGCGGAAAAGGTAGAGTCGCCAGCCAAGCATTTTTATCCCGAAAAAATGGGAAAGGTAATGCTACACAAACCTAAGGAAGAAGGAAAGGACAAGGTCCTGCGAACCAAAGATCTGGGTTCGGGAGTCAGTTACGACCTGGGAAGGTATTAGCACCCCAGATCGTCCATCGTACCCGACGGGATCCACGCTTGTTTGTTTTGTTTCAAAGGGTGAGAAAAATATAACTGCTTGAATGAAAGAGTGTCTATCTAGAATGGGAATGAGAAATGAGAAAGGAACTTGGAAAAGAAATGATAAGGATGGGGAAAATGTAGGGAAAATAAAGAATGTGCTCGAACGGGCCCTACCCCGCTGCCTACGTACCTCATCAGGATAATGAGGATCAGAGTCGACGTAGTTCGCCTAACCAGACAGGAACTTTGTTTGTGTTTTTTATGGCTTGAACTGCGTATGTCTATGCTCAGGTGTTGCAGGCTCGTCTGGAACGAGTGCGTTTACCGTCTTGCATGCAAGACAAGTCGTCGCAAGTTCGCGTTGAGAATGAATGAGGTGAGAAGAGAATTCCCGCAGGAAAGTCGCTTATTGTTTGTTTTTGCCTTTTATGAGAAGTGTTTTGAATTTGTTTGTGAACATTCTCATACTAAGACCTATCCATCATGGTAAATACTTACACCTCGCCCCGAAACAAGACGTGTATAAGTACTCTGCAACAAAGTCTCATGTCGTACAAGAACGTTCGATTTTTATTAAGTATTTTATTATTTTCCTTTATGAGATGAGAAAGAATGACTCAAGTTGAAAAAGGACAAACTAAGGGGACTAAGACTCAATCCTAATTTTATTCATTATTCAAAAGTGGTCCTAATGGTTTGTGAGGTTTTCTAATCCTAATAAGAAAAGAATAGAATGCAACATACTTCCTAGAGAAGTTATGTTGATTCTACAAAAGAGGGGGAAATGCTACCAAACACAAGTATGAAAAGTAAAGGAAATTAAATGCAAATTAAATGCATAAAGGAATTAAAAGAATAAGTTGAAGGAAACTTACCTTAATCTTCCCCTCTACAAAACAAAGATTAGTGTGCATTTTTTAATTTAAAATAATAAAGCAAACATACCCTAATTAAATCCTAATGACTTTAGGACTCAATCAAAATTCTATTTTATTTCTAGAGGAACTAAAAAAATGCTAGGACAAAAATACAGCACCTATTACAGCCCCTAATACACAAACAGCTATGAAGACAATGCATAACACAATGCCATTTTTTACAGCCAGCATGCAGCATGAAAAGGTAGGTGTAAAAGATCAAATACAGCATGCAAACATAACAAACAACATGTATTTTACAGCACCTATATGCAAAAACAGCTATGAAATGCAAAATACAGATTTGATTATTTTTATTTTTAATGCACAAACTCAATGAAACATATACCAATTCATCATGAACATGCACTTGAACCTAAACCAACATATATAAATGCAAGAACATGAACATTTTTGAAGAATTATGCAAGAATGCATCACACGGTGGATTGTGCAACAAGTATGCAAAATTTGGCACATGAACATGGCATATGAACATGATGATTATTGATTATGAACATGCAATATGACAGCTCAAACATAATGTCAAACTTAATGCAAAATTCAGAATTGAATTGATGTGAATGATATGATCAACCCTGCAACCAAATACAACCAAATGCACATACATACATGATTATATAAAATGCAACATATATTGATACAATGAAATGCAAAATGATTTAATGCAATGTGAAAGATGTAAAAACAGAATGCAACATGATTAATCACATGCCAAATGATGCATAAACATGGCAACAAAATGCAAGAAATCAAGCTATACAAAAAGGAATACAAAAACGCATAATACGCAATATGAACGGAAATGCGTCGAAACGACTCAAAATGGGGGAATGAGCTATTGGAAATGGACCCAAAAATTCCCTAAAATACTTACCTAAACATGTATGAACATTAAAGGCACTAGCAACAAGAACTAAGCTATCAAATAAGCCAAGATTCCAAAAAACAACAGCGTTAACCAGTTAACCAAATGGTTAACCAGTTAACGGACCTAAAACTGCACTATTTGTGGCTAAAACGCATGCGTTAACCGGTTAACCAAATGGTTAACCGGTTAACACTGGTCCAGAATGTGAAAAAAGTTGGGAAATAAGTTCTTTTGGCCACAAACTCACTTCTAATGATCCCTAACATTCCTAGGAACATGCTAAGACGAATTTCTACTCAATTAGGGCTCATTTACACATGCTAGAACCTATGATTATCTACACCTTAGCTTCTAAATCATTAAAAATCATAAATCGCAAGCAACACATATCGGAAACGAAATCGATCGCAAGCAAAACGAAAAGCAATTAAAGAATGCCGAAATGGCGAGATGAAGAGAATAACTTAAAGAAGAAGTGATTTAGATCACCAACCTACGAAGCGGAGAAGTGCTTCGGTAATTGTTGCAAGAATCGGAGCTTGATCAAAGAGAAAGCCGAGAAAACCGTAAAACTGCAAAATAAATGCGTTCTTGGTGCTTGAACCTTCGTGCGCTTCCGATAAGCCGAAAATCCTCACAAAAATCAGTAGCTTTTTCTTCCACAATCCACAAAAATCAAAGGAGGTTGGAGGCTAAGCTTCAAGATCTTCAAGTTTCAATGTGAAACTTGAAGAGCTTCTTCAAAAAGCTTTAGTAAAAAAGGGAAAATGGAGGAAAAGGGAGAGAAAAAAGTGATTGTGAAAGAATGAAAAATTTGAAAACTTGTGTGTGTGAAAATTGTGAGAGAGTCTCCCTTTGGTTTGGATGAAAATGGATTAAATATGGCTTAGGTTTGGGGCCCAAAAATTAGGCTTGGGATCCAAAATTATGGTTTGGTAATGAGATTAGGATTTAGCAATGGAGCTAGGTTAGGGTTGGAGAAGGAATATTCCTTGGAACACTCTAGAAGATGGTAGAACATGGTAGAAGTTTCCAAGGGAAATGGAGTGGAATTGAAATGGAAAAATAAGAGGGAAAGAATGAAAGGAAGTGTGGAAGGAAAATTGAAGGAAAAGTGGAGGGAAATGTAAAACCAACCACTTTTCAAATGATTTTTCTTTGATTTTTTATGATTCCTCCATCATTTATTGACCAAGTTTGAACCATAGGATCATTGTAACCCTAATTTCATGATCTCGATCTTAAAAGTCAGGAATCGACCCTTTTTACCTAGCTTGGATGCCTTTTCCTTGATTCCTCGATTTTCAGTCTTCTAGCCAATTGAACCCCTTCCAAAATGAATTTGTGGACGAAGTTTGAACCTTAGGCACTTGACATCATATATGAGACAAAGGAATCCTCTTGGAATCGCAACTTCATGCAGAAGCCCCGTAGAAGTGAAACCCTAATTTGGCCCTTTTTATCAAGAGATGTTGCACTGCTTGCCTCCTTTGATGAAACCCCATATTTCCATGGCTTGTGGCTTCAAATGAAGACTTGTGGGATATTGTGAACCCTTTGCACAAGGTTGACAAGCTTTGCGGCCCTTTGATTGCCATTGTAACGCCCTCAATTGCTCCAATCATTGATCACATACCCATGCCTCAACTATGCTACATATGATGCAATGTTTTTGATTATTTTATTTGTGAACTTATGTATTGTAAGAACCCCAAATTTGCCCTCACTAAGTTCATACCATGGCTTGTGATCTTTCTCATTTGCATTAGTTCAATCATACCACATCATATTGCATTTATGCTTCACTGCATTAGGTCAAGTTCATCTGCATCTAGGGTTTGTGATCTGAGCAATCTAGGGTCCATCTGAGCCACTCAAAAGGTCTTCAATCATCTCAAGAGGGTCCATGTATGTTCAAGCATCTTATTATATCCTCAAAAGATTAAGGAAGTCAGAAAATCACAAGAACTGGCAAAGCATGGAAGCAGAGCCAGGTTTAAATGCACAAATGACCTAAAATTAGGGTTTTGGTTTCAGAGGCCATAACTCCAAATGTTTTGGTCATTATTGTTTCTATTGGTCTCAATGTGTTATAAGGACCATGCATACCAAGTTTGATGGGAAAATTCATTATGGAAGTCATTTTATCACTGGGTAACTTCCTAAGCAAGTAAGAGCAAAATCAGGGCATCTGAGGCCCCCATCAATGGACCCAAAGTGGATTTTTCATCAAATTGAAGTTATATGGTCTTTATTTGATCAATGAAGTGTTTATAAGTTCACAAGTTTGAAGAAAAGTGAGCAAAACCAAAAGTTGCCAAAAATGGAAATGACTTGTAATGTAAACTTTCCATTTTGGGAAAGTTTTTCAACCTCCTCTTTCTCAACCAAAAATGCTTCAAATGGAAAATTATTGGTCATGAAAGTTGTAGATTGGATCATTCCATTTTCAAAAAGTACAAGAACAAGATCTAATTCATTTTGGAACTCAAGTTATGGCTTTCCAAAGTTGGCAAAAATCACATAATTTCATGTTTCATGCCAAGCAATTTTGTGACTTCAAAGTGACTTCTACACATTATAATATCATTATGCAATGCCTAGAACTCATAAATGCCCAAGGAATTTCACATTTCCATGACTTGCACATGAAGAAATCCAAAAGGGGCCAAACTTTCACAAATTTGCAAAACCTCCCACAACTTTGTCACAACTTGCTGGTTTGCCTCAATCTCATTTCCATGGTCCACCTTGATCACAGCTGCACCAGACATGCCCTTGTCCTTGGCCTGAAACAGCCCATACCTCAAAGGACACATAACCTTGACTTTTTGCAAAACAAGTCATACCAATCACACTATGCCACAACCACTCTCTGAACCAATTGCATGTGTTTATACTAATCAAAAGCAAGCCAGAAACAACAAGAAGAAAGCCTGAACTCTCCCATAACTCAGCATTCACAAAAACCTCCCTCTTTGCATTTTCTATCGAAACACACAACTCAGCCATTCATTCTTCAAACCAACACCACCATTCATCTCAGCATCAATCACTGATCATTTCCCACCCTTCACTTTGCCCTAAAAGCCACCATACACAAAACACGATTTTTTTCCCCTTTGAACTGAACTTCATCAAACTTCAAAAGGAGGTCACAAAGACTTCAGCAAAGCTTCAAAGCTTCTTCAGGGAGGTCATTGGAGGCGTTTTGAAGCAAAGAAGCAGCCTGAAAGTTCCAGGGTCGAAAGCTTCATCTCAGGTAGCCATGCGAAAACATTTTTCCAGAATCTCTGTTTTAAGTTCTTAAATGGTTAAGTTTGATCCCCTGAGTGCAATGAACCTTTTATTTTTGAAAATGATGAAGAATTGAGAATGTATGGTTGTTCTGAAATTTCTGCCATTTTTGAACTTTGATTCGAATCTTGTTTATGAGTGAAAAGAAATGGAGTTTGAGGGTAGGGTTGATCTTAGGAAGGTGAGAGGAATCAATCTGGAGCTTTAGAGCTCCAGAAATGGCCTAGGGAGTGAGATAGCAATTCTCAGGGAAGGGTGTGGCCGGAGAAGATGACCGGAGGCCATTTCCGGCCACCTGAAAGTAATTAAGGCTAATTAGGGTTAGGGCTTCGTATTTGAATCTGGGCCCTTGGATTGATTCTCCCGCGCGTGTTTTAAGGGTCTGGATCTTGTGTTTAGTTTTAATTATAGGATTAATATTTAATTAATTAAGTTTAGTCAGATTTGAATTTGGGCCATTGGATGTGGCGCCCAGTCAACCCTTTTAAACCCAGTTTCAATCTCAGCTCTCCATTCTGCATACTTTTCCTTTAATTAATTTTTATTTCATTTATTTCTATTTAATTTGTACGAATTTTTAAAAATAGGAAAAAACATCAAAAAATTCTGAAAATTTTTATCAAAGCTTTTATTAATTTTCAGAACCCAAAAATATTTTTATTTTTATTTTTTGCATTTAAAAAATATTTATAAATCATTTAAATGTTATTTTTAATTAGTTAATGAGAATTAATTAATTAAAAATACATTTAAGTATTTAAAAATCACAAAAAAAATTCAGAGAGCATATTTAAACATTTACAAACATTTACAAACTCACCACACAAATTTCTTTTTAGTTTTGATCATGCTTTGTATTTTTCATTTGAATTAGGGTTCTTAAATTTGAATATTTTTAACCCTAACTTCAAAAATTCATAACTTTTGAACCAAAGTGAGTTTATGAATGATTCTTTTTGCATTGTGCTATGCATGGTTTCAAGCATCTAAAAACATTTTTGTTTCATTTTTATCTTGCATTTTCAATTTGTTTGGCATTTTGCATTTAGGATCACCCTTAAAACCCTAGAAACATAGGAAATTCATAACTAGCTCTAGGTTAAGCTTCTGATCTCCCCCTTTGGATGGTAGCTTAGTATAGGTTTAGGGTTCCTTTGAGTGCATTTTCAATTTTGTATCCTTTGATTTTCTTCTGGTTTTGAGTTTTGCATTTCATATGTTCATATAACCCTAATTTTGTGCTTTCATTTGCATTCATCTTGCATTTGCTTGCATCCATGAACATGCCATGACATTTTGTGCATTCCCATGACTCATAAGACATCCTAGGACACATTAGAATCATGTTTGATCATTGTATCACCCATTTTCCATGTTATGCTTTCATTTCATGTGCATTCATGATCTTTCATGCCTCCTTTCATGCTTCATTTGCATCCTCATTGCTTGTATGATCATCCACATCTCATGACATACATTGGTATCATCTCTTAGCATCATTTGCATCTTGAACTTGCTTCTGGTTTTGGTTTGCATCATTGCATACTTTTCATTTTCATTTCATTTTCATTTCCTTTACTAACTTTTCAGGTGGTAAGTTACTTTGAGAAGTGAATTTGCCTTCACTTCTCACAATCTCTTCTCATATCTTTTATACATCTTTGCTACATTTTGTATTTGTATTTGAGTGAGCTTGCTCATTCATGTTCCATCCTCACTTTCTTTCTTCAAGCAACTTACCTTCTTAAGTGAAGTAAGTTGACTTGCTTCTTTCTGCTTCCCCTCCTTCCATCTTTCTTCTTCCTTGGTGGCTCATCTTGAAGACTTCTTGCAAGCCTCATAAACCCTAGGAACACCCAAGCATGACCACAATTAAGATTTTACTAGTCCCCCCATTAGTTTTACCTTTGTGTCATCTTTTTGTGTCTCTCTTCTCATCTCTTAATCAGGGACTAAACCTTAAAGGTTTTAAGGCTTTGTGATTAGGGTTATGCATGTATCCTTCTATTAGGATGGAGTGTATAACTTTAATCCTAAGTGTTAAACCCTTAATGTGTTTAAATCCTTTAATCAACTCATCTAATAATCACTAATACATCAAGCTTGTAACTTGGGCCTTGCATTAGGGTTCTAATTCTTCCTTAATTGGTTAAGAAGGACTAACCCTAGTGTTAATGGACAAGTCCCCCTCAAGTTGTCTTACAAACCATAAAATTCACTTCTTAACCTTATCATTAACTAAAATCCACTTTAATAAGGGCTTTGTTTTGTCATGAGGTTAATCCCTAATCATGGATTAAGTTGAGGAGCCTTCCTCAGCTTAAATGTTCTCATCTATTATCCTTCTATTAGGATGGTGTAATGGGTCCATTAAATCCTTGATTGTGGCTTAAACTCATTACTTAACAAAAAATACCAAAAACATCTAAATAAGTACAAGTAGGTTAATGATCTTAATCCTACATCATGGTGATTAAGTGTGAGGTGTTTACTTCACACTTGAGGTATTCTCATTACCCCTAATCAGAGGGAGGATGTGATGAGTTTACTAACCCTTTAGTTTAGGCTTAAGCTTATTAACTTATGACAAACACAAATAGCAATAAAAGACTGAAAGCATCAAAACAAACAATAATCGTCTCCTTCGGGATTCTTTTCTCATCTCATTCACACACAAACGAGAACTCGCTTCTTCCGTCTAATGCAAGACAGTTTGCACCTGAGCCAGACAGGTCATACACTTGAGCATAAACAAGTAAGAAGTTCACAAGTCAATTTATCTTTCAGTCTCTTAGAGTCGAACTATGGTGTTCTGACTTCCTCATTCCACGAGAGGATACGTAGGCATAACTTAACAGTTATCGAACAAAAGTCTCTGTATATTCCCCCTCTTCCAGCTTTACTCTTTAAGTCTCATAGTCTTGAGCTTTGCACTCTTTCCTCGCACTGACACTCCTTTATTCAGCACTTCACATTTCTCTTACACTGACACTTACATTCTTTTCCAGCTTTAATACACAGATAGCATTGACACTACCCCTTTAAACACAAATCTTTTAAGCGTGGATCCCGTCGAGTACGACGGACAATCAGGGTGCTAATACCTTCCCATGTTGTAACCAACCCCCTTTCTCAGTTTCTCTGGTTCGCAACCGTCTTATCCATCTTTCCTTAGGTTTATGCAGCATTACCTTTCCTTCGGGATAAAAATGCCTAGCTGGCGACTCTATTCATTCCTTCTCCTTTGCCGACCGTTCGCGTCTGTAACTCTATTGGCCCCGTGTCATTTGGTGGGAGCGACATGTATGCTAAATGATATGCAAAATGTTGGGGATATGAGAGGGCAAATTTTGAGGTATTACAAAGTGGTAGCTCGATTTCTGAAAAGGGATATCATCTATCGATATGGAGTTCTCGAGCGAATCATTACTGATAATGGTTCCAATCTTAACAACAAGATGATGGCAGAGCTTTGCCGGGACTTCAAAATTCAATATCACAAGTCTTCTCCTTACAGGCCAAAGATGAATGGGGTTGTTGAGGCCGCTAACAAGAATATTAAGAAGATTGTGCAAAAGATGGTAGTCACCTACAAAGACTGGCACGAAATGCTACCATTTGCCTTGCATGGGTACCGAACTTCTATCAGAACATCTATTGGGGAAACACCTTATCAGATTGTGTATGGTATGGAAGTTGTCCTACCTGTGGAAGATGAACTACCCTCCTTACGGGTAATGATGGATGTGAAACTGGATGAAGCAGAATGGGTCCCATCTCGATATAATCAACTGAGGCTGATTGAAGAAAAGAGATTAGCAGCCATATGTCATGGGCAGAAGCGAATGAAGAAAGCCTTCGATCAGAAAGTCAGACCTCGGGAATACCAAGTGGGAGATCTTGTTCTGAAAATACTTCTTCCTCATATAGACCACAAGGGCAAGTGGACGCCAAATTACGAAGGCCCATTCATAGTAAAGAAAGTTTTCTCTGGTGGAGCATTCATGCTCACTACTATGGATGGCGAGGACTTCTTATCTCCTGTGAATTCAGATGCAGTTAAAAAATACTTCGCATAAAAGACCCGCTGGACATAAAAACAGAATGTAAGTCTAGGAAAAAATAGGGCATCTCGGCGAGTCAAAAACATAATAAAAGACTCGGGCAAAAATAAGGGAAAAATTAAAAAAAATGTGTACACCCGCTGAGTTGAAAAGCCACATCGGACAGCTCAGGCAAAAATGGGTATCCCGGTGGATTGAAAACCCGAAAGGGCGATCCACGCAAAATCTGGGAAAAAGCGAACAACTGCATTCTGAATTCGTCTTTATCACTCACAACATGGCAAGCTTCGAAAGGATAAAGCTTCGGTCATAATCAACCTTCTTCAGAAAGCAAGATAAGAAGAACGTCAAGGTCATACAGGTCATAGCAAAGGAAGCTCACTGGAGTGTCAACTTCAACATTGCCAACACCTTTATTTTCTCAATTTACAGCAATCTCCTCCTTTCAGGGATTCGCTTCTTCAATGTACTTGCCCATTCAGGGCACACAAATCAATAAAATTTGAATGTTCAGTCACACTTTGTTTTGTACATTTTTGTTTCGTTTTTAAAATGTCCAAAGTTCATAATACAACACTTGCATGTAAACATATAAGCCATTTTCAATATATGCTTGCAAGAAATATGCACTCTTGAGAAAATCTAACTCCTATGACGGAATCCAGTTGAGGATACCTCGGGACACTTGTGTGTTTCTTTTTAATAGGTTGCAGGTACTCAAGACAGACAATCTCACTGCATGGGGTATATCAACCCTCGTATCCCCAGCCAAATCAGCAATCACCACATCAGCAGGGTTACTTGACAGGATTTTTCCCCACGAAGCTGTCATCCCCTCAGAGGATCCTTCGAGAAACTCATTAAAACCCCAGTGTGTCGCTTGGAAGAAGGAGTTACAACAGATTACTTCCCAGAAGTTCTCTTCTCCCCAAGCAGGATCTCCCGAGCAATGCTTGAATTGTTGTTCCCCAGCGGAGTTGCCGAAGCCTCCTCATCCCCAGCATGAGTCTCTTCAAAAGCTTCCCCAGCCGAGATCCCCACAGAGTTCCCTAGGAAGATCGTTCAGTGATCCTCTCTCCCCACAGATCGGCCAATGATCTCTTTCCCCAGCAGAGTTCTCCCTCCCGACAGATCGCCCAGAGATCTTTCTCCCCGCAGGATCGGGATCTCGGATCGGTTCTCTCATTTTGCATAATCATAGCATTCGCATCATTTTTTCCCCAAAATAGGCGTAGCATTCCATCTAATACGGAGCATTACGGCAAAAATCAAACATTTGCATGATCATAAGCCAGGTTCGAGCCAATCACCTGCAAATATCAGAATCACTTCACCAGCAATATACAAAACGTATCCCCTGCAGACAAAACAAGAATACTTTTTGCACTCTCAGTACAGATACTTGTCCATAGTTGTACATATTATTTTTGACACTCGCCCGTGTCATACTTCCCCAGCAAGTCAAACACTCGTCTGTGTCCTTGCTCAATATTTTTGACACTCGTCTGTGTCTTGCACATATTTCCCCAGCAGGTCAAACACTTGTACATACTTATACACAATCCTCTGATACTCGTCTGTATCTTGTGTGTCATCTCCTCAGCATATCAACACTCGTCCGTGTTCCTTACTTAATCGATTGATACTCGTCCGTATCAACATCCTTAAACACGTGTCAGCATTTGTTTCAATCGATACTCGTCCGTATCGTGGTCCTAAGGATGCTCGTCCGCATATTTAGTCTATAAACACTGTCAAACACTTATACCTTTTATTTAAAAGCGTAAGCACTCGTCCGTGTTTACCATTCCCAAGAAGTCACCAACAAAACAATCTCTTTTTATCCGGCATTCGTCCTATGTCGTGGTAGTTTCGGCAACCGTCCCCTGCCAAGTGATCGTCCTTCACCTTATGATGATTGTCCCTCATCATTTTATCTGATGGTCGTCCCCATTGTTGATCCTCTTATCCGGTATTCGTCCTATGTCGCGATACTTTCAGCAGTCGTACCCTGCTAGGTGATCGTCATTCACCCTTGGATGACCGTCCCTCATCCTTTCCCTAGTGAAGTCCCCATTGTTGGAACTTTCTATCTGGCATCCGTCCTATGTCATGATATCTTTTTAGCAACCGTCCCCTACTAGGTGATCGTCCTTCACCTCTTGATGACTGTCCCTCATCATTTATCTGATGGTTGTCCCCGTCGTTGATCTTGTATCCGACATTCGTCCTATGTCGAGGTAATCCCTAAAGCATTTGTACCCTGCTAGGTGATCTTCCTTCACCTTTTGATGATCGTCCTTCCTCATGCTTATATGATGGTCGTCCCCATCGTTGATCTTTTCTATCCGACATTCGTCCTATGTCGTGATATTTTCAGCAGCCTTCCCCTGCTAGGTGACCGTCTTTCACCTTTTGATGATCGTCCCTCAACACTATTTCATTTATTATTTTACCTGATGGTCGTCCCCGTCGCGGTTTATTCACCATTTAACCTGATGGCCATTCCCGTCAGTGCTTTCCTTATTTCTTTAATCCCTAGAGAGTTTTATTTCTTTACCCAATGGCCGTCCCCGTCATGGTCGTTTCCTTTATCCTGATGATCGTCCTTCATCAGTTTACCCGATGGACGTCCCCGTCGCGGTCTCTTTATTTCCCAGCATGATGGTCGTCCCCGTCATTGCTTTACTTACTGTTTTTCATCCCCATCAGTCGTCCTCTACTCGATGGTCATCCTCCATCACTTTCATTTGATACTCATACTATACTGCCTGTTACAATTTATATCCCTTTTCTTCTTTTCCCCAGTGAGTGCAAATTTCGGACTGTCTTTGGTATTCAACCACAAGTTATCTTGTTTGTCTGTTAAACCAGGCGCTTACATCCTCCACAACTAACTCATGCTTGAATAGGGGCAGCTGTAAACACCCCAAATTTTCCCTCTCTTTTTCTCACACCATGGCTTGTGATCTTTCATATTGCATTTTCATAAACATCTCATTACATCTCACATTGCATAGTCAACTTCATCAAATCATTGCATAAGTTGCACAATTAGGGTTTGTGATCAGGAGAATCCAAAGAAGTGATTTGAGCCATCTCAAGGGCCTTGAAGCTTGTCAAGAGGGTCCATGTGTGTTCTATGATCATCTTATGCTCCCCAAGGTTCCTTAAAGTCAAAATATCACAAAGCATTGCAAGGGTGTTCAAGCAGACTGAGCAGTTTCTACACAGATGGCCTACAATTAGGGTTTTGGGGTTGAGGCCTTTAATCTCAAAAATTTTGGTCATTCTTGATTCTAATGGTCTTAATATGTTATAAGGAGCATGTATACCAAATTTGATGAAGAAATTCATTGTGGAAGTCATCTGATCAACTGGTAACTTATTGTGCAAGAAACGTCAGAATCAGGGCATCTGAGGCCACCACCAATGGTACCAAAGGGTCATCTTCATCATTTTGAGGTTCTATGATCTTTATTTGATCTTAAAAGTGGTTATAAGTTTACAAGATTGAATAATTTCAAGCCATTTGCAAACTTTCCATTTTTGGACATGGCTTGTAATGAAAACTTTCCATTTTGGGAAAGATTTTCAACCTCCTATTTCTTGATCAAAAAGGCTTCAAATGAAATATCTTTAAACATGAAAGTTGTAGATTGGATCTTCCCATTTTCAAAAAGTACAAGAACTCCTCTTGATTCATCCTAGAACTCAATATATGATGTTTCAAAGTTGGGAAAAATCTTATAATTTTCAAGTATGTGCCAAAGAGGGATTTTTGCAAAACCAAGTTCCAAGACTTCTTGTGACCTCTAATGCATCTCTAAGCATCATAACATGATAATGCAACATTGCAATACCAAATTTGTGCCTTGGATCACAAGATTTCATTCCTTGCTCTTCAAGAAAATCCAAAGAGGGAAATTGCAAAACCAGTTCAAACTCTTGCATCAAGTGTTACAGCTCATCAAATTCAATCCAAAGGTCCTCCATGAATCAAGCTGGGGCAGGACAAGCCATAAGATCTCCTCTCACCCATGCCATTCTTGTGGTACACATTCATTGACTTTTTATAAAAATAGCCGATACCAATCAAGTTGTGCCACCACCCACTTTCTGATCAATCCTATTGGCTTATACTAACCCTAAGGAACTCATTTCATACAACATTCAAGCCTGAAACCACACATGCTTCAGATTGCACAAAATTTCCATAGAACTTCATCTCTTCAAATCTCCCTCTTCAGCCAACAAAACTCACTAATTCTTTCATCAATCATCTCCACTTGACCTAAGGAACCAATCCCAACCATCAAAATGACTTAAACCTCAACACACCAAGACTCCATTTTCTGCCAAACCAGAACTGGGAACTTCAAAATAGACATTCAAAGCTTGTTCTAAGCATCTCATTAGCTTCAGGGGGTCAAGTGGAGTGGGTTTGCACGAGGAAGAGGTCCATAAAGCCCAAAGTAGCAAAGCTTCAGCTCAGGTAACCACCTTCAAACATTTTTCCAGAACTTGCTTTTTAAGTCATAAATTGGTTCTACGCCTTGCACTGATCATCATGATGCTTTTACTTTTAAAAAGGTTGGGTTTTAAGCATTTCATAGCCTCCTAAAACTTTGCCCGTGTTTTGTTGTTTGCTCCGATTCAGTTGATTCATGAAAAATAAATTGTTTTTGTTTGGGGATTCTTGTTCTATGATGTTTGGGGGTTGATTCTGGAGAGTTTGGGGCGTTTACATGGCCTGTGGAGAGAGTTAGGGTGAGGGAGTGGCCGGAGAAGACGACCGGAGCTCTTCTTCGGTCGCCTGAAAGTGTTTAACCCTAATCCCATTTAATTAGCCTGTTTGAATTTCATCCCTTGGATCTCATGTTTACCGCGCGTGTGGACGGGCCAGATTAACCATTAAACCCCTAATTGTGATTAATTAATTTAATTTATTTTAATTAAGTCAGATTAAATTACAACCATCAGATCACGCGCCATTTTGATTTTTAAACCTGAGCCATCAGATCTCCCTACCACAAGTCACGTGGAATTTGCATCCTGACCACTGATTTACTCAACTCCCAATCCCAGCCCTTCATCTTGCATACTTTTATTTTTATTTTTATTTTCTTTACATTTATTTTCATATATTTATTAAAAATAGCAAAAACATTTTTAAAATCATCATTTTCTGCATTTTCATTTCAAATATTTTTCTAAACTCAAAAACATTTTTATTTTAAATTTTTGCATTAAAAATATATTTTTAAATCATTTAAATGTTTTATTTAATTAATTAATTGATTTTAATTAATTAAATATACATTTAAGTATTTAAAAATCATAAAAAAAAATCATGAAGCATTCTCATACATTTAGAACAATTTACAAACCCATCACAAAAATTTCCTTTTAGGTTTGATCATATTTTCACAATTTACTTTGAATTAGGGCTTCTAAAATTCACATTTTTCTAACCCTAACTTAAAAAAATCAATTTTGATCAACCATGATGAGTTTGCATTTGGTTCTTTTTGCATTTTTTCATACTTTGTATCTAGTATCTATGTTATTTAACTCATAATTTTGCATTGCATTTTCAAATTGTTTGGCATTTTTCATGAAGAACCACCCAAAAACCCTAGTCAACTTAGGAAATTCATAACTTCCTTTAGGTTTAGCTTCTAACCTCCATCTTTGGAGAGTGTTCTTGTGTGTGTTTAGTGTTTGTTTGAGTTCATTTTCAAATTTATATCATGATGTATGCTTCTGTTTTGATCATGTGCATCTCATACATTCATAAAACCATAATTTCTCATGTTCACTTGCATTCATCTCTGCATATCTCAATCACATGAACTTGTCATAGCATTTTATTCATTTGTATGTCATCTTAGACATCTTAAGACATGTTTTAACATTTCTTTATCATTTCTTCATTCATTTGGTATGTTTTGCATTCATTACTTTTCATGTGTATCCATGTGTTTCTAAGCTTTTAGCATGCTTCCTTCGCATCTCATCCCTTGTATGAACATTCATAAGCATTTCACATGTCTTTGCATCATTGCATAACACATTTGCATCATGTTTATACTTCTGGTTTTGGTCTTGCATCTTCATTTTCTTTATTTCCTTTTGCTTTGCATCTTATGCATCTCACACTAACATTTCAGGGGCTTATGATAAGTTGTTTGGGGATGTGGATTTGCCTTCACATCCCACCTCTTCTCATCTCTTCATTTGCATATTTATATGTCTTTGAAGTGAACTTACTTCACTTGTGCTCTTGCTCTTATCTCTTTATTTTACGTTACTTATCTTCTTCAGGAAGTAAGTAACATATCCTCTTTTCTCTTCTCTTTTCATTTGCTTCTTCTTCCTTGGTGGCCATCTGAAGATCTTCTCTTTAATCCTCACAAGCCATAGGAACATCCAAGCATGATAATTTTAGGGTTGTATATAGTCTCCCCTTAGTTTTTACCTTTGAGTCTCCTTTAGTCTCTCTTCCCATCTCATAATCAAGGCTAAACACTTAAAGCTTTAGGACTTTGAATTAGGGTCATGCCTGCATCCTTATCTTAGGATGGAGTGTATAACTTTAATCCTTAGTGTTAAACCTTTAACTTGTTTACACCTTCTAATCAAAACACATAATAATGATTAAGACTTAAGCTTGTAACTTGGGCCTTATATTAGGGTTACATATCTGCCTAGTGGTTCAGAGGGACTAACCCTAGTGTTTAATGGACAAGTCCCCCTCAAGCTAGTCTTACAAACATAAAATCCACTTCTTAATCTCACCCTTTAATTAAAATCCACTTAATAAAGGCTTGATATATAATGAATTTAATCCCTAACCATGGATTAAGTTGAGGAGTCTTCCTCAGCTTAAGTGTTCTCATCTATCATCCTTCTCTTAGGATGGTGTAATGAGTTCACTAATCCCTGATTAGAGATTAAACTCATTACTTAACACTAAACAAAAATCTAAAAAACATCTTAATAATAACAAGTAGGTTAATGATCTTAATCATATATCATCATGGTAATTAAGTTGAGATCTTCATCTCATACTTAAGTAAGCTCATTATCCTTAATCAGGGAGGATATAATGAGTTTACAGACCCTTGATTTAGGCTTAAGCTCATTATCCTATGCAAATCACCAAAAACAATAAAAAAACTGAAAACACAAAAACAAACAATAAATGTCTCCTCCGGGATTCTTTTCTCATCACACTCACTCTGAAAACAAGAACTCGCTTCTTCCATCTAATGCAAGACAGTTAGCACTCGAGTCAGACGAGTCGCACACTTGAGCATAGACAGGTAAGCAGTTCACAACAAATCATTCAGTCTCTTTAAGTCGAACTACGGTGTTCGGACTTCCTCATTGCACGAGAGGATGCGTAGGCATAACTTAACGGTTATCGAACAAAAGTCTCTTTGTCATCCCCCTCTTTCAGCTTTCTTTTTTAAGCCTCGATCTTGAGCACCTCACTTTCTTTTTTAACTGACACATTGTACATTCTTTCCTTAGCTTTTATACACAGTCGGCACATACACTACCCCCTTTTAAACATAATCAAGTAAGCGTGGATCCCGTCGAGTACGACGGACGATCTGGGTGCTAATACCTTCCCATGTCGTAACTAACCCCCTTTCTCAGTTTCTTTGGTTCGCAACTGTCTTATCCATACCCTTCCAGGTTTATGCAGCATTACCTTTCCTTCGGGATAAAAATGCCTAGCTGACGACTCTATTTCAACCTCAACCTCCAACATCACCGACCGTCCGCGTCTGCACCGGGACGAAAGTCCGGGGAGCGATACAACCGTCTTATCCATATCCTTCCAGGTTTATGCAGCATTACCTTTCCTTCGGGATAAAAATGCCTAGCTGGAGACTCTATTCAACCTCAACCTCCAACATCACCGACAGTTCACGTTTGCACCGGGACGAAAGTCCGGGGAGCGACAATATGATCCTTCATTTGAGACCATGTTCTTCCAGGATTGGAAAGAGGTTAACTCAATTTCTTCCTCGCATACATATAAGGTAGGATAAGAACTATGTGTGTTGTCTTGTGAAGAAAAAAGTCTTAAATGCATTTTTGGTCCTTCTAGTTTTGGCGTTTTAAACAATTGGTGTCCCTATTATAAAACCAGTTATTTTGTTCCCTTAATTTTGATTGCATTTGGATTTGTATGGTCCCCTATCCAATTTTGCTTATGTGTCATCTTCATTAATGAGGTGGTAGATATTAATTTCCACATGGATATTTTAATTTAGAAAATATTAAATATATTTTTTAAATTAAAAATAATAATTTATAAGGAAACTTATAAAGGTTAGAGTCCTACATGGCATGGTGATGATGACCTATCAATATTTGGTGTCACCAATGACATTGAAACTTATTGTGTGTATCTGAAAAAAGAAACTTGATCATGTAGAAAGTTGGACTTATCTGGTACCTTGCTTCATGTATTACCTATATATGGAACATCAAGAAACAACCAGAGGATTATGTTGTTGCATGTTATCGGTATGACTAAATTGCATGTAAACTTGCTTTGTTTTGTTTATGCAAACTTACTTTGTTTTGTATATGAACATTTGCTTTGTTTTGTTTAGGAAATCTACATTAATAGACATGTACTCAAACATTGTGTATCCAACTAATGGACCACAATTGTGGCCTATATATGATCTGAATATGATGGCACTACCAGTGATAAGTAGAGCCATTGGTAGGCAAAATAAAATAGAGGAACAAGACAAATTATGAACTTAGAAATCGACACATACTATCAAGGAGATTTTAAAATGTCACATGTGCAAAATATGGTGCTATGGGACATAATAAGAGTAAGGATGACAACGGGTAGGGTCGGGTGCGGGTTTCACACTATCCAAACTCACACTCGAAATCACCAACCAAACTCGAACTTGAACCCAAAGGTTATTCGGGTGGCTAAATAACACCCACGCCCACACCGGTTGGATTCAGGTTTTTCCACCCAAACCCAAACCCGTAGCAAAAACACAAAAATACAACAACATTGAAATTTGAAACAAAAGATTCCATCAAGGTCTCTCAAAGAAATTAAGGAATTAAATTACAACTTTCCATCAAGTTTGGTAACATTACAATTAAAATTAAGATCTTCAACATCTTAACATTACAATTAATGTGGTTTCGGGTTTCGGGCGCGATTTTCACACTCCAAACCCGAACCCGAAATATCGGGTGGCACCCGAATGTCAACTCGGGCTTTCACCCGCTGACTCGGGTTCGGGTGCGGGTGGTGTAACACCCCCTTTCTATACCCCCAAATAATCAAATAATCATTTAGACACAAATTAAAAATTCATCAGAGTATAATTAAAACATAGTATGAAAGAGGCATGTCACATAATACATGAAATTAAAACATCCAACACCTGCTCATTCAAAGATATGCAACAATGGGGTAACTTGCAACAAAGGGATTTAATCCTTACACCCATATCCAAAATTAAAATAACAGCGGAAACTAAACATTAATCAACATCAAATATATATATATATATATATATATATATATATATATATATATATATATATATATATAATCAAGTTTCATTCACCAATAATTCATGTTTACATAAACATTCATCACCAAGATACATATACAAAATGCATCACAAAAAGGCATCAAGCCAACCCTAGCTACCCGGTGCTACATATCAGAGTCGACCGACCAAAAGAATTAAGAAACGCTTCACAAAAGACCTCCAGCAAACCTACTCTGCAATGCCTCATAAAGCATCATAAAACAGCAGAAGGGTGGGAAACATTATCATAATAACAATGCATATAATTATATATCTTAACATAAAAATACACATATACATATTCTCACCACAATTCATTTCTCATCACACATATACATCACAATGTATATAAACAAACCAAGCATATTCATCATGCACAATTTCACATCATTCTATATAAACATATATTATTCATGTTTATTCACCAATTTCTATCACTCCGTATAAACATACATTATTCATGTTTATTCACCAATTTCTATCACTCCGCATAAACATACATTATTCATGATTATTCACCAATTTTCAATTATAGATAATAAATGCAAATCATAGAGACCGACTCACGACTCTATGCAAATGCAATGCGGTACCGACTCAATCATCTCAAGTTCACTCAGGAACTTTTGGAACCATCTCTCGTTACCTAAAGTAACTCCTCGTCAGGCATATGATGTTCACCCATTGTTCACACCCCACATGGGCACACAATGTTTATGGATTGCTCACACCCCACACGGGAACACAATCTGATTGCTCACACCCCACATGGGCACACAATCATTTGTGATTAAATCACCCATTGCTCACACCCCATATGGGCACACAATGTTTATGGATTGCTCACACCCCACACAGGCACACAATCTGATTGCTCACACCCCACACAGGCACACACTCATGTTGTAATCATCGCTCACACCCCACATGGGCACACGATGTTACAACGGATTCACATAGAATCCCACAACACAAGAATGCATACATTATGCTTCACATGCAAAATGACCCACAACATTCTTGAAAATGCATACATATTCACAATATAATTATGCATTCTTCTCATACAATCACAAACAAACTATAAACATTCACATAAACTACGCCAAACAGCAACGAACTATTTCACTATCAACATACATTCATATTCCCTTCACGAAATGCATTTGTTTGCCAAACAGCCACTATACCACAATCAATCCCACGATTTCTTAAATAACATAATTACGTTTTATCGTAAAATTCGGGTAAAAGTCGGCTAATAATTACATCTTTTAGCATCATTAGATTCTACATGTGTTTAGCTTCGAATCGATATAAAGAACACCAAAAACAGATAACTAAAACTCAAGTTACGAATTTAAAACACCGACCCAAAAAGTCACAGGCTCGCTGAGCGACAGGTTCGCTCACTGAGCGAAAAAGTTCCCTGAAAGCTCGCTGAGCGAGAACTGCGATTCCAGCAGTAGCTCAGTCACGCAACAGTCCTACTAAAAGGTTCCAAAACCCCACCAAACCTCAACAAACATGATCATTAACATGTATTAACTATCATACTTCGATTATATCAAGTTTCAACCGATTAATCTACCAATTTCTTAGATTTTCATCAAAAACCCTTAAACCTAACATTCTCTAAATTTCTCCAAACTAAAAACCCAATCAATCTAACACATACATAATCATACACAATGATAAGATAACAATATTTCACACCCTTACCCGATTATTTCGATTCCTAGGAGCAATCTTGAAGAATTTCCAAGTTTTCCTCTTTTCCTTCTCTTTTCTCTTCTTCTCCTTTTCTTTCCTTTCTATTTCTTTCTATCTTTCTCTTTTCTTTTCTCTTTACTACTTATAACTTTCTATTTCTATTTCTATTCTTTTTTATTTTTTCTACCAAATATTATTTTTCTCACAAAATTATAATTCTACCTATTTTCTAACTTAACATTAATTAGCAAATTTCTAAAATACCTTTCAATCTAATTTTACCCGAAAATTCTCAAAACGATAAAATAATATAACACATCAACATATCACATAAACACACCAATTCCACAATTAAAACAATTATCATTCAATTTAAATAAAAGACTCAACAAAAATGGAATAATCTAATCGGGGCGTTACAACTCTCCCCCACTTTAGAAATTTTCGTCCTCGAAAATATTACCTGATTCAAACAACTTCAGATACGACTCTCACATCCCACTCTCTAATTCCCAATTCATATTGCCTTCTGAAACGCCTCCCCACGCTACTTTCACAAACGTAATATCCTTTCCTCTTAGCTTCTTGACTTCACGGTCCAAAATCCTAATTGGTAAAGCTTCAACCGTAAGGTTATCTCTCACTTCAACCTCGTCCATAGGAATAACATGTGACGGATCCGGAACATACTTCCGAAGTTGCAAAATATGGAACACATCATGCAAATTCGAAAGATTCGGAGGCAACGCCATACAGTAAGCCACAAAACCAACTCGTGCAGTAATCTGATACGGTCCAATAAAAACATGGTCGCCTTCCTGAAACTCAAGATCTTTCCTTCTCTTGTCATGATAGCTCTTTTGTCTACTTTAAGAAGCTCTCATCTTCTCCCGAATAAACTTCACCTTCTCTGTCGTTTGTTGTACCATCTCCGGTCCAACTACTGTTCTCTCACCGGTTTCATGCCAACACAAAGGTGTTCGACATCTACGACCATACAAAGCCTCAAATGGTGCCATACCTATACTTGAATGAAATTTTTATTGTAGGTGAACTCAATCAACTCTAAATAACTATCCCAAGCACCACCTTGCTCTAGCACACAAGCATGTAACAACTCCTCCAACGATTGAATTGTTCTCTCGGTTTGACCGTTCGTTTGCGGATGGTAAGCCAAACTCAATCTTATCTTAGAACCCAAAGCCTTTTGCAAACTCTCCCAAAACCTCGATGTAAACCTAGGATCTCTATCCGACACAATACTCTTAGGAACTCCATGCAAGTTCACAACCACAAAAACATAAATCTCGGCTAACTTCTCCAAAGGATAACTAATATCAATTGGAACAAAGTGAGCAGATTTAGTAAGCCTATCAACAATCACCCAAATAGAATTATGACCTCTTTGCGTATTCGGAAATCCCGTAACAAAGTCCATCGATATACTATCCCATTTCCACTTTGGAATATCCAACGGTTGCATCAAACCACTAGGCTTCTGATGTTCTACCTTAGACTTCTGACAAGTCAAACACGCATACACAAATTGAGTTACATCTCTCTTCAATTCGGACCATCAAAAGATCTTCTTCAAATCTTGATACATCTTATTCGCTCCCGGATGATGTAAACACCCCAAATTTTCCCTCACCCATTCACACCATGGCTTGTAATCATTTCATATGCATAAACTCAATCATAGCATCTCATATTACATTTTTGATTCACTGCATAGATTCAAAGTCATCTGCACCTAGGGTTTGTGATCTGAGCAATCCAAGAGCTTCTTGAGCCACTCCAAAGGCCATCAATCACTTCAAAGGGGTCCATGTATGTTCAAACATCATATTATATCCTCTCAAAGTCAAGAATGTCAAAAAATCACAAGAACTGAGAATGGTATGGAAGCAGAGCCAGGCTTGACTGCACAGGTGACCTAGAATTAGGGTTTTGGTTTCAGAGGCCATAACTCCAATTTTTTTGGTCATCCTTGTTTCTATTGGTCTCTATATGGTATAGGGAGTATGCATATCAATTTTCATGAAGAAATTCCATGGGGAAGTCATCTGATCAAGAGTTGACTTTTCAAGCAAGTCAGTGCAAAATCAGGGCATCTGAGGCCCCCAATGACCCAACCAAAGGGCATTCTTCATCATTTTGATTGTGTATGATCTTTATTTGATCATGGAAGATGTTGGAAGTTCACAAAATTGAAGAATTTCAAGTATTTTGCAAAGTTGACTTTTTGGGAAAGTTTGACTTTTAATGAAATTGCCATTTTAGGCAACTTTTTCAACCTTTACTTTTTGATTCAAAAAAGCTTCAAATGGAAAAACTTTGGTCATGAAAGTTGTAGAATGGATCATTCCCTTTTCAAAAAGTACAAGAACATGACCTAATGCATTTTGGATCAAAAGTTATGGCCTTGCAAAGTTGGGCAAAATCATTAAAAATTCACTTTTGCACCAAATGGAAAACTTGCAATTTCTCATGGCAAGCCATTATGTGACTTCAACATGACCTCTAATCATCATACCAATGCTACACATGACCTAAAATCAGAATTGGCCCAAGAGATTTCTCATTCATTTGCCTTGATTTTCACATTTTTCATAAGTCATTTTACATAGAAGTGCAAAGAGGGATTCTTGGCAAAATCATCCTCCCATGAATTGTGTGATCACTAGCTGGTTCTAGCACATTGCCATGACCAAATGAAGTATCATACACCAAAATTCAGCAAGAATTATCTCATGTACATAACCAAAAATCATGAGATAACACAAGTGGGCAAGTTGCAAAAACCTCTCTAGCTCATGATCCAGATGCAGCAGCCTCTCACCAGCCATCCAAGGGCCACCCTTGACTCAAGCTGAGGCAAGACAAGCCTCTAGACTGCTGCTGCCATGGCCCATGCTGCAAGTACAAATCAACTTGACTTTTTGGCAAAATCTCCCATACCAATCCCACAGTGTACACCTGCCCCCCTAGATTGCTGGGATTGTTTATGGATTGCAAGAGGGTCATAAAACAAGAGAGAAGCAAGCCTGAGACACACACATTGCAGCATACCACAAAATCTGTCAAAAACTCCTCTTCTTCGAATCTCACAAACCAGCCATCAAACACTCATTTTCTCTTCACCAACAAGTCATACATACTCCAAAGAACCAGAATCCACCATTAAAACAGTTTGAAACCCTCTAGAACACAACTGTGAAATCTGCTACACCAGAGCTCATCTTCACAAACCAGCCATCAACAAGAGTTTTGAGGCATTCCATTGAGTTCAGAAGGGCCAAGGGAGTTCATTTGCACAAGTGGGAGGTTCTGGAAGCTCACCATTGAAGCTTTCCAGCTCAGGTATGGCCAAGAACACTTTCTCACAGAACTTATTTTTATTGTTATAAAATGAAAGTGTATGTTGTGCTGATCATAATGATGTCTTTGGAATTGAAAATGGTGAAGAATTGATCATTTCATGGCTCTCTGAAACTTCACCCGTGAAATTTGTTTGATTCGATTCTCTCTGTTTTTGGATGATAAATGTTGTTTGAAGGGTGATTTGAATGGGGTTTGGGTAGAGGATCATTTCCCTAGCTTCAATTTGAGGAATGGTGGCCTGTAGCATGATTTAGGGTTTCCAACCCGCCGGAGAAGATGACCGGAGCTTCCCTCCGGTCACCTGAAAGTCATTAGCCCTAACCCTAATTAATTTGCCAGATGCGTTCACAGCCATTGGATGCGGATTAGTTTAAGTTTTGGATGGTCCAGATCAAGTCATTAAAGCCCTAATCTGTTTTATTAATTTAATAAATCATATTTAAATTAATTAAGCCAGAACCAATCCTGACCCTTGATTCAAGCGCGCAGTCAAGCTCTTTCTCCCAGATTTGAATGCCAGCCTTTGGATTAGAATACTTTTCATTTTCATTAATTTTAATTCATTTTTTTCATATTTCTTTTCTCCATTTTATTAAAAATAGTAAAACAATTTTAAAAATTCTGAAAATTTTTTTATAAACTTTAATTAATTTTCAGAAACCAAAAACATTTTTATTTTTATTTTTTGCATTAAAAAATATTTTTAAATCATTTAAAATATTATTTTTAATTAATTAATGAGAATTAATTAATTAAAAATACTTTTAGGTATTTAAAAATCACCAAAAAATTCATGAAACCTTTAAAATCATTTAGAAACATTGTCCAACCCTCAAACCAAATTTCTTTTTTGATCTTGATGCATTTTGACAATTTTCCATGGAATTAATTCATTTTTTAAGCATTATTTTGATCCAAACTTCAAAAAATCATTTATGCCTAACCATTGAGAGTTGGACTTCGATTCTTTTTGCATTGTGTTTTGCATATCATGTAGTTTGTAAGATTAAATTGGCATGATTTGATCTTTCACTTTCAATTTGTTTGACATTTTTCTTGTTAAGGTACCCTAAAACCCTAATAAACTTAGGAAATTCATAATTTTCATTAGGTTAAGAGTTGGAACCTCTCCTTTGGGCAGTGAGTTAGTATAGGTTTAGGGTTCCTTTGAGTGCATTTTCAAATTTTTTATCATAGTGTTTGCTTCTGGTTTTGATTTTTGTTTGTTGCATTGATCATGAACCCTAATTTGGGCTTCCTCTTGCACCCATCTTGCATTTGCTTGCATACCATGACTTGCCATAGCATTTTGTGCATTAATTTGAATCATTTGACATCTTAAGACATATTAGAAGCATGTTTGATCATTGCATCTTGCATTTGCCATGTTGTAGGCCATTAGCACTTCATAACCTTTCATGTATGTTCATGGTTCTTAGCTTGCTTCATTTGCATCCATAAGTTTGTATGATCATCCCCATGCCTTGTTTCATGTTTTCATCATCTCATAGCATCATTATCATCTCATATATGCTTCTGGTTTTGGTTTGCATCATGCCATTCCATCTCATTTTGCATTGCATTGCATTGCTTTCACTAACTTTTCAGGTAGTAAGTTACTTTGAGAAGTGAATTTGCCTTCACTTCTCACAAATTCTTTTCATCTCTCTCATGCATCCTTGCTGCATTTTGTTATGTGTTTGAGATTGAGCATGCTCATTCTTCTTCTTCCTACCTTCTTTCTGCAAGTGACTTGACTTCTTGAGTGAAGCAAGTTACTTTGCTTCTCTTTGCTCCTTTCATCTGCTTCCTGGTGGTTCCTCTGAAGATTTCTCTTGTAAACCTCACAAACTTTAGGAACAACCAAGCATGACAATGATTAGGGTTTTGATTAGTCTCCCCACTTAGTTTTTACCTTTGTGTCATCCTTTGAGTCTTCTCTTCTCATCTCATAATCAGGGACTAAACCATAAAGGCTTTAAGGCTTTGTGATTAAGCTTATGCCTGCATCCTTCTATTAGGATGGAGTGTATAACTTTAATCCTAAGTGTTAAACCCTTAATGTGTTTAACTCCTTTAATCAATTCATCTAATAATCATCAAGACATCAAACTTGTAACTTGGGCCTTGCATTAGGGTTCTAATTCTTCCTTAATTGGTTAAGAAGGACTAACCCTAGTGTTAATGGACAAGTCACCCTCAAGTTGTCTTACAAACCCTAAAAATCACTTCATCATCTTATCATTAAATAAAATCCATTTAATAAAGGCTTTGTTTTGTCATGAGTTTAATCCCTAATCATGGATTAAGTTGAGGAGCTTTCCTCAGCTTAAACATTCTCATCTATTATCCTTCTATTAGGATGGTGTAATGAGTCTGTTTAATCCCTGATTATGGCTTAATCTCATTACTTAACACTAAACAAAAACACCAAAAAACATCTAAATAATCACCAGTAGGTTAATGATCTTAATCCTACACCAAACGTGATTAAGTGTGAGAAGCTGACTTCACACTTAAGGTGCTCTCATTACCCCTAATCAGAGGGAAGATGTGATGAGTTTACTAAATCCATTGGTTTAGGCTTAAGCTCATTATCTTATGACAAACTTCAAAATCAATAAAAGACTGAAACCACAAAAACAAACAATAATCGTCTCCTCCGGGATTCTTTTCTCATCACATTCACTCACAACCGAGAACTCGCTTCTTCCGTCTAATGCAAGACAGTTTGCACCTGAGCCAGACAGGTCATACACTTGAGCATAGACAAGTAAGCAGTTCACAAGTCAATTTATCTTTCAGTCTCTTTGGGTCGAACTACGGTGTTCTGACTTCCTCATTGCACGAGAGGATACGTAGGCATAACTTAACAATTATCGAACAAAAGTCTCTGTATATTCCCCCTCCTTCTAGCCTTATTCTTTAGCCTCATTATCATGAGCATTTCATCTTTGTTCTTACACTGACACTTCACTTATACACTTCACTTACACTGACACCTGTACATCCTTTTCCAGCTCTTTTACACACAAATTGCACTGACACTACCCCTTTAAAACACAAATCTTTTAAGCGTGGATCCCGTCGAGTACGACGGACAATCTGGGTGCTAATACCTTCCCAGGTTGTAACCAACCCCCTTTCTCAGTCTCTCTGGTTCGCAACCGTCTTATCCATATCTTTCTAGGTCTATGCAGCATTGCCTTTCCTCCGGGATAAAAATGCCTAGCTGGCGACTCTATTCATTCCCTGTGAGTTCACTCCTGTGTGTTCTCACACCCTCCTTTCGCCGACCGTTCGCGTCTGTACCCTATTTGACCCGGCTTCATTTAGTGGGAGCGACAGATGAATACTTAAGTTACTTCGGTATCCCTCTTCCAATATCATCTTTTTCAACTCCACATCATTGGGAATACAAATACGACCACGGAATCTCAAAACTCCAAAATTATCAACTTTGAAATCCCCATTCTCATTCATCATCAAATCAACAAACTTCAAATCCAACTTTTGCTTTTCACATACGGTTGCAAGAAAATCATTCATAACATGTAGCATACCAAGTCTCACACTTCTCGGCGTCATTTCGCAAACCAAACTCAAGTCTCTAAAATCCTCCAAAAGTTCACATTCTTTTATCATCAATGTGGACACATGTAACAACTTGCAACTCAAAGCGTCGGCCACCACATTTGCCTTACCCAGATGGTAATTCAAACCAAAATCATAGTCCTTCAAAATCTCTAACCACCTTCTTTGTCTCATGTTCAATTCCTTTTGATCAAATAAATACTTCAAACTCTTGTGATCACTAAAAACTTCAAATCTTGCACCATAAAGATAATGCCTCCAAATTTTTAAAACAAACACCACGGGCGCTAATTCCAAATCATGCGTATGATAATTCTTTTCATGCACTCTCAATTGTCATGAAGCATAAGCCACAACGTTCCCATCTTGCATCAAAACACCACCTAACCCAAACAATGAAGCATCACAAAACACCACAAATGGTTCTGTCGGATTTGGAAAAATCAAGATCGGAGCCGTTGTCAACCTTCTCTTAAGTTCAATTAAACTCTCTTCACAATGAATATCCCAAATGAAAGCTTTTCCTTTACAAGTCAATTGCATTAACGGAAATGCCAACTTTGAAAATCCCTCAATAAACCTCCGATAATAACTCGCCAAGCCTAAAAAGCTTTGAATCTCCGTAACCGATCTAGGAACTTCCCATTGCATTACCGCATCAATCTTGGATGGATCAACACTAATACCACCATCGGAAATAACATGTACAAGAAAACTTACTTTCGACAACCAAAACTCACACTTCGATAACTTAGCATACAATTGTTTCTCTTTCAAAATCTGTAACACAATCCTTAAATGCTCTTCATGCTCCTCTTGAGACTTAGAATAAATCAAAATACCGTCGATGAACACAACCATAAAACGATCCAACTGCTCATGAAAAATATGGTTCATGTATTCCATAAACACACCCGGCGCATTAGAAACTCCGAATGGCATCACGGAATATTTGTAATGACCATATCGTGTCCTATAAGTCGTCTTTTGAATATCCTCTTCTTTCACACGAATCTGGTGATATCCTGATCTCAAAACAATCTAACTAAAAAACACGCACCAACCAATTGGTCCATCAAATCATCGATCATTGGAAGCGGATACTTGTTCTTAATTGTCACCTTGTTCAACTGTCGATAATCAATGCATAACCGCATACTCCCATCCTTCTTCTTTACCAACAATACCAGAGCACCCCAAGGAGAAACACTCGGCCTAACAAATCTCTTGTCCAACAAGTCATTCAATTTCTTCTTCAACTCTACCAACTCTGATGCTGACATATGATACGGTGCCATCGAAATCGGTCTAGTACCCGGAACTAGATCAATAGAAAACTCAACTTCTCTTTCCGGCGGTACATCCTTAATATCCTCCGGAAACACTTCTGGAAAATCACACACCACTGGGAGCCCATTGATTTGAACTTCACTCTCCACCGACAATGATACAAACAAACCAAACAATTGAGCTTCGTCCACTAAAAGTTTCTTTAACTCTTTCGTGGATGGGAAACTCTCATCTTCAACATCATCCAAAGAAGGAAACCTTACTAACTTATTATAGAAATCTATATGAACTCGATTAAATTGCAACCAGTTCATACCCAAGATTACATCCAAACCCTCCAATGGCAAACAAACTAAATCCATAAAAAAATATTTACCATACATGGTCAAAGAACAACTTACATACACCAGGGAAGTAGTTACCGACCCTAAAGCAGGAGTCTCAATAACCATCTCACCACCCTAAGAAGACATAAACAAATTCAAACGCTTAGCGCCCTCAAGAGAAATGAACGAATGAGTCGCTCCCGTATCAATAATAGTAACTAAAGGCGTACTATTAATAAAACATGTACCTTTAATCAAATGGTCTGCACTAGTAGTGTCCTTCCCTGCTAATGCAAACACCTTTCTGCCCGCTTGAGCTTGCTTCGGCTTAGTAAACTTAGTACTAATGTGACTTACTTCTCCACAATTGAAACACTTCACAACATTCCTTCTACAGTCGGTAGTAGCATGTCCAAGACCTCCACAATTTGAACATTTCACTATGTTCTTCCCACACTCAAAAGATTTATGACCCAAATCACCACACTTGTAACACTTAACGGGACCAGAACTCCCTCCACCATATCTCTTATCAAAGTTTCCCATATGCTTGCCCTTATCAACGGGTGTTACATAAGGTCCACTTCTAGCTTGTTGCTTTCCTTTCCTCGCATTCAAACTCTTGTAATGTGTAGAACGGGCTTTGCTATCCTCCTCAGAAATTCTACAACATTCCGTCAAATCCGAAAACCTTTTTATTCTTTGATATCCCACAGCTTTCTGAAATGTCAGGACGCAAATTATTCTCATACTTAATACAATTCAAGAACTCAGAAGTAGTAGCAGCATAATGAGGATGAAATAGAACCAACTCCACAAACTTAGCAGTATAGTCCACCACGGACATACTACCTTGTTTCAGTTCAAGGAACTCTATCTCCTTCTTCCCTTTCACACTTTCAGGGTAATACTTCCCCAAGAACTCAGTAAGAAAAACTCCCAAGTTATCTCTTCATCCTCTTTCTCAAGAGCTTGACTTCTACAGACCCACCAATCATCGACTTCTTCCTTCAGCATGTGAGATACAAGCCTCACCTTACTCTCTTCAGCATAGTCCATGACTCTGAAGATTATTTCAATCTCTTTCAACCAATTCTGAGCACCATCAGGATCAAATCTTCCTTTGAAGATCGGTGGTTGATTCTTCCTAAACTCATCATTAGCATTCACATTCAGCGCACCCTGCACCGCCCTAGCCATTGCTTCCAAAGCAGCAGCCATCGCATTGTCATTTCTACCAGCCATATTCTGATTATTCCAAAAGACAACAACAAGATTAAACAAAGTTCAATCATCACAACAACAAGACAGACACAACTGACTCAATATTCGCTGACACTGGCTCTAATACCACTTAATGTAACACCCCCTTTCTATACCCCCAAATAATCAAATAATCATTTAGGCACAAATTAAAAATTCATCAGAGTATAATTAAAACATAATATGAAAGAGGCATGTCACATTATACATGAAATTAAAACATCCAACACCTGCTCATTCAAAGATATGCAACAATGGGGGTAACTTGCAACAAAGGGATTTAATCCTTACACCCATATCAAAAATTTAAATAACAACGGAAACTAAACATTAATCAACATCAAACATATATATATATATATATATATATATATATATAATCAAGTTTCATTCACCAATAATTCATGTTTACATAAACATTCATCACCAAGAAACATATACAAAATGCATCACAAAAAGGCATCATTCCAACCCTAGCTAAACGGTGCTACATATCAGAGTCGACCGACCAAAAGAATGAAGACACGCTTCACAAAAGACCTCCAGCAAACCTACTCTGCAATGCCTCATAAAGCATCATAAAACAACAGAAGGGTGAGAAACATTATCATAATAACAATGCATATAATTATATATCTTAACATAAAAATACACATATACATATTCTCACCACAATTCATTTCTCATCACAAATATACATCACAATGTATATAAACAAACCAAGCATATTCATCATGCACAATTTCACATCATTCTACATAAACATATATTATTCATGTTTATTCACCAATTTCTATCACTCCGCATAAACATACATTATTCAAGCTTATTCACCAATTTTTATCACTCCGCATAAACATACATTATTTATGTTTATTCACTAATTTTCAATTATAGATGATAAATGCAAATCATAGAGACCGACTCATGACTCTATGCAAATGCAATGCGGTACCGACTCAATCATCTCAAGTTCACTCAGGAACTTATTGGAATCATCGCTCGTTACCTAAAGTAACTCCCCGTCGGGCATACGATGTTCACCCATTGCTCACACCCCACATGGGCACACAGTGTTTATGGATTGCTCACACACCACACGGGCACACAATCTGATTGCTTACACCTCACACTGGCACACAATCATTTGTGATCAAATCACCCATTGTTGACACCCCACACGGGCACACAATGTTTATGGATTGCTCACACCCCACACGGGCACACAATCTGATTGCTCACACCCCACATGGGCACACAATCATGTTGTAATCATCGCTCACATCCCACATGGGCACACGATGTTACAAAGGATTCACATAGAATCCTACAACACAAGAATGCATACATTATGCTTCACTTGCAAAATGACACACAACATTCTTGAAAATGCATACATATTCACAATATAATTATGCATTCATCTCATACAATCACAAACAAACTATACACATTCACATCAATTACGCCAAACGGCAACGAACTCTTTCACTATCAACATGCATTCATATTCACTTCATGAAACGCATTTATTTGCCAAACGACCACCATATCACAATCAATCCCATAATTCCTTAAGTAACACAATTTCGTTGAATCGATATAAAGAACACCAAAAACGGATAACCGAAACTCAGGTTACGAATTAAAAACACCAAAACCAAAAAGTCCCAGGCTCGCTGAGCGAAAAAGTTCCTGGAAAGCTCGCTGAGCAAGGAAACGTTCGCTGAGCGAGAGCTGTGATTCCAGCAGCAGCTCAGTCACGCAACAGTCCTACTAAAAGGTTCCAAAATCCCACCAAACCTCATCAAACATGATCATTAACATGTATTAACTATCATACTTCAATTATATCAAGTTTCAACCGAATAATCTACCAATTTCTTAGATTTTCATCAAAAACCCTAAAACCTAACATTTCTCTAAACTTCTCCAAAACAAAAACTCAATCAATCTAACACATACATAATCATACACAATGATAAGATAACAATATTTTACACTCTTACCCGATTGTTTCGATTCCTAGGAGCAATCTTGAAGAATTTCCAAGTTTTCCTATTTTCCTTCTCTTTTCTCTTCTTCTCCTTTTCTTTCCTTTCTATTTATTTCTATCTTTCTATTTTCTTTTCTCTTTACTACTTATAACTTTCTATTTCTATTTCTATTCTATTTTCTATTTTCTACCAAATATCATTTTTCTCACAAAATTATAATTCTACCTATTTTCTAACTTAACATTAATTAGCAAATGTCTAAAATACCTTCCAATCTAATTTTACCCGAAAATTCTCAAAACGGTAAAATAATATAACACATCAACATATCATATAAACACACCAATTCCCCAATTAAAACAATTATCATTCAATTTAAATAAAAGACTCAACAAAAATGGAATAATTGAATCGGGTATGTCTGTCATCCCTAAATAAGAGGAGTTGTAAAAACAAAAGGGTAGTTGACAAGGAAATTCCAAAGGGTGATAATAAGCTGTAAACACCCCAAATTTGCCTTCACTCATTTCACCATGGCTTGTGATCTTTTCATGTGCATAAGTTCAATCATAGCATCTCATATTGCATTTTGGCTTCACTGCATTGCTCCTAAGTCATCTGCATCTAGGGTTTGTGATCTGAGCTATCCCTGGGCCACTTGAGCCACTCCAAAGGTCTTCAATCACTTCAAAGGGGTCCATGTATGTTCAAGCATCATATTATACCCTCTCAAGATCAAGGAAGTCAAAGAATCACAAGAACTGAGAAAGACATGGAAGCAGAGCCAGGTTTAACTGCACAGATGACCTAGAATTAGGGTTTTGTTTTCAAAGGCCATAACTCCAATTTATTTGGTCATTCTTGTTTCTATTGGTCTCTATATGTTATAAGGATCATGCATATCAATTTTCATGAAGAAACTCCATGGGGAAGACATCTAATCAAGAGTTGACTTCTTGAGCAAGTCAGTGTAAAATCAGGGCATCTGAGGCCCCCAATGACCCAACCAAAGGGTGTTCTCCATCATTTTGAATGTGTATGATCTTTATTTGATCATAGAAGATGTTATAAGTTCACAAAATTGCAGAATTTCAAGCCATTTGCAAAGTTGCCTTTTTGGGAAAGTGACTTATAATGAAAACTTGCCATTTTGGGAAAGTTTTTCAACTTCCTCAAATTGATTCAAAAATGCTTCAAATGAGAAAACTTTGGTCATGAAAGTTGTAGAATGGATCTTCCCATTTTCAAAAAGTACAAGAACTCATTCTAATTCATTTTGGATCAAAAGTTATGGCTTGTCAAAGTTGGCAAAAATCACTTAATTTTCACTTTTGTACCAAAGAGGCAAAGTTGCAAAACCTCATGCCAAGCCTTTATGTGACTTCAAATTGACTTCTATGCATTACACAAACATGAACCATGACCTAAAAATCAGAATGCACCAAAGAACCTCCCATTTTCATGACTTATGCTTCAAGTAATCACAAAAGGGCAAAACTTTGTGAAATTTGCAAAACATCACATAAACCCTAATCCACTTGCTGCATTGCCTCTAATTCATTTCCATGGTTCTCCTTGAAGCATGCTGAGCCAAGCCATGCCTTTGTACCTTGACTTCCATAGCCCATACCTCTCTTACACAAAAAGTTGACTTTATGCAAAATGGCCCATACCAATCAAGCTAGGCCAGCAACAACTCTCTGACCTATCCAAGCTTGATACATGGACAAAATGAGACTCAACACATAGCATAACACAGCCTGATCTCTCTCATAAGCCATAGTTCACAAAACTCTCCTCTTATGCACTTTCCTTCGAATCTCATCACACAATCAAAAAACCTCAAAACCAACTTCACCATTCATTCAGAAAAGCTTCATAGAGCATAAACCACCCTTCACCTTGCCTTGAAAGTCCCTGAAACTCAAACACGATTTTCCACCCTCTCTGAACAGAACTCCATCAATCTCACAAACTAGCCACAACACACTCCAACTAAGCCTCAAAGCTTCCTCAGGAAGATCATTGGAGCCATTTTGAAGCAAGGAAGCAGTCAGAAAGCTCCTGGATTGAAAGCTCCATCTCAGGTAGCCATACGAATCATTTTTTCCAGAAGCTCTATTTTAAGTTACTAAATGATTAAATGTGATCCCCTGAACATGTTGAGCTTTAAATTTTTGAAAATGATGAAGATTTGAGCATGTATGGCTTGTCTGAAATTTCTGCCATTTTCGTACCTCGCTTCGAATCTTGTTAATGGTTAGAAATAAATTCCATTTGAGGGTGGGGTTGGGTTTAGAATGGAGAGAGGAAGTGATCTGGAGATTTAGAGCTCCAGAAATGACCTAGAAAGTGAGATTTAAATTCTCAGGGAGGGTTTTCACCGGAGAAGACGACCGGAGCTCTTCTCCGATGACCTGAATGTAATTAGGGCTTAATCTGGGATTAGGGCAAAGTTTGAATCTGGGCCATGCGATTGATCCTTCCCGCGCGTGTTTGTGTGGCCTGGATCTCATGATTAGTTTTAATTTAGGTTTATTTATTTAATTAATCTGGATTAATGAAGTTTGAACCCGGGCCGTTGGATGTGGCGCCAAGTCAATGGTCCCAAGCCCAGATTCAATATGGACTCTTCATCCTGCATACTTCTCATATTTTAATTTTAATTTCATTTTCTTTTCATTGAATTTGCACGAATTATTTAAAATAGTAAAATACATTTAAAAATTCTGAAAATTTTTGTCAAGCATTTCATTATTTTTCAGAACCCAAAAATATTTTTATTTTTATTTTTTGCATTAAAAATCATTTTTAAATCATTTAAATGTTTATTTTTAATTAGTTAATGGAAATTAATTAATTAAAAATGCATTTAGGTATTTAAAAATCACAAAACAATTCACATTGCATCTTAAAGCATTTAGAAACATTATCAAACTCTCAAAGCAAATTTCTTTTTGGTTCTTGATGCCTTTTGGTCATTTTCATTGGAATTAAATTCATTTTAAGGCAATATTTTTGTTCAAACTTGGAAAAATCCATTCTACCTAACCATTGAGAGTTTGATGATGGTTCTTCTTGTATTGCATCCTTCATGGCATTTAGTTTGTAGGATAAATTTGGTTTGAATTGATCTTCTATTTTCAATTTGTTTTGCATTTTTCATGATGAGGTACCTTAAAACCCTAATTGACTTGAGAAAATCATAACTTTCACTAGGTTAAGAGTTAGGTCCCCTCCTTTGGGCAGTGAACTTGTGTAGGTTTAGGGTTCCTTTGATCCCATTTTCAATTTTTTGTCATGTCATTTGCTTCTGATTTTGAATGTTGCTTTGTGTGTTGATCATAAACCTTAATTTGTGCCTTCCTTTTCTCATTTGCTTGTGTTCAATGACTTGCCATGACATTTTGTGCATCCACATGATTCATAATAAATCTTAGGACATATTAGAATCATTTTTGATCATTTCATCTTTCATTTGCCATGTTATATGTTCATATCATTTCATAAACTTTCATGAACTTCCATGGTTCAAGCATGCTTCATCTGCATCCATATGCTTGTTGGATCACTCTCATCTCTTGTCATGTGTTTGCATCATCTCTTAGCATCATTAACATCATGTTTATGCTTCTGGTTTTGGTTTGCACCATGGCATTTCATCTCATTTGCATTGCACTTCATTTCTTTTGCTAACTTTTCAGGTGGTAAGTTGTTTTGAGAAGTGAATTTGCCTTCACTTCTCACAATCTCTTCTCATCTCTTTTATGCATCATTGCTGCATTTTATCTTGTGTATTAGAGTGAGCTTGCTCATTCATGTTCTTTCCTTATTTCTTCCTTCAAGCAACTTATCTTCTTAAGTGAAGTAAGTTGTCTTGTTTCTTCTGCTTCATTCTCCTTTCATCTGCTTCTTTCCTGGTGGCTCTTTGAAGATTCTTTCCCTCTTAAGCCTCACAAACCCTAGGATCTCCAAGCATGATAACAATTAGGGTTTGATTAGTCCCCCATTTAGCTTTTACCTTTGTGTCATCTTTGAGTCTTCTCTTCTCACCTCATAATCAATGACTAAACCCTAAAGGTTTTAAGGCTTTACGATTAAGCTTATGCCTGCATCCTTCTATTAGGATGGAGTGTATAACTTTAATCCTAAGTGTTAAACCCTTAATATGTTTAAATCCTTTAATCAATCCATCTAAAAATCATCAAGACATCAAACTTGTAACTTGGGCCTTGCATTAGGGTTCTAATTCTTCCTTAACTTGTTAAGAAGGACTAACCCTAGTGTTAATGGACAAGTCCCCCTCAAGTTGTCTTACAAATCATAAAAATCACTTCTTCATCTTATCATTAATTAAAATCCATTTAATAAAGGCTTTGTTTTGTCATGAGGTTAATCCCTAGTCATGGATTAAGTTGAGGAGCCTTCCTCAGCTTAAATGTTCTCATCTATTATCCTTCTATTAGGATGGTGTAATGAGTCCATTAAATCTTTTATTATGGCTTAAACTCATTACTTAACACTAAACAAAAAACTCCAAAAACATCTAAATAATCACAAGTAGGTTAATGATCTTAATCCTACATCATGGTGACTAAGTGTGAAGTGCTTACTTCATACTTAAGGTATTCTCATTACCCCTAATCAGAGGGAGGATGTGATGAGTTCACTAACCCTTGGTTTAGGCTTAAGCTCATTTTCTTATGACAAACTCCAAAAGCAATAAAAGATTGAAAACTCAAAAAAACAAACAATAATCGTCTCCTCCGGGATTCTTTTCTCACCTCATTCACTCACAAACGAGAACTTGCTTCTTCCGTCTAATGCAAGACAGTTAGCACCTGAGCCAGACGGGTCATACACTTGAGCATAGACAAGCAAGCAGTTCACAAGTCAATTTACCTTTCAGTCTCTTTGAGTCGAACTACGGTGTTCTGACTTCCTCATTGCACGAGAGGATACGTAGGCATGACTTAACAGTTATCGAACAAAAGTCTTTGTATATTCCCCCTCTTTCCAGCATTATTTTTTAAGCCTCATAGTCTTGAGCAATTCATTCTTGTTCTCACAATGACACTTCTCTTATACACTTCACTTTTCTTTTACACTGACACTTGCATTCTTTTCCAGCTTTGATACACGAATTGCACTGACACTACCCCTTTAAAACACAAATCTTTTAAGCGTGGATCCCGTCGAGTACGACGGACAATCTGGGTGCTAATACCTTCCCAGGTTGTAACCAACCTCCTTTCTCAGTCTCTCTGGTTCGCAACCGTCTTATCCATCTTTTTCCTAGGTTTATTTAGCATTACCTTTCCTCCGGGATAAAAATGCCTAGCTGGCGACTCTTGTCTTCTGAGTTCACCCTTGTGTGTTCTCTCTCCTTTCGCCGACCGTTCGCGTCTGTACCCCTCTTGGCCCCGTGTCATTTTGTGGGAGCGACAGCTTGGCCACTCTGCTGGGGAACCTTATACTGTAACCAGGGCTTATGGTTATTGTAAACACTGTACCTCCGGGTTAGAAGTGTCTACACTTCTCATAACTGATCCAAGTCTGAGGATCCTTGTTTTAGAACACCACCTGTGAGGGGGTTGGGCTGTTTACAGGTTTACAGGTGCCCTTGGCCACATCATACCTTGTTACTTGTTTGGTTTAAGAGTACCTCATTTTGGACAGTTCTTGTGATTTAACCCTGGACATGTGACTCTTTATTTGAGTCCCCCACCTTGGTTACTGGATTTCTAAGCCCTCATCTGGACTTCTTGAACATACATGGACTTTATATCAAGACAGATAATCAGATCCAGCTTGATCATAAACCCTTGAATATCATTTTCCTACATCATCATTGCATCATTTAACATTTGTTTATTTGTTTTCAGGGTATCCACATTTTATTTGGCTTGGTTTTGACCCCTTCATCTGCATAGACCTCTGTTCATCAGTTATCTGCTTCAGCTACCTTCATCAGTTGCCTACTTCAGCTGCCTTCATCACCAGCACCAGCCTATCAGTGGCTCATCTCCAGTATCAGTCTTGATCCCTATCAGCACTTGTCTTCAGCTCTTCATCATCATTCATGGCTACACCTAGGAAGAGCAACATATCATACCATTTCTTTGAGCCTGTGTTGACTGGTATCAGGCAGATCCAGTCACTTATCACCCCTGACCACATCCCTTTATTCAGAGAACATTATGGAGGTATCCTGGATATGGTTATGGACCTGGACCCTTCTCAGAGGAGTATGATCCACACCTGCCTACAGTTTTATGACCCTCCTTTGAGATGCTTCACATTCCAAAACTTTCAGCTGGGACCTCTGCTGGAGGAGTTTTCATCATTGATTGGAGTACCTGTCAGGGGTAGAATCCCCTTCAACCCAGAGATGACTTCTTCCAGCAATGGAGAAGTGGCAAAAGTACTGTACCTGGAGCCTATTTTGATTGATCAGAACATGACAACAAAGGCTGGGATCCCTGGTTTGCACTTAGATTTCTTGATTTCTCAAGCCATCCTGAAGGCCTCTTTGGGAGAATGGAGGGCAGTTTGTGCATTGTTAGCCCTCAGCATATATGGGGTTATACTGTTTGCAGATGAGCCCAAATTTATCAGCAAGAATGCCATTCATCTTTTCCTTCTGAGGAACCCAGTACCCACATTGCTGGGAGATTTCTATTATTCCATTCATTAGAGGAATGAGAAACAGAGAGGAAAGCTGGTGAGATGTTGTGCTCCTCTATTTCACACCTGGCTGCTCAAACACTTACCCAAGACAGATGCCTTCCTGAATCCTCACCAACAAAAGAATTGGGATAAGAGGCTCATTGCTTTGACTTCAGATGACATCAGATGGTGTACCCAGAGCACCAAAGGCAAGGACATCATCACTAGCTGTGGGCAATACCCAAATGTACCTCTGATAGGAGTAAAGGGTTGCATCAACTACAATCCTTTGTTGTTTAAGAGACAACTGGCTTATGCTTTGGTCCACCCTCCTAGAGTGCAAGATTTAGCTGAGACCCTATATTGTGAGATAAAGCCTAATCTAGCTGTTGTCAGACAAGCATCCTGGGCTTGGGACAACATCCAGACAAAGGGGGTGGCTATTCTTGGAAAATGTAATAATGTTGCTTCAGCCCAGTACTATGAATGGTCCCATGCTAGAGCTCAGATTACTGGAATGCCCTTTACCATTGAGGACACACCTGGACCTTCTACAGTACAGCCAGCAGCCACTGTCAGCCTGGAAGAATTTGAGAAGCTGGAGGAAAGGAATGAGAATTTGTCTCAAGCTCTGAAGAAGACCCTCTGGGAGAGGATTGATGGTCGTCTGGACATTGAGAGGTTTGAGAAGCTTAGGGTGGAGCATCTGGCCAAGATTGAGAAAACAGAGGACTATATCAAGAAATCAAGAGCTGGGGAGCAAATATTGAAGAATGCCTGTAAAGAGGCCAAACTTCAGAAGGCTAGGACTGATCTCTATCTGCAAGAAAGTCAAGCTAGGTGGGTCAGGATCACTGAAGCCCGTACTCAAGAAGATAAGAGAACTCAAGCCAGGATTGAGCAGTTAGAGGCCAATGAAAAGAAGCAACAGGAAGCTTTGCTGGCAGCCCAGAAGGAAATTTCAGAGTTGAAGCTTAGGGCTGGTCTGAAGAGGTCAAAGGACCAAGATAGGCACAAGAAGCTGACCACTGCCATTGCCACCAGAAACCTTCTCATCATGATTATTACAGAGCATCCAGCTGGTCCAGTGACTGAGGCACTTCTGAAGGAGGTTAAGGAGGATGAGTTTGGACTAGATGTCTGACTTTTTGATTGTTGTTGTTTTCATTTTGGTGTACTTTTCTTTGAGTTGTATTTTGACCCTTCAGGGGCATATGTTGTAAAAAACAAACTATGTATGATTCACCATTTGTAATATATTTGTTAGTTTGTTTTCACTGGGTTTCTTTTCTCAAACAACAACAAAGCATCTTCCTCAAGGTCTAGAAAGGTCAAAACCAAGAACCAAGCCAGATACCTTGGAAAACAAATAAGCATACTGCATTGCATACTAACTTTTGTTTTGTTTTGTAGGTTTTTGTCATTTGTTTGTTTCTAACTTTGCATTGACCTCAGGAAATATTGCTCGCAGAAGAGTGTTCCCTGTCAACCGCGCACACCGGTATCCTACTCGCAACAACCTTCCGGGTATCATAATGGAGCAAGTACAGCAAGACCTGACCGAGGTCAGAACCCAGATGGCTAACGAAAGAGTGGAGATGAGGAACCAAATGGCCCAATTCATGACTGTGATGACTAGTTTGGCTCAGACCCAAGAAAGGCTAAGGGCATTGGTGGAAAGACAAACTCCCGAGGAACCTCATCCTGGGACTGGAGGAACAAGTAACAATGAGAGGGGACAGCTTCATGTTAATCCACCTGTATTTGGACCTCATCTAGATCCGGAAGTCAATGTCCCGGGTAATGTGCAAGGAAATACTACTGGGGGGAGGATCTTACAAGAAGACCCCCAAGAGGAGCAATTTACTGTCATGGGAGCTGGTGATGAAGTCTATGACCGAAGGTTTGATGAAATTGCTGAGAAGTTGAGATCTTTGGAGTCTCAAAACTCCTTGGGTTTTGATGTAATGGATATGGGGTTAGTAGACGGGGTAAGAATTCCCCACAAGTTCAAACCCCCGTGCTTCGAGAGATACAATGGAACCTCCTGTCCACGAACTCACCTGCAGTCCTTTCTGGGGAGGCTTAAAGCATACACCATGGATGAAAAGCTGTGGATGTTCTATTTTGAAGAAAGTTTGACTGGGGCTTCAAGAGAGTGGTATTCACACTTGACCAGAGCTACTATCAGATGCTGGAAGGACCTAGCTGAAGCTTTCATCAGACAATACCAATACAATCTAGACATGGCTCCTAACAGGACCCTCCTAATGGGAATGTCTCAATCCTCCAGAGAAAGCTTCAGGGAATATGCCCAAAGGTGGAGACAGCTTGCTGCTGCTGTCCAGCCACCCATGTCGGAAAGAGAAATGGTCGACATGTTCATGAATACTTTGCAAGGAACATACATTGATAGATTGGCTGCATTTTCTTCTACCAGCTTCGCAGACGTAGTTATAGCCGGTGAAAGAATTGAAAGTCTGCTAAAAATGGGCAAAATTTCTGATAATGGTGAAAGTTCGTCCGGTAATCCCAGGAAGCCTTTTGTGGGACCTCAAAGGACCGGTGAGACAAATGCCATTCATGCTAGCAGGGGCAGACCTCAGTATGTCCACAGATCAGTAGCAGCTGTCACTATTCCAGCTCTGATTCTTCAGCAACCAGCATATCAACAACCACAACAAACACATTATCAACAGCAAGTTCAGTATCCGCCACATAGAACCTACAACAACAATAACAGCAATCAACAACAACGACCCTTTCAACAAAGACCATCACAGGCAAATAGGGTGATTGACCCTATCCATATGCCTTATGCTGCCTTATTGCCACAACTCCTGAAACTTAACTTGGTTGAGCTAAGGACATTGGCACCTCCCGATCCCTCCAATATCCCGAAGAATTACGATGTCAACGCCAGGTGTGCTTTCCATTCCAATGCACCAGGCCACAATACGGAAAAATGCAGGGCTTTGCAAATGAAAGTTCAAGATCTGGTGGATTCTAAGGCCCTCAACTTCGCACCTCCTCCAAATGTCAACAGAAATCCTATGCCTAATCTTGGTGGGCCGAGGATTAATGCCATTGAGGAAGATAAACCGTCTACTTTGATCACCAGTGTTGCATAAATTCGAACACCTCTGGTCGAAATTAAAGCTCAGCTTCTAGAGTGCCAGGTGTTTCCCGGGTGTGAACTCGGTTGTGGGTATTGCAACATTGCAGTCAACGGGTGTGATAATTTGAGAAGCTGCATAGATGGTCTTATCAAGGATGGTATCCTTCAGATCTCAACAACGGCGCCTACAAATCCAGCAATTCCTTTGACAACAATTCCTGATTCTTCTACAACAGCAACAACAATCATTCCTACCGATTCATCAATATCATCAGCAATGGCTCCATCCATCACTTCAACAAATCAAATGTCAACAACCATTTCTTCTACAACATCAGCATCCTTTTTACCAGCAGAATCTTCTACAACGCCAACAGAAATTAATGAAGATGTCTCAGCAGTCACCATTTACCATGATCCATCAGATGTTCCTCCAAACAACAATTTTCAGCAACAAGCAGTGGCACCACCTGCCAGATCACCAATCACAATTTACTACGATCCGCACACCATTACAGTACCCTCCTCTGCAGCAGTCAGTCCAGTTACCATCACGGTGCCTGGACCAGTTCCTTATGAAAGCAGTAATGCCATACCTTGGCATTATGGCTCTGATCTCTACTGCAACGGGGAGAAAATCACCCTGGATTCTTCAAACTCTTCTCCACAAATTGATAATGTTGGGGGGCGGAGGCTTCACCAGAAGCGGACGCCTTTTTGCCTCACAATTGCAAAGACCTAATGCTGAAGCAGAAGCTGCTGCCAAAGCAAAAGGAAAGAGTGTGATATTTGAAGAGCCAATTGTCAAAGAAACTCAGAAGACATCTTTTGAGCAAGATGTAGACGAGTTTATGAGAATCATAAAGAGAAGTGATTACAAAGTGGTGGATCAGCTTTACCATACCCCCTCAAAAATCTCCATATTATCCCTGTTGATGTGTTCTGAAGCTCACAGGAATGCATTATTGAAAGTCCTGCACGCAGTGTACGTGCCAGAGGAGATCACTGTTAATCAGCTAGAAACTATGGTGGCAAATGTCAACACCAGTCATGGACTGGGCTTCACCAATGCTGACTTAACAACTGAGGGACGTAACCACAACAAGGCTTTACATATAACCTTGGAATGCAAAGGTGCTGTGCTATCTCATGTACTGGTGGACACTGGGTCCTCGCTCAACGTCCTACCAAAGAAAACCTTAGTGAAGCTAGAGTATGATGGCTTGGCACTGCGTCCGAGTAATTTGGTGGTGAGAGCATTTGATGGCTCTAAAAGATCAGTGCTTGGAGAGATTGATCTGCCTATGATGATTGGCCCGCAAACCTTCAAAACTACCTTCTATGTGATGGACATTCAGCCGGCCTATAGCTGTTTGTTGGGTAGACCCTGGATCCATGCCGCTGGCGCTGTTACGTCTACCCTTCACCAGAAGCTGAAATTCGAGTGGGAAGGCCAGATCATCACCATCTGTGGGGAAGAAGACATCTTTGTTAGCCATCTGGCTACATATAAGTACATTGAGATGGATGGAGAGATCCATGAAACTATGAGCCAGGGGTTTGAGGCCCTGAACATAAATGAAGCATCTTCTGTACTGGGAACCTCCATAACGTCGTATCAGCAAGCCCGGAAGGTTGTTGAAGAGGGTACTGCCCAAGGCTGGGGCAAGCTGTTGCCCGTGGAGAAGAAAGAAGACAGATTTGGGTTGGGTTACAGACCAACTCAGCAAGATCAATCAGAGGCTGCTAAAAAGCCCAATTTTGTCAGCGGGGGGAATGCTCGCCCCAGATGCTGTAAACAACTTGGATACGTCCAAGGATCCCGGGGAGCCAAGTCCTTAGCTGGTCTTCCCAGGAAATTATAAGGGTTACTCCTGCAGAGTAATTATTATTTCCTGTATTTTTAAGCATGCATCAAGTCTTGCATCTTGCCCAAGATGTCAAGACTCATTTTGTAATTGGGCCATCTTGTAATTTTGTGCAAATGGATTAATCAATGAATATCGGACATCTTTTGCAAATGAGCCTTTTTTTCTTTTCCGCTCACTGTTTTTCATTTTTCTTTTTGTACAAAAATAAAATGGCAATGTTTTCCAAAATGATAACTTCACTTCACCTTTTATAAGATAAAAATGATCACTAAAATGAACCAATTTAAACCCTTGCAGAAAGTACCCTCCAGACTGCACCGACAACAACACTGCTATGGCTTCGTATGACTTTGACAATCCAATCAATCAAGCTGATGAAGGGGTTGAAGAAGATTATGAGCTACCTGAAGAGATAGCCAGGTTGTTAAGGCAAGAGGAGAAGGTTATCACCCCTCATCAGGAGGAGGTCGAAACGGTTAATCTTGGTACGGAAGAAGATGTGAAAGAAGTTAAGATCGGGGCCTGCCTACAAGACTCAGTGAAAGAGCAACAGATTGATATGCTTCGGGAGTATGTGGATGTGTTTGCTTGGTCTTATCAGGATATGCCAGGGTTGGACACCGATATTGTCATGCACAAGCTGCCTTTGAAAGAAGACTGCCCGCCGGTAAAACAGAAGTTGCGCCGTACTCGCCCAGATATGGCAATGAAGATAAAGGAAGAGGTACAAAAGCAGTGGCAATGAAGGTAATGCCATTCGTCCTGAAGAATGCTGGTGCTACTTATCAACGGGCTATGGTAACATTATTCCATGACATGATCCATAAAGAAATTGAATGTTATGTGGATGACATGATTGCCAAGTCCCTCACAGAAGAAGACCACCTGGTAAATCTGTTGAAGCTATTCAAGCGTCTGAGGAAGTACCAATTGAAGTTGAACCCCAACAAATGCACATTCGGGGTGCGATCCGGTAAGCTGCTGGGATTTATTGTAAGTGAAAAGGGGATTGAAGTTGACCCTGATAAAGTTAAAGCCATTCAAGAAATGCCTGCACCGAAAACTGAGAAAGAAGTTCGGGGGTTTCTAGGTAGATTGAACTACATTTCAAGGTTCATATCTCACCTTACTGCGACCTGTGAACCCTTGTTCAAGCTGTTAAGAAAGGAACAAACGGTCAGGTGGAACAAAGACTGCCAGAGGGCTTTTGACAAAATAAAGGAATACTTACAAGAGCCTCCAATCCTTATGCCTCCAGTTGAAGGAAGACCTCTAATCATGTACTTGACAGTATTAGAAGAGTCAATGGGGTGTGTGCTGGGCCAGCATGACGAGTCTGGTCGAAAAGAGTATGCAATATACTACCTAAGCAAAAAGTTTACCGACTGTGAACAACGTTATTCACTGCTCGAGAAAACTTGCTGTGCTTTAGCGTGGGTTGCTCGCCGACTAAGGCAGTATATGTTGACCCACACTACTTTGTTGATATCAAAGATGGACCCAGTTAAGTACATTTTTGAGAAGCCAACACTTATCGGACGGGTTGCAAGATGGCAAATGATCCTCACAGAATATGACATTCAGTACACATCTCAAAAAGCCATCAAGGGCAGTGTATTGTCAGATTATCTTGCTGAGCAACCCATCGATGATTACCAGCCTATGAGATTTGACTTCCCTGATGAAGACATCATGTTCATAAAAGCAAAAGATCATGAAGAGCCTGTTCACACTGAAGGGCCCGACCCGGAAGAAGAATGGACTATGATGTTTGATGGGGCTGTTAATATGAACGGTCGTGGTATTGGTGCAGTACTCATTACACCTAAAGGAGTTCACATGCCTTTCTCGGCAAAACTCACCTTCAACTGCACTAACAACGAAGCTGAATACGAAGCTTGTATCATGGGTCTTGAGGAAGCCATTGACCTCAGGATCAAGACTTTGACTGTGTTCGGGGATTCAGCTCTGGTAATTAATCAAACTAATGGCAAATGGTACACCCACCAGGATCATCTGATACCTTACCGGGATTATACAAGGAGGTTGTTGACTTTCTTTACAACGGTCAAGCTTGAGTATATCCCTCGAGATGAAAATCAGTTTGCAGATGCTTTGGCTACCATTTCATCCATGATCAAAGTTCAAGCTACCAACTTTGTGCCTCAAATTGCAGTATCCAGACTTGACAGACCAGCATATGTATTTGCAGCAGATGTTGTCAAAGATGATAAGCCTTGGTTCCACGATATCAAATTCTTCTTGGAGGATCAAATATACCCACCGGGGGCATCTTCTAATGACAAGAAGACATTAAGAAGGCTAGCTGGTAGTTTCTTCCTGAATACTGACGGTTCCCTGTACAAGAGAAACTTTGATATGGTACTCCTCAGATGCGTTGATAGGACAGAAGCAGACTTGTTGATGCACGAGGTGCACGAAGGATCCTTTGGTACCCATGCAGGAGGGCATGCCATGGCTAAAAAGTTATTAAGATCAGGCTATTACTGGATTCCAATGGATGCAGACTGTTGTGCTTACGCCAGGAAATGCCATAAATGCCAGATTTACGCGGATAAAGTGCATGTGCCTCCTAATCCTCTGAATGTGATGTCTTCACCCTGGCCCTTTTCCATGTGGGGCATTGATATGATTGGCAAGATTGAACCGACTGCTTCGAATGGCCACAGATTCATCCTGGTTGCCATTGACTATTTTACCAAGTGGGTTGAAGCAGCTTCATATGCGAATGTTACAAGACAAGTGGTAGCCCGATTTCTGAAAAGAGACATCATCTGTCGGTATGGAGTGCCCGAACGAATCATTACTGATAATGGTTCCAACTTGAACAATAAAATGATGGCAGAACTGTGCCGGGACTTCAAGATCCAACACCACAATTCTTCTCCTTACAGGCCAAAGATGAATGGCGCTGTTGAAGCGGCTAACAAGAATATCAAGAAGATTGTGCAGAAGATGGTAGTTACCTACAAATACTGGCATGAAATGCTACCATTTTCCTTGCATGGGTACCGTACGTCAATCAGAACATCCACTGGGGCAACACCGTATCAACTTGTGTATGGTATGGAGGCAGTCCTATCTGTTGAAGTTGAATTACCCTCCCTGCGGGTACTGATGGATGTTAAGTTGAATGAAGCAGAATGGGTCCGGTCCCGATACGAACAACTGAATCTGATTGAAGAGAAGAGATTGGCTGCAATTTTTCATGGGCAGCTATATCAGAAAAGAATGAAGAAAGCCTTCGATCAGAAAGTCAGGCTCCGAGAGTACCGAGTAGGAGATCTTGTGCTGAAAAGACTCCTCCCTCCTCATACAGACCACAGGGGCAAGTGGACTCCGAACTATGAAGGGCCGTTCGTAGTAAAGAAATTTTTCTCTGGTGGAGCACTGATGCTCAGCACTATGGATGGTGAAGACTTGCTGTCCCCTGTGAATTCAGATGCAGTTAAAAAATACTTCGCATAAAATGACCCGCTGGACATAAAAATACAGAATGTAAGTCCAGGCAAGAATAGGGCATCCCGGCGAGTCAAAAACAGAATAAAAGACTCGGGCAAAAATAAGGGAAAATAAATAAAAATGTACACCCGCTGAGTTGAAAAGACGCATTGGACAACTCAGGCATAAATGGGTATCCCGGTGGATCGAAAACCTGAAAAGGAGATCCACGCAAAATAAGGGAATAAGCGAACAACTGCATTCTGAATTCGTTTGTATCACTTACAACATGGCAAGCTCCGAAAGGTTCAAGCTTCGTTCAGAATCAACCTTCTTCAGAAAGCAAAGTGAGAAGAACGTCAAAAAGTCATACGAGTCATAGTAAAAGGGAAGCTCCTCGAAGTGTCGCCAGCATTGCCAACACCTTTTTGTTTTTCAATTTGTAACGATTCCCTCATTTCAAGGGATCCGTTTCTTTGAATGTATCTTGCCAAATTCGGGGCACTCGAATTAATAAAATCAGATTTTCAGTCACACACTATCTCGTACTCTTTTATTTGCAAAAATGTCCGATGTCATTAATTTGTTGATCGCATAAATACAGATGCGTCTTTCCTGAATTACATGCTTACAGGAAATATACTTACTCCCGGGAGTGTCTAAACTCCTATGATGGAATCCAGTAAGGGATACCTCGGGATACTTGTACGTTTCTTTGTCATGCAGGATTGCAGGTGTTCAAAGCGCGACATGGGGCATGAAAGCTTCTCCCCAGCAAGCTGTCAAATCATTGTCTACTCAGTCCGTCTTCCAGATTAGCACCGGAGGTGTTTTCTCCCCAGCTGAGTTGTCGAGTATCATCCTCAGCAGGATCCCTACAGAAATCTTTAGGAAGATCTTCCAGTGATCTTTCTTCTTCCCCAGCCAGGTGCCAACCAGGGAACTACCTCCCCACAGAGTTTCAACCTCTATCCAGAAGAGAAACGCATGAAGAACTCACAACAGAGTGAAGAAAGCTTCTACAAACCCCAGTTGGGTCCCCCATTACTGAGATGGGTCTGTCAATGATCTGGTTCCCCATGCAGATACATCTTATCAGATCTACCAATGATCTTATCCCCAGCTGGGATGTCCACTTCAAGCGAATCAGTCAGAGATCTTCACAGCAATGGGATCCGAATCCCAGATCGTTGTCTTTGCATAATCATAGCATTCGCATCATATTTTCCCACAGAGCGTAGCATTCCGTCTAATACGGAGCATTATGGCAAAAATCAAACATATTGCATAATCATAAGCCATGTTCTGAATCAAACACTTGTAAATACTGACAATCTATCCACAATATACAGAATATTTCCCATTTCCCCACCAGAGAGCCAAAGCATTTCCCTTAAAGATACAGATATGTGCTCCCTTCGGCACTCGTCCATGTCATCATTCCCCAGTAAATTGCCCGAAGCAAACAGAGGCATACAATACAGATACTTCTTGACACCCGTCCGTGTCATATCCCAGTAGAAAGCCAAAGCGTCCCCTTTGCACTCACAGATACTTCTTGACACCCGTCCGTGTCATATCCCAGTAGAAAGCCAAAGCGTCCCCTTTGCACTCACAGATACTTCTTGACACCCGTCCGTGTCATATCCCAGTAGAAAGCCAAAGCGTCCCCTTTGCACTCACAGATACTTCTTGACACCCGTCCGTGTCATATCCCAGTAGAAAGCCAAAGCGTCCCCTTTGCACTCACAGATACATGTATACACAATTCCTTGACGCCCGTCCGTGTCACCTCCCCCAGCAAGTTAAACACTCGTCCGCGTTTCACTCATACTTGTTACTCATCATTGTCGCTCCCGATAAATGGGAATAACCCAAATAAGGGTACAGACGCGAACGGTCGGCGAAAGGAGGATGTGAGAGCACACAGGAGTGAACTCACAGGGAATGAATAGAGTCGCCAGCTAGGCATTTTTATCCCGCGGGAAAGGTAATGCTGCATAAACCTAAGAAAGATTTGGATAAGACGGTTGCGAACTAGAGAGGCTGAGAAAGGGGGTTAGTTACAACCTGGGAAGGTATTAGCACCCAGATTGTCCGTCGTACTCGACGGGATCCACGCTTAAAATATTTGTGTATTAAAGGGGTAGTGTCAATGCAATTTGTGTATGAAGAACTGGAAAAGGATGTACAAGTGTCAGTGTAGAGAAGTGTAAAGTGTAATATGAAAGTGTCAGTGTAAGAATAAGAGTGAAATGCTCAAGATCATGAGGCTAAAAGAATAATGCTGGAAAGAGGGGGAATATACAGAGACTTTTGTTCGATAACTGTTAAGTTATGCCTACGTATCCTCTCGTGCAATGAGGAAATCAGAACACCGTAGTTCGACCCAAAGAGACTGAAAGATGAATTGACTTGTGAACTGCTTACTTGCCTATGCTCAAGTGTATGACCTGTCTGGTTCAGGTGCTAACTGTCTTGCATTAGACGGAAAAAGCAAGTTCTTGGTTATGAGTGAATGAGATGAGAAAAGAATCCCGAAGGAGACGATTATTGTTTGTTTTTGAGTTTTCAATCTTTTATTGCTTTTGAAAGTTTGTCATAAGTTAATGAGCTTAAGCCTAAACCAATGGATTAGTAAACTCATCACATCATCCCTCTGATTAGGGGTAATGAGAATACCTTAAGTGTGAAGTCAGCTTCTCACACTTAAACACCTTTGGTGTAGGTTTAAGATCATTAACCTACTTGTGATTATTTAGATGTTTTTGTGGTTTTTGTTTAGTGTTAAGTAATGAGATTAAGCCATAATCAGGGATTAAACAGACTCATTACACCATCCTAATAGAAGGATAATAGATGAGAATGTTTAAGCTGAGGAAAGCTCCTCAACTTAATCCATGATTAGGGATTAAACTCATGACAAAACAAAACCTTTATTAAGTGGATTTTAGTTAAAGATAAGATGATGAAGTGATTTTTAGGGTTTGTAAGACAACTTGAGGAGGACTTGTCCATTAACACTAGGGTTAGTCCTTCTTAACCAGTTAAGGAAGAATTAGAACCCTAATGCAAGGCCCAAGTTACAAGCTTGATGTCTTGATGATTATTAAGTGAATTGATTAAAGGATTTAAACACATTAAGGGTTTAACACTTAGGATTAAAGTTATACACTCCATCCTAATAGAAGGATGCAGGCATAAGCTTAATCACAAAGCCTCAAAGCCTTTAGGGTTTAGTCCTTGATTGTGAGATGAGAAGAGAAGACTCAATGAGACACAAAGGTAAAATCTAAATGGGGGACTAATCAAAACCCTAATTATTGTCATGCTTGGTTGTTCCTAAAGTTTGTGAGGTTTACAAGAGAAATCTTCAGAGGAACCACCAGGAAGCAGATGAAAGGATCAAAGAGAAGCAAAGTCACTTGAAGAAAGAAAGTAAGATAGAGAAGAATGAGCAAGCTCAATCTCAAACAAAAAACAAAATGCAGCAATGATGCATAAGAGGGATGAAAAGAAATTGTGAGAAGTGAAGGCAAATTCACTTCTCAAAGTTACTTACCACCTGAAAAGTTAATGAAAGGAATGCAATACAATGCAAGATGAGATGAAATGACATGATGCAAATCAAAACCAGAAGCTTACACATGATGCTAATGATGCTATGAGATGATGCAAACATGAATCAAGGCATGAGGATGATCATATGAACATATGGATGCAAGAGAAGCATGCTTAGAACCATGATCATACATGAAAAGTTATGAAGTGCAAATGGCATACAACATGGCAAATGCAAGATGCAATGATCAAACATGATTCTAATATGTCCTAAGATGTAATATGAATCAAATGGATGCATAAAATGTCATAGCAAGTCATGGTATGCAAGCAAATGCAAGATGAATGCAAAAGGATGCCCAAATTAGGGTTTATGATCAATGCACCAAACAAAAACCAAAACCAGAAGCAAACATAAAGATAAAAAATTGAAAACACATCCAAGGGAACCCTAAACCTATACAAATTCACTTCCCAAAGGAGGGGTTCTAACTCTTAACCTAGTGAGGGTTATGAATTTCTTAAGAATGCTAGGGTTTTAAGGTACCTTGTCAAGAAAAATGTCAAACAATATGAAAATGCAAAATCAAATCAAGCCAATTTAATCCTAGGAACTACATGATATGCAAGACACAATGCAAAAAGAATCAAAGTCCAACTCTCAATGGTTAGGCAGAAATGAATTTTGGAAGTTTGGGACAAAATATTGCCTTGAAATGATTTTAATTCCATGAAAAATTGTCAAAAGACATCAAGATCAAAAAAGAAATTTGGTTTGAGGGTTGGACAATGTTTCTAAATGATTTTAAAGGTTTCATGAATTTTTTGGTGATTTTTAAATACCTAAAAGTATTTTTAATTAATTAATTCTCATTAATTAATTAAAAATAAACTTTTAAATGATTTAAAAATATTTTTTAATGCAAAAAATAAAAATAAAAATGTTTTTGGTTTCTGAAAATTAATAAAAGCTTGTATAAAAATTTTCAGAATTTTTAAATGATTTTTGCTATTTTAAATAAATTAAACAAAACACATGAAATTTAATGAAATAAAAATGAAATAAAACTGAAAAATAGAAAAGTCAGCAAGATCAAAGGCCAGCATTCAAACCTACACGCGCGCGAGTTGACTTGGCGCCACATCCAAGGGCTGAAATTCAAAATCTCCTAATTATGATTAAACCCTAATTAAATGCCCTAATGACTTTCAGACGACCGGAACACTGTTCCGGTCGTCTTCTCCGGCCAGCCAAAAACTCTAACTCTCTCTACACGCAATAAAAATGAAATCTAACTGCCCAGAATTCATCCCCATTCAAAAACGAATCAAACCCCCCAACCAAACATCATTTTTCATTCATCAATCAGCCAAATCGAATCAAAACATTCTTAGGGCAAAAAATTTCAGAGCATTCATACATCCTGGTTTCTCAACCATTTTCAAAAATAATCATATCCCCATGATCAGGGGAGTGCATAGAAGCATTTAAGAACTTAAAATGGAGTTTCTGGAAAAAAAGTTTGAGATGGCTACCTGAACTGAAGCTTTGGTTTCTGGTACTTTCTGGCTGGTTTCTTGCTTGCAATCAACTCCACTGGACCCCCTGAGAAGCTTTCAATGCTTGTTTGAAGTTTATAATGGATGGTTTGAGAGATGGCAGAAGTTCTGTTCAAGGTGGGGTGGAAATCGTATTTCTGATTCAGGGAGTTTTAGGCTATGGTGATGGATGCTTTTTGATCAGTGAAGCATGTTGAGTTGATTTGTGAAGTTGGTTTGTGTGTTTGCAGCTTGTGGAGAGTGTTTCGAAAGCTTTTGCAAATGGAGTGAAAAATGAGAGAGCTTAGTTTTGGATACTTTCAGGCTTGTGTTGTATGTGCTTTGGCTTGCTTTTTGTTTGCATAAACTAATGGGATTGGTCAGATGAGTTGATGTGTGCTTTAGTGATTGGTATGGCTCAAGTTGCCAAAATGTCAAAGTTGTGTAAGAGAGGCATGGGCTACTTGCTAGCCAAGGACAGATGGGGTGTCCTGCGCAGCAAGATGTGTGGAGAACCCTTGGATTGTTTGTGAAGTCAGCCAGCAAGTGGATTCACACTTGAGTGAGTTTTTGCAACTTGCCTCACTTTTGCTTCTTATAAGATTTCTTGCTCCATAGGCCATAAAAATGAGTGATCCCTTGGCCCATTCTGAAATTTAGAGGTCACATGATCATGTTGTGTGGAAATGATACACATTTGAGGCCTTTTAAACACTTGAACAAACCATTTTGCAAAATGTCCCTTTGGTAGAAAACTTCAAATTTTGTGATTTTAACCAACTTTGACAAGCCATAACTTTTGATCCAAAATGAATTAGGTCATGTTCTTATACTTTTTGAAAAGGGAATGATCCATTCTACAACTTTCATGACCAAAGTTTTTCCATTTGAAGCATTTTTGAATCAAAAAGTAAAGGTTGAAAAAGTTTCCTAAAATGGCAATTTCATTAAAAAGTCAACTTTGCAACTTCTTCAATTTTGTGAACTTCCAACTTCTTCTATGATCAAATAAAGATCATATACAATCAAAATGATGAAGAACACCCTTTGGTTGGGTCATTGGGGGCCTCAGATGCCCTGATTTTGCATTGACTTGCTTGAAAAGTCAACTCTTGATCAGATGACTTCCCCATGGAATTTCTTCATGAAAATTGATACGCATACTCCCTATACCATATAGAGACCAATAGAAACAAGAATGACCAAAAAATTTGGAGTTATAGCCTCTAAAACCAAAACCCTAATTCTAGGTCATCTGTGCAATCAAACCTGGCTCTGCTTCTATGCCATTTCCAGTTCTTGTGATTTTTTGATATTCTTGACTTTGAGGGGATATAATATGATGCTTGAACATACATGGACCCCTTTGAAGTGATTGATGACCTTTGGAGTGGCTCAAGAAGCTCTTGAATTGCTCAGATCACAAACCCTAGATGCAAATGACTTAGGATCAATGTAGTGAATCAAAAATGTGGTATGAGATGCTATGATTGAATTTATGCATATGACATGATCACAAGCCATGGTGTGAATGGGTGAGGGCAAATTTGGGGTGTTTACAGCTGCCCCTATTCAAACATGAGTTAGCTGTACAGGATGTAAGCGACGGCTTATCAGGCAAACAAGATAACTTGTGGTTGAATACCAAAGACAGTCCAAAATTTGCACTCACAGAATGAAGAAGAAAAGGGATATAGATTGTAAAAGAAAATAAAGTATATTATAAAGTGGGCGACGGAGGACGACCGTCGAGCAGAGGACGACTGCTGGGGAAAAGGCAATGACGGGGACGGCCGACATGCTGGGGATATAGGCGATTATGATGGGGACGGCCATCAAGTAAAGTTGTAAGATCCTCTGAGGATTAATGAACAAATGATGGGGACGACCATCAAGTTCATAAAGTAAGGTAACCAACGATGGGGACGGCCATCGGGCTAAACTGATGAAGGACGATCATCAGGAAAAGGAAAAAGGGACCACGACGGGGACGGCCATCGGGTTAAAGAATAAATGAAATAATGATGAGGGACGGTCATCAAAGGTGAAGGACGATCACCTAGCAGGGGACGGCTGCTCTGTTGATAAGATGAGGGACGGTCATCTAAGGTGAAGGACGATCACCTGGCAGGGTACGGCTGCCGAAAGTATCGCGACATAGGACGAATGCCGGATAAAAGGTCAACGATGGGGACGGCCATCGGACGAGCATGATGAAGGACGATCATCAAGAGGTGAAGGACGATCACCTAGCAGGGACGGCTGCTAAATATCACGACATAGGACGAATGTCGGATAAAAGGTCGACGATGGGGACGGCCATCGGATGAGCATGATGAAGGACGATCATCAAGAGGTGAAGGACGATCACCTAGCAGGGACGGCTGCTAAATATCACGACATAGGACGAATGTTGGATAAAAGGTCGACGATGGGGACGACCATCGGATGAGCATGATGAAGGACGATCATCAAGAGGTGAAGGACGATCACCTAGCAGGGTACGGCTGCTCTCAGGGTTTATCATGACATAGGACGAATGTCAGATAAAAGAAATTTTGCTTTACTGGGGAATAGTAAACACGGACGAGTGTTTACATCCAAAAGAAAATAAGGGGTATAAGTGTTTGGTATTGTGTATAGATTAAAGATGCGGACGAGCATCCTTAAGACTATGATACGGACGAGTATCGGGTAGAAACAAATACTGACACATGTTCAGAGATGATGATACGGACGAGTATCAACTGGTTAACAAAGAACACGGACGAGTGTTGATTCTGAGGGGACTCTTCTGGGGAAAAGTAGACACAGACGAGTGTCTAAATTCAGAAAGACAAGAGTGTTTGACACGTGTATGGATTAAAGATGCGGACGAGCATCCTTAAGACTATGATACGGACGAGTATCAGGTAGAAACAAACGCTTGACGCATGCTCAGAGATGATGGTACGGACAAGTACCAACTGGTTAACAAAGAACAAAGACTAGTGTTGAATCTGATATAAGTGGTGTACACAAGATACGGACGAGTATCTGTATAAGTGAAATAAGAGTAAAAAGTATGAGTAGTGTATAGATGAGTGTTCAACCTGCTGGGAAGAGTGACACAGACGAGTGTCGAGAGGTATATTATAAACAAGTATATGCTATACAAAGTGTTTAGGTAATTATGCTGGGGAAGGTGACACGGACGGATGTCAATAAAATTATATATATATGTATCTATGAGTGCAAAGGGGATACTTTGGCTTTCTGCTGGGGATGTGACACGGACGGGTGCCACAAAGGGTATGTACTGATGTTTGGTGAGTGTAAGGCAACTGCCTTAGCTCTCCGCTGGGGAATCTGGGGAGTTCTCTGTATATTGTTGATGGATTGTCAATATTCACAAGTGTTTGATTCAGACCATGACTTATGATTATGCAACATGTTTGATTTTTGCCGTAATGCTCTGTATTAGACGGAATGCTACGCTTTGTGGGGTGAATATGATGCGAATGCTATGATTATGCAAAAGATACCGATCCGGGATTCGGGTCCCGCTGCCGTGAAGATCTCTGGTTGATCCGTTTGAAATGAGCATCCCAGCTGGGGATAAGATCGTTGGTAGATCTTGTATATATGACTCTGCTTGGGGAAATAGGTCACTGATAGACCTATTTTTGGTAATGAGGGACCCAGCTGGGGTTTGTAGAAGTCTCTGTCACTCTGTTGTGATCCTTTCGTGCGTTGCTCTTCTGGATAGAGGCTGAAACTCTGTGGGGAGATGGTTCCCTGGCTTTCATATTTGGCTGAGGAGGAAGAATGATTGGCACCTCGGCTGGGGAGAAACAACAAGTGGCAACTCAGCTGGGGAGCAAGCACTTGGGTGCTAAGACTGAGTGAGTGTTGATTTGCCAGCCTGCTAGGAGTGAAGCTTTCATGCCCCATGTCATGTTTTGGATACCTGCAATCCTGCAAAGATAGAAACGTACAAGTAATCCCGAGGTATCCCTTACCGGATTCCATCATAGGAGTCTAGACACTCCCGGGAGTAAACATATTTCCTGCAAGCACGTATTTAAAAGAAGCATCTGTATTTATGTAATCAGCATCTTATAGACATCGGACATTTTTCAAATGAAAATAAAATGTACGAGACGAGACATGACTAAAAATCTGATTTTATTAATTCATATGCCCTGAATTGGCAAGATACAGTCAAAGAAACAAATCCCCTAGAATGAGGAGATTGTTATAAATTGAGAAACAAAATGTTGGCAATGTTGACGACGCTTCAAGGAGCTTCCCTTGGCTATGACTTGTATGACTTTTAACGTTCTTCTCATCTTGCTTTCTGAAGAAGGCTGATTCTGAAAGAGGCTTGATCCTTTCGAAGCCTACCAAGTTGTAAGTGATACAGACGAATTCAGAGTGCAGTTGTTCGCTTATTCCCTTATTTTGCATGGATCGCCCTTTTGGGTTTTCAATCCATCGGGATACCCATTTTTGACTGAGCTGTCCAATGCGGCTTTTCAACTCAGCGGGTGTACATTTTTTGTTTATTTTCCCTTATTTTTGCCCGAGTCTTTTATTCTGTTTTTGACTCGCCGGGATGCCCTATTTTTGCTTGGACTTACATTATGTTTTTGTGTCCAGCGGGTCATTTTTATGCGAAGTATTTTTTAACTGCATCTGAATTCGTAGGGGACGGGAAGTCTTCACCATCCATAGTGCTGAGCATCAGTGCTCCACCGGAGAAGACTTTCTTGACTACAAATGGTCCTTCATAGTTTGGAGTCCACTTGCCCCTGTGGTCTGTGTGAGGAGGGAGGAGTCTTTTCAGCACAAGATCTCCTACTTGGTACTCTCGGTGCCTGACTTTCTAATCAAAGGCTTTCTTCATTCTTCTTTGATACAACTGCCCATGACATATTGCAGCCAATCTTTTTTCTTCAATCAGACTCAGTTACTCGTATCGGGATCGGACCCATTCTGCTTCGTTTAGCTTAACATCCATCAGTACTCGTAGGGAGGGTAGTTCAACTTCAACCGGTAGGACTGCTTCCATACCATACACAAGCTGATACGGTGTTGCCCCAGTGGATGTTCTGATTGACGTGCGGTACCCATGCAAGGCAAATGGTAGCATTTCATGCCAGTCTTTGTAGGTGACTACCATCTTCTACACAATCTTCTTGATATTCTTGTTAGCCGCCTCAACAGCGCCATTCATCTTTGGCCTGTAAGGAGAAGAATTGTGGTGTTGGATCTTGAAGTCCCGGCATAGCTCTGCCATCATTTTGTTGTTTAAGTTGGAACCATTATCAGTAATGATTCGCTCGGGAACTCCGTATCGACAGATGATATCTCTCTTCAGAAATCGGGCTACCACTTGCCTTGTAACATTTGCATAGGAAGATGCTTCAACCCACTTGGTAAAATAGTCAATAGCAACCAGGATGAATCGGTGGCCGTTTGAAGCAGTCGGTTCAATCTTGCCAATCATATCAATGCCCCACATGGCAAAGGTCCAGGGTGAAGACATCCCATTCAGAGGATTTGGAGGCACATGTACCTTATCCGCATAGATCTGGCATTTATGGCATTTTCTGGCATAGGCACAACAGTCGGCATCCATTGTGATCCAGTAATAACCTGATCTTAGCAATTTCTTGGCCATTGCATGCCCTCCTGCGTGGGTACCAAAGGATCCTTCGTGCACCTCGTGCATCAACAAGCCTGCTTCTGTTCTATCAACGCATCTGAGGAGTACCATATCAAAGTTTCTCTTGTACAGGGAACCATCAGTGTTCAGAAAGAAACTACCAGCAAGCCTTCTTAAAGTCTTCTTGTCATTGGAAGATGCCCCAGGTGGGTATGTTTGATCTTCCAAGAAACACTTAATGTCATGGAACCAAGGCTTATCATCTTTGACAACATCTGCTGCAAATACATATGCTGGTCTGTCAAGTCTGGATACTGAAATTTGAGGTACAAAGTTGGCAGCTTGAACTTTGATCATAGATGAAATGGTAGCCAGAGCATCTGCAAACTGATTCTCGTCCCGAGGGATATACTCAAGCTTGGCCGTTGTGAAGAAAGTCAATAACCTTCTTGTATAATCCCTGTAAGGTATCAGATGATCCTGGTGGGTGTACCATTTGCCGTTGGTTTGATTAACTACCAGAGCTGAATCTCCGAATACAGTTAATGTCTTGATCCTGAGGTCAATGGCTTCCTCAAGACCCATAATGCAAGCTTCGTATTCAGCTTCGTTGTTAGTGAAGTTAAAGGTGAGTTTTGCCGAGAAAGGCATGTGAACTCCCTTAGGTGTAATGAGTACTGCGCCAACACCACGACCATTCATATTAACAGCCCCATCAAACATCATAGTCCATTCTTCTTCCGGGTCAGGCCCTTCAGTATGAACAGGTTCTTCATGATCTTTTGTTTTTATGAACATGATGTCTTCATCAGGGAAGTCAAATCTCATAGGCTGGTAATCATCAATAGGTTGCTCAGCAAGATATTCAGACAATACACTGCCTTTGATGGCTTTCTGAGATGTGTACTGAATGTCGTATTCTGTGAGGATCATCTGCCATCTTGCAACCCGTCCTGTAAGAGCTGGCTTCTCAAAAATGTACTTAACTGGGTCCATCTTTGAAATCAATAAAGTGGTGTGGGTCAACATATACTGCCTTAGTCGGCGAGCAGCCCACGCTAAAGCACAGCAAGTTTTCTCGAGCAGTGAATAACGTTGTTCACAGTCGGTAAACTTTTTGCTTAGGTAGTATATTGCATACTCTTTTCGACCAGACTCGTCATGCTGGCCCAGCACACACCCCATTGATTCTTCTAATACTGTTAAGTACATTATCAGAGGTCTTCCTTCAACTGGAGGCACAAGGATTGGAGGTTCTTGTAAGTACTCCTTGATCTTGTCAAAAGCCCTCTGGCAGTCTTCGTTCCACCTGACCGTCTGTTCTTTTCTTAACAGCTTGAACAAGGGTTCACAGGTTCCTGTAAGGTGAGATATGAACCTTGAAATGTAGTTCAATCTACCTAGAAACCCTCGAACTTCATTCTCAGTTTTCGGTGCAGGCATTTCTTGAATGGCTTTGACTTTATCGGGGTCAACTTCAATCCCTTTCTCGCTTACAATAAATCCCAGCAGCTTACCAGATCGCACCCCGAATGTGCACTTGTTGGGGTTCAATTTCAGTTGGTATTTCCTCAGACGCTTGAATAGCTTCAACAGATTCACCAGGTGGTCTTTTTCTGTGAGGGACTTGGCAATCATGTCATCCACATAACACTCGATTTCTTTATGGATCATATCGTAGAATAATGTTACCATAGCCCGTTGATATGTTGCACCTGCATTCTTCAGTCCGAATGGCATCACCTTGTAACAGAACGTGCCCCAGGGTGTGATAAAGGTTGTCTTCTCCATGTCTTCAGGTGACATCTTGATCTGATTGTACCCTGAAAATCCGTCCATGAAGGAGAACACCGAGAACTGAGCCGTATTATCAACCAATACGTCAATGTGAGGTAATGGGAAATCATCTTTCGGGCTGGCTCTGTTCAGATCCCGGTAGTCAACACACATCCTTACCTTGCCATCTTTCTTTGGGACAGGCACAATATTAGCAACCCACGGCGGATAGCTAGTCACAGCAAGGAACCCGGCGTCCCACTGCTTTTGTACTTCTTCTTTTATCTTCATTGCCATATCCGGGCGAGTACGGCGCAGCTTCTGTTTTACTGGTGGGCAGTCTTCTTTTAATGGAAGCTTGTGCATGACGATATCAGTGTCCAACCCTGGCATGTCTTGGTAAGACCAAGCAAACACATCCGCATACTCCCGAAGCAGATCAATTAGTTGTTCTTTCACTGAGTTTTGTAGGCAGGCCCTGATCTTAACTTCTTTCACGTCTTCATCCGTACCAAGATTAACTGTTTCAATCTCCTCCTGATGAGGAGTGATAACCTTCTCCTCTTGCCTTAACAACCTGGCTAGCTCTTCAGGAAGCTCATAATCTTCTTCAACCCCTTCATCAGCTTGATTGATTGGATTGTCAAAGTCATACGAAGCCATAGCTGTGCTGTTGTCGGTGCGGTCTGGAAGGCACTCTCTGCAAGGGTTCAGTTTGTTCATTTTAGTGATTGATTTTAATCTTGTTTAGAAAAAGTGAAATGAAGTTCATCATTTTGAAAACATTGCCATTTATTTTTGTACAAAAAGAAAAATGAAAAACAGTGAGCAGAAAAGAAAAAGACTCATTTGCAAAAGATGTCTGATTATCATTGATTGATCTGTTTGCACAAAATTACAGATGGCCCGATTACAAAATGAGTCTTGTCATCTTGGGCAAGATGCAAGACTTGATGCATGCTTAAAATATACAGGAAATAATAATTACTCTGCAGGAGTAACCCTTATAATTTCCTGGGAAGACCAGTTTGAGATACGGCTCCCCGAGATCCTTGGACGTATCCAGCTCTCCAGGTTGCGCTCATCTTCCGACTCATCTTCCAAGTTGTTTACAGCATCAGGGGTGAGCATCCCCCCACTAACAAAACTGGGCTTCTTAGCAGCCTCTGCTTGATCTTGTTGAGTTGGTTTGTAACCCAACCCAAATCTGTCCTCTTTCTTTTCCACAGGCAACAGCTTTCCCCAGCCTTGAGCATTCCCCTCCTCAACAACCTTCCTGGCTTGCTGGTGTCGCTCCCTCCAAATGAGGCTAGGTCAAGAGGGGTACAGACGCGAATGGTCGGCGAAAGGAGGTGAGAACACACAAGGGTGAACTCAGAAGACAAGAGTCGCCAGCTAGGCATTTTTATCCCGGAGGAAAGGTAATGTTGCATAGACCTAGAAAGATAAGGATAAGACGGTTGCGAACCAGAGAGACTGAGAAAGGGGGTTGGTTACAACCTGGGAAGGTATTAGCACCCAGATTGTCCGTCGTACTCGACGGGATCCACGCTTAAAAGATTTGTGTTTTAAAGGGGTAGTGTCAGTGCAATCTGTATATCAAAGCTGGAAAAGAATGCAAGTGTCAGTGTAAAAGAAATGTGAAGTGTATAAGAGAAGTGTCAGTGTAAGAACAAGAATGAAGCCCAAGACTATGAGGCTTAAAGAATAATGCTGGAAAGAGGGGGAATGTACAGAGACTTTTGTTCGATAACTGTTAAGTTATGCCTACGTATCCTCTCGTGCAATGAGGAAGTCAGAACACCGTAGTTCGACCCAAAGAGACTGAAAGATAAATTGACTTGTGAACTGCTTACTTGTCTATGCTCAAGTGTATGACCTGTCTGGCTCAGGTGCAAACTGTCTTGCATTAGACAGAAGAAGCAAGTTCTCGTTTGTGAGTGAATGAGATGAGAAAAGAATCCCGGAGGAGACGATTATTGTTTGTTTTTGAGTTTTCAGTCTTTTATTGCCTTTTGAAGTTTGTCATAAGTTAATGAGCTTAAGCCTAAACCAATGGATTTAGTAAACTCATCACATCTTCCCTCTGATTAGGGGTAATGAGAATACCTTAAGTGTGAAGTCAGCTTCTCACACTTAATCACCTTTGATGCAGGATTAAGATCATTAACCTACTTGTGATTATTTAGATGTTTTTGTTGTTTTTGTTTAGTGTTAAGTAATGAGATTAAGCCATAATCAGGGATTAAACAGACTCATTACACCATCCTAATAGAAGGATAATAGATGAGAATGTTTAAGCTGAGGAAGACTCCTCAACTTAATCCATGATTAGGGATTAACTTCATGACAAAACAGAGCCTTTATTAAGTGGATTTTAGTTAATGATAAGATGAAGAAGTGATTTTTAGGGTTTGTAAGACAAACTTGAGGGGGACTTGTCCATTAACACTAGGGTTAGTCCTTCTTAACCAATTAAGGAAGAATTAGAACCCTAATGCAAGGCCCAAGTTACAAGCTTGATGTCTTGATGATTATTAAGTGGATTGATTAAAGGAGTTAAACACATTAAGGGTTTAACACTTAGGATTAAAGTTATACACTCCATCCTAATAGAAGGATGCAGGCATAAGCTTAATCACAAAGCCTTAAAGCCTTTAGGGTTTAGTCCCTGATTATGAGATGAGAAGAGAAGACTCAATGATGACACAAAGGTAAAAGCTAAATGGGGGACTAATCAAAACCCTAATTATTACATGCTTGGTTATTCCTAGGGTTTGTGAGGTTTGCAAGAAAGATCTTCAGAGAAACCACCAGGAAGCAGATGAAAGGAGCAAAGAGAAGCAAAGTAACTTGCTTCATTTAAGAAGACAAGTCACTTGAAGAAAGAAAGTAAGATGAAGAAGAAAGAGCAAGCTCAATCTCTAACACAAGGCAAAAATGCAACAATGATGCATAAGAGATATGAAAAGAGATTGTGAGAAGTGAAGGCAAATCCACTTCTCAAAACAACTTACCACCTGAAAAATTAGTGAAGAAAATGAAGTGCAATGCAAAATGAGATGAAATGTGATGATGCAAACCAAAACCAGAAGCATATGTGAGATGATAATGATGCTATGAGATGATACAAGCATGAAACAAGTCATGGGGATGATCATATGAACAAATGGATGCAAGGGAAGCAAGTTTAGAACCATGAACATACATGAAAAGTTATGAAATGCAAATGGCATGTAACATGACAAATGAAAGATGTAATGATCAAGCATGCTTCTATTATGTCTTAAGATGTCTAATGAATCAAATGGATGCACAAAATGTCATGGCAAGTCATGGTATGCAAGCAAATGCAAGATGGATGCATATGGAAGCCCAAATTAGGGTTTATGATCAATGCAACAAACAAAAATCAAAACCAGAAGCAAACATCAAGATAAAAAATTGAAAATGCATTCCAAGGAACCCTAACCCTACACAAACTCACTGCCCAAAGGAGGGGTTCTAACTCTTAACCTAATTAGGGTTATGAATTTACTAAGATTTCTAGGGTTTTAGGGTACCTTAACAAGAAAAATGTCAAACAAAATGAAAACACAAGATCAATTCATGCCAAATTAATCCTATAAACTACATGATATGCAAGACACAATGCAAAAAGAATCAAAGTCCAACTCTCAATGGATAGGCAGAAATGAATTTTTGAACATTGGATCAAAATAATGCTTTGGAATGAAATTAATTCCATGGAAAATTGTCAAAATGCATCAAGATCAAAAAATAAATTTGGTTTGAGGGTTGGACAATGTTTCTAAATGATTTTAAAGGTTTCATGAATTTTTTGGTGATTTTTAAATACCTAAAAGTATTTTTAATTAATTAATTCTCATTAATTAATTAAAAATAAACTTTTAAATGGTTTAAAAATATTTTTTTAATGCAAAAAATAAAAATAAAAATGTTTTTGGTTTCTGAAAATTCATAAAAGTTTGTACAAAAATTTTCAGAATTTTTAAAATTGTTTTGCTATTTTAAATAAAATGGAGAAAACAAATGAATTAAAAGAAAATAAAATGGAATAAAATGGAAAGTCAAACAGATCAAAGGCTGGTATTCAAATGAAATGCGCGCGTGTTGACTGGCGCCAGATCCAAGGGTGGAGATTCAAACTGGCCAGATTAATTATAAAACCTAATTAAATGACTAATGACGTGGATTAGGGCTAAGTGAGTGGATCCAGGCCATTGAACGCACGCGGGAATTGACCAAGTCAGCTCATCCAACGCACCAGATTCAAACTTGCATTAATTACAGGGATTAGCCCTAATTATTTTCAGGTGGCCGGAGAAGACTTCCGGTCGTCTTCTCCGGTGGGACTCCCACCTGAAAATCTCTAAAATCCTCAAAACTTCACAAAAATGAAAACTAAAGGCCCAGAAATCATCCCCACACATCACTGAATCAAAACCCCTAACCAAAACTCATTTTTCATTCATCAATCATGCGAATCGAAGCCAAACATTTTTAGGTCAGAAAAGTTTCAGAACAAGATTAAATGCTTATTTCTCAACCATTTTCAAAACTAAGAACATCAGAGTGATCAGCAAAGCATGAGGAACAAATTAGAAACTTAAAAACTCATTTCTGGAAAAAAAGTTCTTGGTATACCTGAGCTTTGAGCTTTCTCAGTTTGCAACTTTCTGACCCTCTCTCTTTGCGCAAACCACTCCTCTTAGGCCCCTGATGAAGTCCTGATGCTTAGAAGAAGTTTATGGTGGCTGGTTTGGAAGATGACAGAGGTTCTGCTCAGGGGAGGGTGGTGATCGTGTTTTTGATTCAGTGGCTTTTAGGCTGTTTTAAGGGTTGGTTTGTGTTCAGTGAAGCATGATGAGATTGTTTGTGAAGTTGGTTTGTGTGTTTGAGGCTTGTGCTGAGAGTTTTTAAGGCTCTTGCAAATGGAATGGAAAATGAGAATGTTGTGATGGAGAGTGTTTCAGGCTTGTGTTTTGTATGCTTTGGCTTGCTTTTGATTTGCATAAACTATAGTGATTGGTCAGAAGAAGTGATGTGTGCTTTTGTGATAGGTATGGCTCAAGTTGCCAAAATGTCAAAGTTGATGTAAGAGAAGCATGGGATACTTTCTAGCCAAGGACAAAAGGTATGTCCTGCGCAGCATGATGTGGGGAGAACCCTAGGATTGATCAGCAAGTCAGCAAGCAAGTGGATCTTCACTTGAGTGAGTTTTTGCAAGTTGGTTCACTTTTGCTTCTTATGAAAAATCTTGTTCCACAAGCCATAAAAATGAGAGATTTCTTGGCCCATTCTGAATTTTAGGTCTTGTATGATCATGTTGTGAAGTTTAGAAGTCCATTTGATGCCTTAATTTGCCTTGAGAAGTGAATTTGCAACTTTGCCTCTTTGGTAGAAACTTTGAAATTTTGTGATTTTAGCCAACTTTGACAAGCCATAACTTTTGATCCAAAATGAATTAGGTCATGTTCTTGTACTTTTTGAAAAGGGAATGATCCATTCTACAACTTTCATGACCAAAGTTTTTTCATTTGAAGCTTTTTTGAATCAAAAAGTAAAGGTTGAAAAATTTGCCTAAAATGGCAATTTCATTAAAAGTCAAACTTTCCCAAAAAGTAAACTTTGCAAAAGACTTGAAATTCTTCAATTTTGTGAACTTCCAACTTCTTCCATGATCAAATAAAGATCATACACAATCAAAATGATGAAGAACACCCTTTGGTTGGGTCATTGGGGGCCTCAGATGCCCTGATTTTACACTGACTTGCTTGAAAAGTCAACTCTTGATCAGATGACTTCCCCAAGGAATTTCTTCATGAAAATTGATATGCATACTCCCTATAACATATAGAGACCAATAGAAACAAGAATGACCAAAAAACTTGGAGTTATGGCCTCTGAAACCAAAACCCTAATTTTAGGTCATCTGTGCAGTCAAGCCTGGCTCTGCTTCCATACCATTCTCAGTTCTTGTGATTTTTTGACATTCTTGACTTTGAGAGGATATAATATGATGCTTGAACATACATGGACCCCTTTGAAGTGATTGATGACCTTTGGAGTGGCTCAAGAAGCTCTTGGATTGCTCAGATCACAAACCCTAGATGCAGATGACTTAGAATCTATGCAGTGAATCAAAAATGTAATATGAGATGCTATGATTGAGTTTATGCATATGAAGAGATCACAAGCCATGGTGTGAATGGGTGAGGGCAAATTTGGGGTGTTTACAGCTGCCCCTATTCAAACATGAGTTAGCTGTGCAGGATGTAAGCAACGGCTTATCAGGCAAACAAGATAACTTGTGGTTGAATACCAAAGACAGTCCAAAATTTGCACTCACAGAATGAAGAAGAAAAGGGATATAGATTGTAAAGGAAAATAAAGTATATTATAAAGTCTGGGCGACGGAGGACGACCATCGGGCAGAGGACGATTACTGGGAAAGAGCAATGACGGGGACGACCGACATGCTGGGGAGAGTGTGTGAAGTAAAGCAATGACGGGGACGGCCATCATGCTGGGGATGTAGAAGATTATGATGGGGAAGGCCATCAAGTAAAGTTGTAAGATTCTCTGGGGAGTAATGAAAAATGATGGGGACGGCCATCAAGTTCATAAAGTAAAGTAACCAACGAAGGGGACGGCCATCGGGCTAAAAAGAAAAGGGACCACGACGGGGACGACCATCGGGTTAAAGAATAAATGAAATAAATAGATGATGAGGTACGGTCATCAAAGGTGAAGGATGATCACCTAGCAGGGGACGGCTGCTCTGTTGGGGATAAGATGAGGGACGGTCATCTAAGGTGGAGGACGACCACCTGGCAGGGTACGGCTGCCGAAAATATCGCGACATAGGACGAATGCCGGATAAAAGGTCAACGATGGGGACGGCCATCGGACGAGCATGATGAAGGACGATCATCAAGAGGTGGAGGACGACCACCTAGTAGGGGACGGCTGCTCTCAAGGTTTATCATGACGTAGGACGAACGCCAGATAACAAGATCAACGATGGGGACGGCCATTGGATAAAATGATGAAGGACGATCATCAAAAAGGTGAAGGACGATCACCTAGCAGGGGACGGATGCTAAATATATCACGACATAGGACGAATGTCGGATAAAAAGGTCAACGATGGGGATGGCCATCGGACGAGCATGATGAAGGACGATCATCAAGAGGTGGAGGACGACCACCTAGCAGGGTACGGCTGCTCTCAGGGTTTATCATGACATAGGACGAATGTCAGATAAAAAAGAAATTTGCTTTGCGGGCGATCTACTGGGGAATAGTAAACACGGACGAGTGTTTATATCCAAGAAATAAAAGGTATAAGTGTTTAGATATGTATAGATTAAAGATGCGGACGAGCATCCTTAAGACTATGATACGGACGAGTATCAGGTAGAAACAAATACCGACACGTGTTCAGAGATGATGATACGGACGAGTATCAACTGGTTAACAAGGAACACGGACGAGTGTTGAATCTGAGGGGACTCTTCTGGGGAATAGTAGACACATACAAGTGTCTATATTCAAGAAGACAAAAGTGTTTGACACGGTGTATGGATTAAAGATGCGGACGAGCATCCTTAAGACTTCGATACGGACGAGTATCGGGTAGAAACAAACGCTTGACACATGTTCTGAGATGATGATACGGACGAGTACCAACTGGTTAACAAAGAACAAGGACTAGTGTTGAATCTGCGGGGATAAAAATGGTGTATACAAGATACGGACGAGTATCTGTATAAGTATGATTGGTGTATATTTAAGTGTTCCACCTGCTGGGGAGAGTGACACGGACGAGTGTCAAAAGGAGAAGAGTATAGTATAAACAAGTATATGGTATACAAAGTGTTTCAGGTTACTGTGCTGGGGAAAATGACATGGACGGATGTCAAGGAATTTGTACATATAAGTATTTGTGAGTGCAAAGGGGACGTTTTGGCTTTCTGCTGGGGATATGACACGGACGGGTGTCGAGAAGTGTCTGTAATATACAAGTGTTTGTTTGTAAAGAAAAGCTCGGGCGACTTTACTGGGGAATCATGACACGGACGGGTGCCAGGAAGTATCTGTATTTGTTAGTGGAAATGCCTTAACTCTCTGTTGGGGAATCTGGGGAGCATTCTGTATACTGTTGATGGGTTGCTAATATTCACAAGTGTTTGATTCAGACCATGACTTATGATTATGCTACATGTTTGATTTTTGCCGTAATGCTCCGTATTAAACGGAATGCTACGCTTTGTGGGGTGAATATGATGCGAATGCTATGATTATGCAAAAGATACCGATCCGGGATTCGGATCCCATTGCTGCGAAGACCTCTGGCCGATCTATTTGAAGTGAACATCCCAGCTGGGGATGAGATCGTTGGTAGATCTGATGAAATGATTCTGCTTGGGGAAATGGGTCAATGATAGACCTATTCCCGTAAATGAAGGACCCAGCTGGGGTTTGTAGAAGCTTTCGTCACTCTGTTGTGATTCCTTCGTGTGTTGCTCTTCTGGATAGAGGCTGAGACTCTGTGGGGAAGCGGTTCCCTGGCCTTTGTGCTTAGCTGAGGAAGGATTATTGGCACCTCGGCTGGGGAGAAAATAACAAGTGGCAACTCAGCTGGGGAGCAAGCACTTGGGTGCTAAGACTGAGTGAGTGTTGATTTGCCAGCTTACTGGGATGAAGCTTTCATGCCCCATGTTGCGCTTTTGAATACCTGCAACCCTGCAAAGACAGAGAAACACACAAGTAATCCCGAGGCATCCCTTACCGGATTCCGTCATAGGAGTGAGACACTCCCAAGAGTAAGTATATTTCCTGCAAGCACGTAGTTTTTATTTTTTGAGGATAAGCATCTGTATTCATGCAATCAGTATTTTAAAGATATCAGACATTCTTTGCAAATAAAATGAAGTGTACGAGGTGAAACTTGACTGAAAATCTGTTTTTATTAATTCATATGCCCTGAATTGGCAAGATACAGTCAAAGAAACATATCTCCTGAAATGAGGAGATTGTTACAAATTGAGAAACAAAATGCTGGCAATGTTGACGATGCTTCAAGGAGCTTCCCTCTTGCTATGACTCGTATGACTTTTGACGTTCTTCTCGTCTTGCTTTCTGAAGAAGGCTGATTCTGACAGAAGCTTGATCCTTTTGAGGCTTAACCGGTTGTAAGTGATACAGACGAATTCAAAATGCAGTTGTTCGCTTATTCCCTTATTTTGCATGGATCGCCCTTTCGGGTTTTCAATCCATCGGGATGCCCATTTTTGCCTGAGCTGTCCAATGCGGCTTTTCAACTCAGCGGGTGTACAATTTTTTTTTTATTTTCCTTATTTTTGCCCAAGTCTTTTATTCTGTTTTTGACTTGCCGGGATGCCCTATTTTTGCCTGGACTTACATTCTGTTTTTATGTCCAGCGGGTCATTTTTATGCGAAGTATTTTTTAACTGCATCTGAATTCACAGGGGACGGGAAATCTTCACCATCCATGGTGCTGAGCATTAGTGCTCCACCGGAGAAGACTTTCTTTACCACGAATGGTCCTTCATAGTTTGGAGTCCATTTGCCCCTGTGGTCTGTATGCGGAGGGAGGATTCTTTTCAGCACAAGATCTCCTACTTGGTACTCTCGGTGCCTGACTTTCTGATCGAAGGCTCTCTTCATTCTTCTTTGATACAACTGCCCATGACAGATTGCAGCCAATCTTTTCTCTTCAATCAGACTCAGTTGTTCGTATCGGGACCGGACCCATTCTGCTTCGTTCAGCTTAACATCCATCAGTACCCGTAGGGAGGGTAATTCAACTTCAACAGGTAGGACTGCTTCCATACCATACACAAGCTGATACGGTGTTGCCCCAGTGGATGTTCTGATTGACGTGCGGTACCCATGCAAGGCAAATGGTAGCATCTCATGCCAGTCTTTGTAGGTGACTACCATCTTCTGCACAATCTTCTTGATATTCTTGTTGGCTTCCTCAACAGCGCCGTTCATCTTTGGCCTTGTAGATGTCTTGAATTGGCAGAATTTTTGACCAACAAGAAATATTGAATTCAGTTCAGAATGTCCTATCAAATGTTGGGACATTGTCAAACAGAGTATATGAACTTATTTCAGGATGTCTTATCAGATGTTGGGACATTGTGTTAATGACTTAAGTTCAGTTTTTCAGGATGTCCCAACAGATGTTGAGACATCTCAAACCTGCTACCAGAATTAATTCTTGACTAACTGATCAGAGATATTTAAGGAGAGTTATCTGGAATTAATTAATGATGGATAAAAATAGAACAAGGCGCATCTGTAGGGAGTTTTATATTGAGGATTCAGATTAAAACAGAAGGCCTAAATCACCTAGAATCTAGGAAGTAACAAACCCTAAATTCAAGGTGGAAGCTGCATGCGCATTAGGGCTGGATCATTCTACAGAAAGCCCAAATTATAGATACCTATTTAATCAACAGAAACTCATAGAATTGAGTACGAATTTCAGAAGACCAAATAGGGTGTCTAGAATTTTAATAGCAGGTTGTTTTTAATTGTACCACTTGATGAGCTTTTAAGCATAAGTGCATTTGTAACTTGATTGAAACTGTGAAGTAAGATCAAGCTGTATTGTTTGAAGAATGTCTTCAATTTTATTAAACTTGTAAACTTGATCACTGTGTGATTGAGGGGGAGTGAGTAGGGTACTCTTATCTAAGTTGTGTCTTAGGTAGAAATTGCATTGGGTAGTTATTAAGTGATAGATTAAACAGGGTGGTTTAAGTCTAGAATTAATATTACTTATAGTGGATTTCCTCCTGGCTTGGTAGCCTCCAGATGTAAGTGTGGTTATACACTGAACTGGGTTAACAAACTTCTGTGTTGTTTACTTTTCTTGCTATTTAAGTTTTGGTTAAATCTGTCAAGTGTTGGGACATCTCTTAGGACATCTCATACCTGATCACAGAATTTCAATTGGCATCAGAGCAGGCACCCTGCCTGTTTATACTGGGTGAGATCTAGGGAATACAAATTATGGAAACATGGACAGAGATATAGGGTCAGTAAATAGACCACCTATTCTGGATGGATCAAATTATGACTACTGGAAACCAAGAATGATTGCATTCTTAAGATCACTTGACAACAGGGCCTGGAGAGCAGTCAACATTGGATGGGAACATCCTATCCAAGACACCAAAGATGGATCAAAAGTGTTGAAACCTGAAGAAGAATGGAGTAAGGAAGAAGAAGATTCAGCACTAGGCAACTCCAAGGCCTTAAATGCTCTATTCAATGGCATTGATAGGAACATCTTTAGACTTGTGCATCACTGTGAGCTAGCCAAAGAAGTATGGGATACTCTCAAAACAACTCATGAAGGAACATCAAAGGTAAAGATGTCAAGACTTCAACTTCTCACCACCAAGTTTGAAAATTTGAGAATGAAGGAAGATGAGACAGTTCATGAATTCTACATGAACATCTTAGAAGTAGCCAATACTTCTGGAGCTTTGGGAGAAAAAATGACTGATGAAAAACTTGTAAGAAAGATCCTCAGATCTTTGCCAAAAAGATTTGACATGAAAGTCACAGCAATAGAAGAAGCTCAAGACATATGCACTATGAAAGTTGAAGAACTCATTGGTTCCCTTCAAACATTTGAGATGGGAATGAATGACACAAATGTTAAGAAGAACAAAAGCATAGCTTTGGTAACAAACACTGATGAAGAAGAAGATGATGAATCAGAAACTGGTAAAAGTTTATCAGACAACATTGCTATGCTTGGAAGACAATTCAAAAAGATTCTCAGAGGAATGGAAGGCAAATCCAATCCTAGTGGAAGATACACAAACTCTTCTGAGAACAAGAGATCTTATGATGCTAACAGAAGGTCAAATTATACTGAAAAGACCAGTCAAGAAAAAGGAATCAAATGCCATGGATGTGAAGGATATGGACACATCAAGAATGAATGTCCTACCTACTTAAAAAGGCAAAAGAAAGGACTATCTGTAACCTGGTCTGATGAAGACTCAGGAGGTGATTCAGAAGAAGAATCAGCTAAGCATATCACTGCTTTAGCTGGACTATGTCAGTCTGAAAGTGAATCCAGTGATGGAGAGCTTACTTATGAAGATCTTGAGCAAGCATTCAAAGATCTGTACAAAAGAAGCACTGAAATATGCAGTGAGGTTATAAAGCTAAAGAAGCAGAATGAGGCATTAGAAGATGAAAAATCAAGTGATCAAGAGATCATTGACACCTTGAAAAGTGAAGTAACTCTTCTCAACTCCAAGTTGGAACATATGTTCAAATCTGTTAGAATGTTGAACAGCAGCTCAAATACACTGGATGTTATTCTCAACAACAATAAGCACTCAGGGGATAAAAGTGGACTGGGATTTAACAGAGTACATAAAGATGAAGCTAGCTCTAGCAAAACAACTTCAAAATCCATACAGTCAAACAAGATGTCCCAACAGATGCTACAACATCAGGAAAAGAACACAAAGTCAAACATAATGTTTCAACAGATGTCTCAACATTCTGGAAAGAACAAAATGAAGAAGAAGTATCAAAGATGGAGATGCCATCACTGTGGAAGATTTGGACATATCAAACCTCATTGTTATAAGCTACATGGATACCCAAATCAGATGTGTCAGCAACCTTCTAAGCAGAAAATAGAAGCTAAAGTGCTGCATAGACATCAAAGAAATCAGCAACCTCCTAAGCAGAAGACAGAAGTCATCAAGAAGGTATGGAGACCAAAAACTAGCATTCAGGCTGATCAAAGCTACATACCCAAGAACAAGATCAACAATCAATCTTGGAGATCTGCTGGTGAACAACACACAGGGCAAAGACATCAAAAGAAATCTCAACTCAAATGGTCAAAGAAAAGTGTTGCATATATAGCACATACATCACTAAGAGTATCAGCTAAGGAAGACTGGTATTTTGACAGTGGATGTTCAAGACACATGACTGGATTGAAGAACCTGCTAGTAAACTTAAAGTCACATTCATCCAAGTATGTAACCTTTGGAGATGGAGCTAAAGGAGAAATCAAGGGAGTTGGGACCTTGGACTGTCAAGATGTTCCAAGACTGGATGATGTGCTGCTAGTTAAAGGTTTAACTGCTAACCTGATCAGCATAAGTCAATTATGTGATCAAGGGTACAGTGTAAACTTTACCAAAACTGAATGCATAGTGACTAACAAAGAACAAGAGGTTGTCATGAGAGGAGCCAGATCTAAAGACAACTGTTACATGTGGGAATCTCAGAACCTCAGTCTCACTTCAACTTGTTCTTTAGCTAAGGAAGAAGAAGTGAAACTATGGCACCAAAGACTAGGTCATCTTCATTTCAGAGGCATAAAGAAGATAATATCTATGGATGCTGTAAGAGGCATTCCTAAACTGAAGATTGATGATGGCAAAATATGTGGTGAATGTCAAATAGGCAAGCAAACCAAGATGTCCCATCCAAAGCTCCAACATCTGACAACTTCCAAAGTTTTGGAACTTTTGCATATGGATCTTATGGGACCTATGCAGGTTGAAAGCCTTGGTGGTAAGAGGTATGCCTATGTGGTGGTTGATGACTTTTCAAGATATACATGGATAAATTTCATCAAAGAAAAGTCTGATGTATTTGATGTATTTAAAGAATTATGCCAAAGATTACAAAGGGAAAAATTCAGCTGTGTGATCAGAATAAGAAGTGATCATGGAAAAGAATTTGAGAATCAAAAGTTCTTAGATTTCTGCTCTTCAGAAGGAATCAATCATGAATATTCTTCACCTATCACTCCTCAACAGAATGGGATTGTTGAGAGGAAGAACAGAACTATTCAAGAATCAGCAAGAGCTATGATCCATGCTAAAAAGTTACCTTTGTACTTCTGGGCTGAAGCTATGAACACTGCTTGTTACATCCATAACAGAGTTACCTTAAGGAAAGGAACTTTGTCCACAATATATGAAGTCTGGAAGGGCAGAAAACCCACAGTTAAGTACTTTCATGTGTTTGGAAGCAACTGTTACATTCTGGAAGATAGGGAGCAAAGAAGAAAAATGGATCCTAAAAGTGATGAAGGGATTTTCCTTGGATACTCTATCAACAGCAGAGCATATAGAGTATTTAATTCTAGAACCAAGGTCATCATGGAATCCATAAATGTGATAATTGATGATGCTCCTACAGATGTCCCAGAAGATGTTGGAACATCTGCTGATATCAAGATTGAAGCTGAAGAAAAGAATGATCATTATAACTTCACTCAAACTGATACAAGGACAGAAGAATCCAGCAAACCTCCCTCCATCAGAATACAGAAAGATCATCCCAAAGATTTGATAATTGGTGATCCCAACAGAGGTGTGAGCACTAGATCAAGAGAAGTGATTTCAGGTTCTTGTTTTGTTTCTAAAATAGAACCTAAGAACATCAAGGAAGCTCTTACTGATGAATACTGGATTAGTGCTATGCAAGAGGAATTAGGTCAATTCACAAGGAATGAAGTATGGAATCTTGTTCCTAGACCTGACAACATAAATGTGATTGGAACAAAATGGGTGTATAAGAACAAGTCAAATGAACAAGGAGTTGTTACAAAGAACAAAGCTAGACTTGTAGCTCAAGGATACACTCAAATTGAAGGAGTAGACTTTGATGAAACCTTTGCACCAGTAGCAAGGCTTGAATCAATCAGACTACTTTTGGGAATTGCTTGTATCTTAAAGTTCAAGCTATTTCAAATGGATGTGAAAAGTGCCTTTTTAAATGGTTACCTGAATGAAGAGGTATATGTAGAACAGCCTAAAGGATTTGTTGATCCAAGCTGTCCAAATCATGTATACAAACTGAAGAAAGCACTTTATGGTCTGAAGCAAGCTCCAAGGGCATGGTATGAAAGACTGACCACATTTCTTATCAAGCAAGGATACAGAAAAGGTGGAATTGACAAAACCTTGTTTGTTAAAGATGAAGAAGGAAATATCATAATTGCTCAAATATATGTTGATGATATTGTCTTTGGTGGGATGTCTGATAGGATGGTCAAACATTTTGTCAAGCAGATGGAATCTGAATTTGAAATGAGCCTAGTAGGTGAGTTAACCTACTTTCTTGGTCTACAAATAAAGCAAATGGAAGATTCAATGTTCATTTCCCAAAGCAAGTATTCCAAGAACATAGTCAAGAAATTTGGAATGGAAAATGCTACTCATAAGAGAACTCCTGCTCCCACACATTTGAAGCTGACTAAAGATGAAAAGGGTGAGAGTGTAGATCAAAGCTTATACAGAAGCATGATTGGAAGCTTGTTATACTTGACTGCTAGCAGACCTGACATAGCATTTGCAGTAGGTGTATGTGCAAGATATCAAGCTGATCCAAAAGTCAGTCATCTCAATCAAGTCAAGAGAATTCTTAAATATGTTAATGGTACTTGTGACTATGGCATAATGTACTTTCATGGGTGTAAACCAATTCTCACTGGCTTTTGTGATGCTGATTGGGCTGGAAGTGCAGATGACAGAAAAAGCACTTCAGGAGGATGCTTCTTTCTAGGAAACAATCTGATTTCTTGGTTCAGTAAGAAACAAAATTGTGTATCCTTATCTACAGCTGAAGCTGAATATATAGCAGCTGGAAGCAGTTGTTCTCAGTTGGTTTGGATGAAGCAAATGCTCACTGAGTACAATGTCCCACAGGATGTCATGACATTGTATTGTGACAACTTAAGTGCAATCAACATATCAAAGAATCCTATCCAACATAGCAGGACCAAGCATATTGATATCAGACATCATTTCATCAGAGATCTTGTAGAAGAAAAGGTGATTTCATTGGAACATGTAGCTACAAATCTGCAGTTAGCTGATATCTTTACCAAAGCATTGGATGCTACACAATTTGAGAACTTAAGGGGCAAACTGGGAATCTGTTTATGTGATATTTAGCAGTTAATGAGATGTGCCAACATGTCATATGACATTGTATGGCATAAGTTCCAGATGGCAAAACCAGTCTGGACAAGAACCTTGGGAATTCCATTCCTAATAATTTGCAATGTAACGGCTACTTATTTAGTAACTACTTATAATCAGCTATCAAGATTCTCATCATTCTATCACAAGCGAATCTCATTAACTAGCTATTCTTCAGAAATCATCAACCCTAAAGCTCTTCATCCATATTCCTTAACAATGTCTCAAAACCCTAACACTCCTGAAGAAGTTCTCAACAAAGAAGACGTAGTTCATGAAACTCCCATCTCTGTAGTACCAATGAAATCAACCCCATTGGACGAACTCAGAGGAAGTGTTTCTCACACTAAAAAGCCAAGAACTCCAAAGAGAGCTAAAGATCAAGTCTGCAGCAAAGCCAAAGGAGGCATTCCTTCTCCAGCCAACATGCCTCCAAAATCTTCTGACTATGTGGATGCTTCCATCAAGGATATAGTCAACAAGATTCTTTTTGAACAGAGAGTGGTTAGTGGGATTTCTATTCCTCTGAACACCATGCCTGCTCCTCAAGAAGAACAAGCTCAAGCTGCAGAGGACACTCCTGCTCAACAGGATGTCCCAATAGATGTTGGAACATCTGAGGATGAGAAAAAGAATTCATCTGATGCTGATATTGAACAAACTGAGGACCAGAAACAGGCCTCAAATGAAAGTGATGAAGAAGACTCTGAGGATCAGACCAAAGCCTCAAATGAAGATCAAATCTCTGCTGATCAACCAGCTGAAGAGGAGACTGCTCAATCTCCTCCTGTGGTGAATCTGGAGCAGGACTCTGATACAGAGATCATAGCCTCTGTAAGACCTAGCATAGCCAAAAGGCTCAGGTCTAGAAAAGGCAAGATGCAACCTGAACCTGAAATTCCTGAGAAGAAGAAAGCTTCCCCAAAGAAAGGCAAAGCTAAAGCTGCCTTTGGTCCAACAAAACAATGGAGTAAAGTCCAAACTCAGAAAAGAAAAGTTGTCACCCCATCAGACTCAGATGTTGAATCAGATGTCCCAACATCTCCTCCCAAAAAGAAACCAGCACCATCTAGGGCTTCATCTGCTGTTCCAGAAGCCCCCTTGGACAACATATCATTCCATCATGTCTCTAGTGTCAACAGATGGAAGTTTGTGTACCAAAGAAGGGTTGCCCTTGAAAGAGAACTGAGCAGCAATGCACTTGAGTGCACTGAACTGATTGACCTCATCTCTGCTGCAGGCCTCTTCAAAACAGTCTCAGATCTCTCTCCCTGCTATGAACTTCTTGTCAAAGAATTCATTGTTAATCTTCAGGAAGATTGTGCCAATGGTAAGTCCTCTGAATTTAGAAAAGTCTTTGTTAGAGGTAGGTGTGTAGAGTTCTCTCCTCAGATCATCAACCAATACCTAGGAAGAGAAACAGATGGACCAAATGAGCTAGGAAAAACAGATAACCAAGTCTGCAAGGTTATCACTGCAAACCAGGTCAAGGCATGGCCTGTTAAAGGAAAGCTCTCAGTGAGCATGCTAACAAGAAAATATGCCATGCTGAACAGGATTGGTACAGCAAACTGGGTGCCTACCAACCACACTTCTTCAATCTCCACTGGTCTGGCCAGGTTTATCTTTGCTGTGGGAACTCAGACTAAGCTGGATTATGGTGCTTACATTTTTGATCAGACCTTGAAGCATGCCAGCTCTTCTGCAACAAAGCTACCAAAAGCTTTTCCTTCATTGCTGTGTGGTATAGTGTTAAGCCAATATCCTGGGATTCTAACTGAGAAGGACACAGTCTGCAAGAGAGAAAGCCCCCTGGCATTTCACTACAAACTGTTCCTCAGTCATCATGCAGCAGATGTTGAAGCACCTTCTGGGACATCTGCAGGTCCTTCAACTGCTAAGACTCCAATCTCCAAGAAGGCATTAATTGCTGAACTCAAGAGCACTTGCAAAGAGCTTGAAGCTAGAAAGCAGAAGCTTGAGGAAATCATTCAAAGGCTGGAGAGTGAAGGAGATCAGAAAGCTGCATCTGATGAAGAAACTGCCTCTGAAGAAGAAACTGAAGTTGATGAAGAAACTGAGAGTGAAGAGTCTGAGTGATCATTGTATGTGAGGCAATTGTAATGACAGCACTGCTTTGTATTTCTGGTTTAGTGTCTTTGGCCCCATAATTTGTGTCTAACAAGGGGGAGAACAACAACAACCAAAATGTATTGCTGTTTTATTTTGAATGAAAAATCTGTTTGTTTGTTTCTGAACTGAATCAGTGTGTTTTAATAAACATTTCTGTTGCAACAAGACTGGATACTTATAGGTTTGAGGGGGAGTAATCTCAAATATGAATCAACAGAAAAGTAGGATTATACTCTGATAAAAGAACTTCTGCTGCACTCTGAAAACCAGAAAAGATGTTAGCCAAAAATTAGCCAAAGGGGGAGTTTGTAGATGTCTTGAATTGGCAGAATTTTTGACCAACAAGAAATATTGAATTCAGTTCAGAATGTCCTATCAAATGTTGGGACATTGTCAAACAGAGTATATGAACTTATTTCAGGATGTCTTATCAGATGTTGGGACATTGTGTTAATGACTTAAGTTCAGTTTTTCAGGATGTCCCAACAGATGTTGAGACATCTCAAACCTGCTACCAGAATTAATTCTTGACTAACTGATCAGAGATATTTAAGGAGAGTTATCTGGAATTAATTAATGATGGATAAAAACAGAACAAGGCGCATCTGTAGGGAGTTTTATATTGAGGATTCAGATTAAAACAGAAGGCCTAAATCACCTAGAATCTAGGAAGTAACAAACCCTAAATTCAAGGTGGAAGCTGCATGCGCATTAGGGCTGGATCATTCTACAGAAAGCCCAAATTACAGATACCTATTTAATCAACAGAAACTCATAGAATTGAGTACGAATTTCAGAAGACCAAATAGGGTGTCTAGAATTTTAATAGCAGGTTGTTTTTAATTGTACCACTTGATGAGCTTTTAAGCATAAGTGCATTTGTAACTTGATTGAAACTGTGAAGTAAGATCAAGCTGTATTGTTTGAAGAATGTCTTCACTTTTATTAAACTTGTAAACTTGATCACTATGTGATTGAGGGGGAGTGAGTAGGGTACTCTTATCTAAGTTGTGTCTTAGGTAGAAATTGCATTGGGTAGTTATTAAGTGATAGATTAAACAGGGTGGTTTAAGTCTAGAATTAATATTACTTATAGTGGATTTCCTCCTGGCTTGGTAGCCTCCAGATGTAAGTGTGGTTATACACTGAACTGGGTTAACAAACTTCTGTGTTGTTTACTTTTCTTGCTATTTAAGTTTTGGTTAAATCTGTCAAGTGTTGGGACATCTCTTAGGACATCTCATACCTGATCACAGAATTTCAGGCCTGTAAGGAGAAGAATTGTGGTGTTGGATCTTGAAGCCCCGGCATAGTTCTTCCATCATTTTGTTGTTCAAGTTGGAACCATTATCAGTAATGATTCGCTCGGGACTCCATACCGACAGATGATATCTCTCTTCAGAAATCTGGCTACCACTTGCCTTGTAACATTTGCATAAGAAGCTGCTTCGACCCACTTGGTAAAATAGTCAATGGCTACCAAGATGAATTTGTGACCATTTGAAGCAGTCGGCTCGATCTTGCCAATCATATCAATGCCCCACATAGCAAAGGGCCAGGGTGAAGACATCACATTCAAGGGATTGGGAGGCACATGCACCTTATCTGCATAGATCTGGCATTTATGGCATTTTCTAGCATAGGCACAACAGTCTGCATCCATTGTGATCCAGTAATAGCCTGATCTTAGCAACTTCTTGGCCATGGCATGCCCTCCAGCATGGGTACCAAAGGATCCTTCGTGCACCTTGTGCATCAACAAGTCTGCTTCTGTTCTATCAACCCATCTGAGGAGTATCATATCAATGTTTCTCTTGTACAAGGAACCATCAGTGTTCAGAAAGAAACTACCAGCAAGCCTTCTCAAAGTCTTCTTATCATTGGAAGATGCCCCAGATGGGTATGTTTGATCCTCCAAGAAGCACTTAATGTCATGGAACCAAGGCTTATCATCTTTGACAACATCTGCTGCGAACACATATGCCGGTCTGTCAAGTCTGGACACTGAAATCTGAGGTACAAAGTTGGCAGCCTGAACTTTGATCATTGATGAAATGGTAGCCAGAACATCTGCAAACTGATTCTCGTCCCGAGGGATATACTCAAGCTTGACTGTTGTGAAGAAAGTCAATAACCTTCTTGTGTAATCCCTGTAAGGTATCAGATGATCCTGGTGGGTGTACCATTTGCCGTTGGTTTGATTAACTACCAGAGCTGAATCTCCGAATACAGTCAATGTCTTGATCCTGAGGTCAATGGCTTCCTCAAGACCCATAATGCAAGCTTCGTATTCAGCTTCGTTGTTAGTGCAGTTGAAGGTGAGCTTTGCCGAGAAAGGCATGTGAACTCCCTTAGGTGTAATGAGTACTGCACCAACACCACGACCATTCATATTAACAGCCCCATCAAACATCATAGTCCATTCTTCTTCTGGGTCAGGCCCTTCAGTGTGAACAGGCTCTTCATGATCTTTCGCTTTTATGAACATGATGTCTTCATCAGGGAAGTCAAATCTCATAGGCTGGTGATCATCAATAGGTTGCTCAGCAAGATATTCAGACAATACACTGCCCTTGATGGCTTTCTGAGATGTGTACCGAATGTCATATTCTGTGAGGATCATTTGCCATCTTGCAACCCGTCCGGTAAGAGCTGGATTCTCGAAAATGTACTTAACTGGGTCCATCTTTGAGATCAATAAAGTAGTGTGGGTCAACATATACTGCCTTAGTCGGCGAGCAGCCCACGCTAAAGCACAGCAAGTTTTCTCGAGCAGTGAATAACGTTGTTCACAATCGGTAAACTTTTTGCTTAGGTAGTAAATTGCATACTCTTTTCGACCAGACTCGTCATGCTGGCCCAACACACACCCCATCGACTCTTCTAATACTGTTAAGTACATTATCAGAGGTCTTCCTTCGACTGGAGGCATGAGGATTGGAGGTTCTTGCAGGTATTCTTTGATCTTGTCAAAAGCCCTCTGGCAGTCTTCGTTCCACCTGACCGTCTGTTCTTTTCTTAACAGCTTGAACAAGGGTTCACAGGTTGCAGTGAGGTGAGATATGAACCTTGAGATGTAGTTCAATCTACCTAGAAACCCTCGAACTTCTTTTTCTGACTTCGGTGCAGGCATTTCCTGAATGGCTTTGACTTTATCAGGGTCAACTTCAATCCCTTTTTCACTCACGATAAATCCCAGCAACTTACCAGAACGCACCCCGAATGTGCATTTGTTGGGGTTCAGCTTCAGTTGGTACTTCCTCAGACGCTTGAATAGTTTCAGCAGATTTACCAGGTGGTCTTCTTCCGTGAGGGACTTGGCAATCATGTCATCCACATAACACTCGATTTCTTTATGGATCATATCGTGGAATAATGTTACCATAGCCCGTTGATATGTTGCACCAGCATTCTTCAATCCGAATGGCATCACCTTGTAACAGAACGTGCCCCAGGGTGTGATGAAAGTTGTCTTCTCCATGTCTTCAGGTGACATCTTGATCTGATTGTATCCTGAAAATCCGTCCATGAAGGAGAATACCGAGAACTGAGTCGTATTATCAACCAATACATCAATGTGAGGTAATGGGAAGTCATCTTTTGGGCTAGCTCTGTTCAGATCCCGGTAGTCAACACACATCCTCACTTTGCCGTCTTTCTTAGGCACAGGTACTATATTAGCAACCCACGGTGGATAGCTAGTTACAGCGAGGAACCCGGTGTCCCATTGCTTTTGTACCTCTTCTTTAATCTTCATTGCCATATCTGGGCGAGTACGGCGCAGCTTCTGTTTTACTGGCGGGCAGTCTTCTTTTAATGGCAGCTTGTGCATGACGATATCGGTGTCCAACCCTGGCATATCCTGATAAGACCAAGCAAACACATCCACATATTCTTGGAGCAGGTCAATCAGTTGTTTCTTCACTGAGTCTTGTAAGCAGGCCCCGATTTTAACTTCTTTCATATCTTCATCTGTACCAAGATTAATCGTTTCGACCTCCTCCTGATGAGGAGTGATAACCTTCTCCTCTTGTCTCAACAACCTGGCTAGCTCTTCAGGAAGCTTGTAATCTTCTTCAACCCCTTCATCAGCTTGATTGATCGGATTGTCAAAGTCATACGAAGTCATAGCCGTGTTGTTGTCGGTGCGGTCTGGAAGGCACTCTCTGCAAGGGTTCAGTTTGTTTATTTTAGTGATTGATTTTAATCTTGTTTAGAAAAGTGAAATAAAGTTGTCATTTTGAAAACATTGCCATTTATTTTTTGTACAAAAAGAAAAATGGAAAAACAGTGAGCGGAAAAGAAAAAGACTCATTTGCAAAAGATGTCTGATATTTCATTGATTAATCTTGTTGCACAAAAATTACAGATGGCCCGATTACAAAATGAGTCTTGTCATCTTGGGCAAGATGCAAGACTTGATGCATGCTTTAAAAATACAGGAAATAATAATTACTCTGCAGGAGTAACTCTTATAATTTCCTGGGAAGACCAGTTTGAGATACTGCTCCCCGGGATCCTTGGACGTATCCAGCTCTCCAGGTTGCGTTCATCTTCCGACTCATCTTCCAAGTTGTTAACAGCATCAGGGGTGAGCATCCCCCCACTAACAAAACTGGGCTTCTTAGCAGCCTCTGCTTGATCTTGTTGAGTTGGTTTGTAACCCAACCCAAATCTATCCTCTTTCTTCCCCACAGGCAACAGTTTGCCCCAGCCTTGAGCATTCCCCTCCTCCACAACCTTCCTGGCTTGCTGGTAGGATGTCATGGAAGTCCCAAGTACAGCAGATGCTTCGTTAATATTCAGGGCCTCAAATCCCTGACTCATGGTCTCGTGGATCTCCCCATCCATCTCAATGTATTTGTATGTAGCCAGATGGCTAACAAAAATATCTTCCTCTCCACAAATAGTAACGACTTGGCCCTACCACTCGAATTTTAACTTCTGGTGAAGGGTTGAGGTCACGGCGCCAGCGGCGTGTATCCATGGCCTACCCAATAGACAGCTGTAGGCAGGCTGTATATCCATCACGAAGAAGGTCGTTTTGAAAGTCTGTGGGCCAATCGTTATAGGCAACTCAATTTCTCCCAGAACTGATCTCTTAGAACCGTCAAAGGCTCTCACTACCAAGTTACTAGCGCGTAACGCCAATCCTTCATACTCCAGCTTCACAAGGGCCTTCTTAGGTAAGACGTTGAGGGATGATCCTGTGTCTACCAGCACATGAGAAAGAACTGCACACTTACACTCCATGGTAATGTGCAAAGCCTTGTTGTGATTGCGGCCTTCCGTAGTCAAATCAGTGTTGGTAAATCCTAGTCCATGACTAGCTTTAACATTTCCAACTACAGCCTCCAACTGGTTGACGGTAATCTCTTCTGGCACATAAGCTGCGTGCAAGACTTTTAATAGTGCGTTCCGATGAGCCTCGGAGCACATTAGCAATGATAAAATGGAGATCTTGGAAGGTGTCTGGTGAAGCTGGTCCACTATCTTGTAATCACTTTTCTTGATGATTCTCATGAATTCATCAACCTCTTGATCAAAAGGGGTTTTCAGAGCTTCTTTAGCAACTTGATCTTCTTGCACCAAGCTCTTTCCTTTTGCTTTGGCAGCAGCTTCTGCTTCAGCAATGGGTCTTGGAATTTGTGGGGCGAAAAGACGTCCGCTTCGAGTGAAGCCTCCGCCTCCCCCCACATTGTCTATTTGTGGTGAAGAAGTTGATGATTCAAGAGTGATTTTCTGTCCTTCGCAGTATAGATCGGAGCCGTAATGCCAAGGGATGGCATTACTGCTTTCATAAGGAACTGGCCCAGGCACTGTGATAGTGACTGGACTGATGGCAGCTGCAGAAGGGACCATGATAGTATGTGGATCATAGTATATTGTGACTGGTGCTCTGATAGGAGTGGCATTTTGTGAGTTGTAGGCAGAATCATTTGCAGGATCATAATAAATTGTAACCGTTGAGACATTCTCATTGTTTGCTGTTGATGTTGTAGGAGATACTGTTGACTGGATGGATGTTGCTGTTGTAGGAGTTTCTGAATGAAGGGGTGCTGAAGTTGTAGAAGGGATGTTTGTTGATATTTGGTCCATTGAAGTAATAGATGAAGCATTTGTTGATGACACTGAAGAATTGTTTGGAATAATGGTTGTTGTAGTTGTAGAAGACTCGGGAATTGTTGTTAAGGGGATTGCTGGATTGGTAGGTATTGATGTTGTGATTTGAAGCAGGCCACTCTGGATGAGACCATCTATGCCATCTCTCAAGTTATCACACCCATTCACTAAAATGTTGCAATAAGCACACCCTAGCTCACATCCCGGGAAGATTTGACATTCAAGGAGTTGAGCTTTAATCTCTACCAAGGGTGTCCGAATCTGACCCACACTGGTTATCAAGTAAGACGGCTTATCTTCTTCAATAGCATTGATTCTGGGTCCTCCGTGGTGTGGCATAGGGTTCTTGTTAACATTCGGTGGTGGTGCAAAGTTTAGAGCTTTGGAATCCACTAGATCCTGCACTTTCATGTGCAAAGCTCTGCACTTCTCTGTACTGTGGCCAGGTGCATTTGAGTGAAAAGCACATCTGGCGTTGGCGTCATAATTTCTGGGCAGACTGGTAGGATCTGGAGGTGCCAATGTCCTTAGCTCAACCAGGTTGAGCTTTAGGAGTTGTGGCAATAATGTGGCATAGGGCATAGGGATCGGATCGATCACCCTATTGGCCTAAGAAGGTCTCTGTTGGAACGGTCTTTGCTGATTGTTGTTGCTGGTGTTGTTGTTGTTATAATTTCTCTGAGGAGGATACTGAGTTTGTTGCTGGTAATGGGATTGCTGTTGCGGTTGATAAGCTGGTTGTGGATGAATTGGAGCGGGAATGGTGACTGCTGCCACAGACCTATGAACATATTGGGGTCTGCCCCTGTTGGTATGGATAGCATTGGTCTCACCAGCTCTTCTTGGGCCCACAAAAGGCTTTCTTGTGTTGCTGGATGAGCTCGCACCGTTGTCAGAAATCTTACCCATCTTTAATAGGCTCTCAATTCTTTCCCCGGCTATGACCACGTCAGCAAAGCTAGTGGAAGAAAAGGCAGCTAGCCTGTCAATGTATGTCCCTTGGAGGGTGTTCATAAACATATCAGCCATCTCCCTCTCTGACATGGATGGATGGACAGCAGCAGCAAGTTGTCTCCACCTCTGAGCGTACTCCCGGAAGCTTTCCCTGGATGATTGAGACATCCCCATCAGGAGGGTCCTGTTGGGAGCCATATCCAAGTTGTACTAGTACTGTCTGATAAAGGCCTCAGCCAAGTCCTTCCAGCACCTGATGGTTGCTCTAGTCATGTGAGAGTACCATTCCCTTGAAGCTCCTGTTAAGCTATCTTCAAAATAAAACATCCATAGCTTTTCGTCCATGGTATATGCCTTCAGCCTCCCCAGAAAGGATTGTAAATGGGTTCGGGGACAGGAAGTTCCGTTGTATTTCTCAAAACACGGAGGTTTAAATTTGTGGGGAATCCTGACCCCGTCCACTAGACCCATGTCCATAACATCAAAGCCCAAAGAATTCTGGGACTCCGGGGATCTCAGTTTCTCAGCAATCTCATCTAGTCGTCTGTCATAGGCTTCCTCCCCAGCTCCCATCACTGTAAATTGATCTTCCTGGGGGTCTTCTTGTAATACTCTGCCTACAGTGGCAGTCCCTTGCACATTAACAGGGATGTTGATCTCTGGATGAAGGTGGGGTCCATAGACTGGAGGATTAACATGAGGTTGAACTCTCTCATTATTGCTTGTCCCAGCAGTCCCTAGATGGGGGTCTTCCTGATTCTGCCTCTCTACCAGTGCTCTTAATCTCTCTTGGCTTTGAGCCATATTATTCATCACCTCCATAAACTGAGTCATCTGATTCCTCATTTCTAGTCTCTCATTGGCCATTTGAGTCCTGACCTCTGTAAGGTCCTGCTGTACTTGGTCCATCTGTATACCCAGAAGGTTGTTGCGGGTTGGATATCTGTGTGGACGGTTGAGTGGAAACACCTGACGTCGAGCAATAGTTCCTGAGATCACAACAGAGTTAGTAACAACAAAACAAAAACCTACAAAACAAAACAAAAGTTAGTATGCAATGCAGTATGCCTATTTGTTTCCAAGGTATCCGGCTTGGCGCTTGGTTTTGACCTTTCCAGACCCTTGAGGAAGATGCTTGTGATGTTGCTTGAAAGAAACTCAGATAAAACAAACTAATGAATATATTACAAAAAGTGAATGATACATAGTTTGTTTTTTACAATTCATGCCCCTGTGGGGTCAAAATACAACATAAGGAAATGAAAAGTACATAAAATGAAAGCAACAACAAGCAAAAAGTCAGACACCGAGACCAAACTCATCCTCCTGGACTTCCTTCAGAAGTGCTTCAGTCACAGGGTCAGCTGGATGCTCTGTGAGATTCCTGATGAGAAGATTCCTAGTGGCAATAGCTGCAGTTAGCTTCTTGTGTCTGCCCTGGTCTTTTGACCTCTTCACACCAGCTCTGAGTTTCAATTCTGAGATCTCCCTCTGGGCTGCTACCAGGGCTTCCTGTTGCTCCTTTGCATTAGCCTCCAACTGCTCAATCTTGTCCTGAGTTCTCTTATCCTCCTGAGTGCGAGCTTCAGTGATCCTGACCCACCTAGACTGGCTCTCCTTCAGGTAAAGATCAGTCCTAGCTCTCTGTAATTGGGCCTCTTTGCAGGCATTCTTCAAAATTTGTTCTCCAGCCCTTGACTTCTTGATGTAGTCCTCTGACTTTTCAATCCTGGCTAGATGTTCCACCTTAAGCTTTTCTAGCCTTTCAATGTCCAGCCGACCATCACTCCTCTCCCAGAGGGTCTTCTGTAGAGCCTGAGTCAGATTCTCATTTCTCTCTTTCAATTTCTCAAACTCCTCCAGGCTGACAGTAGCTGGAGGTGGTGTTGTGGAGGGTCCAGGCACATCTTCGATGGTGAAGGGCATCCCAGAAATTTGAGCCCTGGCATGTGACCACTCATAGTACTGAGCTGAGGCCACATTGTTGCATCTCCCAAGAATGGTTACCCCTTTAGTCTGGACATTGTCCCAAGCCCAGGATGCTTGCCTGACAATAGCCAGATTAGGCTTGTTCTCACAATAAAGGGTCTCTGCTAGATCTTGTACTCTAGGAGGGTGGACCAATGCATAGCCCAGTTGTCTTTTGAATAGCAGAGGGTTGTAGTTGATGCAACCCTTCACTCCTATCAGGGGTACATTGGGGAACTGCCCACAACTGGTAATGATGTCCTTGCCCTTAGTACTCTGAGTGCACCACCTGATATCATCTGAGGTTAAAGCAACAAGCCTCCTAGCCCAGTTCTTCTCCTGGTGAGGGTTCAAGAATGCATCAGTCTTTGGCAAATGCTTGAGCAGCCAGGTATGGAACAAAGGAGCACAGCATCTCACTAATCTTCCCCTTTGCTTTTCATTCCTTTGGTGAACAGAGTAGTAGATATCTCCCAGTAAGGTGGGCACTGGGTTCCTCAGAATGAAAAGATGGATTGCATTCTTGCTAACAAACTTAGGCTCGTCTGCAAACAATATAACCCCATATATGCTAAGGGCTAATAATGCACAGACTGCCTTCCACTCCCCCAAGGAGGCCTTCAGAATAGCCTGAGAGGTCAAGAAATCCATGTGAAGACCAGAGACTCCAGCCTTTGCTGTCATGTTCTGCCCAATCAGAACTGGTTCTAGATACAATGCTTTTGCCACCTCTTCATTACTAGGGAAAGTCATCTCAGGGTTGAAGGGGACTCCACCCCTGATAGGTACACCAATCAGTGATGAATACTCTTCCAACAAGGGTCCCAACTGAAAATTCTGGAAGGTGAAGCACCTCAGAGGGGGATCATAGAACTGTAGGCAAGTATGAATCAAGCTCCTCTGTGAAGGGTCCAAATCCATAACCACATCAAGGATTCCTCCATAATGTTCTCTGAATAGTGGTATATGGTCTGGAGTAATCAGGGCCTGGATCTTCCTGATGCTAGCTAACTCTGGTTCAAAGAAATGATAGGAGATATTGCTCTTCTTGGGTGCCATGTTGCTGAAGAAGAGCTGAGACAGATGCTGAGAATAATACTGAAGATGGGCCACTGACAGGCTGAGACTGGTGATGCAGGTGACTGAAGCAGGTAGCTGATGCTGGTGAAGATAAGTCTATGCAGATGAAGGGGTCAAAACCAAGCCAAAATAATGATGGATACCCTGAAAAACAAATAAGCAAATGTTAAATGATGCAATGATGATGTATGCAAATGATATGCAGGGGTTTGTGATCAAGCTGGATCTGATTAACTGCTTTGATATAGGTCCAAGTATGTTCAAGAAATCCAGATGGAGGTTCATAAGTCCAGTAACCAAGGTGGGGGACTCAAATAAAGAGTCACATGTCCTGGGTTAAATCACAAGAACTATCCAAAGTGGAGTACTCTTAATCAAACAAAGTAACAGGGTATGTTGAGGTCAAGGGTACCTGCAAACCTGTAAACAGCCCAACCCCCTCACAGGTGATGTTCTAAAACAAAGATCCTCAGACTTGGATCAGTTATGAGAAGTGTAAACACTTCTAACCCGGAGGTACAGTGTTTACAATAACCATAAAAGATCCTCCTCTAATTCACCTCAGTTTCTGAAGGTCATAAAAAAGGTCATCCAGACTTAGCAGGCTTCCCAGATAGCCCTAGCACTACAGGAAATCTGTAGCACAGAGTTCTCAAGAAGAAACCCATATCTGAACCGTGTTTCATATTCCCGCACCAGACCGAAATGGAATGGGAAAGAACATGAACCACTCTAGCCTAGGTGTCACTCAGGTCCCAGGTATAGGACCTCAACTCTCAATAGAACCCCACCCACCAAAGCAACAAAACCAGATCCAGCCAGAACAGTATGACAGTATGATGTATATAAAGTTGTAAAGAAAGCAGTAAACAAACTGTACATAAAGCAATAAATAAAACAAATATACAAACACAAATAGCACATAACACCCCAGTAAACACAAATCAAACAAGCGCTAGGAGGAACCCACAAAAAGAACCAGAAGCCCTGGTTGCAGTATAAGGGTCCCCAGCAGAGTCGCCAAGCTGTCGCTCCCTCCAAATGAGGCTAGGTCAAGAGGGGTACAGACGCGAACGGTCGGCGAAAGGAGGTGAGAACACACAAGGGTGAACTCAGAAGACAAGAGTCGCCAGCTAGGCATTTTTATCCCGGAGGAAAGGTAATGCTGCATAGACCTAGAAAGATAAGGATAAGACGGTTGCGAACCAGAGAGACTGAGAAAGGGGGTTGGTTAGAACCTGGGAAGGTATTAGCACCCAGATTGTCCGTCGTACTCGACGGGATCCACGCTTAAAAGATTTGTGTTTTAAAGGGGTAGTGTCAGTGCAATCTGTATATCAAAGCTGGAAAAGAATGCAAGTGTCAGTGTAAAAGAAATGTGAAGTGTATAAGAGAAGTGTCAGTGTAAGAACAAGAATGAAGCCCAAGACTATGAGGCTTAAAGAATAATGCTGGAAAGAGGGGGAATGTACAGAGACTTTTGTTCGATAACTGTTAAGTTATGCCTACGTATCCTCTCGTGCAATGAGGAAGTCAGAACACCGTAGTTCGACCCAAAGAGACTGAAAGATAAATTGACTTGTGAACTGCTTACTTGTCTATGCTCAAGTGTATGACCTATCTGGCTCAGGTGCAAACTGTCTTGCATTAGACAGAAGAAGCAAGTTCTCGTTTGTGAGTGAATGAGATGAGAAAAGAATCCCGGAGGAGACGATTATTGTTTGTTTTTGAGTTTTCAGTCTTTTATTGCCTTTTGAAGTTTGTCATAAGTTAATGAGCTTAAGCCTAAACCAATGGATTTAGTAAACTCATCACATCTTCCCTCTGATTAGGGGTAATGAGAATACCTTAAGTGTGAAGTCAGCTTCTCACACTTAATCACCTTTGATGCAGGATTAAGATCATTAACCTACTTGTGATTATTTAGATGTTTTTGTTGTTTTTGTTTAGTGTTAAGTAATGAGATTAAGCCATAATCAGGGATTAAACAGACTCATTACACCATCCTAATAGAAGGATAATAGATGAGAATGTTTAAGCTGAGGAAGACTCCTCAACTTAATCCATGATTAGGGATTAACTTCATGACAAAACAGAGCCTTTATTAAGTGGATTTTAGATAATGATAAGATGAAGAAATGATTTTTATGGTTTGTAAGACAACTTGAGGGGGACTTGTCCATTAACACTAGGGTTAGTCCTTCTTAACCAGTTAAGGAAGAATTAGAACCCTAATGCAAGGCCCAAGTTACAAGCTTGATGTCTTGATGATTATTAGATGAATTGATTAAAGGATTTAAACACATTAAGGGTTTAACACTTAGGATTAAAGTTATACACTCCATCCTAATAGAAGGATGCAGGCATAAGCTTAATCACAAAGCCTTAAAACCTTTAGGGTTTAGTCCCTGATTATGAGGTGAGAAGAGAAGACTCAAAGAGACACAAAGGTAAAAACTAAGTGGGGGGACTAATCAAAACCCTAATCATTGTCATGCTTGGTTGTTCCTAAGGTTTGTGAGGTTCAAGAAAGAAATCTTCAATGGAACCACCAGGAAGCAGATGAAAGGAGCAAAGAGAAGCAAAGCAACTTGCTTCATTCAAGAAGACAAGTCACTTGAAGAAAGAAAGTAAGATAAAGAAGAAAGAGCAAGCTCAATCTCAAACACAAGATAAAATGCAGCAATGATGCATAAGAGAGATGAAAAGAAGTTGTGAGAAGTGAAGGCAAATCCACTTCTCAAAACAACTTACCACCTGAAAAATTAGTGAAGAAAATGAAGTGCAATGCAAAATGAGATGAAATGTGATGATGCAAACCAAAACCAGAAGCATATGTGAGATGATAATGATGCTATGAGATGATACAAGCATGAAACAAGGCATGGGGATGATCATATGAACAAATGGATGCAAGGGAAGCAAGTTTAGAACCATGAACATACATGAAAAGTTATGAAATGCAAATGGCATGTAACATGACAAATGAAAGATGCAATGATCAAGCATGCTTCTATTATGTCTTAAGATGTCTAATGAATCAAATGGATGCACAAAATGTCATGGCAAGTCATGGTATGCAAGTAAATGCAAGATGGATGCATATGGAAGCCCAAATTAGGGTTTATGATCAATGCAACAAACAAAAATCAAAACCAGAAGCAAACATCAAGATAAAAAATTGAAAATGCATTCCAAGGAACCCTAACCCTACACAAACTCACTGCCCAAAGGAGGGGTTCTAACTCTTAACCTAATTAGGGTTATGAATTTCCTAAGATTTCTAGGGTTTTAGTGTACCTTAACAAGAAAAATGTCAAACAAAATGAAAACACAAGATCAATTCATGCCAAATTAATACTATAAACTACATGATATGCAAGACACAATGCAAAAAGAATCAAAGTCCAACTCTCAATGGATAGGCAGAAATGAATTTTTGAACATTGGATCAAAATAATGCTTTGGAATGAAATTAATTCCATGGAAAATTGCCAAAATGCATCAAGATCAAAAAGGAAATTTGGTTTGAGAGTTGGACAATGTTTCTAAATGATTTTAAAGGTTTCATGAATTTTTTGGTGATTTTTAAATACCTAAAAGTATTTTTAATTAATTAATTCTCATTAATTAATTAAAAATAAACTTTTAAATGGTTTAAAAATATTTTTTTAATGCAAAAAATAAAAATAAAAATGTTTTTGGTTTCTGAAAATTCATAAAAGTTTGTACAAAAATTTTCAGAATTTTTAAAATTGTTTTGCTATTTTAAATAAAATGGAGAAAACAAATGAATTAAAAGAAAATAAAATGGAAAGTCAAACAGATCAAAGGCTGGTATTCAAATGAAATGCGCGCGTGTTGACTGGCGCCAGATCCAAGGGTGGAGATTCAAACTGGCCAGATTAATTATAAAACCTAATTAAATGACTAATGACGTGGATTAGGGCTAAGTGAGTGGATCCAGGCCATTGAACGCACGCGGGAATTGACCAAGTCAGCTCATCCAACGCACCAGATTCAAATTTGCATTAATTACAGGGATTAGCCCTAATTATTTTCAGGTGGCCGGAGAAGACTTCCGGTCGTCTTCTCCGGTGGGACTCCCACCTGAAAATCTCTAAAATCCTCAAAACTTCACAAAAATGAAAACTAAAGGCCCAGAAATCATCCCCACACATCACTGAATCAAAACCCCTAACCAAAACTCATTTTTCATTCATCAATCATGCGAATCGAAGCCAAACATTTTTAGGTCTGAAAAGTTTCAGAACAAGATTAAATGCTTATTTCTCAACCATTTTCAAAACTAAGAACATCAGAGTGATCAGCAAAGCATGAGGAACAAATTAGAAACTTAAAAACTCATTTCTGGAAAAAAAGTTCTTGGTATACCTGAGCTTTGAGCTTTCTCAGTTTGCAACTTTCTGACCCTCTCTCTTTGCGCAAACCACTCCTCTTAGGCCCCTGATGAAGTCCTGATGCTTAGAAGAAGTTTATGGTGGCTGGTTTGGAAGATGACAGAGGTTTTGCTCAGGGGAGGGTGGTGATCGTGTTTTTGATTCAGTGGCTTTTAGGCTGTTTTAAGGGTTGGTTTGTGTTCAGTGAAGCATGATGAGATTGTTTGTGAAGTTGGTTTGTGTGTTTGAGGCTTGTGCTGAGAGTTTTTAAGGCTCTTGCAAATGGAATGGAAAATGAGAATGCTGTGATGGAGAGTGTTTCAGGCTTGTGTTTTGTATGCTTTGGCTTGCTTTTGATTTGCATAAACTATAGTGATTGGTCAGAAGAAGTGATGTGTGCTTTTGTGATAGGTATGGCTCAAGTTGCCAAAATGTCAAAGTTGGTGTAAGAGAAGCATGGGCTACTTTCTAGCCAAGGACAAAAGGTATGTCTTGCGCAGCATGATGTGGGGAGAACCCTAGGATTGATCAGCAAGTCAGCAAGCAAGTGGATCTTCACTTGAGTGAGTTTTTGCAAGTTGGTTCACTTTTGCTTCTTATGAAAAATCTTGTTCCACAAGCCATAAAAATGAGAGATTTCTTGGTCCATTCTGAATTTTAGGTCTTGTATGATCATGTTGTGAAGTTTAGAAGTCCATTTGATGCCTTAATTTGCCTTGAGAAGTGAATTTGCAACTTTGCCTCTTTGGTAGAAACTTTGAAATTTTGTGATTTTAGCCAACTTTGACAAGCCATAACTTTTGATCCAAAATGAATTAGGTCATGTTCTTGTACTTTTTGAAAAGGGAATGATCCATTCTACAACTTTCATGACCAAAGTTTTTTCATTTGAAGCTTTTTTGAATCAAAAAGTAAAGGTTGAAAAAGTTGCCTAAAATGGCAATTTCATTAAAAGTCAAACTTTCCCAAAAAGTCAACTTTGCAAAAGACTTGAAATTCTTCAATTTTGTGAACTTCCAACTTCTTCCATGATCAAATAAAGATCATACACAATCAAAATGATGAAGAACACCCTTTGGTTGGGTCATTGGGGGCCTCAGATGCCCTGATTTTACACTGACTTGCTTGAAAAGTCAACTCTTGATCAGATGACTTCCCCAAGGAATTTCTTCATGAAAATTGATATGCATACTCCCTATAACATATAGAGACCAATAGAAAGAAGAATGACCAAAAAACTTGGAGTTATGGCCTCTGAAACCAAAACCCTAATTTTAGGTCATCTGTGCAGTCAAGCCTGGCTCTGCTTCCATACCATTCTCAGTTCTTGTGATTTTTTGACATTCTTGACTTTGAGAGGATATAATATGATGCTTGAACATACATGGACCCCTTTGAAGTGATTGATGACCTTTGGAGTGCTCAAGAAGCTCTTGGATTGCTCAGATCACAAACCCTAGATGCAGATGACTTAGAATCTATGCAGTGAATCAAAAATGTAATATGAGATGCTATGATTGAGTTTATGCATATGAAGAGATCACAAACCATGGTGTGAATGGGTGTGGACAAATTTGGGGTGTTTACAGCTGGTAGGATGTCATGGAAGTCCTAAGTACAGCAGATGCTTCGTTGATGTTTAGGGCTTCAAATCCCTGACTCATGGTTTCATGGATCTCCCCATCCATCTCAATATATTTGTATGTAGCCAGATGGCTAACAAAAATATCTTCTTCCCCACAAATAGTAATGACTTGGCCCTCCCACTCGAATTTTAACTTCTGGTGAAGGGTTGAGGTCACGGCGCCAGCGGCGTGTATCCATGGCCTACCCAATAGACAGTTGTAGGCAGGCTGTATATCCATCACGAAGAAGGTCGTTTTGAAAGTTTGTGGACCAATCGTTATAGGCAACTCAATTTCCCCCATAACTGATCTCTTAGAACCGTCAAAGGCTCTTACTACCAAGTTGCTGGGGCGTAATGCCAATCCTTCGTACTCCAGCTTCACGAGGGCTTTCTTAGGTAGGACATTGAGGGATGACCCTGTGTCCACTAATACATGAGAAAGAACTGCACCCTTACACTCCAAGGTAATGTGCAGAGCCTTGTTGTGATTGCGGCCTTCCGTTGTTAAATCAGTGTTGGTAAATCCTAGTCCATGACTAGCGTTAACATTTCCAACTACAGCTTCCAACTGATTGACGATAATCTCCTCTGGCACATAAGCTGCGTGCAAGACTTTTAATAGTGCGTTCCGATGAGCCTCGGAGCACATTAGCAATGATAAAATGGAGATCTTGGAAGGTGTCTGGTGAAGCTGGTCCACTATCTTGTAATCACTTTTCTTGATGATTCTCATGAATTCATCAACCTCTTGATCAAAAGGGGTCTTTAAAGCTTCTTTATCAACTTGTTCTTCCTGCACCATGCTCTTCCCTTTTGCCTTGGTGTAAACACCACAAATTTGCCCTCACCCATTCACACCATGGCTTGTGATCATTTCATATGCATAAACTCAATCATACCATCTCATATCCCATTTTTTGATTCACTGCATAGATTCAAAGTCATCTGCATCTAGGGTTTGTGATTTGAGCAATCCAAGAGCTTCTTGAGCCACTCCAAAGGCCATCAATCACTTCAAAGGGGTCCATGTGTGTTCAAGTATCATATTATATCCTCTCAAAGTCAAGAATGCCAAAGAATCACAAGAACTGAGGATGATATGGAAGCAGAGCCAAGCTTGACTGCACATATGACCTAAAATTAGGGTTTTGGTTTCAGAGGCCATAACTCCAAATTTTTTGGTCATTATTGTTTCTATTGGTCTCTATATGGTATAGGGAGTATTCATATCAATTTTCATGAAGAAATTCCATGGGGAAGTCATCTGATCAAGAGTTGACTTTTCAAGCAAGTCAGTGCAAAATCAGGGCATCTGAGGCCCTCAATGACCCAACCAAAGGGTGTTCTTCATCATTTTGATTTTATATGATCTTTATTTGATCATGGAATAGGTTGTAAGTTCACAAAATTGAAGAATTTCAAGTCTTTTGCAAAGTTGACTTTTTGGGCAAGTTTGACTTTTAATGGAAATGTCATTTTAAGCAACTTTTTCAACCCTTACTTTTTGATTCAAGAAAGCTTCAAATGGAAAAACTTTGGTCATGAAAGTTGTAGAATAGATCTTTCCCTTTTCAAAAAGTACAAGAACATGACCTAATTCATTTTTGATCAAAAGTTATGGCTTGTCAAAGTTGGCTAAAATCACTAAATTTCAAGTTATGCACCAAATGGAAAACTTGCAAATTCTTGTACCAAGGCAATTTGTGACTTCAAAATGATCTCTAATCATCATACCCTTGCTACACATGACCTAAAATCAGATTTGGCCCAAGAGATTTCTCATTTTTGTGCTTTGATTTTCAAAGGTCCATAAGTCATTTTTCATACAAGTGCAAAGAGGGATTCTTGGCAAAAGCATTCTCCAAGGAGTTATGTGATCACTAATTGCTTTCTATGCATTGCCATAATCAAATGAAACATCATGCACCAAAATTCAGCAAGAAGTATCTCATGTGCACAACCAAAAATCATGAGAAAACACAAGTGGGCAAGTTGCAAAATCTATCACAACTCATGATCCACATGCTGCAGACATTCACAAGCAATCTAAGGGTCCTCCTTGACCCAAGCTGAAGCAAGACAAGCCCTTAGACAGCTTCTGCCATAGCCCATGCTGCAAGTACAAGACAACTTGACTTTTTAGCCAAAGCCCCCATACTCTTGGAACAGTGAGCAGCCACCTCTACTGACCTGCTCCACAGGCTACTCATACATCTTGGGAGTGTTATAGCAAGACATTGGCCTCTGAAACAAAGAAGAACAAAGCCTTCACAAAAATCTGTCAAGAACTCCTCTCCTTCGAATCTCATTTTCCAGCCATCAAACATTCATTTTCTCTTCACCATTGCATCATACACACTCAAGGGAACCAGAATCCACCATTAAAGCAGCTTGAAACCCTACAAATCACAACTGTAAAACCTGTCATATCAGAACTCAAGCTTCCAAAATAGCCACCAACAAAGGATTGTGAGCATTCCAGTGGCTTTAGGGGGTTCAGAGGAGGCATTCTGCATCAAAGCAAGGTCTGGAGAGCTCATATCCATAGCTCATCACTTCAGGTAGCTTCGAATCTCCAACTTTTCAGAGCTTGCATTTTATGTTATAAATTGATAGTGTATGTCTTGTTGATCATGATGATGCCTTTAGAATCAAAAATAGTGAAGAAATGAGCATTTTGTTGCACTCTGAAATTTCACCCGTGAATCTTGTTGGCTTCGATTCTCTTTGATTTTGAGTGATAAATTTTGTTTGAAGGGTGATTTGAATGGGGTTTGGGTAGAGGATCATTTCCCTGCTTTCAATTTAATGAATGGTGGCCTGAATCATGATTTAGGGTTTTCAACCCGCCGGAGAAGATGACCGGAGCTTCCCTCCGGTCACCTGAAAGTGCTTAACCCTAACCCCTAATTAATTTCCCAGTTTGATTCATAGCCCTTGGATGGTGATTAGGTTAAGTCATGCACGGCCCAGATTGATTCACTTAGCCCTAATCCATGTTTATTAAATTAATTAAGTTTAATTAGTTTAATTAAATCAGAGTCCATCCTGGCCATTAAAAGACGCGCCAAGTCAACAGCCTCCTCCCAACTTTGAATCTGATGCGTTGGATGTGAATACTTCCCACTTTTATTGATTTTTATTTTAATTTTTCTCATTTAATTTGTCCATTTATTTTAAAATAGCAAAATCATTTTAAAAATTCTGAAATTTTTTATATAAACTTTTATTAAATTTCAGAAGCCAAAAACATTTTTATTTTTATTTTTTGCATTTAAAAAATATTTTTAAATATTTAAAAGTTTATTTTTAATTAATTAATGAGAATTAATTAATTAAAAATGCTTTTAGGTATTTAAAAATCACCAAAAAATTCATGAAACCTTTAAAAACATTTAGAAACATTGTCCAACCTTCAAACCAAATTTCTTTTTTGATCTTGATGCATTTTGAGAATTTTCCATGGAATTAATTCATTTTCAAAGCATTATTTTGATCCAAACTTCCAAAAATCATTTCTGCCTAACCATTGAGAGTTGGACTTTGATTCTTTTTGCATTGTGTTTAGCATATCATGTAGTTTGTGAGATTAAATTGGCATGAATTGATCTTACATTTTCTATTTGTTTGGCATTTTTCTTGTTAAGGTACCCAAAAACCCTAGGAAACTTAGGAAATTCATAACTCAAATTAGGTTAAGAGTTAGAACCCCTCCTTTGGGCAGTGAGTTTGTGTAGGTTTAGGGTCCCTTTGAATGCATTTTCAATTTTTTATCTTGATGTTTGCTTCTGGTTTTGGTTTTTGTTTGATGCTTTGATCATAAACCCTAATTTGGGCTTCCATATGCATCCATCTTGCATTTGCATTCATACCTTGACTTGCCATGACATTTTGTGCATCCATTTGATTCATTTGACATCTTAAGACATATTGAAAGCATGTTTGACCATTGCATCTTGCATTTGTCATGTTGTATGCCATATGCATTTCATAACTTTTCATGTATGTTCATGGTTCTTAACTTGTTTCATCTGCATCCATAAGCTTGTATGATCATCCCCATGTGTTGTTTCATGTTTGCATCATCCCATGGCATCATTATCATCATGTAAATACTTCTGGTTTTGGTTTGCATCAGGCCATTTCATTCCATCTTGCATTGCATTGCATTTCTTTCACTAACTTTTCAGGTGGTAAGCAACTTTGAGAAGTGAATTTGCCTTCACTTCTCACAATTTCTTCTCATCTCATTTATGCATCCTTGCTGCATTTTGTTATGTGTTTGAGATTGAGCTTGCTCTTTCTTTTTCTCCTTACTTTCTTTCTTCAAGTGACTTGTCTTCTTAAGTGAAGCAAGTTGCTTTGCTTCCTTTTGCTCCTTTCATTTGCTTCCTGGTGGTTCCATTGAAGACTTCTTTCTTAAACCTCACAAACCTTAGGAACAACCAAGCATGACAATGATTAGGGTTCTGATTAGTCCCCCACTTAGCTTTTACCTTTGTGTCTCTTTGAGTCTTCTCTTCTCATCTCATAATCAAGGACTAAACCCTAAAGGCTTTAAGGCTTTGTGATTAAGCTTATGTCTGCATCCTTCTATTAGGATGGAGTGTATAAACTTTAATCCTAAGTGTTAAACCCTTAATGTGTTTAAATCTCTTAATCAATTCACATAATAACCATCAAGACATCACACTTGTAACTTGGGCCTTGCATTAGGGTTCTAATTCTTCCTTAACTGGTTAAGAAGGACTAACCCTAGTGTTAATGGACAAGTCCCCCTCAAGTTGTCTTACAAATCATAAAAATCACTTCATCATCATATCATTAAATAAAATCCACTTAACCAAAGGCTTTGTTTTGTCATGAGTTTAATCCCTAATCATGGATTAAGTTGAGGAGCTTTCCTCAGCTTAAACATTCTCATCTATTATCCTTCTATTAGGATGGTGTAATGGGTCTGTTTAATCCTTGATTATGTCTTAATCTCATTACTTAACACTAAACAAAAACACCAAAAACATCTAAATAATCACAAGTAGGTTAATGATCTTAATCCTACATCAAAGGTGATTAAGTGTGAGAAGCTGACTTCACACTTAAGGTATTCTCATTACCCCTAATCAGAGGGATGATGTGATGAGTTTACTAATCCATTAGTTTAGGCTTAAGCTCATTAACTTATGACAAACTTTCAAAAGCAATAAAAGACTGAAAACTCAAAAACAAACAGTAATCGTCTCCTTCGGGATTCTTTTCTCATCTCATTCACTCATAAACGAGAACTCGCTTCTTCCGTCTAATGCAAGACAGTTAGCACCTGAGCCAGACAGGTCATACACTTGAGCATAGATTAGCAAGCAGTTCACAAGTCAATTCATCTTTCAGTCTCTTTGGGTCGAACTACGGTGTTCTGACTTCCTCATTGCACGAGAGGATACGTAGGCATAACTTCACAGTTATCGAACAAAAGTCTCTGTACATTCCCCCTCTTCCAGCTTTATTCTTTTAGCCTCATGATCTTGAGCATTATATTCCAGTTCTTACACTGACACTGTATATATCACACTTCACTTTCTTTTACACTGACACCTGTACATTTTCTTCCAGCCCTTTTACACACAAATTGCACTGACACTACCCCTTTTAAAACACAAATCTTTTAAGCGTGGATCCCGTCGAGTACGATGGACAATCTGGGTGCTAATACCTTCCCAGGTTGTAACCAACCCCCTTTCTCATTCTCTCTAGTACGCAACCGTCTTATCCATATCTTTCTAGGTCTATGCAGCATTGCCTTTCCTCCGGGATAAAAATGCCTAGCTGGCGACTCTTGTCTTTCTGAGTTCACCCCTGTGTGTTCTCATTTCTTTCACCGACCGTTCGCGTCTGTACCCCATTTGACCCTGCTTCATTTGGTGGGAGCGACAGCTTGGCGACTCTGCTGGGGACCCTTATACTGTAACCATGGCTTCTGGTTCTTTTTGTGGGTTCCTCCTAGCGCTTGATTGATTTGTGTTTACTGGGGTGTTATGTGCTATTTGTGCTTGTATTTGTATTTATTTTTGCTTTATGTACAGTTGTTTTATTGCTTTCTTTATAGCTTTACATATATCATACTGTCATACTGTGCTGGCTGGATCTGTTTTGTTGCTTTGGTGGGTGGGTGTTCCACTGAGAGTTGAGGTCCTATACCTGGGACCTGAGTGACACCTAGGCTAGAGTGGTTCATGTTCTTTCCCATTCCATTTCGGTCTGGTGCGGGAATATGAAACACGGTTCAGATATGGGTTTCTTCTTGAGAACTCTGTGCTGCAAATTTCCTGTAGTGCTAGGGCTATCTGGGAAGCCTGCTAAGTCTGGATGACCTTTAGTATTGACCTTCAGAAACTGAGGTGAATTAGAGGAGGATCTTTTATGGTTATTGTAAACACTGTACCTCCGGGTTAGAAGTGTTTACACTTCTCATAACTGATCCAAGTCTGAGGATCCTTGTTTTAGAACATCACCTGTGAGGGGGTTGGGTTGTTTACAGGTTTGCAGGTACCCTTGACCTCAGCATACCCTGTTACTTTGTTTTGATTAAGAGTACTCCATGTTGGAACAGTTCTTGTGATTTTTAACCCTGGACATGTGACTCTTTATTTGAGTCCCCCACCTTGGTTACTGGACTTATGAACCTCCATCTGGATTTCTTGAACATACATGGACCTATATCAAGGCATTTAATCAGATCCAGCTCAGTCACAAACCCTTGCATATCATTTGCATACATCCTCATTGCATCATTTTAACATGTGTTTATTTGTTTTTCAGGGTATCCATCCTACATTTTCGCTTGGTTTTGACCCCTTCTTCAGCATAGACCTATTTTCATCAGTGCTTGCTTCAGTGATCAGCTACCTGCTTCAGTCACCTGCACCACCAGTCTCAGCCTGTCAGTGGCCTATCTTCAGTGTTATTCTCAGCACCTGTCTCATTTCTCCTTCAGCAGCATGGCACCTAAAAAGAGTAACATCTCTTATCATTTCTTTGAGCCTGAGTTGGCCAGCATCAGGAAGATTCAGACCCTGATTACTCCAGACCATATACCACTTTTCAGAGAACATTATGGAGGAATCCTTGATGTGGTTTTGGATTTGGACCCTTCACAGAGGAGCTTGATTCATACTTGCTTGCAGTTCTATGATCCCCCTCTGAGGTGCTTCGCCTTCCAGAATTTTCAGTTGGGACCCTTGTTGGAAGAGTATTCCTCACTGATTGGTGTACCTATCAGGGGTGGAGTCCCCTTCAACCCTGAGATGGTTTTCCCTAGCAATGAAGAAGTAGCAAAGGCCTTGTATCTGGAACCAGTTCTGATTGGGCATAATATGACTACCAAAGCAGGAATCTCTGGTCTACATCTGGATTTCTTAATCTCTCAGGCTATTCTGAAGGCCTCCTTGGGGGAGTGGAAGGCAGTCTGTGCTCTGTTGGCCCTTAGCATATATGGGGTCATACTTTTTGCAGATGAGCCTAGGTTTGTTAGCAAGAATGCAATCCATCTTTTCATCCTGAGAAACCCAGTGCCCACCTTACTGGGAGATCTTTACTACTCTGTTCATCAAAGGAATGAAAAGCAAAGGGGAAGATTAGTAAGATGCTGTGCTCCTTTGTTCCATACTTGGCTGCTCAAGCATTTGCCGAAGACTGATGCATTCTTGAACCCTCACCAGCAGAAGAACTGGGCTAGGAGGCTTGTTGCTCTAACCTCAGATGACATCAGGTGGTGCACTCAGAGCACCAAGGGCAGAGACATCATTACTAGTTGTGGGCAATTTCCCAATGTACCTCTGATTGGAGTGAAGGGTTGCATCAACTACAACCCTCTGCTATTCAAAAGACAACTGGGCTATGCATTAGTCCACCCTCCTAGGGCACAGGATCTGACTGAGACCCTTTATTGTGAAATCAAGCCTAATCTGGCTACTGTCAGGCAGGCATCCTGGGCCTGGGACAATGTGCAGACTAAGGGGGTAACCATTCTGGGGAGATGCAATAATGTGGCCTCAGCTCAGTACTATGAGTGGTCTCATGCCAGGGCTCAAATTTCTGGGATGCCCTTCACCCTTGAAGATGTACCAGGACCTTCCACAGCACCACCTCCAGCAACTGTCAGCTTAGAGGAGTTTGAGAAATTGAAAGAGAGAAATGAGAATCTGACTCAGGCTCTACAGAAGACCCTCTGGGAGAGGAGTGATGGTTTCTTGGACATTGAGAGGTTAGAAAAGCTAAAGGTGGAGCATCTAGCCAGAATTGAGAAGTCAGAGGACTACATTAAGAAGTCCAGGGCAGGAGAGCAGATCTTGAAGAATGCCTGCAAGGAAGCTCAGTTCCAGAAGGCCAGGACTGATTTGTATCTGAAGGAGAGTCAGGCTAGGTGGGTCAGGATCACCGAAGCCCGTACTTAGGAGAACAAAAGGACTCAGGATAAGATCGAGCAGCTGGAAGCTAGTGCAAAAGAGCAACAGGAAGCCCTGGCAGCAGCCCAGAGAGAGATCTCAGAATTGAAGATTAGAGCTGGTGTAAAGAGGTCAAAGGACCAGAGTCAACACAAGAGGCTAACTGCAGTTGTTACTACAAGGAATCTTCTCATCAGGAACCTCACAGAGCGTCCAGCTGATCCTGTGACTGAAGCACTTCTCAAGGAAGTTCAGGAGGATGAGTTTGGTCTTGGTGTTTGACTTTCGCTTGTTGTTGCTTTCATTTTATGTACTTTTCTTTATGTTGTATTTTTGACCCCTCAGAGGGCGTGCATTGTAAACAAACTATGTACCATTTACTTTTTGTAATATATGCGTGGGTTTGTTCATCTGAATTCTTCCAAAGCAACATCACAAGCATCTTTCTCAGGGGTCTGGAAAGGTCAAAACCAAGTGCCAAGCCGGATACCTTGGATGCAAATAAGCATACTGCATTGCATACTAACCTTTTGTTTTGTTTTGTAGGTTTTCGTTTTATTGTTACTAACTCTGTTGTGACTTCAGGAACTATTGCTCGACGTCGAGGGTTTCCACTCAACCGTCCGCACAGATATCCCACCCGCAACAATCTTTCGGGCATACAAATGGACCAAGTACAGCAGGACCTTACAGAGGTCAGGAATCAAATGGCCAACGAGAGGTTGGAAATGAGGAATCAGATGACTCAGTTTATGGAGGTGATGAATAATATGGCTCAAAGCCAAGAGAGATTAAGAGCACTGGTAGAGGGGAGGAATCAGGAAGACCCTCACCTGGGGACTGCTGGGACAAGCAATAATGAGAGAGTTCAACCCCATGTTAATCCCCCAGTCTATGGACCCCACCTACATCCAGAGATCAACATCCCTGTTAATGTGCAAGGGACTGCCACTGCAGGTAGAGTGCTGCAAGAAGACCCCCAGGAAGATCAGTTCACAGTGATGGGAGCTGGGGAGGAAGCCTATGACAGAAGGCTAGATGAGATTGTTGAGAAACTAAGATCCCTAGAGTCCTAGAATTCTTTGGGCTTTGATGTTATGGACATGGGTTTAGTGGACGGGGTCAGGATTCCCCACAAATTTAAACCACCATGCTTTGAGAAGTATAACGGAACTTCCTGTCCCCGGACCCATTTACAATCCTTTCTGGGGAGGCTGAAGGCATATACCATGGACGAAAAGTTATGGATGTTTTATTTTGAGGATAGCTTAACAGGAGCTTCAAGGGAATGGTACTCTCACCTGACCAGAGCAACCATTAGATGCTGGAAGGACTTGGCTGAGGCCTTTATCAGACAGTATCAGTACAACTTGGATATGGCTCCCAACAGGACCCTCCTGATGGGAATGTCACAATCATCCAGGGAAAGCTTCCGGGAGTACGCTCAGAGGTGGAGACAGTTTGCTGCTGCTGTCCAGCCACCCATGTCAGAGAGGGAGATGGCTGATATGTTTATGAACACTCTCCAAGGGACATACATTGATAGGTTGGCTACCTTTTCCTCCACTAGCTTTGCTGACGTGGTCATAGCCGGGGAAAGAATTGAAAGTCTATTAAAGATGGGTAAAATTTCTGACAACGGTGCAAGCTCGTCTAGCAACCCAAGAAAGCCGTTTGTGGGCCCAAGAAGAACTGGTGAAACCAATGCTATCCATACCAGCAGGGGCAGACCCCAATATGTTCATAGGTCTGTGGCAGCAGTCACCATTCCCGCTCCAATTCATCCTCAACCAGCTTATCAACCTCAGCAACAGAATTTCCAGCAACAAACTCAGTATCCTCCTCAGAGAAATTATAACAACAGCAACACCAACAACAACAATCAGCAAAGACCATTTCAACAGAGACCCTCTCAGGCCAATAGGGTGATCAATCCGATCCCTATGCCCTATGCCACCTTACTGCCACAACTCCTGAAACTCAACCTGGTTGAGCTAAGGACATTGGCACCTCCAGATCCTGCTAGTCTGCCCAGAAATTATGACGCCAGCGCTAGATGTGCTTTTCACTCAAATGCACCTGGCCATAGTACAGAGAAGTGCAGAGCTTTGCACATGAAAGTACAAGACTTGGTAGATTCCAAAGCTCTAAACTTCGCACCACCACCAAATGTCAACAAGAACCCTATGCCACATCATGGTGGTCCCAGAATCAATGTTATCGAAGAAGACAAGTCGTCTTATTTGATAACCAGTGTGGGTCAGATTCGGACACCCTTGGTGGAGATTAAAGCTCAACTCCTCGAATGTCAAATGTTCCCGGGATGTGAGTTAGGGTGTGCTTATTGCAACATTTCAGTGAATGGTTGTGATAACTTGAGGGATGGCATAGATGGTCTCATCCAGAGTGGCCTGCTTCAAATTACAACATCAATACCTACCAATCCAGCAATCCCCTTAACAACGATTTCAGAATCTCCTACAAATGCAACAACCATTGTTCCAAACAACTCTTCGGTTTCATCAACGAATGCTTCGTCTGTTACTTCAATGGACCAGATATCAGCAAACATCCCTTCTACAACTTCAGCACCCCTCCATTCAGAAACTCCTACAACAACAACACCCATCCTTCCAGCAATGTCTCCTACAACATCAGCAACAAACAATGAAAGTGTTTCAACAGTTACAATTTATTATGATCCTGCAAATGATTCCGCTTACAACTCACAAAATGCCACTCCTACCAGAGCACCAGTCACAATATATTATGATCCACAGACTATCATGGTTCCTTCCGCTGCTGCCATCAGTCCAGTCACTATCACAGTGCCTGGGCCAGTACCTTATGAAAGCAGTAATGCCATCCCTTGGCATTACGGCTCTGATTTATACTGCGAAGGACAGAAAATCACTTTCGAATCATCAACTTCTTCACCACAAATAGACAATGTGGGGGGAGGCGGAGGCTTCACTCGAAGCGGACGTCTCTTTGCCCCGCAAATTCAAAGACCCACTGCTGAAGCAGAAGCTGCTGCCAAGGCAAAAGGAAAGAGCATGGTGCAAGAAGAACAAATTGTTAAAGAAGCTCTGAAAACCCCTTTTGATCAAGAAGTTGATGAATTCATGAGAATCATCAAGAAGAGTGATTACAAAGTGGTGGACCAGCTTCACCAGACGCCTTCCAAGATCTCCATTCTATCATTTCTTATGTGCTCCGAGGCTCATCGGAACGCACTACTAAAAGTCTTGCACGCAGCTTATGTGCCGGAAGAGATCATCGTCAATCAGTTGGAAGCTGTGGTTGGAAATGTTAATGCTAGTAATGGACTGGGATTCACCAACACTGATTTGACTACGGAAGGCCGCAATCACAACAAGGCTTTGCACATTACCATGGAGTGTAAGGGTGCAGTTCTTTCACATGTACTGGTAGACACAAGTTCATCCCTCAATGTCTTGCCTAAAAAAGCCCTTGTGAAGCTGGAGTATGAAGGATTGGCATTACGACCCAGTAACTTGGTAGTGAGAGCCTTTGACGGCTCTAAGAGATCAGTTCTGGGAGAAATTGAGTTGCCTGTAACGATTGGCCCACAAACTTTCAAAACGACCTTCTACGTGATGGACATTCAGCCTGCCTACAGCTGTTTGTTGGGTAGACCATGGATTCATGCCGCTGGCGCAGTTATGTCTACCCTTCACCAGAAGTTAAAATTCGAGTGGGAGGGCCAAGTCGTTACTATTTGTGGAGAGGAGGATATTTTTGTTAGCCATCTGGCTACATACAAATATATTGAGATGGATGGGGAGATCCACGAGACGATAAGTCAAGGGTTTGAGGCCCTGAATATTAATGAAACCTATGTTGTACTTGGGACTTCCATGACATCCTACCAGCAGGCCCGGAAGGTGGTGGAAGAAGGAAACGCTCAAGGCTGGGGCAAACTGTTGCCTGTGGAGAAGAAAGAAGATAGACTTGGGTTGGGTTACAAACCAACTCAACAAGATCAAGCAGAGGCTGCTAAGAAGCCCAACTTTGTTAGTGGGGGGATGCTCACCCCCGATGCTGTCAACAACTTGGAAGATGAGTCGGAAGATGAACGCAACCTGGAAAGCTGGATTCGTCCAAGGATCCCGGGGAGCCGTATCTCAAACTGGTCTTCCCAGGAAATTATAAGGGTTATTCCTGCAGAGTAATTATTATTTCCTGTATATTTTAAGCATGCATCAAGTCTTGCATCTTGCCCAAGATGACAAGACTCATTTTGTAATCGGGCCATCTGTAATTTTTGTGCAACAAGATTAATCAATGAAATATCAGACATCTTTTGCAAACAAGTCTTTTTCTTTTCCGCTCACTGTTTTTCCATTTTTCTTTTTGTACAAAAAATAAATGGCAATGTTTTCAAAATGACAACTTTATTTCACTTTTCTAAACAAGATTAAAATCAATCACTAAAATGAACAAACTGAACCCTTGCAGAGAGTGCCTTCCAGACAGCACGGCTATGACTTCGTATGACTCTGACAATCCGATCAATCAAGCTGATGAAGGGGTTGAAGAAGATTATGAGCTTCCTGAAGAGCTAGCCAGATTGTTGAGACAAGAGGAGAAGGTTATCACCCCTCATCAGGAGGAGGTCGAAACGATTAATCTTGGTACAGATGATGACGTGAAAGAGGTTAAAATCGGAGCCTGCTTACAAGACTCAGTGAAGAAACAACTGATTGACCTGCTCCAGGAATATGTGGATGTGTTTGCTTGGTCTTATCAAGTTATGCCAGGGTTGGACACCAATATTGTTATGCATAAGCTGCCTTTGAGGGAAGAATGCCCACCGGTCAAACAGAAACTGCGCCGTACTCGTCCAGACATGGCAATGAAAATCAAAGAAGAGGTACAAAAGCAGTGGGACGCCGGATTCCTTGCTGTAACTAGCTATCCGCCGTGGGTTGCTAATATAGTACCTATGCCTAAGAAAGACGGCAAAGTAAGGATGTGTGTCGACTACCGGGACCTGAACAGAGCCAGCCCGAAAGATGATTTCCCATTACCTCACATTGATGTATTGGTTGATAATACGGCTCAGTTCTCGGTATTCTCCTTCATGGACGGATTTTCAGGATACAATCAGATCCAAATGTCACCTGAAGACATGGAGAAGACAACCTTCATCACCCCCTGGGGCACGTTCTGTGACAAGGTGATGCCATTCGGATTGAAGAATGCTGGTGCAACATATCAACGGGCTATGGTAACATTATTCCACGATATGATCCATAAGGAAATCAAGTGCTATGTGGATGACATGATTGCCAAGTCCCTTACAGAAGAAGACCACCTGGTGAATCTACTGAAACTATTCAAGCGTCTGAGGAAGTACCAGTTGAAGCTGAACCCCAACAAGTGCACATTCGGGGTGCGATCTGGTAAGCTGCTAGGTTTTATTGTAAGTGAGAAAGGGATTGAAGTCGACCCCGATAAAGTCAAAGCCATTCAAGAGATGCCTGCACCAAAGTCTGAAAAAGAAGTTCGGGGGTTTCTAGGTAGGTTGAACTACATCTCAAGGTTCATATCTCACCTTACTGCAACCTGTGAACCTTTGTTCAAGCTGTTAAGAAAAGAACAGACGGTCAGGTGGAATGAAGACTGCCAAAGGGCTTTTGACAAGATCAAGGAATACCTGCAAGAACCACCAATCCTTATGCCTCCAGTTGAAGGAAGACCTCTGATAATGTACTTGACAGTATTAGAAGAGTCAATGGGGTGTGTGTTGGGCCAGCATGACGAGTCTGGTCGAAAAGAGTATGCAATATACTACCTGAGCAAAAAGTTTACCGACTGTGAACAACGTTATTCACTGCTCGAGAAAACTTGTTGTGCTTTAGCGTGGGCTGCTCGTCGACTGAGACAGTATATGTTGACCCACACTACTTTATTGATATCCAAAATGGACCCAGTTAAGTACATTTTCGAGAAGCCAGCTCTTACCGGACGGGTTGCGAGATGGCAAATGATTCTCACAGAATATGACATTCAGTACACATCTCAGAAAGCCATCAAAGGCAGTGTGTTATCTGAATATCTTGCTGAGCAACATATTGATGATTACCAGCCTATAAGATTTGACTTCCCTGATGAAGACATCATGTTCATAAAAGCGAAAGATCATGACGAGCCTGTTCACACTGAAGGGCCTGACCCGGAGGAAGAATGGACTATGATGTTTGATGGGGCTGTTAATATGAATGGTCGTGGTGTTGGTGCAGTACTCATTACACCTAAGGGAGTTCACTTGCCTTTCTCGGCAAAACTCACCTTCAACTGCACTAACAACGAAGCTGAATACGAAGCTTGCATTATGGGGCTTGAGGAGGCCATTGACCTCAGGATCAAGACATTGACTGTATTCGGAGATTCAGCTCTGGTAGTTAATCAAACCAATGGCAAATGGTACACACACCAGGATCATCTAATACCTTACAGGGATTATACAAGGAGGTTATTGACTTTCTTCACAACGGTCAAGCTTGAGTATATCCCTCGAGATGAGAATCAGTTTGCAGATGCTCTGGCTACCATTTCATCAATGATCAAAGTTCAGGCTGCCAACTTTGTACCTCAGATTTCAGTGTCCAGACTTGACAGACCAGCATATGTGTTTGCAGCAGATGTTGTTAAAGATAATAAGCCTTGGTTCCATGACATTAAGTGCTTCTTGGAGGATCAAACATACCCACCTGGGGCATCTTCCAATGATAAGAAGACTTTGAGAAGGCTTGCTGGTAGTTTCTTCCTGAACACTGATGGTTCCCTGTACAAGAGAAACTTTGATATGGTATTCCTCAGATGCGTCGATAGAACAGAAGCAGATTTGTTGATGCACGAAGTGCACGAAGGATCCTTTGGTACCCATGCAGGAGGGCATGCCATGGCTAAGAAATTGCTAAGATCAGGTTATTACTGGATCACAATGGATGCCGACTGTTGTGCCTATGCCAGGAAATGCCATAAATGCCAGATTTATGCGGATAAGGTGTATGTGCCTCCCAATCCTTTGAATATAATGTCTTCACCTTGGCCCTTTGCCATGTGGGGCATTGACATGATCGGCAAGATTGAGCCAACTGCTTCAAATGGCCACAGATTCATCCTGGTCGCCATTGACTACTTTACCAAGTGGGTTGAAGCAGCTTCATATGCAAATGTTACAAGGCAAGTGGTAGCCAGATTTCTGAAGAGAGATATCATCTGTCGGTACGGAGTTCCCGAACGAATCATTACTGATAATGGTTCCAACTTGAACAACAAAATGATGGCAGAGCTGTGCCGGGACTTCAAGATCCAACACCACAATTCTTCTCCTTATAGGCCAAAGATGAACGGCGCTGTTGAGGCAGCTAATAAGAATATCAAGAAGATTGTGCAGAAGATGGTAGTTACATACAAAGACTGGCATGAGATGCTACCATTTGCCTTGCATGGGTATCGCACGTCAATCAGAACATCCACTGGGGCAACACCGTATCAGCTTGTGTATGGTATGGAGGCAGTCCTACCTGTTGAAGTTGAATTACCCTCTTTACGAGTATTGATGGATGTTAAGCTGAACGAAGCAGAATGGGTCCGGTCCCGATACGAACAACTAAGTCTGATTGAAGAGAAGAGATTGGCTGCAATCTGTCATGGGCAGTTGTATCAGAAAAGAATGAAGAAAGCCTTCGATCAGAAAGTCAGGCACCGAGAGTATCAAGTAGGAGATCTTGTGCTGAAAAGAATCCTCCCTCCTCATACAGACCACAGGGGCAAGTGGACTCCAAACTATGAAGGACCATTTGTAGTCAAGAAAGTTTTCTCTGGTGGAGCACTGATGCTCAGCACCATGGATGGTGAAGATTTCCCGTCCCCTATGAATTCAGATGCAGTTAAAAAATACTTCGCATAAAAATAACCCGCTGGACATAAAAATAGAATGTAAGTCCAGGCAAAAATAGGGCATCCCGGCAAGTCAAAAATAGAACAAAAAGACTTGGGCAAAAATAAGGGAAAATAAACAAAAAATGTACACCCGCTGAGTTGAAAAGCCGCATTGGACAACTCAGGCAAAAAAGGGTATCCCGATGGATTGAAAACCCGAAAGGGCGATCCATGCAAAATAAGGGGATAAGCGAACAATTGCATCTCGAATTCGTCTGTATCACTTACAACTTGGTAAACTTTGAAAAGGATCAAGCCTCTTTCAGAATCAGCCTTCTTCAGAAAGCAAGACGAGAAGAACGTCAAAAGTCATACGAGTCATAGCAGGAGGGAAGCTCCTTGAAGCATCGTCAACATTGCCAGCGTTTTGTTTCCCAATTTGTAACAATCTCCTCATTTCAGGAGATATGTTTCTTTGACTGTATCTTGCCAATTCAGGGCACTTGAATTAATAAAATCAGATTTTTCAGTCATGTTTCGTTTTGTACATTTTATTTGCAAAGAATGTCTGATGTCTTAAGAAAAACGGATTGCATAAATACAGATGTTTATCTTCAAAATGATACGTGCTTGCAGGAAATATACTTACTCCCGGGGAGTGTCTGAACTCCTATGACGGAATCCGGTAAGGGATGCCTCGGGATTACTTGTACATTTCTCTGCCTTTACAGGATTGCAGGTGTTCAAAAACGCAACATTGGGCATGAAAGCTTCATCCCAGCAAGCTGGAAAATCAACACTCACTCAATCTTAGCATCCAAGTGCTTGCTCCCCAGCTGAGTTGCCACTTGCTGCTTCTCCCAGCTGAGTTGCCAATGGTTCTTCCTCAGCTAAGCACAAAAGCCAGGGAACCATCTCCCCACAGAATTTCAGCCTCTATCCAGAAGAGCAACGCACGAAGGAATCACAACAGAGTGACGAAAGCTTCTACAAACCCCAGCTGGGTCCCTCATTATCAGGAATAGGTCTATCATTGACCCGTTTTCCCCAAACAAAATCATTTCATCAGATCTACCAATGATCTCATCCCCAGCTGGGATGTTCACTTCAAGCAAGATCGACCAGAGATCTTCACAGCAATGGGATCCGAATCCCGGATCTGTTTTCCTTTGCATAATCATAGCATCCGCATCATATTCACCAAACAAAGCGTAGCATTCCGTCTTAATACGGAGCATTACGGCAAAAATCAAACATATTGTATAAATATAAGCCATGCTCTGAATCAAACACTTGTGGATAATGGCAAACCATCAACAATATACGGGATACACCCCGGATCCCCCAGCAGGAGCTAAAGCAGTTGCCTCACATTCACCAATACGAATACACACTCCTTGTGGCACCCGTCCGTGTCATCATTCCCCAGTAAAGTCGCTCGAGCTTTTCTCTACAAACAAACACTTATATATTACAGATACTTCTCGACACCCGTCCGTGTCGTATCCCCAGTAGAAAGCCAAAGCGTCCCCTTTGCACTCACAAATACTTATATATAAATTTCCTTGACATCTGTCCATGTCGTTTTCCCAGCACAGTAATGTAAACACTTTGTATACCAGATACTTGTTTATACTATACTCTTCTCCTTTTGACACTCGTCCGTGTCACATTCTCTCCAGCAGGTGGAACACTCAAATACATATTACTCATACTTTTCACTCTCATTTCACTTATACAGATACTCGTCCGTATCTAATATACACCATTTACATCCCCACAGATTCAACACTCGTTCGTGTTCTTTGTTAACTCGTTGGTACTCGTCTGTATCATCATCTCAGAACATGCGTCAAGCGTTTGTTTCTACCTGATACTCGTCCGTATCATAAGTCTTAAGGATGCTCGTCCGCATCTTTAATCCATACACCGTGTCAAACACTTTTGTCTTCTCGAATATAGATACTCGTCTGTATCTACTATTCCCCAGAAGAGTTCTTTCAGATTCAACACTCGTTCGTGTTCCTTGTTAACCGGCTGATACTCGTCCGTATCATCATCTCGGAACACGTGTCAGTATCTGTTTCTACCTGATACCCGTCCGTATCATAGTCTTAAGGATGCTCGTCCGCGTCTTTAATATATACACAATACCAAACACTTATACCTTTTATTTCTTGGATCGTAAACACTTGTCCGTGATTACTATTCCCTAGTAAAACAATTTTCTTCTTATCTGACATTCGTCCTATGTCATGATAAACCTTGAGAGCAGCAGTACCCTGCTAGGTGGTCTTCCTCCACCTCTTGATGGTCGTCCTCCGTCATGCTCATCCGATGGCCGTCCCCATCGTTGACCTTCCATCCGACATTTGTCCTATGTCGCGATATTTAGCAGTCGTCCCCTGCTAGGTGGTCGTCCTCCACCTCTTGATGATCGTCCTTCATCATTTTATCCAATGGCCGTCCCCATTGTTGATTTTGGTTATCTGACGTTCGTCCTACGTCATGATAAACCTTGAGAGCAGCCGTCCCCTGCTAGGTGGTCGTCCTCCACCTCTTGATGGTCGTCCTCCATCATGCTCGTCCGATGGCCGTCCCCATCGTTGACCTTTTATCCGGCATTCGTCCTACGTCGCGATATTTTCGGCAGCCGTACCCTGCCAGGTGGTCGTCCTCCACCTTAGATGATCGTCCTTCATCTTGACCCCAACAGAGCAGTCGTCCCCTGCTAGGTGATCGTCCTTCACCTTTGATGACCGTACCTCATCATCTGTTTATTTCATTTATTCTTTAACCCGATGGCCGTCCCCGTCGTGGTCCCTTTTCTTTTTAGCCCGATGGCCGTCCCCATCGTTGGTTACTTTGATTTATGAACTTGATGGCCGTCCCCATCATAACCCCTTTTATCCCCAGCATGTCGGCCGTCCCCGTCATTGCTTTATTTTCCGCACTTTTCCCAGCATGTCGGCCGTCCCCGTCATTGCTCTTTACCCAGCAGTCGTCCTCTGCTCGACGGTCGTCCTCCGTCGCCCATACTTGACAATATACTTTATTTCCTTTTACAATCTAGATCCCTTTTCTTCTTCGTTCTGTGAGTGCAAATTTTGGATTGTCTTTGATATTCAACCACAAGTTACCTTGTTTGCCTGATAAGCCGCTGCTTACATCCTGCACAGCTAACTTATGATTGAATAGGGGCAGCTGTAAACACCCCAAATTTGCCCTCACCCATTCACACCATGGCTTGTGATCATTTCATATGCATAAACTCAATCATACCATCTCATATCCCATTTTTGATTCACTGCATAGATTCAAAGTCATCTGCATCTAGGGTTTGTGATTTGAGCAATCCAAGAGCTTCTTGAGCCACTCCAAAGGCCATCAATCACTTCAAAGGGGTCCATGTGTGTTCAAGTATCATATTATATCCTCTCAAAGTCAAGAATGCCAAAGAATCACAAGAACTGAGGATGATATGGAAGCAGAGCCAAGCTTGACTGCACAGATGACCTAAAATTAGGGTTTTGGTTTCAGAGGCCATAACTCCAAATTTTTTGGTCATTCTTGTTTCTATTGGTCTCTATATGGTATAGGGAGTATGCATATCAATTTTCATGAAGAAATTCCATGGGGAAGTCATCTGATCAAGAGTTGACTTTTCAAGCAAGTCAGTGCAAAATCAGGGCATCTGAGGCCCTCAATGACCCAACCAAAGGGTGTTCTTCATCATTTTGATTGTATATGATCTTTATTTGATCATGGAAGAGGTTGTAAGTTCACAAAATTGAAGAATTTCAAGTCTTTTGCAAAGTTGACTTTTTGGGCAAGTTTGACTTTTAATGGAAATGTCATTTTAAGCATCTTTTTCAACCCTTACTTTTTGATTCAAGAAAGCTTCAAATGGAAAAACTTTGGTCATGAAAGTTGTAGAATAGATCTTTCCCTTTTCAAAAAGTACAAGAACATGACCTAATTCATTTTTGATCAAAAGTTATGGCTTGTCAAAGTTGGCTAAAATCACTAAATTTCAAGTTATGCACCAAATGGAAAACTTGCAAATTCTTGTACCAAGGCAATTTGTGACTTCAAAATGATCTCTAATCATCATACCCTTGCTACACATGACCTAAAATCAGATTTGGCCCAAGAGATTTCTCATTTTTGTGCTTTGATTTTCAAAGGTCCATAAGTCATTTTTCATACAAGTGTAAAGAGGGATTCTTGGCAAAAGCATTCTCCAAGGAGTTATGTGATCACTAATTGCTTTCTATGCATTGCCATAATCAAATGAAACATCATGCACCAAAATTCAGCAAGAAGTATCTCATGTGCACAACCAAAAATCATGAGAAAACACAAGTGGGCAAGTTGCAAAATCTATCACAACTCATGATCCACATGCTGCAGACATTCACAAGCAATCTAAGGGTCCTCCTTGACCCAAGCTGAAGCAAGACAAGCCCTTAGACAGCTTCTGCCATAGCCCATGCTGCAAGTACAAGACAACTTGACTTTTTAGCCAAAGCCCCCATACTCTTGGAACAGTGAGCAGCCACCTCTACTGACCTGCTCCACAGGCTACTCATACATCTTGGGAGTGTTATAGCAAGACATTGGCCTCTGAAACAAAGAAGAACAAAGCCTTCACAAAAATCTGTCAAGAACTCCTCTCCTTCGAATCTCATTTTCCAGCCATCAAACATTCATTTTCTCTTCACCATTGCATCATACACACTCAAGGGAACCAGAATCCACCATTAAAGCAGCTTGAAACCCTACAAATCACAACTGTAAAACCTGTCATATCAGAACTCAAGCTTCCAAAATAGCCACCAACAAAGGATTGTGAGCATTCCAGTGGCTTTAGGGGGTTCAGAGGAGGCATTCTGCATCAAAGCAAGGTCTGGAGAGCTCATATCCATAGCTCATCACTTCAGGTAGCTTCGAATCTCCAACTTTTCAGAGCTTGCATTTTATGTTATAAATTGATAGTGTATGTCTTGTTGATCATGATGATGCCTTTAGAATCAAAAATAGTGAAGAAATGAGCATTTTGTTGCACTCTGAAATTTCACCCGTGAATCTTGTTGGCTTCGATTCTCTTTGATTTTGAGTGATAAATTTTGTTTGAAGGGTGATTTGAATGGGGTTTGGGTAGAGGATCATTTCCCTGCTTTCAATTTAATGAATGGTGGCCTGAATCATGATTTAGGGTTTTCAACCCGCCGGAGAAGATGACCGGAGCTTCCCTCCGGTCACCTGAAAGTGCTTAACCCTAACCCCTAATTAATTTCCCAGTTTGATTCATAGCCCTTGGATGGTGATTAGGTTAAGTCATGCACGGCCCAGATTGATTCACTTAGCCCTAATCCATGTTTATTAAATTAATTAAGTTTAATTAGTTTAATTAAATCAGAGTCCATCCTGGCCATTAAAAGACGCGCCAAGTCAACAGCCTCCTCCCAACTTTGAATCTGATGCGTTGGATGTGAATACTTCCCACTTTTATTGATTTTTATTTTAATTTTTCTCATTTAATTTGTCCATTTATTTTAAAATAGCAAAATCATTTTAAAAATTCTGAAATTTTTTATATAAACTTTTATTAAATTTCAGAAGCCAAAAACATTTTTATTTTTATTTTTTGCATTTAAAAAATATTTTTAAATATTTAAAAGTTTATTTTTAATTAATTAATGAGAATTAATTAATTAAAAATGCTTTTAGGTATTTAAAAATCACCAAAAAATTCATGAAACCTTTAAAAACATTTAGAAACATTGTCCAACCTTCAAACCAAATTTCTTTTTTGATCTTGATGCATTTTGAGAATTTTCCATGGAATTAATTCATTTTCAAAGCATTATTTTGATCCAAACTTCCAAAAATCATTTCTGCCTAACCATTGAGAGTTGGACTTTGATTCTTTTTGCATTGTGTTTAGCATATCATGTAGTTTGTGAGATTAAATTGGCATGAATTGATCTTACATTTTCTATTTGTTTGGCATTTTTCTTGTTAAGGTACCCAAAAACCCTAGGAAACTTAGGAAATTCATAACTCAAATTAGGTTAAGAGTTAGAACCCCTCCTTTGGGCAGTGAGTTTGTGTAGGTTTAGGGTCCCTTTGAATGCATTTTCAATTTTTTATCTTGATGTTTGCTTCTGGTTTTGGTTTTTGTTTGATGCTTTGATCATAAACCCTAATTTGGGCTTCCATATGCATCCATCTTGCATTTGCATTCATACCTTGACTTGCCATGACATTTTGTGCATCCATTTGATTCATTTGACATCTTAAGACATATTGAAAGCATGTTTGACCATTGCATCTTGCATTTGCCATGTTGTATGCCATATGCATTTCATAACTTTTCATGTATGTTCATGGTTCTTAACTTGTTTCATCTGCATCCATAAGCTTGTATGATCATCCCCATGTGTTGTTTCATGTTTGCATCATCCCATGGCATCATTATCATCATGTAAATACTTCTGGTTTTGGTTTGCATCAGGCCATTTCATTCCATCTTGCATTGCATTGCATTTCTTTCACTAACTTTTCAGGTGGTAAGCAACTTTGAGAAGTGAATTTGCCTTCACTTCTCACAATTTCTTCTCATCTCCTTTATGCATCCTTGCTGCATTTTGTTATGTGTTTGAGATTGAGCTTGCTCTTTCTTTTTCTCCTTACTTTCTTTCTTCAAGTGACTTGTCTTCTTAAGTGAAGCAAGTTGCTTTGCTTCCTTTTGCTCCTTTCATTTGCTTCCTGGTGGTTCCATTGAAGACTTCTTTCTTAAACCTCACAAACCTTAGGAACAACCAAGCATGACAATGATTAGGGTTCTGATTAGTCCCCCACTTAGCTTTTACCTTTGTGTCTCTTTGAGTCTTCTCTTCTCATCTCATAATCAAGGACTAAACCCTAAAGGCTTTAAGGCTTTGTGATTAAGCTTATGTCTGCATCCTTCTATTAGGATGGAGTGTATAAACTTTAATCCTAAGTGTTAAACCCTTAATGTGTTTAAATCTCTTAATCAATTCACATAATAACCATCAAGACATCACACTTGTAACTTGGGCCTTGCATTAGGGTTCTAATTCTTCCTTAACTGGTTAAGAAGGACTAACCCTAGTGTTAATGGACAAGTCCCCCTCAAGTTGTCTTACAAATCATAAAACTCACTTCATCATCATATCATTAAATAAAATCCACTTAACCAAAGGCTTTGTTTTGTCATGAGTTTAATCCCTAATCATGGATTAAGTTGAGGAGCTTTCCTCAGCTTAAACATTCTCATCTATTATCCTTCTATTAGGATGGTGTAATGGGTCTGTTTAATCCTTGATTATGTCTTAATCTCATTACTTAACACTAAACAAAAACACCAAAAACATCTAAATAATCACAAGTAGGTTAATGATCTTAATCCTACATCAAAGGTGATTAAGTGTGAGAAGCTGACTTCACACTTAAGGTATTCTCATTACCCCTAATCAGAGGGATGATGTGATGAGTTTACTAATCCATTGGTTTAGGCTTAAGCTCATTAACTTATGACAAACTTTCAAAAGCAATAAAAGACTGAAAACTCAAAAACAAACAATAATCGTCTCCTTCGGGATTCTTTTCTCATCTCATTCACTCATAAACGAGAATTCGCTTCTTCCGTCTAATGCAAGACAGTTAGCACCTGAGCCAGACAGGTCATACACTTGAGCATAGATTAGCAAGCAGTTCACAAGTCAATTCATCTTTCAGTCTCTTTGGGTCGAACTACGGTGTTCTGACTTCCTCATTGCACGAGAGGATTCGTAGGCATAACTTCACAGTTATCGAACAAAAGTCTCTGTACATTCCCCCTCTTCCAGCTTTATTCTTTTAGCCTCATGATCTTGAGCATTATATTCCAGTTCTTACACTGACACTGTATATATCACACTTCACTTTCTTTTACACTGACACCTGTACATTTTCTTCCAGCCCTTTTACACACAAATTGCACTGACACTACCCCTTTTAAAACACAAATCTTTTAAGCGTGGATCTCGTCGAGTACGATGGACAATCTGGGTGCTAATACCTTCCCAGGTTGTAACCAACCCCCTTTCTCAGTCTCTCTGGTTCGCAACCGTCTTATCCATATCTTTCTAGGTCTATGCAGCATTGCCTTTCCTCCGGGATAAAAATGCCTAGCTGGCGACTCTTGTCTTTCTGAGTTCACTCCTGTGTGTTCTCATTTCTTTCGCCGACCGTTCGAGTCTGTACCCCATTTGACCCTGCTTCATTTGGTGGGAGCGACACTTGGCAGCAACTTCTGCTTCAGCAATGGGTCTTGGAATTTGTGGGGCAAAAAGGCGTCCGCTTCGAGTGAAGCCTCCGCCTCCCCCCACGTTGTCTATTTGTGGCGAAGAAGTTGAAGATTCAAGAGTGATTTTCTGCCCTTCGCAGTATAGATCTGAGCCGTAATGCCAAGGGATGGCATTACTGCTTTCATATGGAACGGGCCCAGGTACCGTGATGGTAACCGGGCTGACTGCAGCAGTGGAGGGCATTGCAATAGTATGTGGATCATAGTAGATAGTAACTGGTGATATGGCAGGAGATGCCACTGCTTGTTGCTGAAAATTGTTGTTCGGAGGAATACTTGACGGATCATAATAAATAGTGACTGCTGAGATGTTTGCCGGTGTTGTAGGAGAAGATTCTGAATAGAGGGGTGCTGACGTTGTAGAAGTAATGTTTGTTGATAGATGGCTTGTTGAGGTGATATTTGAAGCATTTGTTGATGAAACTGAAGAATTGTTTGGAATAATTGTTGTTGCAGTTGTAGGAGATTCTGGAACTGTTGTCGGAGAGATTGCTGGATTTGAAGGTATTGATGTTGTGATTTGAAGTAGACCATTCTGAATAAGACTGTCTATGCCGCTTCTCAAGTTATCACATCCGTTTACCGAAATGTTGCAATAACCGCACCCAAGTTCACACCCAGGGAATATCTGGCATTCAAGGAGTTGAGCTTTAATCTCTACCAGGGGTGTCCGGATCTGCCCAACACTGGTTATTAAGAAAGACGTCATATCTTCCTCAATAGCATTAATTTTGGGCCCTCCATGGTTGGGCATAGGGTTTTTGTTAACATTTGGCGGGGGTGCAAAGTTTAGAGCCTTAGAATCTACCAGGTCTTGCACCTTCATCTGTAAAGCTCTGCACTTCTCTGTACTGTGGCCAGGTGCGTTAGAATGAAAAGCGCATCTGGCGTTGGCGTCGTAATTTCTTGGCAAACTGGAAGGATCTGGCGGTGCCAACATCCTTAACTCAACCAGGTTGAGCTTCAGGAGCTGTGGCAGTAAAGCGGCATAAGGCATAGGGATCGGATCGATCACCCTATTGGCCTGAGATGGTCTCTGCTGAAATGGTCTTTGTTGACTGTTGTTGTTGTTGTTGTAGTTTCTCTGAGGAGGATACTGAGTTTGTTGTTGGTAATGGGTTTGTTGTTGTGGTTGATATACTGGTTGCTGAGGAAGTGGAGAGGGAATGGTGACTGCTGCCACTGACCTATGAACATATTGTGGTCTGCCCCTGCTGGCCTGAATAGCATTGGTCTCACCAGTTCTTCTTGGACCTACAAAAGGTTTTCTGGGATTGCTGGACGAGCTCGCACCGTTGTCAGAAATCTTGCCCATCTTTAATAGGCTCTCAATCCTTTCCCCGGCTATGACTACGTCAGCAAAGCTAGTGGAAGAAAAGGCAGCTAGCCTGTCAATGTATGTCCCTTGGAGGGTGTTCATAAACATGTCGGCCATTTCCCTCTCCGACATGGGTGGTTGGACAGCAGCAGCAAGCTGTCTCCACCTCTGGGCGTACTCCCGGAAGCTTTCCCTGGATGATTGAGACATTCCCATCAGGAGGGTCCTGTTAGGAGCCATATCCAAGTTGTACTGGTATTGTCTGATAAAGGCTTCATCCAAGTCCTTCCAGCATCTGATGGTTGCTCTAGTCAGGTGAGAGTACCATTCCCTTGAAGCTCCTGTTAAGCTATCTTCAAAATAAAACATCCATAGCTTTTCATCCATGGTATAAGCCTTCAGCCTCCCCAGAAAGGATTGTAAATGGGTTCGGGGACAGGAAGTTCCGTTGTACTTCTCAAAGCACGAAGGTTTAAACTTGTGGGGAATCCTGACCCCGTCCACTAAACCCATGTCCATAACATCAAAGCCCAAGGAATTCTGGGATTCCAAGGATCTCAATTTTTCAGCAATTTCATCTAGCCTTCTGTCATAGGCTTCATCCCCAGCTCCCATCACAGTAAATTGATCTTCCTGGGGTTCTTCCTGTAATACTCTGCCTGCAGTGGCATTCCCTTGCACATTAGCAGGGATGTTGATCTCTGGATGAAGGTGGGGTCCATAGACTGGAGGATTAACATGAGGCTGAACCCTCTCATTATTGCTTGTCCCCCCAGTCCCTAGATGGGGTTCCTGCTGGGTCTGCCTTTCTACTAGTGCCCTTAATCTCTCTTGGCTCTGTGCCAATCCATTCATCACCTCCATAAACTGGGTCATCTGATTTCTCATTTCCAGTCTCTCATTGGCCATTTGAGTCCTGACCTCTGTAAGGTCCTGCTGTACTTGGTCCATTTGTATACCCGGAAGGTTGTTGCGGGTGGGATATCTGTGTGGACGGTTGAGTGGGAACACCCGTCGTCGATCAATAGTTCCTGAACCACAACAGAGTTAGTAACAAAAACAAAATAAAACAAAGGGTTAGTATGCAATGCAGTATGCTTATTTGTTTCCAAGGTATCCGGCTTGGCATATGGTTTTGACCTTTCCAGACCCCGAGGAAGATGTTGTTTGATGTTGCTTAGGAAGAGGGAGATTCAAATGAAACAAGCTAATGAATATACAAGAAGGTGAATAATACATAGTTTGTTTTTTTACAATACAGGCCCTCTAAGGGGTCAAAATACAACATAAGAAAAAGAAAAGTACATGAAATGAAAGCAGCAACAAGCAAAAATCAGACACCAAGGCCAAACTCATCCTCCTGGACTTCCTTCAAGAGTGCTTCAGTCACAGGATTAGCTGGATGCTCTGTGAGGTTTCTGATGAGAAGATTCCTGGTGGTGATAGCAGTGGTTAGCTTCTTGTGCCTGCTTTGGTCCTTTGACCTCTTCACACCAGCTCTGAGTTTCAATTCTGAGATCTCCCTCTGGGCTGCTACCAGGGCTTCCTGTTGCTCTTTTGCATTAGCCTCCAACTGCTCAATCTTGTCCTGAGTTCTCTTATCTTCCTGAGTGCGAGCTTCAGTGATCCTGACCCACCTAGCTTGACTCTCTTTCAGATAGAGATCAGTCCTAGCTTTCTGGAACTGGGCCTCTTTACAGGCATTCTTCAAAATCTGTTCTCCAGCCCTTGACTTCTTGATGTAGTCTTTTGACTTCTCAATCCTGGCTAGATGTTCCACCTTTAGCTTTTCTAACCTCTCAATATCCAGACGACCATCACTCCTCTCCCAGAGGGTCTTCTGTAGAGCCTGGGTCAGATTCTCATTCCTTTCTTTGAGCTTTTCAAACTCCTCCAGACTGACAGTGGCTGGAGGTGGTGCTGTGGATGGTCCAGACACATCTTCAATGGTGAAGGACATCCCAGAAATTTGAGCCCTTGCATGAGACCACTCATAATATTGAGCTGAGGCCACATTATTGCATCTCCCAAGAATGGCCATCCCTTTAGTCTGGACATTGTCCCAAGCCCAGGATGCTTGCCTGACAATAGCCAGATTAGGCTTGATCTCACAATAAAGGGTCTCAGCTAGATCCTGTACTCTAGGAGGGTGGACCAATGCATAGCCCAGTTGTCTTTTGAACAGCAGAGGGTTGTAGTTGATGCAACCCTTCACTCCTATCAGAGGTACATTGGGAAATTGCCCACAACTAGTAATGATGTCCCTGCCCTTGGTGCTCTGGGTGCACCACCTGATGTCATCTGAGGTCAAAGCAACAAGCCTCCTAGCCCAGTTCTTTTGTTGGTGAGGATTCAAGAATGCATCAGTCTTGGGCAGGTGTTTGAGTAACCAGGTATGGAACAAAGGAGCACAGCATCTTACTAATCTTCCCCTTTGCTTTTCATTCCTTTGATGGACAGAGTAGTAGAAATCTCCCAGTAAAGTGGGCACTGGGTTCCTCAGAATGAAAAGATGGATTGCATTCTTGCTAATAAACTTAGGCTCATCTGCAAATAATATAACCCCATATATGTTGAGGGCTAATAATGCACAGACTGCCTTCCACTCCCCCAAGGAGGCCTTCAGAATAGCTTGAGAGGTCAAGAAATCCAAGTGTAGACTAGAGATTCCAGCCTTTGCTGTCATGTTCTGCCCAATCAGAACTGGTTCCAGATACAATGCCTTTGCCACCTCTTCATTACTAGGAAAAGCCATCTCAGGGTTGAAAGGGACTCCACCCCTGATAGGTACACCAATCAGTGATGAATACTCTTCCAACAAGGGTCCCAACTGAAAATTCTGGAAGGTGAAGCACCTCAGAGGGGGATCATAGAACTGCAGGCAAGTATGAATCAAGCTCCTCTGTGAAGGGTCCAAATCCATAACCACATCAAGGATTCCTCCATAATGTTCTCTGAATAGTGGTATATGGTCTGGAGTAATCAGGGCCTGGACCTTCCTGATGCCAGCTAGCTCAGGCTCAAAGAAATGATAGGAGATGTTGCTCTTCTTAGGTGCCATGTTGCTGAAGAAAAGCTGAAACTGATGCTGATGATGATGACTGATACTGGAGATAGGCTACTGACAGACTAATACTGATGGTGCAGGTGACTGAAGCAGGAAGCTGATGAGGAATAGCTGAAGCAGATACTGGTGAAGAAAAGGCCTATGCAGATGAAGGGGTCAAAACCAAGCCAAATGTGATATGGATACCCTGAAAAACAAATAAACACATGTTAAATGATGCAAAGATGATGTATGCAAATGATATGCAAAGGGTTGTGATGAAGCTAGATCTGGCTACTGCCTTGATGTAAGTCCATGTATGTCTAAGAAGTCCAGATGGGGGTTCATAAGTCCAGTAACCAAGGTGGGGGACTCAAATAAAGAGTCACATGTCCAGGGTTAAAATCACAAGAACTGTCCCAAAATGGTGTACTCTTAATCAAAACAAAGTAACAGGGTATGTTGAGGTCAAGGGTACCTGCAAACCTGTAAACAGCCCAACCCCCTCACAGGTGATGTTCTAAAACAAGGATCCTCAGACTTGGATCAGTTATGAGAAGTGTAAACACTTCTAACCCGGAGGTACAGTGTTTACAATAACCATAAAAGATCCTCCTCTGATTCACCTCAGTTTCTGAAGGTCATAATAAAGGTCATCCAGACTTAGCAGGCTTCCCAGATAGCCCTAGCACTACAGGAAATCTGTAGCACAGAGTTCTCAAGAAGAAACCCATATCTGAACCGTGTTTCATATTCCCGCACCAGACCGAAATGGAATGGGAAAGAACATGAACCACTCTAGCCTAGGTGTCACTCAGGTCCCAGGTATAGGACCTTAAACTCTCAATAGAACACCCACCCACCAAAGCAACAAAACCAGATCCAGCCAGAACAATATGACAGTATGATGTATATAAAGCTGTAAAGAGAGCAGTAAACAAACTGTACATAAAGCAATAAATAAAACAGATATACAAACACAAATAGCACATAACACCCCCGTAAACACAAATCAAACAAGCGCTAGGAGGAACCCACAAAAAGAACCAGAAGCCCTGGTTACAGTATAAGGGTCCCCAGCAGAGTCGCCAAGCTGTCGCTCCCGATAAATGGGAATAACCCAAATAAGGGTACAGACGCGAACGGTCGGCGAAAGGAGGATGTGAGAGCACACAGGAGTGAACTCACAGGGAATGAATAGAGTCGCCAGCTAGGCATTTTTATCCCGCGGGAAAGGTAATGCTGCATAAACCTAAGAAAGATTTGGATAAGACGGTTGCGAACCAGAGAGGCTGAGAAAGGGGGTTGGTTACAACCTGGGAAGGTATTAGCACCCAGATTGTCCGTCGTACTCGACGGGATCCACGCTTAAAATATTTGTGTATTAAAGGGGTAGTGTCAATGCAATTTGTGTATGAAGAGCTGGAAAAGGATGTACAAGTGTCAGTGTAGAGAAGTGTAAAGTGTAATATGAAAGTGTCAGTGTAAGAATAAGAGTGAAATGCTCAAGATCATGAGGCTAAAAGAATAATGCTGGAAAGAGGGGGAATATACAGAGACTTTTGTTCGATAACTGTTAAGTTATGCCTACGTATCCTCTCGTGCAATGAGGAAGTCAGAACACCGTAGTTCGACCTAAAGAGACTGAAAGATGAATTGACTTGTGAACTGCTTACTTGCCTATGCTCAAGTGTATGACCTGTCTGGCTCAGGTGCTAACTGTCTTGCATTAGACGGAAAAAGCAAGTTCTTGGTTATGAGTGAATGAGATGAGAAAAGAATCCCGAAGGAGACGATTATTGTTTGTTTTTGAGTTTTCAATCTTTTATTGCTTTTGAAAGTTTGTCATAAGTTAATGAGCTTAAGCCTAAACCATTGGATTAGTAAACTCATCACATCATCCCTCTGATTAGGGGTAATGAGAATACCTTAAGTGTGAAGTCAGCTTCTCACACTTAAACACCTTTGGTGTAGGTTTAAGATCATTAACCTACTTGTGATTATTTAGATGTTTTTGTGGTTTTTGTTTAGTGTTAAGTAATGAGATTAAGCCATAATCAGGGATTAAATAGACTCATTACACCATCCTAATAGAAGGATAATAGATGAGAATGTTTAAGCTTAGGAAAGCTCCTCAACTTAATCCATGATTAGGGATTAAACTCATGACAAAACAAAACCTTTATTAAGTGGATTTTAGTTAAAGATAAGATGATGAAGTGATTTTTAGGGTTTGTAAGACAACTTGAGGAGGACTTGTCCATTAACACTAGGGTTAGTCCTTCTTAACCAGTTAAGGAAGAATTAGAACCCTAATGCAAGGCCCAAGTTACAAGCTTGATGTCTTGATGATTATTAAGTGAATTGATTAAAGGATTTAAACACATTAAGGGTTTAACACTTAGGATTAAAGTTATACACTCCATCCTAATAGAAGGATGCAGGCATAAGCTTAATCACAAAGCCTCAAAGCCTTTAGGGTTTAGTCCTTGATTGTGAGATGAGAAGAGAAGACTCAATGAGACACAAAGGTAAAATCTAAATGGGGGACTAATCAAAACCCTAATTATTGTCATGCTTGGTTGTTCCTAAAGTTTGTGAGGTTTACAAGAGAAATCTTCAGAGGAACCACCAGGAAGCAGATGAAAGGATCAAAGAGAAGCAAAGTCACTTGAAGAAAGAAAGTAAGATAAAGAAGAATGAGCAAGCTCAATCTAAAACACAAAACAAAATGCAGCAATGATGCATAAGAGGGATGAAAATAAATTGTGAGAAGTGAAGGCAAATTCACTTCTCAAAGTTACTTACCACCTGAAAAGTTAATGAAAGGAATGCAATACAATGCAAGATGAGATGAAATGACATGATGCAAATCAAAACCAGAAGCTTACACATGATGCTAATGATGCTATGAGATGATGCAAACATGAATCAAGGCATGAGGATGATCATATGAACATATGGATGCAAGAGAAGCATGCTTAGAACCATGATCATACATGAAAAGTTATGAAGTGCAAATGGCATACAACATGGCAAATGCAAGATGCAATGATCAAACATGATTCTAATATGTCCTAAGATGTAATATGAATCAAATGGATGCATAAAATGTCATAGCAAGTCATGGTATGCAAGCAAATGCAAGATGAATGCAAAAGGAAGCCCAAATTAGGGTTTATGATCAATGCACCAAACAAAAACCAAAACCAGAAGCAAACATCAAGATAAAAAATTGAAAACACATCCAAGGGAACCCTAAACCTATACAAACTCACTGCCCAAAGGAGGGGTTCTAACTCTTAACCTAGTGAGGGTTATGAATTTCTTAAGAATGCTAGGGTTTTAAGGTACCTTGTCAAGAAAAATGTCAAACAATATGAAAATGCAAAATCAAATCAAGCCAATTTAATCCTAGGAACTACATGATATGAAAGACACAATGCAAAAATAATCAAAGTCCAACTCTCAATGGTTAGACAGAAATGAATTTTGGAAGTTTGGGACAAAATATTGCCTTGAAATGATTTTAATTCCATGAAAAATTGTCAAAAGACATCAAGATCAAAAAATAAATTTGGTTTGAGGGTTGGACAATGTTTCTAAATGATTTTAAAGGTTTCATGAATTTTTTGGTGATTTTTAAATACCTAAAAGTATTTTTAATTAATTAATTCTCATTAATTAATTAAAAATAAACTTTTAAATGATTTAAAAATATTTTTTAATGCAAAAAATAAAAATAAAAATGTTTTTGGTTTCTTAAAATTAATAAAAGCTTGTATAAAAATTTTCAGAATTTTTAAATGATTTTTGCTATTTTAAATAAATTAAACAAAACACATGAAATTTAATGAAATAAAAATGAAATAAAACTGAAAAATAGAAAAGTCAGCAAGATCAAAGGCCAGCATTCAAACCTACACGCGCGCGAATTGACTTGGCGCCACATCCAAGGGTTGAAATTCAAAATCTCCTAATTATGATTAAACCCTAATTAAATGCCCTAATGACTTTCAGACGACCGGAACACTGTTCCGGTCGTCTTCTCCGGCCAGCCAAAAACTCTAACTCTCTCTACACGCAATAAAAATGAAATCTAACTGCCCAGAATTCATCCCCATTCAAAAACGAATCAAACCCCCCAACCAAACATCATTTTTCATTCATCAATCAGCCAAATCGAATCAAAACATTCTTAGGGCAAAAAATTTCAGAGCATTCATACATCCTGGTTTCTCAACCATTTTCAAAAATAATCATATCCCCATGATCAGGGGAGTGCATAGAAGCATTTAAGAACTTAAAATGGAGTTTCTGGAAAAAAAGTTTGAGATGGCTACCTGAACTGAAGCTTTGGTTTCTGGTACTTTCTGGCTGGTTTCTTGCTTGCAATCAACTCCACTGGACCCCCTGAGAAGCTTTCAATGCTTGTTTGAAGTTTATAATGGATGGTTTGAGAGATGGCAGAAGTTCTTTTCAAGGTGGGGTGGAAATCGTATTTCTGATTCAGGGAGTTTTAGGCTATGGTGATGGGTGCTTTTTGATCAGTGAAGCATGTTGAGTTGATTTGTGAAGTTGGTTTGTGTGTTTGCAGCTTGTGGAGAGTGTTTCGAAAGCTTTTGCAAATGGAGTGAAAAATGAGAGAGCTTAGTTTTGGATACTTTCAGGCTTGTGTTGTATGTGCTTTGGCTTGCTTTTTGTTTGCATAAACTAATGGGATTGGTCAGATGAGTTGATGTGTGCTTTAGTGATTGGTATGGCTCAAGTTGCCAAAATGTCAAAGTTGTGTAAGAGAGGCATGGGCTACTTGCTAGCCAAGGACAGATGGGGTGTCCTGCGCAGCAAGATGTGTGGAGAACCCTTGGATTGTTTGTGAAGTCAGCCAGCAAGTGGATTCACACTTGAGTGAGTTTTTGCAACTTGCCTCACTTTTGCTTCTTATGAGATTTCTTGCTCCATAGGCCATAAAAATGAGTGATCCCTTGGCCCATTCTGAAATTTAGAGGTCACATGATCATGTTGTGTGGAAATGATACACATTTGAGGCCTTTTAAACACTTGAACAAACCATTTTGCAAAATGTCCCTTTGGTAGAAAACTTCAAATTTTGTGATTTTAACCAACTTTGACAAGCCATAACTTTTGATCCAAAATGAATTAGGTCATGTTCTTATACTTTTTGAAAAGGGAATGATCCATTCTACAACTTTCATGACCAAAGTTTTTCCATTTGAAGCATTTTTTAATCAAAAAGTAAAGGTTGAAAAAGTTTCCTAAAATGGCAATTTCATTAAAAATTCAACTTTCCCAAAAAGTCAACTTTGCAAAAGACTTGAAATTCTTCAATTTTGTGAACTTCCAACTTCTTCTATGATCAAATAAAGATCATATACAATCAAAATGATGAAGAACACCCTTTGGTTGGGTCATTGGGGGCCTCAGATGCCCTGATTTTGCATTGACTTGCTTGAAAAGTCAACTCTTGATCAGATGACTTCCCCATGGAATTTCTTCATGAAAATTGATATGCATACTCCCTATACCATATAGAGACCAATAGAAACAAGAATGACCAAAAATTTGGAGTTATGGCCTCTGAAACCAAAACCCTAATTCTAGGTCATCTGTGCAGTCAAACCTGGCTCTGCTTCTATGCCATTTCTAGTTCTTGTGATTTTTTGATATTCTTGACTTTGAGGGGATATAATATGATGCTTGAACATACATGGACCCCTTTGAAGTGATTGATGACCTTTGGAGTGGCTCAAGAAGCTCTTGGATTGCTCAGATCACAAACCCTAGATGCAGATGACTTAGGATCAATGCAGTGAATCAAAAATGTGGTATGAGATGCTATGATTGAATTTATGCATATGACATGATCACAAGCCATGGTGTGAATGGGTGAGGGCAAATTTGGGGTGTTTACAATCATCTTTTTACTCATACAGATACTCGTCCGTATCTTGTATATACCACTTAAATCCCCTCAGATCTGACACTCGTCCGTGTTCTTTGTTAACCAGTTGGTGCTCGTCCGTATCATCATCTATGAACATGCGTCAAGCGTTTGTTTCTACCTGATACCCGTCTGTATCATAGGATGCTCGTCCGCATCTTTAATCTATACACCGTGTCAAACACTTATGGTCTTCAATTTAGATACTTGTCTGTATCTACCCTCCTCCAGGAGAGTCCCTAACAAAACTTGTTAAACTATTTTCTTTCCATCTGACATTCGTCCTATGTCATGATACCTTTCGGCAGTCGTACCCTGCTAGGTGATCGTCCTTCACCTTTTTGATGATCGTCCTTCATCACCCCCAGTGGAGTCTCTACTCATTAGAACCCCTTCCTATCCGACATTCGTCTTATGTCGTGATATTTTGAGCAGCCGTCCCCTGCTAGGTGATTGTTCTTCACCTCTTGATGATCGTCCTTCATCATTTTATCCGATGGCCGTCCCCATCGTTGATCTTGTTATCTGACATTCGTCCTATGTCATGATAAACCCTGAGAGCAGCCGTACCCTGCTAGGTGATCGTCCTTCACCTCTTGATGATCGTCCTTCATCATGCTTATCCGATGGTCGTCCCCATCGTCGACCTTTTTTATCCGACATTCGTCCTATGTCATGATACTTTCGGCATCCGTACCCTGCCAGGTGATCGTCCTTCACCTTAGATGACCGTCCCTCATCTTATCCCCAACAAAGCAGCCGTCCCCTGCTAGGTGATCGTCCTTCACCTTTGATGACCGTACCTCATCATTTATTTCATTTACCTATAATCCCCAGAGAGTCTTATAGCTTTACTCGATGGTTGTCCCCATCACTATCTCTCATATCCCCAGAGAGTCTTATAGCCGTCCCCATCATAATCTCTTTTATCCCCAGTATGTCGGTCGTCTCCGTCATTGCTTCATCCCCAGCAGTCGTCCTCTGCTTGACGGTCATCCTCCGTCGCCCGCACTTTATAATTATACTTTATTTTTCCTTCACAATCTATATCCCTTTTCTTCTTCATTCTGTGAGTGCAAATTTTGGACTATCTTTGGTATTCAACCACAAGTTATCTTGTTTGCCTGTTAAGCCGTTGCTTACATCCTGCACAGCTAACTCATGTTTGAATAGGGGCAGCTGTAAACACCCCAAATTTGCCCTCACTCATTTCACCATGGCTTGTGATCTTTTCATGTGCATAAGTTCAATCATAGCATCTCATATTGCATTTTTGCTTCACTGCATTGCTCCTAAGTGATCTGCATCTAGGGTTTGTGATCTGAGCTATCCCTGGGCCACTTGAGCCACTCCAAAGGTCTTCAATCACTTAAAAGGGTTCAATGTATGTTCAAGCATCATATTATACCCTCTCAAGATCAAGGAAGTCAAAGAATCACAAGAACTGAGAAAGACATGGAAGTAGAGCCAAGTTTAACTGCAGAGATGACCTAGAATTAGGGTTTTGGTTTCAAAGGCCATAACTCCAATTTATTTGGTCATTCTTGTTTCTATTGGTCTCTATATGTTATAAGGATCATGCATATCAATTTTCATGAAGAAACTCCATGGGGAAGACATCTAATCAAGAGTTGACTTCTTGAGCAAGTCAGTGTAAAATCAGGGCATCTGAGGCCCCCAATGACCCAACCAAAGGGTATTCTCCATCATTTTGAATGTGTATGATCTTTATTTGATCATAGAAGATGTTAGAAGTTCACAAAATTGCAGAATTTCAAGCCATTTGCAAAGTTGCCTTTTTGGGAAAGTGACTTATAATGAAAACTTGCCATTTTGGGAAAGTTTTTCAACTTCCTCAAATTGATTCAAAAATGCTTCAAATGAGAAAACTTTGGTCATGAAAGTTGTAGAATGGATCTTCCCATTTTCAAAAAGTACAAGAACTCATTCTAATTCATTTTGGATCAAAAGTTATGGCTTGTCAAAGTTGGCAAAAATCACTTAATTTTCACTTTTGTACCAAAGAGGCAAAGTTGCAAAACCTCATGCCAAGCCTTTATGTGACTTCAAATTGACTTCTATGCATTACACAAACATGAACCATGACCTAAAAATCAGAATGCACCAAAGAACCTCCCATTTTCATGACTTATGCTTCAAGTAATCACAAAAGGGCAAAACTTTGTGAAATTTGCAAAACATCACATAAACCCTAATCCACTTGTTGCATTGCCTCTAATTCATTTCCATGGTTCTCCTTGAAGCATGCTGAGCCAAGCCATGCCTTTGTACCTTGACTGCCATAGCCCATACCTCTCTTACACAAAAAGTTGACTTTATGCAAAATGGCCCATACCAATCAAGCTAGGCCAGCAACAACTCTCTGACCTATCCAAGCTTGATACATGGACAAAATGAGACTCAACACATAGCATAACACAGCCTGATCTCTCTCATAAGCCATAGTTCACAAAACTCTCCTCTTATGCACTTTCCTTCGAATCTCATCACACAATCGAAAAACCTCAAAACCAACTTCACCATTCATTCAGAAAAGCTTCATAGAGCATAAACCACCCTTCACCTTGCCTTGAAAGTCCCTGAAACTCAAACACGATTTTCCACCCTCTCTGAACAGAACTCCATCAATCTCACAAACTAGCCACAACACACTCCAACTAAGCCTCAAAGCTTCCTCAGGAAGATCATTGGAGCCATTTTGAAGCAAGGAAGCAGTCAGAAAGCTCCTGGATTGAAAGCTCCATCTCAGGTAGCCATACGAATCATTTTTTCCAGAAGCTCTATTTTAAGTTACTAAATGATTAAGTGTGATCCCCTGAACATGTTGAGCTTTAAATTTTTGAAAATGATGAAGATTTGAGCATGTATGGCTTGTCTGAAATTTCTGCCATTTTCGTACCTCGCTTCGAATCTTGTTAATGGTTAGAAATAAATTCCATTTGAGGGTGGGGTTGGGTTTAGAATGGAGAGAGGAAGTGATCTGGAGATTTAGAGCTCCAGAAATGACCTAGAAAGTGAGATTTAAATTCTCAGGGAGGGTTGTCACAGGAGAAGACGACCGGAGCTCTTCTCCGATGACCTGAATGTAATTAGGGCTTAATCTGGGATTAGGGCAAAGTTTGAATCTGGGTCATGCGATTGATCCTTCCCGCGCGTGTTTGTGTGGCCTGGATCTCATGATTAGTTTTAATTTAGGTTTATTTATTTAATTAATCTGGATTAATGAAGTTTGAACCCGGGCCGTTGGATGTGGCGCCAAGTCAATGGTCCCAAGCCCAGATTCAATATGGACTCTTCATCCTGCATACTTCTCATATTTTAATTTTAATTTCATTTTCTTTTCATTGAATTTGCACGAATTATTTAAAATAGTAAAATACATTTAAAAATTCTGAAAATTTTTGTCAAGCATTTCATTATTTTTCAGAACCCAAAAATATTTTTATTTTTATTTTTTGCATTAAAAATCATTTTTAAATCATTTAAATGTTTATTTTTAATTAGTTAATGGAAATTAATTAATTAAAAATGCATTTAGGTATTTAAAAATCACAAAACAATTCACATTGCATCTTAAAGCATTTAGAAACATTATCAAACTCTCAAAGCAAATTTCTTTTTGGTTCTTGATGCCTTTTGGTCATTTTCATTGGAATTAAATTCATTTTAAGGCAATATTTTTGTTCAAACTTGGAAAAATCCATTCTGCCTAACCATTGAGAGTTTGATGATGGTTCTTCTTGTATTGCATCCTTCATGGCATTTAGTTTGTAGGATAAATTTGGTTTGAATTGATCTTCTATTTTCAATTTGTTTTGCATTTTTCATGATGAGGTACCTTAAAACCCTAATTGACTTGAGAAAATCATAACTTTCACTAGGTTAAGAGTTAGGTCCCCTCCTTTGGGCAGTGAACTTGTGTAGGTTTAGGGTTCCTTTGATCCCATTTTCAATTTTTTGTCATGTCATTTGCTTCTGATTTTGAATTTTGCTTTGTGTGTTGATCATAAACCTTAATTTGTGCCTTCCTTTTCTCATTTGCTTGTGTTCAATGACTTGCCATGACATTTTGTGCATCCACATGATTCATAATAAATCTTAGGACATATTAGAATCATTTTTGATCATTGCATCTTTCATTTGCCATGTTATATGTTCATATCATTTCATAAACTTTCATGAACTTCCATGGTTCAAGCATGCTTCATCTGCATCCATATGCTTGTTGGATCACTCTCATCTCTTGTCATGTGTTTGCATCATCTCTTAGCATCATTAACATCATGTTTATGCTTCTGGTTTTGGTTTGCACCATGGCATTTCATCTCATTTGCATTGCACTTCATTTCTTTTGCTAACTTTTCAGGTGGTAAGTTGTTTTGAGAAGTGAATTTGCCTTCACTTCTCACAATCTCTTCTCATCTCTTTTATGCATCATTGCTGCATTTTATCTTGTGTATTAGAGTGAGCTTGCTCATTCATGTTCTTTCCTTATTTCTTCCTTCAAGCAACTTATCTTCTTAAGTGAAGTAAGTTGTCTTGTTTCTTCTGCTTCATTCTCCTTTCATCTGCTTCTTTCCTGGTGGCTCTTTGAAGATTCTTTCCCTCTTAAGCCTCACAAACCCTAGGATCTCCAAGCATGATAACAATTAGGGTTTGATTAGTCCCCCATTTAGCTTTTACCTTTGTGTCATCTTTGAGTCTTCTCTTCTCACCTCATAATCAATGACTAAACCCTAAAGGTTTTAAGGCTTTGTGATTAAGCTTATGCCTGCATCCTTCTATTAGGATGGAGTGTATAACTTTAATCCTAAGTGTTAAACCCTTAATATGTTTAAATCCTTTAATCAATCCATCTAAAAATCATCAAGACATCAAACTTGTAACTTGGGCCTTGCATTAGGGTTCTAATTCTTCCTTAACTTGTTAAGAAGGACTAACCCTAGTGTTAATGGACAAGTCCCCCTCAAGTTGTCTTACAAATCATAAAAATCACTTCTTCATCTTATCATTAATTAAAATCCATTTAATAAAGGCTTTGTTTTGTCATGAGGTTAATCCCTAGTCATGGATTAAGTTGAGGAGCCTTCCTCAGCTTAAATGTTCTCATCTATTATCCTTCTATTAGGATGGTGTAATGAGTCCATTAAATCTTTTATTATGGCTTAAACTCATTACTTAACACTAAACAAAAAACTCCAAAAACATCTAAATAATCACAAGTAGGTTAATGATCTTAATCCTACATCATGGTGACTAAGTGTGAAGTGCTTACTTCATACTTAAGGTATTCTCATTACCCCTAATCAGAGGGAGGATGTGATGAGTTCACTAACCCTTGGTTTAGGCTTAAGCTCATTTTCTTATGACAAACTCCAAAAGCAATAAAAGATTGAAAACTCAAAAAAAAAAACAATAATCGTCTCCTCCGGGATTCTTTTCTCACCTCATTCACTCACAAACGAGAACTTGCTTCTTCCGTCTAATGCAAGACAGTTAGCACCTAAGCCAGACGGGTCATACACTTGAGCATAGACAAGCAAGCAGTTCACAAGTCAATTTACCTTTCAGTCTCTTTGAGTCGAACTACGGTGTTCTGACTTCCTCATTGCACGAGAGGATACGTAGGCATGACTTAACAGTTATCGAACAAAAGTCTTTGTATATTCCCCCTCTTTCCAGCATTATTTTTTAAGCCTCATAGTCTTGAGCAATTCATTCTTGTTCTCACACTGACACTTCTCTTATACACTTCACTTTTCTTTTACACTGACACTTGCATTCTTTTCCAGCTTTGATACACGAATTGCACTGACACTACCCCTTTAAAACACAAATCTTTTAAGCGTGGATCCCGTCGAGTACGACGGACAATCTGGGTGCTAATACCTTCCCAGGTTGTAACCAACCTCCTTTCTCAGTCTCTCTGGTTCGCAACCGTCTTATCCATCTTTTTCCTAGGTTTATTTAGCATTACCTTTCCTCCGGGATAAAAATGCCTAGCTGGCGACTCTTGTCTTCTGAGTTCACCCTTGTGTGTTCTCTCTCCTTTCGCCGACCGTTCGCGTCTGTACCCCTCTTGGCCCCGTGTCATTTGGTGGGAGCGACAGCTTGGCCACTCTGCTGGGGAACCTTATACTGTAACCAGGGCTTATGGTTATTGTAAACACTGTACCTCCGGGTTAGAAGTGTCTACACTTCTCATAACTGATCCAAGTCTGAGGATCCTTGTTTTAGAACACCACCTGTGAGGGGGTTGGGCTGTTTACAGGTTTGCAGGTGCCCTTGGCCACATCATACCTTGTTACTTGTTTGGTTTAAGAGTACCTCATTTTGGACAGTTCTTGTGATTTAACCCTGGAAATGTGACTCTTTATTTGAGTCCCCCACCTTGGTTATTGGATTTCTAAGCCCTCATCTGGACTTCTTGAACATACATGGACTTTATATCAAGACAGATAATCAGATCCAGCTTGATCACAAACCCTTGCATATCATTTGCATACATCATCATTGCATCATTTAACATTTGTTTATTTGTTTTTCAGGGTATCCACATTTTATTTGGCTTGGTTTTGACCCCTTCATCTGCATAGACCTCTATTCATCAGTTATCTGCTTCAGCTACCTTCATTAGTTGCCTGCTTCAGCTACCTTCATCACCAGCACCAGCCTATCAGTGGCTCATCTCCAGTATCAGTCTTAATCCCTATCAGCACTTGTCTTCAGCTCTTCATCAGCACTCATGGCTACACCTAGGAAAAGCAACATATCATACCATTTCTTTGAGCCTGTGTTGACTGGTATCAGGCAGATCCAATCACTTATCACCCCTGACCACATCCCTTTATTCAGAGAGCATTATGGAGGTATCCTGGATATGGTTATGGACCTGGACCCTTCTCATAGGAGTATGATCCACACCTGCCTACAGTTTATTGACCCTCCTTTGAGATGCTTCACATTCCAAAACTTTCAGCTGGGACCTCTGCTGGAGGAGTTTTCATCATTGATTGGAGTACCTATCAGGGGTAGAATCCCCTTCAACCCAGAGATGACTTCTCCCAGCAATGGAGAAGTGGCAAAAGCACTGTACCTGGAGCCTATTTTGATTGAGCAGAACATGACAACAAAGGCTAGGATCCCTGGTTTGCACTTAGATTTCTTAATTTCTCAGGCCATCCTGAAGGCCTCTATGGGAGAATGGAGGGCAGTTTGTGCATTGTTAGCCCTCTGCATATATGGGGTTATACTGTTTGCAGATGAGCCCAAATTTATCAGCAAGAATGTCATTCATCTTTTCCTTCTGAGGAACCCAGTACCCACATTGCTGGGAGATTTCTATTACTCCATTCATCAGAGGAATGAGAAACAGAGAGGAAGGCTGGTGAGATGTTGTGCTCCTCTATTTCACACCTGGCTGCTCAAACACTTACCCAAGACAGATGCCTTCCTGAATCCTCACCAACAAAAGAATTGGGCTAAGAGGCTCATTGCTTTGACTTCAGATGACATCATATGGTGTACCCAGAGCACCAAAGGCAAGGACATCATCACTAGCTGTGGGCAATACCCAAATGTACCTCTGATAGGAGTAAAGGGTTGCATCAACCACAATCCTTTGCTGTTTAAGAGACAACTGGGCTATGCTTTGGTCCACCCTCCTAGAGTGCAAGATTTAGCTGAGACCCTGTATTGTGAGATAAAGCCTAATCTAGCTGTTGTCAGACAAGCATCCTGGGCTTGGGACAACATCCAGACAAAGGGGGTGGCTATTCTTGGAAAATGTAATAATGTTGCTTCAGCCTAGTACTATGAATGTTCCCATGCTAGAGCTCAGATTACTGGAATGCCCTTTACCATTGAGGACACACATGGACCTTCTACAGTACAGCCAGCAGCCACTGTCAGCCTGGAAGAATTTGAGAAGCTGAAGGAAAGGAATGAGAATCTGTCTCAAGCTCTGAAGAAGACCCTCTGGGAGAGGAGTGATGGTCGTCTGGACATTGAGAGGTTGGAGAAGCTTAGGGTGGAGCATCTGGCCAAGATTGAGAAAACAGAGGACTATATCAAGAAATCAAGAGCTGGGGAGAAAATATTGAAGAATGCCTGTAAAGAGGCCAAACTTCAGAAGGCTAGGACTGATCTCTATCTGCAAGAAAGTCAAGCTAGGTGGGTCAGGATCACTGAAGCCCGTACTCAAGAAGATAAGAGAACTCAAGCCAGGATTGAGCAGTTAGAGGCAAATGAAAAGAAGCAACAGGAAGCTTTGCTGGCAGCCCAGAAGGAAATTTAAGAGTTGAAGCTTAGGGCTTGTCTCAAGAGGTCAAAGGACCAAGATAGGCACAAGAAGCTGACCACTGCCATTGCCACCAGAAACCTTCTCATCAGGACTATTACAGAGCATCCAGCTGGTCCATTGACTGAGGCACTTCTGAAGGAGGTTAAGGAGGATGAGTTTGGACTAGATGTCTGACTTTTTGATTGTTGCTGTTTTCATTTTGGTGTACTTTTCTTTGAGTTGTATTTTGACCCTTCAGGGGCATATGTTGTAAAAAACAAACTATGTATGATTCACCATTTGTAATATATTTGTTAGTTTGTTTTCACTGGGTTTCTTTTCTCAAACAACAACAAAGCATCTTCCTCGAGGTCTGGAAAGGTCAAAACCAAGAACCAAACCAGATACCTTGGAAAACAAATAAGCATACTACATTGCATACTAACTTTTGTTTTGTTTTGTAGGTTTTTGTCATTTGTTTGTTTCTAACTTTGCTTTGACCTCAGGAAATATTGCTCGCAGAAGAGTGTTCCCTGTCAACCGCGCACACCGGTATCCTACTCGCAACAACCTTCCGGGTATCATAATGGAGCAAGTACAGCAAGACCTGACCAAGGTCAGAACCCAGATGGCTAACGAAAGAGTGGAGATGAGGAACCAAATGGCCCAATTCATGACTGTGATGACTGGTTTGGCTCAGACCCAAGAAAGGCTAAGGCCATTGGTGGAAAGACAAACTCCCGAGGAACCTCATCCTGGGACTGGACGAACAAGTAACAATGAGAGGGGACAGCCTCATGTTAATCCACCTTTATTTGGACCTCATCTAGATCCGGAAGTCAATGTCCCGGGTAATGTGCAAGGAAATACTACTGGGGGGAGGATCTTACAAGAAGACCCCCAAGAGGAGCAATTTACTGTCATGGGAGTTGGTGATGAAGTCTATGACCGAAGGTTTGATGAAATTGCTGAGAAGTTGAGATCTTTGGAGTCTCAAAACTCCTTGGGTTTTGATGTAATGGATATGGGGTTAGTAGACGGGGTAAGAATTCCCCACAAGTTCAAACCCCCGTGCTTCGAGAGATACAATGGAACCTCCTGTCCACGAACTCACCTGCAGTCCTTTCTGGGGAGGCTTAAAGCATACACCATGGATGAAAAGCTGTGGATGTTCTATTTTGAAGACAGTTTGACTGGGGCTTCAAGAGAGTGGTATTCACACTTGACCAAAGCTACTATCAGATGCTGGAAGGACCTAGCTGAGGCTTTCATCAAACAATACCAATACAATCTGGACATGGCTCCTAACAGGACCCTCCTAATGGGAATGTCTCAATCCTCCAGAGAAAGCTTCAGGGAATATGCCCAAAGGTGGAGACAGCTTGCTGCTGCTGTCCATCCACCCATGTCGGAAAGAGAAATGGCCGACATGTTCATGAATACTTTGCAAGGAACATACATTGATAGATTGGCTGCATTTTCTTCTACCAGCTTCGCAGACATAGTTATAGCCGGTGAAAGAATTGAAAGTCTGCTAAAAATGGGCAAAATTTCTGATAATGGTGCAAGTTCGTCCGGTAATCCCAGGAAGCCTTTTGTGGTACCTCGAAGGACCGGTGAGACAAATGTCATTCATGCTAGCAGGGGCAGACCTCAGTATGTCCACAGATCAGTAGAAGCTGTTACTATTCCAGCTCCGATTCTTCAGCAACCAGCATATCAACAACCACAATAAACACATTATCAACAGCAAGTTCAGTATCCGCCACAGAGAACCTACAACAACAATAACAGCAATCAACAACAACGACCCTTTCAACAAAGACCATCACAGGCAAATAGGGTGATTGACCCTATCCCTATGCCTTATGCTGCCTTATTGCCACAACTCCTGAAACTTAACTTGGTTGAGCTAAGGACATTGGCACCTCCCGATCCCTCCAATCTCCCGAAGAATTACGATGTCAATGCCAGGTGTGCTTTCCATTCCAATGCACCAGGCCACAATACGGAAAAATGCAGGGCTTTGCAAATGAAAGTTCAAGATCTGGTGGATTCTAAGGCCCTCAACTTCGCACCTCCTCCAAATGTCAACAGAAATCCTATGCCTAATCATGGTGGGCCGAGGATTAATGCCATTGAGGAAGATAAACCGTCTACTTTGATCACCAGTGTTGCACAAATTCGAACACCTCTGGTCGAAATTAAAGCTCAGCTTCTAGAGTGCCAGGTGTTTCCCGGGTGTGAACTTGGTTGTGGGTATTGCAACATTGCAGTCAACGGGTGTGATAATTTGAGAAGCGGCATAGATGGTCTTATCAAGGATGGTATCCTTCAGATCTCAACAACGGCGCCTACAAATCCAGCATTTCCTTTGACAACAATTCCTGATTCTTCTATAACAGCAGCAACAATCATTCCTACCGATTCATCAATATCATCAGCAATGGCTCCATCCATCACTTCAACAAATCAAATGTCAACAACCATTTCTTCTACAACATCAACATCCTTTTTACCAGCAGAATCTTCTACAACGCCAACAGAAATTAATGAAGATGTCTCAGCAGTCACCATTTACTATGATCCATCAGATGTTCCTCCAAACAACAATTTTCAGCAACAAGCAGTGGCACCACCTGCCAGATCACCAGTCACAATTTACTACGATCCGCACACCATTATAGTACCCTCCTCTGCAGCAGTCAGTCCAGTTACCATCACGGTGCCTGGACCAGTTCCTTATGAAAGCAGTAATGCCATACCTTGGCATTATGGCTCTGATCTCTACTACAACGGGGAGAAAATCACCCTGGATTCTTCAAACTCTTCTCCACAAATTGATAATGTTGGGGGGGCGGAGGCTTCACCAGAAGCGGACGCCTTTTTGCCTCACAATTGCAAAGACCTAATGCTGAAGCAGAAGCTGCTGCCAAAGCAAAAGGAAAGAGTGTGGTATTTGAAGAGCCAATTGTCAAAGAAACTCAGAAGACATCTTTTGAGCAAGATGTAGACGAGTTTATGAGAATCATAAAGAGAAGTGATTACAAAGTGGTGGATCAGCTTCACCATACCCCCTCAAAAATCTCCATATTATCCCTGTTGATGTGTTCTGAAGCTCACAGGAATGCATTATTGAAAGTCCTGCACGCAGTGTACGTGCCAGAGGAGATCACTGTTAATCAGCTAGAAACTGTGGTGGCAAATGTCAACACCAGTCATGGACTGGGCTTCACCAATGCTGACTTAACAACTGAGGGACGTAACCACAACAAGGCTTTACATATAACCTTGGAGTGAAAAGGTGTTGTGCTATCTCATGTACTGGTGGACACTGGGTCCTCGCTCAACGTCCTACCAAAGAAAGCCTTAGTGTAGCTAGAGTATGATGGCTTGGCACTGCGTCCGAGTAATTTGGTGGTGAGAGCATTTGATGGCTCTAAAAGATCAGTGCTTGGAGAGATTGATCTGCCTGTGATGATTGGCCCGCAAACCTTCAAAACTACCTTCTATGTGATGGACATTCAGCCGGCCTACAGCTGTTTGTTGGGTAGACCCTGGATCCATGTCGATGGCGCTGTTACATCTACCCTTCACCAGAAGCTGAAATTCGAGTGGGAAGGCCAGATCATCACCATCTGTGGGGAAGAAGACATCTTTGTTAGCCATCTGGCTACATATAAGTACATTGAGATGGATGGAGAGATCCATGAAACTATGAGCCAAGGGTTTGAGCCCCTGAACATAAATGAAGCATCTTCTGTACTGGGAACCTCCATAACGTCGTATCAGCAAGCCCGGAAGGTTGTTGAAGAGGGTACTGCCCAAGGCTGGGGCAAGCTGTTGCCCGTGGAGAAGAAAGAAGACAGATTTGGGTTGGGTTACAGACCAACTCAGCAAGATCAATCAGAGGCTGCTAAATAGCCCAATTTTGTCAGCGGGGGAATGCTCACCCCAGATGCTGTAAACAACTTGGAAGACGAGGAGGAAAGCAACCGCAACCTGGAGAGCTGGATACGTCCAAGGATCTCGGGGAGCCAAGTCCTTAGCTGGTCTTCCCAGGAAATTATAAGGGTTACTCCTGCAGAGTAATTATTATTTCCTGTATTTTTAAGCATGCATCATGTCTTGCATCTGCCCAAGATGTCAAGACTCATTTTGTAATCGGGCCATCTTGTAATTTTGTGCAAATGGATTAATCAATGAATATCGGACATCTTTTGCAAATGAGCCTTTTTTCTTTTCTGCTCACTGTTTTTCATTTTTCTTTTTGTACAAAAATAAAATGGCAATGTTTTCCAAAATGATAACTTCACTTCACCTTTTATAAGATAAAAATGATCACTAAAATGAACCAAGTTAAACCCTTGCAGAAAGTACCCTCCAGACTGCACCGACAACAACACTGCTATGGCTTCGTATGACTTTGACAATCCAATCAATCAAGCTGATGAAGGGGTTGAAGAAGATTATGAGCTACCTGAAGAGCTAGCCAGGTTGTTAAGGCAAGAGGAGAAGGTTATCACCCCTCATCAGGAGGAGGTCGAAACGGTTAATCTTGGTACGGAAGAAGATGTGAAAGAAGTTAAGATCGGGGCCTGCCTACAAGACTCAGTGAAAGAGCAACTGATTGATATTCTTCGGGAGTATGTGGATGTGTTTGCTTGTACTTATCAGGATATGCCAGGGTTGGACACCGATATTGTCATGCACAAGCTGCCTTTGAAAGAAGACTGCCCGCCGGTAAAACAGAAGTTGCACCGTACTCGCCCAGATATGGAAATGAAGATAAAGGAAGAGGTACAAAAGCAGTGGGATGCCGGTTTCCTTACTGTGACTAGCTATCCGCCGTGGGTTGCTAATATTGTACCTGTGCCTAAGAAAGACGGCAAGGTGAGGATGTGTGTAGACTACCGGGATCTGAACAGAGCCAGCCCGAAAGATGACTTCCCTTTACCTCACATTGATGTATTGGTTGATAATACGGCTCAGTTCTCGGTGTTCTCCTTCATGGACGGATTTTCGGGATACAATCAGATCAAGATGTCGCTTGAAGACATGGAGAAGACGACTTTCATCACACCCTGGGGCACATTCTGTTATAAGGTAATGCCATTCGGCCTGAAGAATGCTGGTGCTACTTATCAACGGGCTATGGTAACATTATTCCATGACATGATCCATAAAGAAATTGAAAGTTATGTGGATGACATGATTGCCAAGTCCCTCACAGAAGAAGACCACCTGGTAAATCTGTTGAAGCTATTCAAGCGTCTGAGGAAGTACCAATTGAAGTTGAACCCCAACAAATGCACATTCGGGGTGCGATCCGGTAAGCTGCTGGGATTTATTGTAAGTGAAAAGGGGATTGAAGTTGACCCTGATAAAGTTAAAGCCATTCAAGAAATGCCTGCACCGAAAACTGAGAAAGAAGTTCGGGGGTTTCTAGGTAGATTGAACTACATTTCAAGGTTCATATCTCACCTTACTGCGACCTATGAACCCTTGTTCAAGCTGTTAAGAAAGGAACAAACGGTCAGGTGGAACAAAGACTGCCAGAGGGCTTTTGACAAAATAAAGGAATACTTACAAGAGCCTCCAATCCTTATGCCTCCAGTTGAAGGAAGACCTCTAATCATGTACTTGACAGTATTAGAAGAGTCAATGGGGTGTGTGTTGGGCCAGCATGACGAGTCTGGTCGAAAAGAGTATGCAATATAATACCTAAGCAAAAAGTTTGCCGACTGTGAACAACGTTATTCATTGCTTGAGAAAACTTGATGTGCTTTAGCATGGGCTGCTCGCCGACTGAGACAGTATATGTTGACTCACACTACTTTGTTGATCTCAAAGATGGACCCCGTCAAGTACATATTTGAGAAGCCAGCACTTACCGGAAGGGTTACTAGATGGCAAATGATTCTGACAGAGTATGACATTCAGTACACATCTCAAAAGGCCATCAAGGCCATCAAGGGCAGTACACACTAAAGGGCCCGACCCGGAAGAAGAATGGACTATGATGTTTGATGGGGCTGTTAATATGAACGGTCGTGGTATTGGTGCAGTACTCATTACACCTAAAGGAGTTCACATGCCTTTCTCGGCAAAACTCACCTTCAACTGCACTAACAACGAAGCTGAATACGAAGCTTGTATCATGGGTCTTGAGGAAGTCATTGACCTCAGGATCAAGACTTTGACTGTGTTCGGGGATTCAGCTCTGGTAATTAATCAAACTAACGGCAAATGGTACACCCACCAGGATCATCTGATACCTTACCGGGATTATACAAGGAGGTTGTTGACTTTCTTTACAACGATCAAGCTTGAGTATATCCCTCGAGATGAAAATCAGTTTGCAGATGCTCTGGCTACCATTTCATCCATGATCAAAGTTCAAGCTACCAACTTTGTGCCTCAAATTGCACAATCCAGACTTGACAGACCAGCATATGTATTTGCAGCAGATGTTGTCAAAGATGATAAGCCTTGGTTCCACGATATCAAATGCTTCTTGGAGGATCAAACATACCCACCGGGGGCATCTTCCAATGACAAGAAGACATTAAGAAGGCTAGCTGGTAGTTTCTTCCTGAATACTGACAGTTCCCTGTACAAGAGAAACTTTGATATGGTACTCCTCAGATGCGTTGATAGGATAGAAGCAGACTTGTTGATGCACGAGGTGCACGAAGGATCCTTTGGTACCCATGCAGGAGGGCATGCCATGGCTAAAAAGTTATTAAGATCAGGCTATTACTGGATTCCAATGGATGCAGATTGTTGTGCTTACGCCAGGAAATGCCATAAATGCCAGATTTACGCGGATAAAGTGCATGTGCCTCCTAATCCTCTGAATGTGATGTCTTCACCCTGGCCCTTTTCCATGTGGGGCATTGATATGATTGGCAAGATTGAACCGACTGCTTCGAATGGCCACAGATTCATCCTGGTTGCCATTGACTATTTTACCAAGTGGGTTGAAGCAGCTTCATATGCGAATGTTACAAGACAAGTGGTAGCCCGATTTCTGAAAAGAGACATCATCTGTCGGTATGGAGTGCCCGAACGAATCATTACTGATAATGGTTCCAACTTGAACAATAAAATGATGGCAGAACTGTGTCGGGACTTCAAGATCCAACACCACAATTCTTCTCCTTACAGGCCAAAGATGAATGGCGTTGTTGAAGTGGCTAACAAGAATATCAAGAAGATTGTGCAGAAGATGGTAGTTACCTACAAAGACTGGCATGAAATGCTACCATTTGCCTTGCATGGGTACCGTACGTCAATCAGAAAATCCACTAGGGCAACACCGTATCAACTTGTGTATGGTATGGAGGCAGTCCTACCTGTTGAAGTTGAATTACCCTCCCTGCAGGTACTGATGGATGTTAAGTTGAATGAAGCAGAATGGGTCCGGTCCCGATACGAACAACTGAATCTGATTGAAGAGAAGAGATTGGCTACAATTTGTCATGGGAAGCTATATCAGAAAAGAATGAAGAAAGCCTTCGATCAGAAAGTCAGGCTCCGAGAGTACCGAGTAGGAGATCTTGTGCTGAAAAGACTCCTCCCTCCTCATACAGACCACAGGGGCAAGTGGACTCCGAACTATGAAGGGTCGTTCGTAGTAAAGAAAGTTTTCTCTGGTGGAGCACTGATGCTCAGCACTATGGATGGTGAAGACTTCCTGTCCCCTGTGAATTCAGATGCAGTTAAAAAATACTTCGAATAAAATGACCCGCTGGACATAAAAACAGAATGTAAGTCCAGGCAAGAATAGGGCATCCCGGCGAGTCAAAAACAGAATAAAAGACTCGGGCAAAAATAAGGGAAAATAAATAAAAATGTACACCCGCTGAGTTGAAAAGCCGCATTGGACAACTCAGGCACAAATGGGTATCCCGGTGGATCGAAAACCTGAAAAGGCGATCCACGCAAAATAAGGGAATAAGCGAACAACTGCATTCTGAATTCGTTTATATCACTTACAACATGGCAAGCTCCGAAAGGTTCAAGCTTCGTTCAGAATCAACCTTCTTCAGAAAGCAAAGTGAGAAGAACGTCAAAAAGTCATACGAGTCATAGTAAAAGGGAAGCTCCTCGAAGTGTCGCCAGCATTGCCAGCACCTTTTTGTTTTTCAATTTGTAACGATTCCCTCATTTCAGGGGATCCGTTTCTTTGAATGTATCTTGCCAAATTCAGGGCACTCGAATTAATAAAATCAGATTTTCAGTCACACACTGTCTCGTACTCTTTTATTTGCAAAAATGTCCGATGTCATTAATTTGTTGATCGCATAAATACAGATGCGTCTTTCCTGAATTACATGCTTACAGGAAATATACTTACTCCCGGGAGTGTCTAAACTCTTATGATGGAATCCAGTAAGGGATACCTCGGGATACTTGTACGTTTCTTTGTCATTCAGGATTGCAGGTGTTCAAAGCGCGACATGGGGCATGAAAGCTTCTCCCCAGCAAGCTGTCAAATCATTGTCTACTCAGTCCGTCTTCCAGATTAGCACCGGAGGTGTTTTCTCCCCAGCTGAGTTGTCGAGTATCATCCTCAGCAGGATCCCTACAGAAATCTTTAGGAAGATCTTCCAGTGATCTTTCTTCTTCCCCAGCAAGGTGCCAACCAGGGAACTACCTCCCCACAGAGTTTCAACCTCTATCTAGAAGAGCAACGCATGAAGAACTCACAACAGAGTGAAGAAAGCTTCTACAAACCCCAGTTGGGTCCCCCATTATTGAGATGGGTCTATCAGTGATCTGGTTCCCCATGCAGATACATCTTATCAGATCTACCAATGATCTTATCCCCAGCTGGGATGTCCACTTCAAGCGAATCAGTCAGAGATCTTCACAGCAATGGGATCCGAATCCCAGATCGTTGTCTTTGCATAATCATAGCATTCGCATCATATTTTCCCATAGAGCGTAGCATTCCGTCTAATACGGAGCATTATGGCAAAAATCAAACATATTGCATAATCATAAGCCATGTTCTGAATCAAACACTTGTAAATACTGACAATCCATCCACAATATACAGAATATTTCCCATTTCCCCACCAGAGAGCCAAAGCATTTCCCTTAAAGATACAGATACGTGCTCCCTTCGGCACTCATCCGTGTCATCATTCCCCAGTAAATTGCCCGAAGCAAACAGAGGCATACAATACAGATACTTCTTGACACCCGTCCGTGTCATATCCCAGTAGAAAGCCAAAGCGTCCCCTTTGCACTCACAGATACTTCTTGACACCCGTCCATGTCATATCCCACTAGAAAGCCAAAGCGTCCCCTTTGCACTCACAGATACTTCTTGACACCCGTCCGTGTCATATCCCAGTAGAAAGCCAAAGCGTCCCCTTTGCACTCACAGATACATGTATACACAATTCCTTGACGCCTGTCCGTGTCACCTCCCCCAGCAAGTTAAACACTCGTCCGCGTTTCACTCATACTTGTTACTCATCATCTTTTTACTCATACAGATACTCGTCTGTATCTTGTATATACCACTTAAATCCCCTCAGATCCGACACTCGTCCGTGTTCTTTGTTAACCAGTTGGTACTCGTCCGTATCATCATCTCTGAACATGCGTCAAGCGTTTGTTTCTACCTGATACCCGTCCGTATCATAGGATGCTCGTCCGCATCTTTAATCTATACACCGTGTCAAACACTTATGGTCTTGAATTTAGATACTCGTCTGTATCTACCCTCCTCCAGGAGAGTCCCTAACAAAACTTGTTAAACTATTTTCTTTCCATCTGACATTCGTCCTATGTCATGATACCTTTCGGCAGCCGTACCCTGCTAGGTGATCGTCCTTCACCTTTTTGATGATCGTCCTTCATCACCCCCAGTGGAGTCTCTACTCATTAGAACCCCTTCCTATCCGACATTCGTCTTATGTCGTGATATTTTCAGCAGTCGTCCCCTGCTAGGTGATCGTCCTTCACCTCCTGATGATCGTCCTTCATCATTTTATCCGATGGTCGTCCCCATCGTTGATCTTGTTATCTGACATTCGTCCTATGTCATGATAAACCCTGAGAGCAGCCGTACCCTGCTAGGTGATCGTCCTTCACCTCTTGATGATCGTCCTTCATCATGTTTATCCGATGGTCGTCCCCATCGTCGACCTTTTTTATCCGACATTCGTCCTATGTCATGATACTTTCGGCAGCCGTACCCTGCCAGGTGATCGTCCTTCACCTTAGATGACCGTCCCTCATCTTATCCCCAACAAAGCAGCCGTCCCCTGCTAGGTGATCGTCCTTCACCTTTGATGACTGTACCTCATCATTTATTTCATTTACCTATAATCCCTAGAGAGTCTTATAGCTTTACTCGATGGCTGTCCCCATCACTATCTCTCATATCCCCAGAGAGTCTTATAGCCGTCCCCATCATAATCTCTTTTATCCCCAGCATGTCGGCCGTCCCCGTCATTGCTTCATCCCCAGCAGTCGTCCTCTACTTGACGGTCGTCCTCCGTTGCCCGCACTTTATAATTATACTTTATTTTTCCTTCACAATCTATATCCCTTTTCTTCTTCATTCTGTGAGTACAAATTTTGGACTGTCTTTGGTATTCAACCACAAGTTATCTTGTTTGCCTGTTAAGCCGTTGCTTACATCCTGCACAGCTAACTCATGTTTGAATAGGGGCAGCTGTAAACACCCCAAATTTTCCCTCACTCATTTCACCATGGCTTGTGATCTTTTCATGTGCATAAGTTCAATCATAGCATCTCATATTGCATTTTTGCTTCACTGCATTGCTCCTAAGTGATCTGCATCTAGGGTTTGTGATCTGAGCTATCCCTGGGCCACTTGAGCCACTCCAAAGGTCTTCAATCACTTCAAAGGGTTCCATGTATGTTCAAGCATCATATTATACCCTCTCAAGATCAAGGAAGTCAAAGAATCACAAGAACTGAGAAAGACATGGAAGTAGAGCCAGGTTTAACTGCAGAGATGACCTAGAATTAGGGTTTTGGTTTCAAAGGCCATAACTCCAATTTATTTGGTCATTATTGTTTCTATTGGTCTCTATATGTTATAAGGATCATGCATATCAATTTTCATGAAGAAACTCCATGGGGAAGACATCTAATCAAGAGTTGACTTCTTGAGCAAGTCAGTGTAAAATCAGGGCATCTGAGGCCCCCAATGACCCAACCAAAGGGTGTTCTCCATCATTTTGAGTGTGTATGATCTTTATTTGATCATAGAAGATGTTAGAAGTTCACAAAATTGCAGAATTTCAAGCCATTTGCAAAGTTGCCTTTTTGGGAAAGTGACTTATAATGAAAACTTGCCATTTTGGGAAAGTTTTTCAACTTCCTCAAATTGATTCAAAAATGCTTCAAATGAGAAAACTTTGGTCATGAAAGTTGTAGAATGGATCTTCCCATTTTCAAAAAGTACAAGAGCTCATTCTAATTCATTTTGGATCAAAAGTTATGGCTTGTCAAAGTTGGCAAAAATCACTTAATTTTCACTTTTGTACCAAAGAGGCAAAGTTGCAAAACCTCATGCCAAGCCTTTATGTGACTTCAAATTGACTTCTATGCATTACACAAACATGAACCATGACCTAAAAATCAGAATGCACCAAAGAACCTCCCATTTTCATGACTTGTGCTTCAAGTAATCACAAAAGGGCAAAACTTTGTGAAATTTGCAAAACATCACATAAACCCTAATCCACTTGCTGCATTGCCTCTAATTCATTTCCATGGTTCTCCTTGAAGCATGCTGAGCCAAGCCATGCCTTTTTACCTTGACTACCATAGCCCATACCTCTCTTACACAAAAAGTTGACTTTATGCAAAATGGCCCATACCAATCAAGCTAGGCCAGCAACAACTCTCTGACCTATCCAAGCTTGATACATGGACAAAATGAGACTCAACACATAGCATAACACAGCCTGATCTCTCTCATAAGCCATAGTTCACAAAACTCTCCTCTTATGCACTTTCCTTCGAATCTCATCACACAATCAAAAAACCTCAAAACCAACTTCACCATTCATTCAGAAAAGCTTCATAGAGCATAAACCACCCTTCACCTTGCCTTGAAAGTCCCTGAAACTCAAACACGATTTTCCACCCTCTCTGAACAGAACTCCATCAATCTCACAAACTAGCCACAACACACTCCAACTAAGCCTCAAAGCTTCCTCAGGAAGATCATTGGAGCCATTTTGAAGCAAGGAAGCAGTCAGAAAGCTCCTGGATTGAAAGCTCCATCTCAGGTAGCCATACGAATCATTTTTTCCAGAAGCTCTATTTTAAGTTACTAAATGATTAAGTGTGATTCCCTGAACATGTTGAGCTTTAAATTTTTGAAAATGATGAAGATTTGAGCATGTATGGATTGTCTGAAATTTCTTCCATTTTCGTACCTCGCTGTCGCTCCCGGGATTTCCATCCTGGTACAAACGCGAAAATGGCGCGGAAAAAGGTAGAGTCGCCAGCCATGCATTTTTATCCCGAATAGAGGGAATGGTAATGCTGCACAAACCAGAAGAAAAAAAGAGAAAGGACACAGGTCCTGCGAACCAAAGAGACTGAGTTCGGGAGTCGGTTACGACCTGGGAAGGTATTAGCACCCAGATCGTCCGCCGTACCCGACGGGATCCACGCTTGCAAAAGAAAACTGTTTCAAAGGGTGAGGGTATGAAAAATGCAGCAAAGAAATGAATATGAAAAGAAACTGGAACTGGAAAAGAACTGAATAAGAAAGCAAAAGGAAAAATGTAGGGAAAATAAAGATTGTGCTCGAACGGGCCCTACCCCGCTGCCTACGTACCTCATCAGGATAATGAGGATCAGAGACGCCATAGTTCCCCTAACTAGGGGTACTAAAAGGAAATTGCTTGTGAATTAAGGCTTGAACTGCTTATGCCATTGCTCAGGTGTTGCAGACTCGGACGACGAGTGCGTAACCGTCTTGCAAAATGACAAGTAGGAGCAAGTTCGCGTACGGAGCGAAGGAGATGAGAAAAGAATTCCCGAAGGAAAGACGCTTATTGTTTGTTTTGTGTTTTTTAGAAGCTTTTATGAGTGTGTCACAAGGAAGTGAACTCAAACTCTCACCAATGGAATGTGCACTTGTCACTACATTCCAAGATGGAATAATAGAACAAGCACACTCAAGTAAGGAGAAGATCCCCAAAACTTGAACCCAAAGATTAGGGCTTAGGCTCACTAACTTGCTTAATTATTAAGTGTTTTTTTGGTTATTTACATGAAGAAGTGTTTTTTATGCTTTTCTTTATGAAGAAGATACCTTGATCAGACTTGTGCATCACAAGGTAAACATGTACTATCCCAAGATGGGAAGACTACAAGCATACCTCATGGAATAAGGCTATGGATCAATGCATCACTTCACATTTATTAAAGTGTTTTCTTTTTAAGAGTTATGAGATGAGAAGAGAAGAAGAACCAAAAGATCTCAAAGGAAAAATTCTAAAGGGGGACTAAAATAATCCTAAGTATTCACATGCATGGAAGTCCTAAGAGTTAGTGAGGTTTCTACCCTAATGAAGAAGGAAGAAGATAGAAAAAGAGAAAAGGAAACTAGAAAGGGGAAAGAGAACCACATGATGGCACAAAGCACATCAAACACCACAAAGAAAAAACAAAGCAAAAGAGGAAAGATGAAAAGTTGAAATGTGGATAAACATCCACACTTCTCTTACCATGAGCCCCTGAAATGTTAGCAAAAATCCAGCAAATTGACCAACACAATCATGGAATTAATCATGCTCAAAGGTTCTTGTAAACAAGAAACAAACAACATGCCAAGCATTGCAAATACACGACTTACGCGTCGAAAACATGAAAGCATACATCAACCAGCAAGCAAATCACCCTAAAAAATCATGCTTAATGATCATGCAATGATCCAAGGCAATTAGAACAAGCAAAGGGATCAAACAAGCTCAAAACAACACTAAAAAGCCATTCTGCTTCAGTGTTAACCGGTTAACCAAATGCGTTAACCGGTTAACCAGCTCAAACCTGCACAAAATACGCATGAAACAGGTGCGTTAACCGGTTAACCATATACGTTAACCGGTTAACACTGATAAAACAGCAACAAATCCTGCAGAAAACAGCAACTCAAAACAGCTTATCCAAATAAGCTTGCACCAGACCAGCAATCAATTACACATGGAAAATTAGATCAATTCACATTAATCCATATCATTAAGCTCATGAACAAATAACATTCGGATCCGGATACAAATCAAACAATCAATTCATGCAACACAATCAAATACACAAACACATGGTGGATCTAAAGCACAAGCATGCAAATAAGCTAAAAACAGAGCTAGATCTGAAATTAACCAACCTACAAAGCTGAGGTATGCTTTGGTAATTGTTGATTGAGCTGAAAACAGTAGATCTCGCGCAAAACTTTGAAGATCCGATGCTAAGCTCCACACTCCATGCAAAATAAATGCAAGAACAAGCTCTTGATGCAGAATTTTGGATCCAAAAGCACTTCTAGATCTCAAACCAGATCTGAATCTCCAATAAAACCAGCAAAGAGATGCAAAGAAGCTATGAAAGGAGGTTTAGTTCCAAGATCTACACACCTCAAGGCAAGGTTGTGTGATCTTCAAAGAGGAACTTTGAGTGATTTGGAAAATTGGGAGAGAAAAGTGAGAGAATTGTGAGTGAGAGGAATGAAAATTCAGAAATGAGAGTGAAAAATGAGTGAGAGCCCCTTTGGTTTGGAGGGAAATGGAATAAATATGGTTTAGGTTTGGGGCCCAAAATTTTGGTTTGGGATCCAAAAATATGGCTTGGCATTAGCTTAGAAAGTGATTTGGATTTAGGGTTGGAATGAGGCTTGGATAAATGCTCTAGATCCTTCTCTCAAATTCAAATTAATTTAAATGAATAAAAATCAGAAAATTGGAAAATGGAACCAAAACACACATGCTGAAATTGCTGCTGGAAATTCAAATTTCGCAGCTGTTAACCGGTTAACCATATGCGTTAACCGGTTAACGCATGGAAAATTTGAATTTCCCTCCCTTTGGTGGGAACCTTCAAAAATAGACCTGCACCAACCGTTTCAAGCAAATTTTGATCCATCTTCTCTTTCTAGGGCTCTGAACATGAAACCAGGCTTGTGCAAAATGATCCTGTGAGATTCTTGCCAGATCACCATGCTCTTGATTTTGACTTGCAGATTCAGATTTTCCCAGATGACCGATCATATGCCTTATGCTAGAACATGTGAGTGCTATGCCTCATTTTTCTATGCTAAATGATAAGGATATGGTATAATCATGATGATTATGATATGATAACGATGCTAAACAAGAAGAGGGCAAATTTAGGGTGTTACAGCTGCCCCTATTCAATCAACTGTTAATCTGAAAAGGATGAGAGCAACGGCTATCAGACATTCGAGATAAACTGTGATTGAATACCAAGAAGACCTGAAATTTGCACTCTGACGAAGAATGCAACACTGGGAAATAAACCCAACCAGATGACGCTCTGGGGATAAGGAGGAGAGAAAAAGCAGACGAGCTTCTTCCAAGTTGAGACTGATATCTGAAATACTATCATGCTGACAGACGAGTCTTCGCATGACCTGTGACGCCAGGTACAGAGAGCGGACGAGCCCTTAAGGATCTTCAAAGTAACCTGAGATGGACGAATCTCCTTCACTAATCCTTACGCAGATAAGTGGAATAAGACGGACGAGTCTTCTTCGGATAACCCTTACGCAGGCTCCGGGAATGCATATAAGTCTGTGGGATAGACATGCAATCAAGGTAGACGAACCTTCCTCATATATTATCCGCGGATATATGGTATAAGACAGACGAGTCTTCTGAGCAAACCTGTTACGCCAGGTGCAGCAACCATAATTGGTGCTTGAGACAGACGAGCCTCCTTCGGATTTACCTGTTACACCAGGCCCGGTAACCATTTCGACATTTAATTCCCACTGTCAGGATTTTAAACCTCTTCAATACAGACGAGTATTGGATGATCATCAAGAGAACACAGACGAGTGCCAATAGTCAAAGATACAGACGAGTATCGGACGATGATCTGAGAAACACAGACGAGTGCTTCAGGCGATGATACAGACGAGTATCAGCCACTGGTATAGACGAATACCAGAAATTCAAACACAGACGAGCATTTGAAGTAGTCACAGAGATATCAGGGTAAACAGCAAATCTTCACATTCAGGTGCAAGCTAGCACAGACGAGTGCTGAGGATGATACAGACGAGTATCCAGGCAAAGCAGACGAGCTTCAGAACACAAACGACTTCTGGGGGATAAAAGCAGACGAGCTTCAAACACACACAGACGAGTGCTGGACAGTTGCAGACGAGCAACAACAGAGAATACATATCCAGGCACAGACGAGTGCAGCGAAGGATCCAATACCAAACACAGACGAGTGTTGGAAGGTTGCAGACGAGCAACAGCAAATATCATCTCAGAACACAGACGAGTGTTGAGGAGTTGCGGACGAGCAACAACGGAGGCATCATGACACAGACGAGTGTTGGAAATTGCAGACGAGCAATAATAAGGTAATCACTTCAAAACACAGACGAATGCCGAAAATTGCAGACGAGCAAACAGCAACACAGAGCTAACACAGACGAGTGTTGAAAGATGCAGTCGAGCAGCCATAAAGCAGTGATATGTCCTCGCTGGGGAAACTTGCTTAGGGATAACACATACGAGTGTTGAGGATTGCAGACGAGCAATAAACGAATGCCTGATCGGCAACAAGAGATACAACTCTGCAGGGGAGAAAAAGTCAAGAGGTCTGGATACCCACTCCGACTGAGGTGATGAATACCTGGCTGCATCATCAAATAAACCAACAATAGGGCAAATCTGCTGGGGAATATTTCACGGACGGAGGTGAAAATCAAATATGAACTCTGTGGGAACCAATCATCTTCAGACTTAGCTGGGGAAGCTTCCTGGGCGAATACTCTGACTGGGGAGAGCATCCGATGATTCAAGACTCTGAGGGGATATCAGGCTTTCGGGTACCTGATAGGCAAGGACTCTTACTGGGAACAGAATACGGTTAATTTCATCTCTGATGACGTCAGGCTTTCGAGCACCTGCTGGCTATACTTCACTGGGGAAGAATGGACTGCTACTTCACTGGAGAAGAAGAACCTGCTTGGGCCGCCGCCCATACTTAGCTGGATAAAATCTCTGCCAGAGGTGCCAGGCTTCAGATACCTGTTGGAGAAGAAATCTCTGCTTGGGGAAATACTCTACTGGGGAAGAGTACCTTGCTTGAGAGAATGTGACGCCATCCTGCAACCTGCAACAACAGAAAACACACGTGTGTCCCGGGGATTTGCATGGCGTGATCTGTTCATCCATTATCACCCGACACTCAAAGAGGGTTACAGTTTCCCTGCATGTCAGTTTTCTTTTCAAGATTATCACCATGTTTAGATGCAATGCTATTTTTGCCAAAAATTCAGGACATTTTGTAAACAAAAATAAACACACACAGCTTTCTGACTGAATATTACTTTTATTGAATGGCCTCTGAATAGGCACAGATTTACATCAGGAAGCAACCACCTGGAAAGAGGTAGCCACTATAAAAATTGAGAAAAGAAACTATCCTAATGGCAATGTACATGGCATTCCAAGGAGTTCCATTTCTGCTATGACCTGCATGTCTTCAAAACTCTCCATTCTGCTTTGGCTTTCTGAGAAGACAAGGGGACTGTTTCCTATCCTTCTGATATTGTCAAACCGTACGAAACGATGACGTGGTTCAGATAACTTGGATCACAGTTGTTCGCTTATTCCCTTATTTTGCGTGGATCGCCCTCTCGGGTTTTCAATCCACCGGGATACCCTTTTTTGCCTGAGCTGTCCAATGTGGCTTTTCAACTCAGCGGGTGTACACATTTTTTATATTTATTTCCCTAATTTTTGCCCGAGCTTTTTATTCTGTTTTTAGCTCGCCGGGATGCCCTTTTCTTGCCTGGACTTACATTCTGTTTTTGTGTCCAGCGGGTCTCTTTACGCGAAGTATTTTTTAACTGCGTCCGAGTTGACAGGGGATGGGAAATCCTCTCCATCCATAGTGGTGAGCATCAGCGCTCCTCCTGAGAAGACTCTCTTCACTATGAATGGTCCTTCGTAGTTTGGGGTCCACTTGCCCCTGTTATCTGAACCTGGAGGAACGATCCTCTTCAATACAAGCTCTCCCACTTGATACTCTCGAGTACGTACTCGTTGGTCGAATGCCCGCTTCATTCTCCTCTGATAAAGCTGACCATGACAGATAGCCGCTAATCTCTTTTCCTCAATTAGACATAGCTGATTGTAACGAGCACGCACCCATTCAGCCTCATCCAGCTTGACATCCATCATCACGCGCAGTGAAGGAATCTCTACTTCAACAGGCAGGACTGCTTCCATGCCATACACTAGAGAGAAGGGAGTTGCCCCTGTTGATGTCCTGACCGACGTTCGGTACCCATGCAAAGCAAACGGTAACATCTCATGCCAATCCTTGTAGGTGACAACCATTTTCTGCACAATCTTCTTGATATTCTTGTTAGCTGCCTCTACCGCACCATTCATCTTTGGTCGGTAAGGAGAAGAATTGTGATGCTGTATTTTGAAGTCCCGACATAAGTCTGCCATCATCTTGTTGTTGAGATTAGAACCATTATCAGTAATGATCCTTTCGGGTACTCCATATCTGCATATGATATCTCTTTTCAGAAATCTTGCCACCACTTGACGAGTGACATTGGCATAAGACGCTGCTTCTACCCACTTGGTAAAGTAATCAATCGCGACCAGGATGAAGCGATGACCGTTCGAAGCAGTCGGTTCAATCTTCCCGATCATGTCAATGCCCCACATAGAGAAAGGCCAAGGAGATGACATGACGTTGAGCGGATTTGGAGGAACATGCACTTTATCTGCATATATTTAGCACTTGTGGCATTTACGAGCGAATGAACAACAGTCTGCATCCATTGTCATCCAGTAATACCCTGATCTCAGCAGTTTCTTTGCCATAGCATGCCCTCCTGCATGGGTACCAAAAGATCCTTCATGGACTTCCTGCATCAACAGGCTTGCTTCGTGTCTATCCACGCATCTGAGCAAGACCATGTCGAAGTTCCTCTTGTACAAAACCCCGTCTGTGTTCAAGAAGAAACTAGCAGCAAGTCGTCTCAAGGTCTTCTTGTCTTTGGAAGATGCCCCTGTTGGGTATTCTTGCTTCTCCAGGAACAACTTGATATCAAAATACCAAGGTTTCTCGTCAGACACGGCGTCTACAGAGAAAGCATAAGCTGGAGAGTCAAGCCTGGAGATGTCAATTCTGGGCACAAAGTTCCAACACATGACTTTAATCGACGGAGAGAGAGTGGCCAAAGCATCGGCAAATTGATTTTCATCACGTGGTATGTATTTGAGCTCAACTGTCGTGAAGAATGTCAACAGTTTTCTAGCATAATCCCTGTACGGAACTAGATGCTCTTGATGTGTATACCACTTGCCGGTAATTTGGTTAATGACGAGGGCTGAATCTCCGAATATATCGAGGTTCTTGATCCGAAGATCAATTGCCTCCTCTATTCCCATTATACACGCCTCGTATTCCGCTTCATTGTTGGTGCAGCCAAAAGTAATTCTGGCAGCGAAGGGTAAGTGAACACCTTCAGGAGTAATAAGTACAGCACCAACTCCACGACCATTGATATTGACGGCCCCATCAAACATCAACTTCCATTTGGATTCAGGGTCAGGCCCCTCCTCCGGAAGTGGTTCCTCATAATCGTTTGTTCTGAGGTACATGATGTCCTCATCAGGGAAATCAAATCTCATCGGCTGATAGTCATCCTCAAGAGGTTGCTGAGCAAGGTATTCCGACAATACACTTCCTTTGATGGCCTTCTGAGAAGTGTACTGGATGTCGTATTCAGTTAAAATCATCTGCCATCTAGCAACCCTTCCGGTCAATGCTGGTTTCTCAAAGATGTACTTGACAGGATCCATCTTGGAAATGAGAAGTGTAGTATGGGTCAACATGTACTGCCTCAGTCGGCGAGCAGCCCATACCAAAGCGCAGCAAGTTTTCTCGAGCAGTGAGTATCGGGATTCACAGTCGGTAAACTTTTTGCTGAGGTAATAAATGGCGTACTCTTTTCGACCAGACTCGTCATGTTGGCCGAGCACACACCCCATCGACCCTTCTAGCACGGTCAAGTACATGATTAATGGTCTCCCCTCCACAGGAGGCATCAGAATTGGAGGCTCCTGCAAATATTCCTTTATTTTGTCGAAAGCTCTTTGGCAATCATCATTCCACCTGACCGTCTGCTCCTTTCTTAGCAGTTTGAATATCGGTTCGCACGTGGCGGTTAGGTGAGATATGAACCGAGAAATGTAGTTCAATCTACCTAAGAACCCGCGCACTTCTTTTTCTGTCTTTGGTGCAGGCATATCTTGAATAGCTTTCACTTTAGCAGGATCTACCTCAATTCCTCTTTGACTTACAATGAAACCCAGCAACTTTCCAGAACGCACTCCGAAAGTGCACTTGTTCGGATTCAACCTCAACTTGTACTTGATCAATCTGTCAAACAACTTCTTTAGGTTAACCAAATGCTCCTCTTCGTCCTTGGACTTTGCAATCATATCATCCACATAACATTCGATCTCCTTGTGGATCATGTCATGGAACAACGTGACCATTGCCCGTTGATAAGTTGCCCCTGCGTTCTTCAGACCGAAAGGCATGACCTTATAGCAGAACGTTCCCCACGGGGTAATGAACGTTGTCTTCTCCATGTCTTCCGGCGCCATTTTTATCTGATTATAACCGGAGAATCCATCCATGAAGGAGAACACCGAGAATTGAGCAGTATTGTCAACCAACACGTCAATGTGTGGCAACGGAAAATCATCCTTTGGGCTTGCTCTGTTCAAATCTCGATAGTCAACGCACATCCGGACCTTGCCGTCCTTTTTAGGCACTGGTACAATGTTAGCTACCCAAGGTGGGTAACTAGTCACGGCAAGGAACCCGGCATCCCACTGCTTCTGTACCTCCTCTTTAATCTTCATCGCCATATCCGGGCGAGTTCTTCTCAACTTTTGCTTCACAGGAGGACAGTCTTCTCTCAGAGATAGCTTATGCATCACGATGTCGGTATCCAACCCTGGCATATCTTGATATGACCAAGCAAAGATATCTACATACTCTCTCAGCATACTGATCAGCTCTTGTTTGACGTCGGCCTGCAGATTGGCTCCTATCTTGATTTCTTTCTTTGCATCTTCACTGCCAATGTTGATGGTCTCAATCTCTTCTTGATGAGGCTGAATAACTCGTTCCTCTTGTTTCAACAATCTGACCAACTCTTCAGGGAGGTCACAGTCTTCCTCAACCCCTTCATCAGCTTGGTAGACTGGATTATCAAAGTCATGCATAGTCATAGCAGGAACGTTATCCGTGGAATCCGGATGATCAATACTGCACAAATGATGTGCTTATTCAGAATCTGCTTATTTTGAAAAGAGACGCTAACACAAAGCAAAAAATGAAAAAACACATTGCCATTTTTATATTGTTTTTTGTGAAAAAGTTTAAAAACAAAGAAAGAGAGCACAATTTGTCTGAAAATGTCCTTTTATTTCATGGCAAAAATAACGATGCAATACAAAACATGGTGGCCCAGTACAATGGATCCAAACATCTTGGGCAGAATGCTGGATTTGACAATGCAGTATGCTAATAAAAGGAAACAAAACAATTACTTTGAGAGCCAGGTGACTTGAACAATGTCCTCAGCAGACCAATTTCCTAGCTCCTCGCCGGGTGCACACGGGCGGATCCAATTGTTGTCCCAGTCTCTGCCACTATCCCCGTCTTTGTTCGCCGTACATATTTGATCGCGGTCGAGCGACCCAGCACTTGTGAATGAGATAGCTTTACCACTCCGAGTAGACCCCCCAGGTTGATACCCTAAGCCGAATTTATCACCCTTCTTTTCCACCTCCAGTAGCTTACCCCAGCCCTGGGCATTGCCTGATTGGACGGCCTCTTTTGCTTCCCGGTAGGAATGAATTGACGTGCCTTCGTTGTTTTTCTTCACCGGAGTCAAGATGCTGACATCTGCCTCAAAAGCTTGGCACAAAGTCTCGTGAATTTCTCCGTCCATTTCCACATATTTAAACGTCGACAGGTGGCTGACGAAAATATCTTCTTCCCCGCAAACTGTGATGACCTGGCCATCCACCACATATTTAAGCTTTTGGTGCAGGGTTGAAGTGACGGCTCCAGCTGCGTGTATCCACGGTCTGCCCAACAAGCAACTATACGCAGGCTGGATGTCCATGACATAGAAGACACTCTTGAAGACTTGAGAGCCTATCTTGACAGGCAACTCAACCTCTCCGAAAACGGATCTTCTTGAACCATCGAAAGCTTTAACCACTAGATCACTCGGCGTCAGAATAACCCCATCAATGTTAAGCTTCATCAGCGCCTTCTTCGGGAGCACATTCAAAGAAGAGCCTGTGTCTACAAGGACGTGAGACAGCACAGCACCCTTGCATTCCATCGTGATATACAGTGCTTTATTGTGATTCCTTCCCTCCGAAGTGAGATCTCGGTCAGTGAAGCCTAAGCCATGGCTAGCATTAACACTTCCAACAACAGCTTCGAGTTGATTGACAGTGATCTCTTGAGGAACATAGGCCATTTGAAGCACTTTCAGTAAAGCTTCTCTATGCGCGGGAGAGCACATCAACAGTGACAAGATAGAAATCTTTGAAGGCGTCTGGTTCAGTTGATCAACCACCTTATAGTCACTCCTTTTGATGATCTTCATGAACTCCTCTACCTCCTTTTCAAATGTCCCCTGCCCAGCCACAGGAGTATCTGACTCATCATTCGCGGTCTGCTTTCCTTTGTCTTTGGACGAAGCTTCGGCCTCGGGATCCTTTCTCAATGCAGGGGGAGCAAATAAACGGCCACTTCGAGTAAATCCCCCAACACCTCCCACATTTTCAATAGTCGGGTCAGCAACAGGTCTACTTTCCATCTTCTGTCCCGCCACATAGACATCAGAACCATAATGCCACGGAATGGCTCTATCATCGGTGTACGGCACTGGCCCAGGTACAGTTATAGTCACAGGACTAATCTGAGGAGTGTAAACAGTAACTGGCTCTTGTCTGACGGGCATGTCAGCTTCATTGTAGAAGATAGTAATGGTTGACACATCATCAGCCTTTTCATTACTAATCTTGCTAAATTGTAGAGACCCAACATCAATCAACTCTTGCAAACCCGTCTTCAATTTCTCGCAGCCATTCGCAACACTTATACAGTCTTCACAATCGAGAGAACAACCAGGAAACACTTGACCTTTCAACAGTCTCTCTTTCACCACCTTCAACGGCGTCTTGACTTCATCAATTCTCAGTACCAAACTCAACTTGTCATCACTCTCAACAGCGTTAACTCTTGCCCCTCCATGATTAGGTATAGGGTTCGAGTTGATATTCGGTGGTGGCGCAAAGTTGATTGCCTTTGAATCCACGAGATCTTGAACTTTGTGATGTAGCGCCCTGCACTTCTCGGTTGAGTGCCTGGGTGCCCCTGAATGAAAAGCGCATCGCGCGCTGACGTCATAACCAGCTGGAAGCTCTCCAGGAGGTGGTGGTGCCAAAGTCCTTAATTGAATAAGGTTCAAGTCTAGTAGTCTCGGCAACAAGGCAGCATATGTCATCGGAATAGCTTCAATCACCCTGTTAGCAGGACGAGCCTGCCTTGGCTGATAAGGCCTTTGCTGGTAGTTGGCTCTGGGTTGTTGTTGTTGTTGTGGTTGTTGTGGTGGAGGTAGCATCTGTTGTACGGGAGCTGCAGGAATAGTGACAGCAGCCACATGTTCATAAGGTCTTCTGTAACCACGACCCTGGCTTCGGCCGAATACAGCATTGGTCTCTCCTTCTCGTCTTCTTGGAGGTCCGCTAAAAGCTTTCCTCGCCCCATTTGAACTACTAGCACCGGGGTCTTGTATCTTCCCCATTTTCAACAGTGTTTCAACCCTTTCTCCCGCAATGACAATATCGTTGAACTTTGTAGCAGAACTTGACGCCAATCTTTCAAGAAATACTCCCTGGAGGGTACCCATAAACATATCGGCCATTTCATTCTCTAACAAGGGTGGCTGCACCCTGGCAGCTAGCTGACGCCACCTCTGGGCGTATTCTTTGAAGCCTTCTTTTGCTGTCTGAGCCATATGTTGCAACTGGGTGCGATTCGGAGCCATGTCCATATTATATTGGTATTGCTTCACGAAGGCCTCAGCGAGATCCTTCCAGCTCTTGACATTGACCCTGCTGAGCTTCATGTACCACTCAAGGGAAGCTCCCACCAAGCTGTCCTGAAAGTAATACATCCACAGTTTTTCATCGTCTGTATGAGCGACGATTCTTCCCACATATGATTGCAGATGGGTCTTTGGGCAAGCAGTGCCGTTATACTTCTCGAAAGTAGGAACTTTGAATTTGTACGGGATTCTGACTCCCGGAACCAAACCCAAGTCTGTTATATCGAATCCCAAAGAACTTTGGGACTGAATAGCCTTAATTTGCTCGGCCATCTCTTCGAATCTCTTGTTCATTTCGACCCCTTGACCCTCGGTCTCATCAAGTAAAGTGAACTGGTCCTCCTGGTGGTCCACATGAATGTTATGCATCCCGTCATTGACTACGGTCGCCCCTGGTTGTATAACATGAGGTCCACCCTGACGTGCGCCCGCACCGGTATGATTACCAACATTTGCAGCAGCAGCAGCGTTCCGGTTCTGATTTTCAACCAACTCTCGCAGCCGTTCTTGATTCTGCCCCATGCCGGTCATTAACGTCATGAAGTTATCCATTCTCTGCCTTAGGTCTGCCAAATCTGCCTGCATCTGATCCATGGCTCTCTCTCTGTTAATCTTGGTTGGGTATCTGTGCACTGCTGGTTGTTCTCGAACCTTTCGAGGAGCTATAGTGCCTGAGACACAAAATACGTTAGTAATTGATGCAACACCTGCAAAACAGACAAACAGGTTATATGCAATGCAATGTAACTGTTCATGTTCCCAATTTTAAACATTTGGCATGCCCCAGTTCTGGTATCTATCTCGGCAATCACTTTCAGTGTTTAGCTTTCAAACTTTCTCTTTGATAAGTGTTCAGACGTTAGTAGTATCCAGACAAACGAGTCTTGCACATTCAAAACGATAACTTGCACATTAATACTGAATATGGACAAACCACTATAGGCTAAAAGTCAGAATACGTCCAAGAGTATTCCCTGAAGGGTTACAAATCAGTACATAAAGACAAAGGAAATGAAAGCAAAACCCCTACAACAAGCCTGTAGGTAGTCTGAAAAATAAACTAAGCTAAGGACCCCGACTCTGCCACCTCTGCCCTGCTCTTCTTGACACCTGCTCTCAGCTTGAGCTCTTCGATCTCTTTCCTGGCTTCCTCCAGAGCTAATTGGCTTTGGACTAGCTGTTGGGTCCTCTCCCTCCGGATGGCGTGGGCTTGCTCCACTTCCTCCTTCTTAAAAGCCATCTGAACTTCAAAGAACTCTTCCTTCTCTTTGAATTTCTTTTGCTCTTCCTCCCTTTGGCCTTTCAGCCAAACAATGGACTGTCGAGCACTCCTGAGAGTCTTTAAAGTCTCCTTGTGCTTGGCTTCTCTTTGCGCTTCCATCATACCCAATCGGTGGAAATGGGCTTCTCTTCCGGCAAAATCCTTCTCTTTGTTTTCCAAGGAGGACTGGAGCTTTTGCAGTTTATCTTCAGCTTCCTTCTTGGCTCCATTGGCCTGGTGGTATAAGCTTACCATCTCAACATTCTCTACTCTGACCGCATGCAGCTGAGCTTCTAGCTTCTTGTACTCCTCCAAGGAAACCGTACTGCTCGGACCTGGTACTTCTCGAGGATAAAGTGGAGCTTCGACTGAAAAAGGCATGAGAACTGACTCGATATGTCTTTGCAACCATTCAACGTATGGTGGATATGCTTTGGGATCAACTCGGCCGAAGTCCTTCTTCCCTTTCCTTTTCTTGTGATCCCAGGATTGAACTGCTTGTTGGACTAGCTCTCTGTTTCCATCAACAGGAAAATACAAAGATTCAGCAAACATTTCCATCTGAGGAGGATCCTTCAAAGGGTAGCCAAACTGCCTTCTGGCTAATGTCGGGTAGTAACTGATGACACCTTTCCTTCCCAGCAAAGGTACTCCGGCAAACCTTCCGCAGCTAACCATCACCTCTTTTCCTAGCAAATCCCTGTCATAACCCCAAGCGATGTCTTCTTCAGTCAATCCCATCAGTCTTCTGGACCATCTCCATTCGTCTCGTATATCCTTGAAGGCACCTGATTTAGGCAACTGTCTAGCGAACCATTCAGCAAACAAAGGAGCACAGCAGACCACTGGACCACCTCTACCTTTCTCGTTTCTGTAATGGACACTAAAATAAAAGTCACCCAATAAAGTAGGCACCGGATTGCCTTTTGCGAAGATTGAGATCACTTCTAAGCTGACAAACTCTTTCTCTCCGGGAAACAAGCTAGACCCATATACCATCAATGCAAGCAAAGCTCCAAAGTCGCTCCACCTAGCCTCTGTAGCATACTTCTCAGCCTCTGGAATAAGCACACTCCATGGTAGACCTCTGCCTTTACTCTCTTGCAAAGCCTTTCTGACTGAAGCAACTGGCAACCTCCAAACCTTGGCTATGTCTTCATCTCTGAGCACAACCTCTGACCCGTAGAACGGCAATGTCTCTCTGATCGGGATACTCAGCATGCTGGAGATCTCTTCTAATGTCGGAGCTAAGATGTAACCTGGAAGAATAAAACAACGCAGCAGGGGATCATAAAATTGCAACAAGGTATGCAAGCTGTCCTTTTGGTCTGTAGTAGGCTTGTCCACAAACTTCAGTATCTGGCCATATCTTTTCTTGAAATTTCCTAAGACTTGATCATTCATCAGACCTGCTAACCTCTGAACACTTTTGACTTCCGGCTGAAGAAAGGTGTAATGCACATTCTTTTTTCTCGGATCGCTTTTAATTTCTGCCATGGAGATAAGAATACCAGAACCGGGAACAGATGTGAGTAATGACCTGAAAAAATGGGAAACATAAACAGTTAATGAAAAGAATGATGCAAATGTAATGCAATGCAAGCATATGACCAACGGGGACCATCTGAACTGGCACACTGACAAGGGCCCCTCGGAACAACTGGCAAACTCAACAGTTCACTGAGTCACCCCCTCTGGTAATCACAACCCTCTGATAGAAGATCTCAGACCCACAGTATCAAGAAATCCAGAATTCCAGGATCATAACCTCGGAACCATAGAATCAATAGAACCACCGGTCATATTCACAGGACCAAAGATCATAACTGAACAGATGAGTGTATGTTGAGGTCATGGGTTCCTGCACACCTGTACACACCCCCCAATCTCACGGGTAAAAGGCTCCGGGTCAGACATCACGGACTCTCAAAGCCACATAGCAATAATACTGTCACCATCTCCGAGAAATGGCTCATGACCAAATCAGGGAATCGGTTAGGCATTATGTACTATGCAGGGAGGCCTCAGCTGAGTCCGGGAAAAACAAGCATCCCTTATAAGTCCCTAGCTTCAAGCGCTGAAATCAAGAAACAATAGTACATTCAGCCCGTAGGATACAGTACTAATGTCATATGACCAGATGCTTTAACTGAGTTCTTATAAGAGAACCAGGCCATCCTATGCGAGTTCCCAGTGGACCCTCGGGTGCGAATGGGTTTGCCACAAAATGTGGTCTGCCACTGTCACCACTGGAGAAGGTTGTTTCCACAAAGGTTCTCAATGATCGGTCCCCAACTGCACATAACTGTCAGGGTTATGTAATGAGAGAGGAAGATCCCCAAATCAAGACATTTCCAAGACAATCGCAACCTGGGTGTGGAACTCACTACTACCCCCATGACAAGATCTCATGAGGCCAAAGTGGAACCACTCTAAGTCCTATGGTGCACTCAAGCCGGGTACTTGGCTCATATCTCTCAAGAACCAGTAACTCCCATCCCACCAAAGGAAACCAGTCCAGACAGTCCAGTATGATATATGATGCAGAAAATAAATACTGAAAACTGTAAATAAAGCTGTAAATAAAGCTGTAAATAAAGCAATAAACAAACAGCAATATAATACAACAAGCCACATCAAACAAACATCACCCAATGAAACAGCAACACACAAGCGCTAGGAGAGACTCACAGGGGAACCAGAGACCATCTAGTATCATATCCCCAGCAGAGTCGCCAGCTGTCGCTCCCGGGATTTCCATCCTGGTACAAACGCGAAAATGGCGCGGAAAAAGGTAGAGTCGCCAGCCATGCATTTTTATCCCGAATAGAGGGAATGGTAATGCTGCACAAACCAGAAGAAAAAAAGAGAAAGGACACAGGTCCTGCGAACCAAAGAGACTGAGTTCGGGAGTCGGTTACGACCTGGGAAGGTATTAGCACCCAGATCGTCCGCCGTACCCGACGGGATCCACGCTTGCAAAAGAAAACTGTTTCAAAGGGTGAGGGTATGAAAAATGCAGCAAAGAAATGAATATGAAAAGAAACTGGAACTGGAAAAGAACTGAATAAGAAAGCAAAAGGAAAAATGTAGGGAAAATAAAGATTGTGCTCGAACGGGCCCTACCCCGCTGCCTACGTACCTCATCAGGATAATGAGGATCAGAGACGCCATAGTTCCCCTAACTAGGGGTACTAAAAGGAAATTGCTTGTGAATTAAGGCTTGAACTGCTTATGCCATTGCTCAGGTGTTGCAGACTCGGACGACGAGTGCGTAACCGTCTTGCAAAATGACAAGTAGGAGCAAGTTCGCGTACGGAGCGAAGGAGATGAGAAAAGAATTCCCGAAGGAAAGACGCTTATTGTTTGTTTTGTGTTTTTTAGAAGCTTTTATGAGTGTGTCACAAGGAAGTGAACTCAAACTCTCACCAATGGAATGTGCACTTGTCACTACATTCCAAGATGGAATAATAGAACAAGCACACTCAAGTAAGGAGAAGATCCCCAAAACTTGAACCCAAAGATTAGGGCTTAGGCTCACTAACTTGCTTAATTATTAAGTGTTTTTTTGGTTATTTACATGAAGAAGTGTTTTTTATGCTTTTCTTTATGAAGAAGATACCTTGATCAGACTTGTGCATCACAAGGTAAACATGTACTATCCCAAGATGGGAAGACTACAAGCATACCTCATGGAATAAGGCTATGGATCAATGCATCACTTCACATTTATTAAAGTGTTTTCTTTTTAAGAGTTATGAGATGAGAAGAGAAGAAGAACCAAAAGATCTCAAAGGAAAAATTCTAAAGGGGGACTAAAATAATCCTAAGTATTCACATGCATGGAAGTCCTAAGAGTTAGTGAGGTTTCTACCCTAATGAAGAAGGAAGAAGATAGAAAAAGAGAAAAGGAAACTAGAAAGGGGAAAGAGAACCACATGATGGCACAAAGCACATCAAACACCACAAAGAAAAAACAAAGCAAAAGAGGAAAGATGAAAAGTTGAAATGTGGATAAACATCCACACTTCTCTTACCATGAGCCCCTGAAATGTTAGCAAAAATCCAGCAAATTGACCAACACAATCATGGAATTAATCATGCTCAAAGGTTCTTGTAAACAAGAAACAAACAACATGCCAAGCATTGCAAATACACGACTTACGCGTCGAAAACATGAAAGCATACATCAACCAGCAAGCAAATCACCCTAAAAAATCATGCTTAATGATCATGCAATGATCCAAGGCAATTAGAACAAGCAAAGGGATCAAACAAGCTCAAAACAACACTAAAAAGCCATTCTGCTTCAGTGTTAACCGGTTAACCAAATGCGTTAACCGGTTAACCAGCTCAAACCTGCACAAAATACGCATGAAACAGGTGCGTTAACCGGTTAACCATATACGTTAACCGGTTAACACTGATAAAACAGCAACAAATCCTGCAGAAAACAGCAACTCAAAACAGCTTATCCAAATAAGCTTGCACCAGACCAGCAATCAATTACACATGGAAAATTAGATCAATTCACATTAATCCATATCATTAAGCTCATGAACAAATAACATTCGGATCCGGATACAAATCAAACAATCAATTCATGCAACACAATCAAATACACAAACACATGGTGGATCTAAAGCACAAGCATGCAAATAAGCTAAAAACAGAGCTAGATCTGAAATTAACCAACCTACAAAGCTGAGGTATGCTTTGGTAATTGTTGATTGAGCTGAAAACAGTAGATCTCGCGCAAAACTTTGAAGATCCGATGCTAAGCTCCACACTCCATGCAAAATAAATGCAAGAACAAGCTCTTGATGCAGAATTTTGGATCCAAAAGCACTTCTAGATCTCAAACCAGATCTGAATCTCCAATAAAACCAGCAAAGAGATGCAAAGAAGCTATGAAAGGAGGTTTAGTTCCAAGATCTACACACCTCAAGGCAAGGTTGTGTGATCTTCAAAGAGGAACTTTGAGTGATTTGGAAAATTGGGAGAGAAAAGTGAGAGAATTGTGAGTGAGAGGAATGAAAATTCATAAATGAGAGTGAAAAATGAGTGAGAGCCCCTTTGGTTTGGAGGGAAATGGAATAAATATGGTTTAGGTTTGGGGCCCAAAATTTTGGTTTGGGATCCAAAAATATGGCTTGGCATTAGCTTAGAAAGTGATTTGGATTTAGGGTTGGAATGAGGCTTGGATAAATGCTCTAGATCCTTCTCTCAAATTCAAATTAATTTAAATGAATAAAAATCAGAAAATTGGAAAATGGAACCAAAACACACATGCTGAAATTGCTGCTGGAAATTCAAATTTCGCAGCTGTTAACCGGTTAACCATATGCGTTAACCGGTTAACGCATGGAAAATTTGAATTTCCCTCCCTTTGGTGGGAACCTTCAAAAATAGACCTGCACCAACCGTTTCAAGCAAATTTTGATCCATCTTCTCTTTCTAGGGCTCTGAACATGAAACCAGGCTTGTGCAAAATGATCCTGTGAGATTCTTGCCAGATCACCATGCTCTTGATTTTGACTTGCAGATTCAGATTTTCCCAGATGACCGATCATATGCCTTATGCTAGAACATGTGAGTGCTATGCCTCATTTTTCTATGCTAAATGATAAGGATATGGTATGCTCATGATGATTATGATATGATAACGATGCTAAACAAGAAGAGGGCAAATTTGGGGTGTTACACTCGCTTCGAATCTTGTTAATGGTTAGAAATAAATTCCATTTGAGGGTGGGGTTGGGTTTAGAATGGAGAGAGGAAGTGATCTGGAGATTTAGAGCTCCAGAAATGACCTAGAAAGTGAGATTTAAATTCTCAGGGAGGGTTGTCACCGGAGAAGACGACCGGAGCTCTTCTCCGATGACCTGAATGTAATTAGGGCTTAATCTGGGATTAGGGCAAAGTTTGAATCTGGGCCATGCGATTGATCCTTCCCGCGCGTGTTTGTGTGGCCTGGATCTCATGATTAGTTTTAATTTAGGTTTATTTATTTAATTAATCTGGATTAATGAAGTTTGAACCCGGGCCCTTGGATGTGGCGCCAAGTCAATGGTCCCAAGCCCAGATTCAATCTGGACTCTTCATCCTGCATACTTCTCATATTTTAATTTTAATTTCATTTTCTTTTCATTTAATTTGCACGAATTATTTAAAATAGTAAAATACATTTAAAAATTCTGAAAATTTTTGTCAAGCATTTCATTATTTTTCAGAACCCAAAAATATTTTTATTTTTATTTTTTGCATTAAAAATCATTTTTAAATCATTTAAATTTTTATTTTTAATTAGTTAATGGAAATTAATTAATTAAAAATGCATTTAGGTATTTAAAAATCACAAAAAAAATCACATTGCATCTTAAAACATTTAGAAACATTATCAAACTCTCAAAGCAAATTTCTTTTTGGTTTTTGATGCCTTTTGGTCATTTTCATTGGAATTAAATTCATTTTAAGGCAATATTTTTGTTCAAACTTGGAAAAATCCATTCTGCCTAACCATTGAGAGTTTGATGTTGGTTCTTCTTGTATTGCATCCTTCCTGGCATGTAGTTTGTAGGATAAATTTGGTTTGAATTGATCTTCTATTTTCAATTTGTTTTGCATTTTTCATGATGAGGTACCTTAAAACCCTAATTGACTTGAGAAATTCATAACTTTCACTAGGTTAAGAGTTAGGTCCCCTCCTTTGGGCATTGAACTTGTGTAGGTTTAGGGTTCCTTTGATCCCATTTTCAATTTTTTGTCATGTCATTTGCTTCTGATTTTGAATTTTGCTTTGTGTGTTGATCATAAACCTTAATTTGTGTCTTCCTTTTCTCATTTGCTTGTGTTCAATGATTTGCCATGACATTTTGTGCATCCACATGATTCATAATACATCTTAGGACATATTAGAATCATGTTTGATCATTGCATCTTTCATTTTCCATGTTATATGTTCATATCATTTCATAAACTTTCATGAACTTCCATGGTTCAAGCATGCTTCATCTGCATCCATATGCTTGTTGGATCACTCTCATCTCTTGTCATGTGTTTGCATCATCTCTTAGCATCATTAACATCATGTTTATGCTTCTGGTTTTGGGTTGAACCATGGCATTTCATCTCATTTTCATTGCACTTCATTTCTTTTGCTAACTTTTCAGGTGGTAAGTTGTTTTGAGAAGTGAATTTGCCTTCACTTCTCACAATCTCTTCTCATATCTTTTATGCATCATTGCTGCATTTTATCTTGTGTATTAGATCGAGCTTGCTCATTCATGTTCTTTCCTTCTTTATTCCTTCAAGCAACTTATCTTCTTAAGTGAAGTAAGTTGTCTTGTTTCTTCTGCTTCATTCTCCTTTCATCTGCTTCTTTCCTGGTGGCTCTTTGAAGATTCTTTCCCTCTTAAGCCTCACAAACCCTAGGATCTCCAAGCATGATAACAATTAGGGTTTGATTAGTCCCCCATTTAGCTTTTACCTTTGTGTCATCTTTGAGTCTTCTCTTCTCACCTCATAATCAAGGACTAAACCCTAAAGGTTTTAAGGCTTTGTGATTAAGCTTATGCCTGCATCCTTCTATTAGGATGGAGTGTATAACTTTAATCCTAAGTGTTAAACCCTTAATGTGTTTAAATCCTTTAATCAATCCATCTAAAAATCATCAAGATATCAAACTTGTAACTTGGGCCTTGCATTTGGGTTCTAATTCTTCCTTAACTGGTTAAGAAGGACTAACCCTAGTGTTAATGGACAAGTCCCCCTCAAGTTGTCTTACAAATCATAAAAATCACTTCTTCATCTTATCATTAATTAAAATCCATTTAATAAAGGCTTTGTTTTGTCATGAGGTTAATCCCTAGTCATGGATTAAGTTGAGGAGCCTTCCTCAACTTAAATGTTCTCATCTATTATCCTTCTATTAGGATGGTGTAATGAGTCCATTAAATCTTTGATTATGGCTTAAACTCATTACTTAACACTAAACAAAAAACTCCAAAAACATCTAAATAATCACAAGTAGGTTAATGATCTTAATCCTACATTATGGTGACTAAGTGTGAAGTGCTTACTTCATACTTAAGGTATTCTCATTACCCCTAATCAGAGGGAGGATGTGATGAGTTCACTAACCCTTGGTTTAGGCTTAAGCTCATTTTCTTATGACAAACTCCAAAAGTAATAAAAGATTGAAAACTCAAAAAAACAAACAATAATCGTCTCCTCCGGGATTCTTTTCTCACCTCATTCACTCACAAACGAGAACTTGCTTCTTCCGTCTAATGCAAGACAGTTAGCACCTGAGCCAGACGGGTCATACACTTGAGCATAGACAAGCAAGCAGTTCACAAGTCAATTTACCTTTCAGTCTCTTTGAGTCGAACTACGGTGTTCTGACTTCCTCATTGCACGAGAGGATACGTAGGCATGACTTAACAGTTATCGAACAAAAGTCTCTGTATATTCCCCCTCTTTCCAGCATTATTTTTTAAGCCTCATAGTCTTGAGCAATTCATTCTTGTTCTCACACTGACACTTCTCTTATACACTTCACTTTTCTTTTACACTGACACTTGCATTCTTTTCCAGCTTTGATACACGAATTGCACTAACACTACCCCTTTAAAACACAAATCTTTTAAGCGTGGATCCCGTCGAGTACGACGGACAATCTGGGTGCTAATACCTTCCCAGGTTGTAACCAACCTCCTTTCTCAGTCTCTCTGGTTCGCAACCGTCTTATCCATCTTTTTCCTAGGTTTATGCAGCATTACCTTTCCTCCGGGATAAAAATGCCTAGATGGCGACTCTTGTCTTCTGAGTTCACCCTTGTGTGTTCTCTCTCCTTTCGCTGACCGTTCGCGTCTGTACCCCTCTTGGCCCCGTGTCATTTGGTGGGAGCGACATAAGCCAAAGAAGGCTAAGAAAGTGAAAAATGTAAAGGGAACCAAAAAGTTCAAATAAAAGCAAACAGAAATCACTCAAAGTTCACAAGCTTTTCAACCTACTCAAGAATAGTTTTATTTTGACTTAAGTTGTTTATGAATTATTTTGGTTGTATTGTATGGTTGTATTTATGACTTAAGTAGTTTATGATCGTATTTTATGATTTAAGTAGTTTCATTTTGACTCAAGTTGTGTCTTGACTTTTATTTTGGTTGTTCAAATATTAATGTTCAAACAAGGTTAGTGTTAAGTATTTTGGTTGTTATATACTATGAGAACAAAAGTTGTCTCTGCATTCCATATCTATGTTTTGATGACAACAATGGAGTATTTATGAAAGAACCATTTTATATTCTAATGTTTGTTAAAGTGCAGATCATGAATATTTTATACATTAAGATAAAACAAACATTATGAATGAGTACGCAAATTCTATTATGCGAAGTTACTACGTGAAACATTAGTTGCAAGCGTGTTGGAGAAGAAAGTGTGCTTCTGAATCTGAACACAATCAGAAAGATCCAAAGATGAGGATGTAGTGTTGGCAATGCTCTTGTGGATGTTGTTCTGAACGGGGTTCTGATCAGATAGCGAAGCGAAGCTTTTGAAATTAATCTTCTAATGAACTAAGTTCTGAAGACTCTGATGATTTGAAGTTTTTAAGACTTAATGTCTGAATACCAAGTTCCTAAAAGATTCTGAAGACTTACAAGTTCTAAAAGATTAAGATTCTGAAGACTCTAAAGACAACGTTCTATATGAACAAAGTTCTGAAGACTCTAAGATTTAAAGTTCTGAATAGTGGTTCTGAAGAACAAAGTGTTGAAGACTCTGAAGACAATGTTCTATGTGAAAAAAGTTCTGAAAACTCTAAGACTTGAAGTTCGAAAGACCATGGGTTTCAAGCCAAGTGTTGAAGTCCTGAATAACATAGTTCTGTATGAATATGTTTTGAAGACTAAAGACTTAGGTTCTCTGAATACCCAAGTATCATTGTCTCTAACTCATATTTCATTCATTGATTTATAATTAGAAGCCTCTAAAGTTTAGATAACATTGTTACCATTGGAAAAGATAGTACACAGTACGATAATGCTTTATCCCAATACCTTTCTACTAGAATTGTGGAAAACGACAACACGTGGATGTACTATTTTACTCCTTGTGCAACGGAATCCTTAGTATCTGAATTGGGCTGTAACGGATCTTTTATGTTTGGCTATAAAAGGAAAACATCACATGCTTTGTGATGTTGTTGGCTCATAATGGAAGCACAACCAATGTGTTGGTTCCAAATAGGAAACACAACCACATGTGTTAATGTTGTTGACTCCTATCTAATTCAAACAACCAACTACACTCTTAAATGTTGTTAATTTTGATTAGGAACTCAGCCTGGTTGATTATCCACAAACTGAATATTCTTTTATATAAAGTAATCAAGGATACAACCCATTTTGATTTGTTTGTTGATGTTGATTGATATAACCGAAAGGTTTCTAAACACATATACAACCAAGTTGTCAAATGGTCTTTGAACCAAGATGTTGATGTTGTCATACAATCACATAAGGTTGATGATAAACAAAGATAACATTGGAACAAGCCACAGAGAGTCTACCTGAATATGAAACTCTTCTAGTTGATTACTCTTTGACAATAATCTACTAAAAGCAGAGAGATATTGAATTCACAATGTTCTTAACTTCATATGATGCAGAAGAATTGAAAAGTCACAGAAGACAATGAAGATGATCATGGAAGCTTCAACAATAAATCAACTACTGAAGTGATCATTGGATTGAAGAAGAAGATGGGTTGCTTCCCTGAAATGTTCTTATGTGAATCAAGACTAAGAAGTCATTATTGTGCCTCAACGAAGATCAAGTTAGCAGAGCTTTTGAAGAAGAAAGATACTTCAACCTTCAAGTGCTCAATGAAGAACAGACTTGGAAAAGAAGAAGACCACACAATGGAGCAAGAATAAAATGTAATATTCTTAGTGTGTATTAGGTTCTTCTAATGTACTTAAGTGAGTTTACAATCTGCTTATTAAGAAGCACAACATTTGTAAACAAACTTTTCCCTACAGGACCTGGTGAAGGCCAGAACTTTAGGAAGGAACGGAAATTAGTGGTAGCCAAGAGTGAAAAGCTCAATTCAATCTCCCATTTCTTGTGTTTTTCTCACAAATTCAATTGGTATCAAAGCTCCGGTTCTGTTATTGATGGATATCAAACACTTAATAGTGTCAGATAAAGATCCATTGTTGTATGTTGAAAACACCTGAGGTGAATCCACTTACAATTTCAGTCTCATCAGTTGATGATATTAAGAGGATACTGAATTATAGCCAGATGGATTACATTTGAGCAATTCACTGATTTGGTGGAATCAGCTGACAAGATAGATTCTTCAGATAAGGTTATATATCTGATTAATGCTTATCTTAAATATGATTGGTTGATCAATTTATTTTTCTCAAAGAATCAAATCATCAGAAAACAAGAGCTCTTGTTTGTTGAAGATTATTTCTAAATGAGTATGGGAGTTTTCAAGAAACAGAATAGCCCAAAACCCTTACTTTCTCATATTAAGCTCATTGGAAGTTTTTCTGAAGTGAAAAGGATGATTGTTAAAGTATGATTTCGATTCATAAAGAACCTCATGTTGAAGTTTGCAGAAGAAGTCAGAAATCATAAACAGAGGATGTCAAACTCTGAAAATGATTTTTGTCAGAACGTCCAAGACCTAATTGCTTCAACAGTTAGAAGACTCAATGCAGATTGAATAAGTTTTTCCTTCGCTATGCTTCTAAGTAATACTTTGTATATTCAAAAGAAGAAAGCTTAGTGGTTCCTCGAGAACTTCATTAATGGAGTATTTTGAGAACTTGATGGAAGTAACTCTGACAGTTAAAGTTTTGTTAAATTGGGTCTCTATCTCAATTGAATAAAATAAAATTGTTCGGGATGTTATCCAACACTCTACTCAGAAATTCACGATGAATGGATTCTGGAATCAGAGATGCTGGGACAGGAATCATCTGTTTTGAGTTGAAAGAATTCAAATCACTAATATTATTCACCTTGAAGAAATCAGTAGATATTCTTTTCAAAATTAGATATGTTATCAATCTTTGTTGAACTAACTATGATCAAGTTAACTCAGTATTGTAAGAACAAGGTTATCACTCAAACTTATCTAAGATATCAACTAATTCTCCCTAGCACATAACCCCTTAAAAGTTATATTCAAGATAATGGAATTATTGATATTCTGATATTCAGTCTCTTGTCAAGAAGTTATTGATAAAAGGATGAATGTTATGATGTTAAGGAAGCTGCAAGATAAACCTTTAGAGGTTCTAGTTTTGTTTTGATCTGAAGACTAGTTTTGATCGTCAAGCTCGGAGTCAACATTCAGAAGAAGAAGAAGAAGAAGAAGAAGAAGAAGAAGAACCTTCAGAACCTGGATGAAGAAAAGATTATCAGAAGCTCTACAAAGAAGATGCTCAAGTCAGAAGTCTGAATCAAAATTAGAAAGAAATCACTCAGATAAATAATCAACATGAAGATCCTCCAAACTTCAAGGTATGATTCCTTTTATCCTGTTTGACTATCTAATATAATACCTCTACATGTTAGGAGATATACTAATCAGAAGTTTAATAGATGTTAGTGCTAATCTAGTTGTGATTTTTTTCGGTCAATGAAAATTTTATAATTAGAATAATTATCTCTCCATAGAGACAATCTTTTGGATTGATTCTCTAGAATGTGCTCACACAGGTTGTGACATCAGTCATAATTATGGATCTTATATGATTATAAGAGATCACATGGAGAACATAAACTTTCATGAGAATGAGCCGAAAAATTGAGTACGAATAATGAATGACATAAGCAAGATATAGGAATTTCTAAGAGATCAAGCAGTTATGTTCTTAATCTTTTTCTTGAGTCAGTATTTGTGTTGTTAATAATGGATGCTCGTTTACTCAAGTGTATATTTTTGCATTATGTTAGTACGTTCAAATCTTCAAGTATCACAACACGCCATTTCCTTCCATTGAAATTCTTGTTTTTTACTATGTTCTTGATCTAAGTCTATCTCTCAATCTGCTATGGCATTTATCACTTCTCTGGGTGTATATAAGTCACACTTTTTCATGATGTGTTTTTCAATTTTATTCATTCCCTTCCAGACACATCTAAGCTTGTTCAAATTTGAGTCACCATGCCCCGAACCTTTTATGCAAATGAAGATCTTCTTGAACTTATTCTTGAATAGCAAGTTGAGGAGCTACCTGTTGAAAGTTCTATGTATAGCAGTTTCATTGATGTTACTCTCTCTCTCTATAAAGGCTGGAACAGGTATTTCAACATTCTCAACAAACCAGTGTACGTTAATATGCTCAAGTATTTTTGGTTGAATGCTTGGGTCGACTGTGAAACTGGTACCATCAAGCCCTATGTTTTCAAAATTCCCATTCAGATAACCCTCTTCTTCATTGTTGTCTCTACTTGATGTGAGGACCGAGGAGTCATGGTTGATTATGTCAAATATAGTTTCGTTATGCCGGAGAAATTTATTTCTCTTCATGATGTATCTTCAGGTTATCAACTCATCAACCCAGAAAATCTCCTACATATGCCCAAAGGTTGGTACAAGCTTGAGTTGTCCAATTTTCTTCCCAAAGGAGAAAATAGGGATCTTCTGAGATATGATGATCAAGCTTTCATATATCTGTTTATGAGTGACAACAAGGTGAATATACCCAAATCCATCTTCCATTGCCTCTGGAATCCCATCATGGAATATAGGTCTCGTCATAATTCCTACATTCCTTATGCCAGAGTATTGTCTGAAGTCTTCTTCAGAGATGGAATCATGGATATGTCCAAGACGATGCTAGAAGCAGAAGGACTTGAAATTTTTTTTGAAAACTTCTTGTTGAAGACCACTCGTGGTTTCTTCATAGTCTAGAAGATCTGGATCATCTTGGCTTATCGAGTCTGTCATTGTTTGTTGTATTTTCATTTCTATCTTTGTTTGTCAAATCGTGTTTGTTGTTATTTGTTATATTTTGTTCTTCATCAATGCAATTTGTTTTCAGTTATGAATTTCTTATTATCTTGAGAATGCTTAATCCGATATTGTCAAATAATTATGTATAGCTCAAACTTGAAAATCTCAAACCTGAGAATTTTCAATTCTTGCACAATATAACTTATCAATATACATGTGAATTTAATCAGATTCATTATCATATTAACTAGCTTAAACTGCTAAGATGCTCTAACTTTTTGATGATTTCAAAAAAGGGGAGAAATAGAAATATGATTTTGATAATAACCTAAATAATGCAAACTCAAACAAATCAAATGATATAAACTATTTATCACTAAAGTTTGATGTTTGATGTTTATCCAAGGAACTTAACAAGTTCACTAGGCATTCTTAGAAACGGTTTATAAGATCCAAGAAAGAATATTTGGATACAAAGATCCAAGAAATAAGTTTTATCAAGACAAACTCTGATACTCTAGAAGTATAATGTTTTGTACTTGAAGAACTATGATGAAGTTCTGATGGACCAAACAGTGATATTTCATTTGGTATCAGACTAAGAACAATCATAGAGTTCTAATTGTAATAAGGTTTTGAAATGAAGGCATGTGTTATATTCAGACTCTGATGAGTATAGGGAAGTAATCATTCTCTATCATATGTTTTGAACAACTCAAAATTTGTATTTTCTAAGTCTTGGAATCAGGGGGAGACTCTGACCAAGCATTAATAAAATTTTGGGGATAACACATTCAGGGGGAGTTATTGCTCTAAAACTCTGAATATGTTCTCACTGGTGATTGCCTGATTATTACCCTGTTACGTTTAATGATTACCTGTATAAAATGTTCTATCAACATGCATGGTTTTGTCATCATCAAAAAGGGGGAGATTGTAAGCACAAAAGTTCTCTTTGCATTTCATCTCTATGTTTTTATGATAACAATGGAGTATTTATGAAAGAACCATTATATGTTCTAATGTATGTTAAAGTGAAGATCATGAATATTTTATATATTAAGATAAAACAAACATTACAAATAAGTACACAAATGCTATTATGCGAAGTTACTACGTGTAACATTAGTCGCAAGCGTGCTGAGGAAGTAAGTGTGCTTCTGAATCTGAACACAATTAGAAAGACCCAAAGATATGGATGTTGTGTTGGCAATTCTATTGTGGATGTTGTTCTGAACGTGGTTCTGATCAGATAGCAAATTGAAGCTTCGGAAATTAATCCTCTAAAGAACTAAGTTCTAAAGACTTTGATGACTTGAAGTTCTGAAGACTTAACGTCTAAAGACCAAGTGCCTGAAAGATTATGAAGACTTACGAGTTCTGAAAGATTAAGATTCTGAAGAGCTAAGTTCTGAAGACTATGAAGACAATGTTCTATGTGAACAAAGTTCTGAAGAATCTAAGACTTAAAGTTGTGAAGAACCAAATGCTGAAGACTCTGAAGACAATGTTCAATGTGAACAAAGTTCTGAAGACTCTAAGACTTGAAGTTATAAATACCATGGGTTTCAAGCCAAGTGTTGAAGTCCTGAAAAATGTAGTTTTATGTGAACAAGTTCTGAAGACTAAAGACTTAGGTTCTCTGAATACCCAAGTATCATTGACTCTAACTCATGCTTCATTCATTGATTTATAATTAGAAGCCTCTGAAGTTTAGATAATAATGTTACCATTGGTAAAGATAGTACACAATATGATAATGCTTTATCCCAATATTTCTCCACTATCTTTGAATTATGGAAAAGGACAATACGTGGTTGTACAATTTTACTCCTTGTGTAACGAATTCCTTAGTATCTGAATTGGGTTGTTACCACTCTTTTATGTTTGGCTATAAAAGGAAAACATCACATGCTTTGTGATTTTGCTAGCTCCTAATGGAAGCACAACCAATGTGTTGGTTCTAAAGAGGAAACACAACCACATATGTTGATGTTGTTGATTCCTATCAAATTCAAACAAACAACCACACTCTTGAGTGTTGTTGATTTTGAATAGGAACTCATCCTGGTTGAGTATCCACAAGCTGAATATTCTTCTATATGAAGTAATCAAGTATACAACCAATTTTGGTTTATGTGTTGATGTTGATTGATATAATCGAAAGGTTTCTAAACACACATACAACCAAGTTGTCAAATGGTCTTTGAACCATGTTGTTGATGTTGTCATACAATCACATAAGGTTGATGATAAACAAAGATAACATTGGAACAAGCCACAAAGATTCTACCTGAATATGCAGCTCTTCTAGTTGATTACTCTTTGACAACAATATGCTAAACGCATAGAGATCTTGAATTCACAATGTGCTTAACTTCATATGCTACAGAAGACTTGCAAAGTCGCAGAAGACAATGAACATGATCATGGAAGCTTCGATAATAAATCAACTACTGAAGTGATCATTGGATTGAAGAAGAACATGGGATGCTATCCAGAAATGTTCTTATGTGAATCAAAACAAAAAAGTTTGTCTTGTGCCTCAACGAAGATCAAGCTAGCAAAGCTTTTGAAGAAGAAGAAGACTTCAACCTTCAAGTGCTCAATGAAGAAGCAACTTGGAGAATCAAAAGACCATATAATGGAGCAAGAATAAAATGTAATATTCTTGGTGTGTATTAGGTTTTTCTGATGTACTTAAGTGAGTTTACAATATGCTTATTAAGAAGCACATTCCTCCTCAAGTAGACGTTATATCCTGATGGGATCCCTGAACGGTCTAGATGTGAGTTGAGATGAAATCCTGGAAGAGGTTATGTTTGGTCAATGAATGTTATTTCTAGAAGTATCCATGAATGGTTCATTGTGTTAGTCACAGTGTTGTTGTGCGATTGTAATCATGGATCATGGTTATAGTGGATCATGTCCTTGTTTAAGGTGAAATCACCTTGGCAGGTGGACCGGACTAGCTTGAGAAGTTCTCAAGTGAACCAGGATATATCGTGTGTTCTTTATACTTGCTTTATGCTTCCACAATTTATTTATAGCATAGCTTGACGCAACTCATCAAAGTGAAAAAGGTAGCCAAGAGTGAAAACCTCAATTCAATCCCCCATTTCTTGTGTTTTTCTCACACCTTCACATACCTTTTGCAAATTGCAGTCATAATTATAGGTCCAAACTATGCATAATGAAGTCCAAATTATAGGTTTAAACTATGCATAATGTAGTACAAATTACAGGTTCAACTTATACATAAGATGCATAATGCAATACAGATTACAGGTCCAACTTATACACAATATGCATAATGCAGTAACAATTACAGATCCAAATTATGAACAGATGCAAACAACTTGAACAATATGCAATATGCATTACAAATGACAAGTCCAAATTATGAGAAATAACAACAACTTGAACAATAGTAGTATGAAGTATAAATTATAGGTCCAAATTATGAGCAATACCAACAACTTGAACATACCATTAATTTCATTCAAAATGTATTATAATCCACCTTACACCATTATATCAAAAAACATATAAACATAACCTAAAACATAATCCCTACAACCTATTTCATCAATATTGTCCCAACAAATGCAAACAACATAACAAATAACAATATCCAATTTATCTTCAACTATTTCTTCATCTTCACCCTGATCTTCAATTATTCTTATTTTTCTTTGTACGATTTAATTGTTGCCTTCTCTTCATTATGTTCTTTAATAATGCAGATATTAACTCTTTTGCCCTAGGATTCATCTCCTCATCCAACTAAACAAAGTGACTGCATTTCTTATAACTTTGAATCTGTAAGCATCAATGGAGTTGAAGTTGAATAAATCTCATCAAATACCAGAGCATTAACCTTGAATTTGTAAACATCAATGAAGAAACTTATACATATCTTATACATCCCACATCCATAGAAACGTCGACTTGGGTTAGCATTCGTCCATGTAGTCATCAATGGAGCATCCAAACGACACTTGCATACGTACCTCGAACGATATCAAAATCTTCTTCAGTGGAGACCTGGGATTTGAACAATTTTGTTTTTGACCTTGGAGAAGATGATGAAAGACGATTTTGAGGCAGACGATGGAGGAGAGAAGATGATGATGAAACACGGTGGAGGAGAAGAAGATGATGAAGCACAATTTACATTTTTTATTTTCAGCATTTTATAAATTAGTTTTTAATTTAAAAGATGTTTTTAATATATATTTTCTAAATTAAAATATCCATGTGAAAATTAAAATATTATGAATTACTGATATGGATCCAAATAGAATTTGCCACCTCATTAAAGAAGTTGAAACATAAGTAAAATTGGATAGGAAACCACATAGATCTAAATGCAACCTAAATTAAGGGACCAAATAGCTGATTTTGTAATAAATACCAATTATTTAAAATGCCCAAATTAGAAGAACCAAAAATACATTTAAGCCAAAATAAATCAATGGTGATATAGATTAATCTAAGCACAATTTGGTAAAAGAAAACATCAGATAGACTTATATGAAAAAAATTGTTTGGGCGTAGTCCATTTTTAAGGATGACTACCTATTTTTTGATTTTCATGTGACCCCTCTTAAAGAGCTTAATATGGTTTGTTTTGGGTAAGGATAGTAGGGAATAGTGTTTTAAAAATCGGATCGGCCGGTCGGATCGATCAAACTGAGAATCAGCTAGTAATCGGTCTGAATCAAATGTTGGATCGCTTATGTCATTGAATTGGTGCGAATCGATAAAAACCGGTGTAAATCGAAAAAACCGACGGTTTAATTACATTTTTTTAATTAATTTTTTGATTATTTTTAAATAATAAATGAAATAAAAAATAAAAATAATAAATGATTTTAATATTGAAGAAGGAAATCCCAAAATTGAAACAATTTTCTCTCATTTGAACTAAATTTGATATATATTGGAGTTATTTTGTTATAAATTATTTAAGTAGATTATATTGCAATTAGAATTTGTTTGCAATTAAACCAGTTTTATATCTATATAATTTTATCATAAAGATCGGCCTATTCAATCGAGTTATCCGATTTAATTCGATTTGGTCATGCGATTCGACTAATGACTCAGTGGTTCGACTAATAAACCAGTGATCCAGTATTCTTATCAATTTGATGACCGGTCCGAGTAGGGAAGAGTTGAATTTCTTTGTTGTTTGTCAAGTTGGGAAACAACATAAAAGCAACATTGATGTTTTTGTAATTCCAACTTATTCAATGACCAAATGATTCTTTATTTAAAAATTAAAAAAAAAAAAACTTAGTCTTAAAGGTATTATAACATAAGATTTTTCATGCACATCCCTATATGTTACATCATTACACGTGCTTTGTTATTATAGAACAAAAACAGAGAGGAGAGAGAACAAGAAGAATAAAATACTCAAATAGATAATTTAATTTTTATAGAGTAGGAGGTTAATTTTCCATTTTTAGGTAATTTGGTCTTTTATGAAAAGTATCAATACCAAAGTAAGGTATATATTCCTTTACTTGTCTCCCAAACTCTCCTCTTTTCACTTTTTTTCATTTGTGATTCTTGTACAAGAAGTAACAATATTCTTTAAATGCATCTAAATTATACAAAACATACATAATCATATTTTGTTAATCGATTTAATCTATAAAATTATCGATGATGAAGAAAATTTAAAATATATTTATAATTTAGATACATTAAATAATTTGAGGAACAATCTTCTTCATTTTTGAACTAAAATGATTATTTACGGAATAAAAACAAAAGAAGGGAGAGGGGAATATGTTGTCCTACAATACACTCCATTAAAATGAAGGTAAAAAAATGGTTACAATAGAGAAAAAAGAAACTCTCTATTTAACTAATCTTCAATGTAATTGGTAGTAGTAGTAGTGGTTGTTATGATAAGTGGATCTTTTTCATCATGATTGATAACAATTTCTTCAAGACAATCATGAACATTATTCTTGTTCATCTTAGCTTCAATAAATGTAGGTAATTTACCATCATTGTCATCATCACAAGTAGTTTTTATTGTTGAAGCTTTTGTGAGTTCTTTAGCTCTTTGAACTTCCACATTCCAATCGGTTCTACAAAGAACAATCAACATAAGCATAGCACATGAGCCTTGAGCTGCAAGTAACCCAATCCACAACCCTGCAAATCCCAATTTAGCAACAAATCCTAAAAAGATCGCGACCGGCATTCCAACGAGGTAAAAAGATCCCAAGTTTATGTTAGCACCGATTGTCGGTCTCGCGCTTCCTCGAAGAACGCCGCAACCCGTTGTTTGTGGACAATTTCCGAGCTCACAAAGTCCAACAATTGGTAACACAATGGATGTTAGTTCAAGAATTTCTTTGTCACTTGTGAATAATTTTCCCCATTGGTTTCTCATCAATGTTGTGAATAGCATTGCTCCTAGTCCTAAAACCATAGCAACAAAAAGTGAAACTATCATTGAAATTCTTGCTTTTTGTGGCCTATTCGCGCCTAACTCGTTCCCGATTCTTGTGGAAACACCGAGACTGAGTGACGACGGAAAAACATAAACCAAAGATGTTGTTTGAATGAGTATTCCCATTGAAGCAATAGTTGCTTTAGGGTTAATCAAAAGTCCACACATCATAATCATGAACTCGTACCACCACCATTCGAGACAAACCGAAACGCAAGTCGGAATCGCCAACGAAAGCAACGACGACCACCCTTTAACACATTCTAAGCTCGGCGAAATCCACGAGTCTTTATAAACTCTAGAGAACCACAAAAAAGACGATAACAAAATAACAAGGTTCAAATTAGTCAAAACCATTGCTATCGACACCCCCGCAATCCCCATTTCGAAGTAAACAACTAAAAGAAAATTGAGAGGCACATGAAGCAAAACAGAAACAGCTGAACAATATGTCAATGGCAATGTGATTCCTTGAGTCCTAAGATAGATTCTCAAAGGATGAAGAAATGAGAGAAGAAAAAGATCAGGTATTGAGTAAAGTATAAAAGTTTGTGCCATGGATGAAATTTCATGGTCTTGACCTGAAAACAGAAGGATTGTTTTCATGTTGGACCAAATGAATGAGATAGGGATTGAAGTTGAAAGAAGAAGAAGAACTGTTCTTTGAAGTGTTAAGCCAAGTATCTTCCATTGTTTTGCTCCATAAGCTTGTCCACAAATTGGTTCCATTCCCATGGCTAAGCCTGATATCACTGAGTAGCCAGTGATGTTTGCAAAACCTATTGAAAGTGAACCTCCTGCTAGCTCCATCTCACCAAGATATCCAAGAAAAATCATTGAGATCATTGCTCTTGAATATATCAATAAACCAGTTATTGTTGTTGGACCAGATATTTTTCCTATTTCTTTGATTTCTGTTAAGGCCTGAAAATGCATAAAGAAAAAAAAATAAGCAAATAGTTATATTTAACATCTTAAGCTCAATATTAATAACTTTAGTTCAATACCCTTCTTTCATTTCACTAAAAAGATACTAACTTGCCACTTTACTAAGCTTAATTATTACTTTCAAGAAAAAAAACTTGATTTGTTTATGTTGAATATGTTATGTTATGTTCTGTTTTTGATATGTTTCATTACCTCTTTAAGAGTAGGCCAAGAATGAAACTCATCTTGAACAAGATCATCATCAAGGGTAGGATTGGAATAAGCAACTTTGGTGTGAGGATTTATGAGGTGAGTTTTTGTTGGAGAAAGAAATGGTGATGTTGGTGAAGATGGCTTTGGATTGCACATGGCTAAGTATAGAAAAACTCAAAGTGTTAAAAAGAGATTACTATGTGAATGGAAAAGTTAGACTCTCTATATGGTGATAGAGAGTTAAAAGATAGTTTTGTTTCAAGGAGAATAGAAAGGTTGTTGCATATGAAGTGAAGGGAATGAAGGAGAGTGGGTTTTTATGCATGAAAAATGATAAGGTCCTTTTCGAAACGTGTCTATAATTAAAGCAATTTTTCAAATTTTATCTTAAATTTTAAATATATAAACTTTATAAGTTTAATTAACATATAACTTAATTTACACAAGTTTAACATAAACTTTCTACTCTCAATTTCATATTAATAATTAATTTATATTTCATTCAGAAATCAGAATTATTGAAAAACTGACGGGATGGACTCTCATATTTATGTGAAAAAATAGATATCACACACGATGATGTATATATATATATATATATATATATATATATATATATGATGGATGGTAACAAAGTTGCAATTAAGTTTTTGTTTTAATCGATTAACCCAGTATAGTAGAGTCGGCGATTAACCGATTTATATTTATAAAATTTAAAAGAAAAAAAGTTCTTTTTTTTTTTCAAATAAGTCAAAGAAAGATTAAACTTGAACGGAAGAAATGCTTATGGAGGTGCATGGTAACCGACCTATAGTAGCCAATAATATGAAACCTATAGTTTTTATTAGTATATCAAGAAGTAAGAAAAAAGAAACATTTGGAGGTATGGTATCTTTAAAATATAGGATAATTAAAAGCTTTCTTTACTTTTAAGCTTGTTAGAAAATAAGTCAAAAGTTGTCTTCAAGACGGTGAAACTCAAGAATCTAGATAAGAAAGAATGAATAATAATGAATTTATTCTCTTTAATGGATATTTTAAGCCGTCAAAACGACGACAAGTTTGGTTTGATAATGATGGCACTAAATATTGCTTTAACTAGCTTGTGTTTCTTAATGGAAATGGATAATATTTTCAAACACTGTGTTTTGGGTTTACTTTAATGGGAATGAAAGAATTTTAGAATATAATTGGGAGTGGGAAGTGGAAGTGATTAACAAGTTATTTATGTAGTATACTTTCCTAACACCACTATCATATCATGTTTTGTAACTTAATCAAAAAGTTTTACTTTTCTCTAGCGGTTGACTCGTAGTTATATAGAACTTGTTAAATAATAGAATAGCATCACAATTTTGTATTGTTAAGAAATGGAGTTAAACTAACTAAACCCTATAAAATCGGTTTATAGGATAAGAATTGAGGATTGTTTATATCGGTCATATATTATCTGATATAAAATTCTTAACACACTTATTCACGTTCAGGATATAACAACTGGAGTATGAAAATAAATAATAGATGATTCAATAGCTAAATCTTGATAACATGTGGTCCACAATGAAGATTGTCTCCACTCATAAGTCTATGTTCTGATCATATATTTTCTGATGTGGAATATATTTTCTGATGTGGAACTTTTAACAAAACTGATTATTAGTATTTCCAAAGGAAAAGATTAAGTAAGGGAGATATCGGAATTTTGTATGGTTTAAACGGATCTCAAGGCCAAAAACACTAATAAATATCGAATTATGTATGATTTAGACAAATCTCAATATTGACGGAAACACTAACAATCTGAGAATTTTGTAAGGTTAAAATAGATCTCAATGCTAACAAAAACACTATCGAGTGTCAGATATCGAATTTTTTATAGGATTCAAACATATCTCAATGTTGACAGGTGCACTAACAAAATTTTGAAATTCTATCAAATTTAGACATATCTCAACGCTAACAGAAACACTAACAGATATCAGAACTACAAAGAATTTAGACATATCTTAATACTGACAAAAACATTAATAGGTATCGGAATTCTCTACGATTTAAGCATAACGAAGTCTTTGCACTCGCATCTAAAGTAAAAAATCAAGTTTTTGAATAATATGATTCAACTAGTTATAAATTGATTCAGTTAGTTCAATAATTTTGAATTTAATATTATTTATCTTGTGGCATGGTCCATGGAACTCTCTTTAGATTTTTTAAAGAACAAGGGCAAACACAAAATCATGTGATTGTCAATTGTTCTAATATTTAAACAATTTAACACACTCCAAATATATAATATAACATGGTTGGTTTGGTTTTCAACATTACCTACTTGTTTCTTATTTTGGACAAAGCAAACATGTTTGGTTTTTGCCTAGCCAAACCATGCATGTTCCATTCTTTCCCAACTCATGTCATAGAAACCCATTCCTAACACAAGTCCTCCTGTCTGGGATTTTTATAATGGAACAACCCAAAACCTAAAACATTCCCTTCACTACTTTGCCTAAGATGGTAAGTTTTCACTAACATCCAATTTTTAGGCCCCACCTTCCTTTTCTTGTTGCTCATTTTCCCTTTATGTCATTGCTAGTTGAATGTTCATCACATGCAAACAATTTTTGGTAAAGGCAATGAGTTAATGGATGCATAGTAAGCCAAATGCAAGTTGGTTGGAAAATTCCGCATTCATGCCGTTGATGACGCATAATTTAAATTTAAACCGTTTGATCTCGATTAACCAAACACTTATACGCAAAATGCGTGAATGTTGGAGATTGTTAAACAAGATGGTAGACATGCCGATGTCGGCAACTCCTACAGCAAAAGACGACTGAGCTGTCTCAACAAAACATAGATAAGAGAATATTATTTGCTAAAACGACGGTCATTTTGAAACAGATGTTTGAAAGAGAGAGAGTAATATTAAATTTTATTACCACTTTCCCTCATGTGGAGGTTATCTTCATTGATATAATATCCATATAAAAATGATATGAAGATAGGTGTTATTGTCATGAAAGGGACCACAAGCGGTGTTACTGGCTGTATGCAGAAGAGACAGATGGGAAATGGGAAACATTAGAGAGAGAATTACCTTTCTCCCAATCACAGCCATTTAAATTGTATCATCAAAGTGTCTTGAGTTTGTGCCTGTATAGAAGAACAAAACCACTCCTGTTCATTTATCATTATTTCGAAGACATAGGAGAAAAAAAAAGTCACAGTTCTGCTTTCTCTTACAATGTGCACCACTCTCTGTACCAATCAATTTCATTTTGTTTTTTAGTCTATGAGTATATCAGTACATAATTGAACTTCTCTGAAACCCATGATAAATGAAATCAGAGATTACACGTGGTTTTAGCTTAACCAGTTATTGGGAATGAAAAGGAAACATATTTGGATATATTGCAGTCAAAAAATGATTGTAAGGACGAACTTGACCATTAGTAAAAATGGAAAATGCATTGCATGTAGTCAGTCAACTTTATACTTTTTGCAGTTGGAATCTCGACCATACATCGAAGATCAGATAGTTTCGGTGTTCACTTCTTTTATTTAATTATCGATGTTTATCGTCGACTGATGCATTGTGATTGTTAAGAGTCTTGCATCGGATAATATATAGTCTAAACATTTCCCTATAAGTAGGGGTAATCCTCATCCTACTAGTTGATTTTGTAGGGATGACTCGGTCTCAACCACATTTCTTAACAGTGACTATGGTCGATCTAAACAGATGAAACGGTTTTGATTTCCCTAACTAGGTGGTTGCAGACAAGACCGTCTTAATTGTGCTATAGCTAATCTTGCACACCCTCGAAGACGTCCTAATTGCAGAGATTGTCAACTACAAGTATTGTGGTCTTAATTGTGCTATAGCTAATCTTGCACACCCTCGAAGACGTCCTAATTGCAGAGATTGTCAACTACAAGTATTGTGTTAGGGTTTAGGGTCCTAGTAGAAGAGATTGTCAACTACAGACAAAGACAATGTGTTATAACCCATCTTGCACACTCTTAACGACGGTCCTGGTTGCAGAGATTGTCAACTACAGACAATTCAGGTCCGAAAGATACATACATGGAGCAGAACGAATGCTTGTTAACCTAATAAAGTAGCAGTAACAGCAATGCTAAAAATAGCAAAGTAAAACAACTGTTCTCCAAAGGATGAACATGAAATGGAAACACATAAGGAATATGGCATCTTGAATGGGAAAGTGTATGTGTGTCTAATTCCTTCTTACCTAAGGAATTTAATTTAATAACTTGAAAGAGACACAAGTCTTCTAGTATCACATGATTATGGCATAAAAGTCCATTGTCATAAATCATAAAGACATCCTCTTAAGACAAGTTGGCAAAGTGGAGATCAGATAGAATTTTTTGAACTACAGCACAAGTTTGGTAAAGAGTGACAAGACAAATCAAGAATTAATTTTGACATTAGAAAAGATTATGCTTCACTAGAAGGTGGAATAGATTCTATGCTCATTACACTGAAACCAGAACTTTTTTTCCCTGTTTATAGATAGATAGGTGAATGGTTTATGTAGGAATTCATTCAGGAATGGGGCAACTGTTGTACCAAATCACACCACCATTCTCTTCCTTTTTCTTATAGGGAATCAAATTACTTTGTTTTGGATAAATGGACATATGTTGCAGACATTACATAACATTATTAAATTATTATTGTTGCACCACTTGGTGCCAAAAGTAGTAAATTACGGAGCCATGTGCTAGGAATTTTATGGACCAAAACCAGTAAGCATCTTTTGTAGACCAAATTAAATCATCTATCTCTATCTCTCTCTATCTCTCTCTGAATGAATGAATAGTTCAGTGGTATAGATTAAGACACTATACCAGTTCTATTTAGACCTATTTGAATAAAACTTAATTGCAGCTTATAGCAAAAGCATTTATGCATTAACTTATTTATATAGCAAAAGAAAAATAAAGTTTAGATGTTTTTGAATAAGCTATAAGTTATATTCATAACAATTTTAGACAATTTATAAAAATAACTAATGAACAATGTAATAAGTTTTCACATGTTCTTTCGGGCTGTCTCACAAATCTTATATCATTAAGTATGTTCAAATAAGTCAATCCAGATATATCATAGATATCGCCTTATCGATCACTTATCATATGGAGTTATCTATAATTTACCAATTGATCCTCCAATAATTTAACTGTCTATCTCCAATAAGTTTATATGTAAAAGTTCAAGCTAAATGGCAATGTGCAAAAAGCTTGAAAACAACTAACAATCAATAAATCAGCCTTTTATTCATAGTGAAGCTTATATTAACTCAAACTTATTCCATTGTTCTAAAGAAGTCAAATTAATTGACCAAATTGTCCCTCTCCATAGATTAAGAAATTAAAATTGAAACTATTTAATGGACAGTAAAGCACTTAATCTTAAAAACTCAAAAAACATTTAAAACTTAAAGTAATTAATACTTATTTTAGACATGCTTGATTTTAATGAAGAAAAAGAGGGAAGGAAATGGAGGTATTTAATTATCTAATAAAGGAGAGGATGAGAAGAGTTTTAATGAACCAAAAAGACCCTTCTAAATTGTTTATTGGAGCAGAGTCAAAATTGAGTGAAAATTTTGCTTTCCACCATTTTCCTGTTTATTCTTCCAGAATATTGGATCAAAAACGAGTTAATAAAAATGATGTTTAGGTAAACGACACTAATTCATATTGCTTAGACTTCTAATTCAATTATCTAAATTTAAAATCAATTAAACTATAACGGGGTTTTTTGAGTTTGGACAGTTTTAAGGAAATTCAATAAAAATGTGTGAATAAAAATCAATCTATCCATTGAATCGACAACTATGGCCTATCGGTTCTAAGGTTCAATCTCTAATTTCAATTTTATTCCTGATTGACTATAGAGTATATTAAGCAAACGTCAATCATCGACCCTATGCGAATTTGAGTTCCTATCACCACAGGACTTAATTTATCTCCTCTCAATTTTCCACTAACTAGACCCTTTAAAAATTTTAAAGATAATGTATTTATTGAAATATGCATTTTAAATGATCAAAACAAATAATAGTTTTAAATATATATAAAATTATTTATTGATTTCTTAATCAGTGTCATAAGGCATTGGTTCTAAGGAGATGGTTATCAGAATCCTATACTTCAATAAAGAGTATTATATACATGAATAGTGCCAGTTAGACACTTCACAGAAACACCCACAAATTAGGCGGAATCAAAGAATGACTAGCATAAACCAAACCTGTGGTTCAAGATATCTTATATCAAAAACAATGAAAATACTTGAACCAAAAAAGGAGGAAGGAGCAATAAAGCCACGTCTCAATCATAGATTTACATCAGCATAACACAAACACTGTTGGTCACTAAAAAATTCATTCCGCAAATACAAACACATCATACAAATGAATCAGATTCCAAACCAAACCATCATGATTGCCTCGAAATAAATAAATATTTCATGTGGCATGATTCCCAACTAAGATGTAAATCATTTTGGTGGGAAAAGATGGCGTTAATATTAACTTTGGAACATATGCAAGATCCCGGGGCATACATTCCCGCGGCATCTAGCTTTAATAAAAACATCTAACACGGGCAAAATGGATTTACAATGACGAATATCTTCTTTGATTGCACGCAATGTTAATCAGAATTTACTGACAACTTTATAGATTACATACAAAATTACATACATTTGGGAAAACCAATTACTATATATGAATCTCTTGTTTTATATTGTTACTTACACATCAAGAAAGAAGAGTATTGTTGTCCCTTCCTTAAAGCAAGCCAACCTCTATATTTTAAACAGACTACTCAAACTATTGAGATTTCGACAAAAAATGATTACCGAAGCATTCTTCGCATCAGAAAATAGTAACCCAAAAAAATCAGGCTGTTGGTTTTAATATTGACCAATAAGATAACAACACAGCCGATGTTTCAATAATTCATGAGAAATGAGGGGGAGGTTGAAATCTTGAGGAGAGGAAAACTCAAGAATAAGGCAACAGAAACAATAACTATTTACAAATTCTTTCGACCTGTTCATTTTCACAGTCCCTCTTCGAAATAAATAAGTGCCAAAAGAAAACAGCATATGATACCTCATACACGGATTCGAGGCTTTTGTGTACCAGTTCGGGGGATAGCTAACAAAGCTAAAAGTCCGCTGAAAAGGGCTGCAACCGCTGCCACGGCAAAGGCTGGAGAGTTTCCTCCACCGAATAACTGATCCCATGGTCCACTTCCCAAGGACACTATGATCTGTTTAAAACATGATAAATATGTAACTTAGTAACTCAAAAATCCCAAATCCTGCTCAAAACTACACTCATTTTATAAAGTTTTCCTTTATAAAACATGAACCATCATTAACTTGGAATTACATTTAATACCTTGCAACAATAAACAACGCGAACTGCATTGACATATAAACAAAACTGTTTTAGGAATTATCAAACAAGAATCATCTTGATTTCAAAACCAAATTTGTTAACTGTGTGTGTGATATAAATTCACCTAAATTTGGTTGGATTTCATTTGGTTCACTATTTATTTAATTGAATTGGAACTTTGACAGTGTCGGTTTACTATTCTTGTTTTACCCGCAATTACAAGGCAATGTTGTCACAGTCTCTGACAAATCTCCTTCCATCTTTTGACAATCACTAAGATCCCATCCATCAACAGAGCAAGATGTTGTGAGACTGAATCTCGTCTACTTTGGTTTTGGGTTTCAACATTTAACATTTTCTTCTATATACTGTCATTTTATTCTTTTAATTTCACCTTCTAATTCAAATCTCAGTTTAACATTTCATTCTTTCAGTTTCACCATTTAAAATGAATCACCATTTAACACTTTATTCTTTCAGTTTCACCATTTAATCTGAATCACCATTTCACAGAAAAGTTGTGCTCCACTTCTTTGTTGTATTGTGTCCATGGTATTATATTATCTATTATGTATGTAAGTCATTTATATGTTTTTTTAGTATTATTTTTGGTTCTAGGTAAGCTTTTATATAAGTCTACAAATTAATTCTATGGAAGCTTCCTAAAATTGAGGTAGACTTTGTTAAAAACTCACCCTTAGATTTAGGTCCTGTATGTAGATTTGTTTTATTTCAATTAATACTGCAACTTTATAAACACCCCACTTAAGACTAGTAAAAGTAAATTTTAGTATGCTTTGCTGTGTTGGGAGCATTAAATTTTAGAATGCTTTGCTGTGTTGGGAGCATTGTTACAGAATATCAGCCATGGCAGCACTATGGCGGATATATGTGGTGGTACTTGGACTCGCCACCATGGTAAATATTAGCTGATATTGCAATTTTTTCCGCCATAATCCACAATGACAGCACCACTAAGCGGCTGGTATGGCGGGATTTAGGCTCTCCGGCGTCTGCCATAGACACTGTTGGGAGCCAATTTACACCATACAGACACTCTAGTTGGCAATACTATAGGTTGAGATTCTTGCATCTACTATTTCTAACTGCTCTTTCTTTTTTAATATTTATTCTCTGTTACCGTGTAAGGTGCCTATAGGTGCCTATCATCTTCTATCTATAGATATTTCTTCTGTGTTATCATATAAAACTGGACAACTTTTTCTGTTGCAATGAAATTTTGAAAGGCAACAAAAATTTGACCAAATCAAACCAATGAAGTACACAAAATTCTATTTATACTATATGTTTGAGAATAATTCTTGGGTAATGATGAGTCCAGAATTTGGTGTGGAGTTCGAAAGTTCCAACATTGGTGCAGAAGCATTCTAAGGTCATAGATAGAGCTACACGCGTCCAAATTTAATGATCTTGGTCTTGTTGGAAAGATACAAGAATTATGTGCTATTTTATGACGAAAGTCAAGAACTGAATCAATCTCTAAGTTTGTAGAATTTCTGCTACAAGTTGACAACATATTGTAACTGGTACGCCAGACAGACCTCTGCTAACTAAGTTTTTTTATATAGACTGGAAGCTAGAGAGAGATTATACAAAGGTATAGTGCCGCTACCAGAGAAGGCTGTTTCATACTATGCGTCCAGACCTACTACCACCGAGCCGCATCCCCGGCACACTTGCTATATCCACTAAGGCTTCACATCCCACTTCATCTTACCAACTATACCTTATATAAATAGCCGTTCTATAACAATTCAAGACAACAAGAAAGCAAAATATTTGATCAGACCTTTTCTTATTTTTATCTGATAGCTTGACCTTTTCATGGTGTTTTATTCATATCTGGAGCTATAAGGGGACCAATGGAGTTGAAACCTGACAGGATACTGAATGAATTCCTCCTATCCTAGTTATCCTAAAATTGACAAGATACTGAATTAATTCCTCATTCATTGCACCCTCCAATACCTTAATTGTGTTGGTTGTGAAGGTGTGGATTTTGTCTCAAGTTACTTAGAGATAAGGCTCTTGAGGTGAGGATTGCCTCCACTTATATATATTGTCTGATGTGGAATTTTTAACACCCTCTAACAGATTGGTCCATAAGCATTTTAACCAATTCAGTATTATTGGACTATGGCCCAAACCCAATATCTTAACAAAATGTGTTTCATAAGAAAGTTGAAGCTCTCAAAAGGTCTATAATATACATAACAACATGAAGCAATAAGTGCAGAAGGGTCGTGAGCACCCCGACCAATGTTGGGCACCTACAGAAGGTGTATGTGTACCATCTAGCACCTAGCACCACATACCCCAGTGTTAGGGGTATTTAGGTTACACTAACAATTGCCATGTAATCTTTAAGTTTGACATCCGGTACTTAACTGTTTGTACAGCTGTAGTTAACTCCGAAAGTTAGTTATAGTTAGTATAGGTTAAGATAAGTGAGTGAGGTTAAGGTTAAGACTTATTACTGTACAAAAAATCAAAAAAATCAAACCATTAAGACAAACCAAATTACTTTGGAAAAAACCGAACTATGACTGACAGTTCAATTTGAACAGAACTAGTTTGGTTAAGTTCAATTCATTTGGTGCACTATCCGTCACAGTTCGATTCTTTTCAGTATAGTTTTGTTTTTTTAATTTTGTAAACAGTCATAATATCCAATTTAGTTTAGTTTTTGATTTTTCTCTCAAATGTTTAATTATCAATTAAAAATAGTAATTTGCTACAGTTTGGTTCACAAGGAAGGAATCAGTTCAATTTTTAGTAAAGGTGTTTTTTGTTTGATTCCGAACCACAGAACGGGTGCAGCAAACTTGTATATCTATTTGGTTTAGTTTTACCAAAACCTAAACCTAACTGTTGTGACTAATCATTTTCCTGCTTGAGCCGAACCATGAATAGTCTTAGTCAGGAGTATATTTTCAAACTATTCCAAGTATAAACTAATGAAAAAGAAATATGTAGCATACTGTGAAGCACAAGTACTTCATTATAGGCAAAGTACTGTGGTACCAGGTACGTATGGGTACCGGTACTCGTATGGTACGTATCGACACCGTACCTATTTTTATTTTTTTTAGGTCGGTACTCCAGCGGGTACATATTGGGTATGCGAACTCAATTTTTTTTTCTAATCGTATAGTTTTAGGCTTATTTTTAATGGGCTTCTCAAGTGTTCATGTAGAGTTTAGCCAATTTGATTCGTTGCAAGACCGGTGGATCTTGAAAACAGAGGAATGGTGGATAACTCATGGATCTTCAATCCTAAACTTCAATCCATTGCATTGAAACTCATTGCACAACCAAATTCTTCATCTTCAGCTGAAAAAATCGTAGTACATATGGATTTATACTTGCGTACCCGTACCTTAATTTTTCTAAAATTGCCGTATTCCATACCAGTACCCGTTACCGGGCACTGGGTACGTAGCCGTACCCTTGCAACACAGGTAGCATATTCCTTTGTCATTAAGGCTCATAGTTGTATAATGCATATATACCAGAATTTCCGTGATGCTATTAAGACACAAGGTTTGAGCAGACACTTCTCAAACTTTTACTTTCTCTCTAGGTCACATGATAGCATGTTTCTGCTAAAGGACCACTCAGGTCACGGTCTAGATGTCCTGTCCTAGGCATGAAGGGGGTGTTAAGAGTTTCATATTTGATGAAATATGGCCTAAACATGTATTTATAAATGGCAGTAGTCCTCAACTTACAAATTCAAAATTTTCCTCTTTTAATTCCTTAAACAATGGCCTGTGGCATTTGTTAGCATTTTCCTTTAAATTATACAAGTTGACTGTGTTCAAATAGAAATTTAATAATATTGCACTTCCACTAGGTTTATGCAAACAACAAAATAAGAGTAGTTCAACTCTAACCATATATAACACATAAAAGGAATTCAAAAGAAGAAATACCTGCGGGACCACAATTGCCAGATTCAGGACACCCATTGATAGCCCTGTAAGTACCAAGAATCCAAATAATTAGTATTGCAGTCATATTTTCGATAAATAATAAACAAGGACATTAATAGAAACCCACCTTGGCCAAGTCCCAGTGGTTCGATATGTGTGGAAATTAAGGCATATGGAACACTGTAAGTGATCTGCATTATTAAGTAAATAACATAAATAAAGCAAAATTAATAAAATAGACTATATGATTTCAACTCATTTTCCATTTCAGGCATTTCGTGTTATACTCGTAGAAATTTATCACGAGAATTGTACCGAAAAAGAAAGTTAAAGAAGACAATTCAGTTTGAGTCGAGGAGATTATGCAGCCATGTACAAGTTAATTAACATAACTCACATGTATTTGGCCAATATAATTTCAAAAAAGAATTGAAAACTAGAATTTGAGATTCAATTTCAATGGACATAGACATTAAAGCTTCCTTTTATATGGACAGGAAATGAACAATCTACATTTGGCGTAGATCAGAGTAACTTACTGCCAGTGGAAACCCAAGAATGGTAAAAATTGCTAACGCTGCAATCACAATGCCTGTTGGTGGTGGTTGACCTTTTTCTACGTAGCCAATGCTCTTTGCCGCATAGGTTAATACTAACATTGAAATAAAGCAAATAGTCATAAAGATATTTGAGAGTCCCCACACAAAACCAGCCCCTCGCTTCCTGCATAGTCTTTCCATGAGCAATGATGTTACTCCAAGAACAACTGAATTAAGCAACAAACCAAGTGCTCCCATTCTAACTCCAGAATCATAAACAAGGCCTCCATTTGGATCACCACCGTAAATTTCCCGACCCATCCAATCAGTATCAAATAGAGTAAATGGGAACCACCCAATCCATGTTAGCGCAGTTACAGACAGTACTATCCAGATAGGCATTGAAAAATATTTGAATGTCCCAAACAATTCCCACATGAAAGCTTCTTCCGCACCACCTGACTCTCCAGCCCCTTCTCCAGCATGTGCTTCCCCACTTGAACTTAGAGGCACTTCATTAGCTGACACAATGCTGAGATATGTCGTTACTGCAATGAAAGCAATGTCGAGAAAGAAAGCAGACTTGAGATTTGCACAGCTGATAGAGCAAGCTGGGCTAATTGTGAAAGTAAAAATCTTGTACCAGCCACTGTATGACCCAGTTGCATAACCAAGAATGTTACCAACGGCCATAAACAGGGAGAAATAAGCATTTGCAACACGTGTCCTTCGAGCATCATTTCCTAACATTTATAAGAAAAAGATTAATAAAAGAAAGAAGAGGGGCATCAATGTCTTTTTTTCCCAAATTGATCATATTCATTTGCATGATAAGTAAACCTGTATGATCAACATAAAAACAATACAATTAATGTGCTTTAATTTGGATGAGCATTTTAAGTGTCTATAGCACAGTATATAATTATTTTCCCTGGCATTTTGGTTGCCTTTGCTAAGCAATTTAGGTAAGATATGATGAAAATAAATGATAACTATTATAACCTTTAAAAGTTCAAATTTGATCTGTGTTCAACAGTTAATATCAAAGACATGTAGCTTCAAGCACTCCACCAAGGCCCCCTGTTCAGTGCATACTGAGTGGGTATGTAATTCCTTGAAAGCATTGTTTGTTTGTATCACTACTATAATCTTTGTTTTTTCAATAAGCTAGAAATAGATTAAAATAAATGATGAACAAAAATCGGGGGGGGGGGGGGGGGGGGGGGGGGACAAACAAAACTCGGGGGGAAAAAACAAAAGCAAACAAGCTAAATGTGCTAAATAAATTTACGATCGCCCCTAGTCTAAAAGTTGTAATGCCTTTGCTTTTAGAGAAAGTTTTATATATTCTCTTAGTTTATACTTTTGTGATCTAGATGTAAAGTAAACTTAAGTGGTAATATCCTCAGGTGAGATTATGTCCTTATCTGAATCGACTTTATTGCCACCTTCGAAAAACTTGGCAAGAATTTCCATATCGTGAATAACATAGAGATTTGAATTTTTGACACCAACAAATACTGAATTCACAAACTTTGTTGCAGCGATTACATTACCTATATTAGGAACCTCTTGCTCTGGAACAATATGTTCATGACTATCAGGAATAACTTCAGACTTTGTAGAAATTGCTGATTTTTTCTTTAAAGAGGAAAAAATCAGCAATTTCTACAAAAGCAAACTCGGGGGGAAAAAACAAAAGCAAACAAGCTAAATGTGCTAAATAAATTTACGATCGCCCCTAGTCTAAAAGTTGTAATGCCTTTGCTTTTAGAGAAAGTTTTATATATTCTCTTAGTTTATACTTTTGTGATCTAGATGTAAAGTAAACTTAAGTGGTAATATCCTCAGGTGAGATTATGTCCTTATCTGAATCGACTTTATTGCCACCTTCGAAAAACTTGGCAAGAATTTCCATATCGTGAATAACATAGAGATTTGAATTTTTGACACCAACAAATACTGAATTCACAAACTTTGTTGCAGCGATTACATTACCTATATTAGGAACCTCTTGCTCTGGAACAATATGTTCATGACTATCAGGAATAACTTCAGACTTTGTAGAAATTGCTGATTTTTTCTTTAAAGAGGAAACTCTTTCATCTACACTATTTGCAAGAGGAGGGCAAGAAGCCTCACAATGTGGTTTTGTGGCGACAGTATAATCATCAGTACCCAAAAGACCTTTACTAAGATGTCTCTACTCTCTAGTATTTGCCAAATGGTCAAAGAAAGAATTAAAGGTACGAGAGTTTTGTAGTGAAATTTTAGTACCTGATCAGGTAAGCGGTAGCGGATGCATTATATTTACCTCTTCAGAGATCTTCTCGCAAAATTGTGACATCATTTTGAGCATCACAATTTTGTGCATCACCCAAATTAACATTAGCAAGAAGGAAGGTTTTCCCTCCACGAACCTTGACCCTCCAGTGCTGCACCCTCCATTGCTGCACCCTCCATTGCTGCATCGGCTCAAAGACATTATTTTCTTTGCCCTTGGAAGGCTTTTGGCACTTTTGCAGAGATAACCGTATTACAGTTTGCAGCAGAGATAACCCTCCTCCATGGCAGATTTCGGTTATAATAACAACAACGCAACGAAGTCGAAATACAGATACATGTCCTAAAGAACACGCGGGGGAAGGCAGAATGACAGAAAGAACGCAGGCTAACGAAGAAGATAAACGTGCTAACAGCTGAATGAATGCATAACAAAATGGCAAGACTGAAGAATAAGAACAATCTGATGGAGATACTGGCTGGCGGAAGATGAAACCTGAAAGCGGAGAACACAGAAAGGCTGAAAAGACTATGAAAGCGACACAGGGTAGCGTGGAATGTGCTTCCCTAGACAATTGTACCTTCCCTACTTCCATAACACCTTTCTTTGAAAACTATCTATCATAGAACAAAATACTGAAGTGTGTATTGAGAAAATGGGCCTTGACAGATTTTTTAACTTGCTTACCCAAGCAATGAGTTGGGTCAGACTCATGCCTGTAAATAGGTGTCCAGCTTGCATCAATTTATCTAGACCCATGCAAGAAATATTTACCCCTTTCATTCTCTTCCACAATCGTTTCATGCCTTCACAAGTCAGAATACATGGCTTCCAGCAGGAATGCCTGATCCCATACCTCATTGCCAAGATTCATAGACCAGCAACTTCAGTTCTGTCTGGATTTCTCCCCCTACACACAACCACCTTGCTGCTCCACAAAGGGCCGAAGGGTTATACCAGAATTTGACCTTTCTTCCTCTGACATCATATAACAGAGGTTAATCTTCCTCCATTCGTCTGAATGTAAACCCCCCAAGTTTTCCATAGCTCTCATCGTCCACAAACCTCACCACAGTTCATAAACGTCAAGGCTGACCTTGAGTGCAAGTTCGAGCTTTCCCTTGCAAAAGCAACATAGCTGACTTTTGAGTTCTCAATTCCTGAATCTAAACTCTCAACTAAGGACTCCATCAAATCAATCACTCTCATATTCATCATTCAAGCTCCTAAGGTTGAGAGCTTTGTTACCAATTGATGGGTGCCAGAAAATATAGAAGAAAGAAATGCATAAAGAAATAAAAACAAGGGGTTGGGCAGATTCAAAAAGTGTCCAATAATAGCCCAAGCCTTAACTAATTCTAACTACTCAACTCTTTACCTTTTTGCTTATATATCAATATATTTCACAAATCATATACTGTTTTTCCCTGATCTCACTACTACCATCTAGGCAGTCAATAAGAACATCCCCGTGTAATTCTGACCAGGTGCATGATGCACCGCACCACACCTCCTTGAATCAACAAGTACTACACTCTTTTGTACATAGATTTGAATGATTTTTGAGACCTGGGTCCAAATCACATTGGATTGACGAAATTTTGTATAATCTATGTTTTTCCTCACTTCCTCTAAGATATTATCACCCTGGATTTATTTCCTTTAAATGTTTCAGATTTCACATGACATACTTTCGTTTCAGATGAAAATCTTGAGGATAAAAATAGATTGAAGGTATATTATCAATCACGGATAATGGCGTGGCACAGCCGCCATGAGCCAACCCCTAAAAGGGACGGAAAAGGAAGCGGAAAAGGGAGCGGAACGGAAGATATTTAAGTAAAGCGGACACTAATCCACAGAAGATATTTAAGTAACACAGACACTAATCCAGTAAATAGTTAATACTAATAAACACGTAATTGTTAAAACCTAAAATAAATTAATCAAAATTTATAAAGTATTCATATTTATAAATAAATATCAGAAGTCTTAAGCAAAACATGCTTCCAAATGCCCAATAAATTTCAATAAAACACCAAAGTGGTGTCATTCCGAATCAAATTCTATTATCGCGATCGTTCCAGCCATATAGATAGAAGAAATAGAATCATTCCAATGATAACACACAGGATTATTAAGTGAATAAATTTAGCTTTTAATAAACTCCCCTCTCTTTATCTATTAAAATAAAATAATAGATGCCAATTAAAATCAATCAGAAAATATGAAAATTAATGTTAAAAGATAACTCTGTTAATTTTTTTTTTTCAGTTTTTACCACCAGTTTAATCTGGTTCAGGGTCAGATAATTTTGTTAATTTTGCATATTAACAAAAAGGTAATATTTTCATTATGCATGCATTTCATTTAATGTTAAAAGATAATTTGTGTTAGTTTCCAGGATTAAAATTATATTCCTTGGAATCATATTCCTAGAATTATAATTCCCGGGAATATTATTCCAACTTAAACGTTTGGTAAAAATTTAGATTCTTAGGAATAATTATTAAATTTATTTAATTTAATATTATAAAAATAATAAAAATAATAATAAATGTGAGTGGTAGTGGGAAGTTATAATTAGTTAAATTTATTCTCATGAAAATGTTATATTCCCACCCTTTAATCCTTAAAATAAAAATAAAAAAAAGTCATATATAAATAAGATTCCTTGGAATAAAAAATACCTTTGAATTAATTTATAAAACTTACATCAAACATAAGAGTATACTATTCCCATAGCCAGATTCTCAGGAATATCTTTTTAAACCTTGAAACAAACACACCCTTAATTTTTGACATATTAAATATGATCAAATAATGGTATGCTTTTTTTAAAAACAATAAAATGTCAATAATATTTCCACTATTTCTAAACTAGTATTTCATCTTTTTACATTATATTTCTACCAAAATGCTAGACCATAGCTAAAGTAAAAACAGTCATGTGGTATCCCACACAATGATCCAAAGTTTCAAAACAAATCTTGCCACGTGGCATTATTATTTATTTATTTATTGATATAAATATTCCGGTTTTGTAGATTGGTTGGCCATCAAACGATATTTTAATGATAATGTAACATCACCTTTTTTATATTCACTTATTTCATAAATAATTTAATATTTTAAATTAATTTTAACTACAATCACACCGATACCCAACAAAATCTAGTAGTAAAAAAAATGTCCTATTTACTTTTGCTAATCATTGCATTTAAATAAATCTCAAAAAAACAAAGTTTGGTAAATTCAGGTCATCAATAATTCATCATATAAAGTCAAAAATAAAAATAAAACAAATATGAGAGAGTCATCAAAGTCAACAAATCAACTACCACGTTACAATGGAATCACCAACTTTACCAAATATAGAACATCATGAAGAATAAAAAATCAAATTAGGGATCAGAGAAAAAGAACTTACTGGTAAGATCCGCGAGCAAAGCTCTACAAGGACCTTGCGTAACATTATTAGCAACATCAAGAATCCAAAACCCGAAAACGAAGACTCCAATCGCAAAAGGACGATAACTCTGGCTAATATCATCCCCAATCAACCAACCGATATCCGCAGCATAACCGATTATAACAACCGCTACGACGATCGAAGTCGCGCCGACTAGAATAAACGGTCTACGGCGACCGAAGCGGCTCGCGCATCGGTCGCTTAAATGTCCAACCAACGGCTGGACGAATAGACCGGAAACCGGTCCGCAGAGCCAGATGATGCTCGCCCATTTATGAGGAATGCCGAGTTGTTGAACGTAGGGGGTTAATAGAGAGAGCTGTAAAGCCCAACCGAATTGAATTCCGCTTGCTACTGATGCTACTCGGAGAAGCCTCCGTAAGGGGATTCGGGGTTGGACCGGTTGTTGTGGACGGGTTGATGACGTGGGCGGTCGGGTTCTGGACCGGTGTTGATTTATTTCGTGGCTCGGCATGGATTGAAAAGCGGTTTGGGGAGGTGTGATTGGAGAAAGGGGGGTTGGTTTTGTGTAAGGTGGAAGTAAAGGTGGTGGTGTGTGGTGTGAGGAAGAAAGGAAGTGAAGTTTTGATTCTCTTTTGAGTTGTGAGTTTTTGATGCTATAATTGAACCTTGTGTAAGGATCTATTTACGAAATTGTCCTTTCACATTGGTAAGAAATTTTAGTGAAGTAGATTTAACACGTTTTTTTCATTCAAGACAACCAAGTTAAGTTTTGTTTTGTTAGGAATTAATACAACTTTCTTTTTTTATAATTTATTTTATAAAACAAAAGAATATCTTATAAAAAGAATTAATTATTTTGATAAAGATATTCAACCTTATAATTTTGAAAAGAAAAAATGAAAAGGGAATATTGTACTCGCTTCATTTTTTTAGTGTGAGTATTAAGTTTTTCAACCAAGATAGTGGATTGTTAAAGTTATCTCTTTTTATTATATTTTTCTTTTTTCCAATAAATTCAATCATACACGTACATATACTTTCTCTCTAATCCTTATATATTTTTGCTTTCCACCCAACTCTGAAATAATCCGACTTCAATTCAATTATATTCAAAACATATTAGTTTATCAGTTGATCCATCAAATCGACAATTTATTTGGAGTAGATTATTTTTCTCAATCACCTCCTCAATCTGTCATCATTAATCCACGCACACCTTATATAACAGTCATCCCACACATACACTTATATAAGCTTCATTCTCTAAGAGCTACCTTACTTGTTTATCCGATAAAAACATCACTTCTCAATTGTCTCCAACTCCAATCCACATTTCATAGGCAAGTCGCAATTATTTTCAATAGACATCAAGAATTATACATCACTTACATATCATTATTCGTCACATTGATCCCATGTCGGCTTGTTCTCCCTCCAAGCATCTCAAACTTGACCAGAAGTTAAGAATTCGTGAATCCGTACTTTCGTCGGTTCGCGACATTACAGTTCCAACAACACTTTTACTCTTACCATCCATATCACCTTGAATCTTTGAATCTCAATCATAGACTTCAGAGTTTCCCACTGTAACACAGCCTCATCCTTAGAAGAGTTTACAACAATCTCAACACCAAAATTTCAGTCAAAGAAAATTCACTTCTTTCAATTAGAACTCTCACCTTGACAACCATTCTCACACCACAAATCCAAATTCCACATCGTTAACCATACAATCCAACAAGATGCAATGCTTCCGAATTATGAACATACCAATCCATTCCACTCCTTGTTTCATCACTTTAGAATCTCATTCGCTCTTAGGTCGGAACACAACAATGTCGTTACCATCACCACCAATATAGTCATAAAAAACATCAACATAACTTATAATGCCGACAATTCTATTTCACCACCTTAGTTCCATAAAGTTGTGATTACTCAAATGAACATATACTTCAATACTTCTATCGACCTGGTAGTAACACGAAAACTTTTCACATATCCATTTCATTCTAGAATGTCCAATATTTTGCATCATTCTCACAAGCTTCTGATGATTGATCCTTGACTTTAATAAGTCGTATTCACCCAATACACATCATGCTTCAGTTGCGCACTATAATCATCTATCAATCCCACAAGCTTCACACCTAGTCTCTGACTCTCTTAAATCAATGGGAACGACTATCTTCCCGATAGGACACCTATTTTACTTCACACATTGCCAAACTAGCAAGCCAAATCTCTTCCATACTCGCTTAGCATCACACCAATGTTAAGTATCTCCAACTCAGGACATGCTAAAATACCAAATGCATCACAAAACATTTCATTCCAGTTGAAGTCTCTATCCACCTAACGTCCATAAATATTTAGTTTTCTATTAAACATTTCTACATCAAAGATCCATATATTCTCACATTTGAATTTCATTCCAAATCGCAATCTCAATAATACCATCTTCATATCTGGTTGTTATAGAAATCTTCTTAATTCTCCCTGACACAAACTGGTGTCCTTACAAGTATGATACCAATCTCTCTTAAATTTGTTTTTCTTTTACTATAATCGTCACAAACGTTATCGCCACACTAATAATTCTTATTTAACATAAGTTGCATCTCTATGCACGTCCCCAATACCATCACATTCTTTCCGATACCCACATTTCATTTCTTAACAACGTCTTACACTTGTCATCATCTTACCTTATTTCAGCAATAATCGTTCAAATTCAAACACATTTATCTCTTTCAATACAAATCTCTCAAACACAAATTCATATTCCAAAATGAAGGAAATATCATGTAGATTCCATAACTTCAAGAATCGCTTAAATCCGATTTACGAGTAAAATGTTATCGTCCTTGCAATGGGACTGGTTAAGAAATCCCGTATTCAAACTTCCACCAAAAATTAGCACCAGACCTAAATATTCAAACGTGCTTTTATCTTTCTTAAAAACCTTGCAGCGGTAAACGTTTATATGCAAACTATAGGGAATTTCGTAAGCCTTTTGAAAAGTCCAGAACCGTTTCAATCGGAGTTACGACTGAAAGTTATACCTTTTTTACTGAAGGTTGTTGCATAAATGCAAAACTGAAAAATTCAAAATCGGTGAACGTGAGTTACACCTCTCTCTCTCTCTCTCTCTCTCTCTCTCTCTCTCTCTCTCTCTCTCTCTCTTTCTTCCAAGATCATCTACTTATCCTCGTTTTCCACCAAACTTTGAAATAATCTAAATTCAATTCAATTATACTCAAAACATATTAGTTTATCAGTTGATCCATCAAATCGACAATTTCTTTGGAGTAGATTCTTTTTCTCAATCACCTTTTCAACCTGTCATCATTAACCCATGCACATCTTATATAACCTCCATCTCACACATACACTCATATAAGCTTCATTATCTAAGAGTTACCTTACTTGCCTACCACACCTTTCCAAGCCTACCACACGATTTTTTGTTGTCCCATTTTTTTCTAAGTGGTGCTCGCCACTGATCCTAGTTTCAGGTTTTTGGTTCATCATCCATTCATAACTGATTCTTCCATAAATCATCTCAGCCATCACTAAACAATTTGATTATGGTTTCGATTCAAAATTTAGTTTTCATCACAGGTTCAACAACCGATTCATCAACTCAAAATCCATACAATTACCAATTATCAATTCCTTAATTTGATATAATAAATACGATTAACGCCTTTTACCTCTTGATTATCGCTTTCTGATCGAGTCCTGTTCTCGTTCTTCCGATTCCTCAGCTCCTTCTCAATTCCCTCGTTCTTGGTGTTCCTCTCTATTTTCTCCTCTTCGGCAAAAGTTACAGAATGAGTTCTAAATTCTCTAACTCACCCATGTAACCTTTATGTCTCCTAATTATGATTTTCCAAAAATACCCTTACTAACCTCTCATAATGACCACAATGCCTTCTAGCTCTATAAATCACATATTATTCTATTTTTTCCAATTTAAATTGGTAAGTCCACCAAACATCATTCGTCAAATATTTCTCGTCGACACATCACCGAACTCAATTGTTCTCACAAAAATTCAATTAACCCAATAATCGGCTTAATTAATTAAATAAATAATTATTCAAATTAATCTTACCTGATCGGAACCTTTCAGTGATGAGCAGCTTTAACGTGAGACTAGGGGGTGTACCTGCAAGGCACTCCGATGCCAAAGTGAGTATGCAAGTACAGAAAGGTAGAAGAGATAAAGATTCAGAATACCTGGCCCTCTGATAAGAGAGGATATTTATAGTGTGCCCTCAGCGCTGGGTCAAGGTTCTTCCATGGGCTGGATCAGCTAAGCCCAAGGAAGAACTTCCAAGGAATGGTAGGGAGCAAGTATGACCTAGCACGTGGTCTAGCCCTTGGTTCAACTGTTCTTACATTTCAGGAGATAATGGTGGGCAATTGGATGACGTGACGTACGTGGGGGAGACGATGTCTCCCTATTCCTAGATATTAGGTTGTGGGCCATGCCCAACAGATTGGGCCTTTACCCGACACAGACTTGCCCAGTCCAGAACAGGAGCCCCCCAAGTCGAAACTTCGGAGTGGAGTGATGACTTAAGAGGGAGTATGTTGGGAACAACCAGACAACGTCGAGGTTATTTGAAGACCTATGTCCGAAGAAGTTTACAACCGAGTTTCAGAGTGTCGGGAAGAGATGCCCATCTGAGTGAAAACGTGTTCAACGATTCTTTTATGTTGTCGACAATGAGAATTCCCTGCTAGGACAGCCCACGGGAATTCGTGGGTGTCAATGATATGTGCGCGTCCTCACGGATCCGACGAGATACGTGTGTTTTTAATGTGTCGATGACACGCGTGCCCGGTGCCCCCTGGACTTCCCAAGGATGACGTGCCTTGTCTTTTCGTTTTTCCTTTAAATGGACTTTAATGCGCGTTATCTCGTTTTCTGTGTGATGGTGCATTAAATGCATGCCGCCCTAGGGAATCTAGGCAGGCTAGGCAATGACTGCCTAGGCGCGTCCTCTCACACAACGGCTATAAAAGGTCATGAGCGGACCATTTCCCCTTTTACGCTTTCATTTCTTCTCTCAAGTTCACCGGACGTCCATACTTTTCTCGCCGGAACTATCCTCGTCGTCGTCGTCGTCGTCCGGTCACATTACTGGAACCATGTTAGGTACTGTTTTCTATTCTTTTCTGGTAATTTAGGATTAATTTTCTAGTTAGTACGATGGTTTATTCGCCGGAGTAGACGGGGAGGCCTTTTCTCAGGCTGTTTTAAAGAGAATCCCCTTGAATCTCTCAAGCACACCATGCATTTTGTCATGAATGTGTCAGGCAACCTTAGGTAGTTCCTTCAAATTTCCTGGGCACCGTTAGGTTTTCCCTTGAATTACCCGAATATCCTTAGATGAATGTTTCGAGCATTCGTCGGGTTAAGATGAACGTGTCGAGCATCTACCCTCTCTCAATTTAATCACCGCCCTTTCACTTGAACTACGGGCTCATATTTTGTTCAAGATCACACTACCGCCCACACCATTATGGAAGATTTAGGCCCAGACGAACCTCACGACTGGGAGTGCCACGCTCCTCTCCTCGAGCAACGAATCTGCTCGACCTTTCGAGGAAAACGGTTCCCTGTGTATGAGTTCGCTTTTCGAGAGGCGGGGATCTGAATCCCTTTCACCAGTTTCTAGGCGGGCGTTTTCAGGAGGCTCGACCTGGCTCCTTCGTAACTCCACCCAAATGCCATAACGTTCATTCGGGCATTCGAACTGGTATGCCAGCACCTCGAGGTCGATTTCACCTTGCCCTTTTTCTTCCGCGTCTTCCATATGTAGCAGTAGGGCACACACGGGTGTCACAGTTGGGTTTCTTTTGAATAGCCGATGAGGCTCTTCAAGTCCTATCACGACTTTGTCCTAAACTTCAAGGACAAATGGTATACAGTGAAGCATGTCACCTCGCGCGCTCTGGATAGCGTTTATAGTATGCAGTGGGATGCCTAAGGCATGGAGCGTCTCGTCTCAAAGATTCTTATTGAATGGCAGCGAAATCATTTCAGTTGGTCGACCGACCACTACTACGTGAAGGCTGAGAATCTGGGGCCCGAGGACACATTGACCTATGAAACGTTGGTGGCCTATGTCCGAGGTTTTGCCCTCGCAACGTGTGTGGATCGGATGATCAATACTAAAGTCGTGCTTGAATGTAGATCGGAAGAGAAGGCTCTCCGAATTTTAGGTAGTTTATGCTCGCCCCTTTCTTGCATTGTTGTTTTTTGTTCATCATACTAACATGTTGTTTCTTTTCGCAGCTGCTATGCCCGGCCTCAAAGAACGTGTGTTGAAGTTAGCCAGCAAGGGTGCAACCAAACAATCAGAGAAAGTGGGCAAGAGTCATGTTCTTCAGGTGGCCACGGAAGACGTTGGTGGCCATTGTGGGACTCACACTCCCCATCCCCCTCCAAACTCTCCACATGTAGCGGGGACGACTCACAGTATGGTTGTCCTGCGTGACTCTCCTCCCCACAAACGCCCCCATGTTGATGGCTCGCCGAGCCGAACTGCTTCCATGAATGACAGTCTACCAGAGAATCGAGGAAGCTACCTCCTGCCGTCCTGTCATCTCGAGCGTGAAGCTTTTAGTGCCGAAGGCTCTGTCAGGGTGGCAGTTACCTAGGCCAAGGCCATTCTCGACCAGGACAGGGCGACAAGGCGGTCTACCTTGTCCCAAGATATAGCTGTTGCGACCAGGGTCATGGAGACGACCTTGGTCTTGTCCGACAATACCTGCCCGTTGTTGGAGCTAAGAGTCGCGGAGGAGGCGCTTCTGGAAGCCAAAGCTAAGAGGGATCAGTTCCCCGAGACTTTTGCAATTACAAGGAGGAATATAAGCTCCGGGAAGGGTTGACATCTGAGCTGGGTGAGGTCAAGCTCGAACGGGACAGCCTGATAGATGAAAACAAGAAGTTGAAGGACCGGGAGGCTGAGTTTGATGAAGTCGTCACGGAGAATAAGCGTCTCTGTTTGAGGGTTGAGGATTTGGAAAGCTTGGCTCTCCCTACTAAGAGGGAGAGTGAGGAAGATCAGGCCATGCGAAGACGGGGAGACCTGATTGCTCGGATCAGGCAACTTGATAAGGATTGTATGGAGACCCTTTAGATGGGTACTGATAACGCCACTGACCAGCTCAAGGTTGTCAACCCCGGGCTAGTGACTGAGGGAACGACCTTTAACTATAAGGTGGCCGACGGGGAGATTGTCTTCCTGTTTGTTGGCCCGGATGACGAGGAGGAAGAAGAGGAGGTTAACGAGTAGGTTTGGCTTGTGTGCCATAGTTTTTATTTTTCTGGCCTGCGTGCCACATTTTTTGTTCTTCTGGCCTGCGTACCACTTGTATTTTGGGTATAGTCCCCTCCTTTTGTACTCTTTATCGACCAGATTTTGGTCGGTCTATGTAATGAAATGTTTTTATTTTGAGTTTATCTTATTGTTTTTGAATTTTCTATGAAATGTGAACTTATTGCTCGACTGTAAGGGCTCGTCAGTTTAGGGGACCAACGAGGTGGCGGGTTTTACGTCCGCATATGAACGGGATGAGGGTCTCGGTCAAGGCCTAGGTCTCATGGCTTGGGTCTTCCCATCGCGAGTTGGGCGCCCTGCCAGCGTGGTACTGCGACAGATAAGTTCGTTTGAAGTATCCTCTGTCAAGGAAGATCGTTCATGTTTCCTAGGGGTGTCGGCCTTCCCTTCGATGAGAAAATAGTGAAACATGGTCGTACCTCCTATAATTTTGTGATCGCGTTGTTGTCTAGTTGTAATATTGCTTAAGTTTTTAAGAGTTCCAGGGTCGAGCAAGTTCTTCACCTTGTAGGTTTTCGAGGTAGTATGCCCCGTTGTCCGTCTTGTCCCGGACTCGATACGGGCTTTCTCAGTTCGTGGCCAGCTTGCCTTCTTGCGGGTTTTTCTGGTTTTGCCGGAGGACGAGGCTGCCAAACTGGAATTCCCTTTTAATAACCTTCACGTTGTGGCGCAGATCCACCTTTTATTTTAGCGATGCTTCCCGGAGGGCTGCTTCGGATCGGATCTCCTCGACGAGGTCGAGCTTCACTCGAATGGTTTCGTCTTTCATCTTCTTGTCAAGGGGCACTTCCGTCCGCCTCAAGGGCTCTCGAATTTCTACCGGGATGACTTCCTTCGTCCTAGCCGGAATGGAGTCTCCTCGATTGTTGAATGTGGGGTCGTGCGGTAGGCCCAAAGTACGCTTTGTAGCTCATCGACCCAAACTTTCTTTACTTCATCCAACCTGTGCTTTAGTCCCTGTAAGATTACCCTGTTGGCTGCCTCTGCTTGGCCGTTAGTTTGGGGGTGTTAGACAGACGTGAAATGTTGCTTTATGCCCAGGTTGGCGACGAAATCTTAGAATCTTTTGTCTGTGAATTGCGTTCCGTTGTCGGTGATAAGGACTTGGGTAAGCCGAAGCGGGCGAGGATATTTCTTTCGAAGAAACAAAATATATTTTGTGTCGTGATTTTGGCGAGGGCCTCGGCCTCAATCCACTTTGTAAAGTAGTCGAAATTGACGATAAGATATTTGTTTTGGTAGGAGTCGGTCACAAATAGCCCGAGGATGTCCATTCCCCACCAAGTGAAAGGCCACGGGGAGGAAAGCGTCTTTAGCTTATTAGGTGGAGCTAGGTGCATGTATGTGTGGCTTTGACACCTATCGCGTCTCTTTACGTGCTCTTTTGCGTCGTGTTTCATCGTCGGCCAATAGTAACCTGCTCGGAGTGCTTTACGTGCCAATGATTTTCCGCCGAGATGTTGGGTGTTAAACTCTTCGTGAATTTCTCCCAAAATGTCGGGGACCTTTTTTTCCTCGATGCATTTGAGTAGTGGGATGGAGAAACCTTGTCGGTAGAGTTTACCTTCGAGGAAGACGTATGAGAACACCCGTCTCTTGGTTGCAGATTCCTCTTTTGGATCCGCTGGGAGTTCGTCCTTCGTGAGGTAGTTGTTAATGGGAGTTATCCAACAATGAGCGTCGCTGATGGCATTCACCTCAAGGGGAGGGGAAGGTCTCTCGATGCTTGGTCGGGGGAGGATCTCTTAGATCACAGATTTGTTTCCTTCCTTCTTCTGTGTGATTGCTAGTTTGGACAAAACATCTTCTCGGGTGTTATGCTCTCATGGGACGTGTTGGACCTCCCAAGAGTCGAACTTCTCTAGTTTGTCTTTGACAAGGGCTAAGTATTCGATGAGGTTGTCGTTCTTGGCTTGATATTATCCCCGCACTTAGGATGTTACGAGCTATGAGTCGGTGGAGATCTTCACTTCCTTTGCTCCTAGGTCTTTAGCCAGTCTTAAGCCTGGCAGGAATGCTTTGAATTCGGCCTGGTTGTTCGAAGTTGGGAAGGCCAATGCTAGTGATACCTCAATCAGGATGTCGTCCTTGTTTTTGAGGATGATACTTGTACCACTTCCTGACAAGCTGGAAGCGTCGTCGACGAAGATCGTCCATTTTTAGGCGACACTCGCCGGGGTTAGGTTATATGTCATCTCAGCAACGAAGTCGACCAGGACTTGTGCCTTTAGGGCCTTCCTGCTTTCGTATTGGATGTCTAATTCTGACAGTTCCAATGACCATTTCAACATCCTGTCGGCCATATCTGGCCGTCCGAGCAGTTGTTTTATTGGCTGATATGTTCGGACTTTGATCGTATGGGCAAGGAAGTAATGTCGCAGTCTCCTTGCTGTGTTTATCAGGGCCAAGGCGACTTTCTCGATCTGCTGGTATCTGAGCTCGGGGCCCTGAAGGGCTTTACTCGTAAAATAGATGGGTTTATGTCTGTCGCTCGTTTTACGGATGAGGGCTACGCTGACCGCCTCGGTGGCTACGGATAAGTACAAATATAATGTTTCATTTGCCAAAGGTCGTGACAGCACTGGTGGTTCCGAGAGCTCCTTCTTGAGCTGGAGCAATGCTTGCTCGCACTCCTTGGTCCACTCGAAGGTGGCTTCCTTTCGTAGTAGCTTGAAGAAAGGAAATGTGTGTTGCACGGATTTAGCGACGAATTGAGATAGGGAGGCGAGCATTTCGTTGAACGACTGAATATATTTCTTCAAGTTCGGGGTTGGGAATTCCGAGAATGCCCGACATTTGTCGGGGTTGGCTTTGATTCTTCGTTCAGTGAGGTAGAAGCCAAGGAACTTCCCTGCCCGTATGCCAAAGGTACATTTTTCTGGGTTGAACCTCATTTTGCACCTCCTTGTTTGCTTAAAAACCTTTTGGAGATGCTGGGCATGGTTGACCTCTTCGTACGACTTTATGATCATGTCGTCCATGTAGACTTTGAACATATCCCCGATCTCTCCCTGGAAGACCTTGTTCATCATGTGCTGGTATGTAGCTCCGACGTTCTTCAGTCCGAAAGGCATAACATTGTACTAATAATTTCCAGTCGGGGTAATGAAGGTCATGTGCCACTTGTCTGTGTCTGACATGGGGATTTGGTTATATCCATTGTACGCTTCCATGAAGGACAAAAGTTTAAAGCCTACAGATTTGTCGACCAATTTATTTATGTTAGGCAAGGGAAAAGCATCTTTGGGACATTCCCTATTGAGATCGGTATAATCAACATACATTCGCCATTTTCCATTATTTTTCTTAACAAGGACTACATTAGAGAGCCAGGTTGTGTAATGGATTTCAGAAACAAAATTTGCCTCTAAGAGGTCTTTTACTGCCCACTTGGCAGCCTCCGATTTCTCGGTAGACTGCTTGCGCCTACGCTATGCTACGGGCCTAATGGTCGGATCTATGGCTAATTGGTGGCAGGCAACCTCGGGATCTAGGCCGGGCATCTCAGTAGCACTCCATTCAAACGGGTCCGCGTTCCCCTTGAGGCAGGTTGTAAGCTGCTTTTTTATCGCCGACGGTAGGCCGGTACTTATCTTCACAGTTCTGTCGGGGTCGTCCCCCAAAGGAATGAGCTCGAATTCGCCATCAGGGATCAGGCATTCTAGGTGAGTTGGAGCCTTCCTGTTGTAGCGGTAAAATCATGAGTGTAAGTTATTAGCTAACTTAACTCAAGGTAAACAGAGTCTCCACCGCGCTTTTATTTTATTCCAAATGGAAAAGGGAAAAAGAGTGAATAAAACCTAATGAATCTAAAAGCAAAAAGCTAAAAGAATCGAACAGAGAATGAGTAAGGGGATAGGTTACAAATTGGGAAGGTTTTACGCACCCAAAACATCTGTGGTACTCCACGGGAGCCCTTTGAAATATTTATTGCTTTTTGGTTTGAAAATGGTTTGTTTGGAAGAGATTGAAGAGATGAGAAAAGAAATGTTTTTTAATATTTTTGTGTTTGAAGACTGATTCCTCAACACGGAGATCACTGCCATTCTGCTTGGAGATTAGAAATGTTACTGCTGAACAAATCTCCGTCACACCAGTAAACTGTACCAAGTTAGAAATCTTTTGAGAGAATTCATGAAAGGCTGCTGGGAGATTCTTGAAGAAGATTGTCCCAAGTTCAATGATTGATGAGGGTAAACTGATAATGGATTCAGTTCCTGACTACTGTCGGAGAAAATAATCAGATCTTTGAAATGACTGTTGAGAAAATAAATTGATCATGGCTTCAGTTTTTGAAATGAATGTTGAGAAGATAAACCAAGTATGAATCTTGCAGAGAATTTCCTAGTTAACCAAATCTGATAATAACTTGCATTGAGCAACAACTCTTGAACCATAGGACCTGAGAAAAACTTGCCCCTGATAAGATCATTGAGCAAGTTTCTTAACTGTTTGAAAAATTCCCTAATGAGGAAAGTTTATTTGCAAATAAAAAGTGTTTGTACAAACTTGGTAATTTTAATGCGAAGTTCAATGCAAAGTTTGAAATCAAGAATCATTTTTGGAATGAAATTTATTGATGTAAAGTAAATGAAAACATTGTCAAAACATGGCGGTTGAGACAACATGAAAGATAAAGCAAAAGTTAAGAAACAAATGATTGGTAACGAACTTGGGAGTCAGTTTACACAACCTTGTCGTAGTATGCTTTTCAAAAGAAACCTGGATTCAATTAGGACTTTTGAAGGTTGTAATGTGGCCTGGTTCACGGTTTATGAAACAAAAGATATAGGCTCAAAGTTTATTTGTTCCCAACCCAACTTCATGATGAACTCCAGTCCTACATTCAATTAATTCAGCCTATGCATTCAAGTTCCAAGCAATTTGGGATTGCACAGATGAAGATGGTTCATAAGCCAATAGATTTTGAGATAACAGTCACCTCTTCCTTTTATTATTTATGATGAGGACTTTGGTCCACTCATCTTGCTTTTGTTGAGGATTTTGATGACCTCTTGACAAATATTTCTTTTTATTATCCCTAACTTTTGCCTGAACTGTGTCATTTGAACTTACAGCCAGCGGGATGCCCCAGTTTTGTTTTGCCTAAGTCTCCTTCATAGGTTTTGACTTAGCGAACTTTGATTTTTTTCAATAAAATTTTTTTCAATATCATTTTTTTTAAGATAATGACTGCATGACTTAATGATTACGATGAACCATCATTAGCTTTTGAATTGAGAAACATCTTTAACACTTCTTTGGTGTGTGTGAAGGAAAGCTTGAGATTGGAACCTTTATTGAAAGGCGTCTTGAATGATTCTCTTGTACTTGAATGCACATTTGAATTAATTGAGAACTACCCATCCCCGGTTAAAATTGAGGGTTGTTTTCGAATAGAAAGTAACTCCAACTTCAAGGCTCAAAGGGGTTGACAAGGGATTAACTTCCTTATTTCTCCAATGTTTAGGATTTGAAACAATGCTTGTATATCATCAGCCAAGTCTCAATTAAAAGCATACCAATAACAATTATGGGTATCTCGTTTTCATCATCCTCCTTCCAATCATTGTAAAAGCTTGAGAAAAGATAAATAAACTTGAAATCTAAAGCATAAAGATGCAAATAATAAACGAAACTGAATCAAAACAAAGCAATGCTCATTTCATTAAAATCAACATGAAAGTACAAATAGAGTTTAAAAGCAAACAATTTAATATAATGGAAGAAAAATGCAAACATAAAGAAACAATGGCTTAGTGATCCATCAGCAACAAGGATGAGCTGTCCCGTCTGATATTCTGGCCTTGAAGAAAATTTAACTGTGGAATTCTTCTAGAAGATTCACTTCTCATGCTTCGGCAAAGGATTGTTGACAACATTAGGATTTGTGTCATGAAAGGAAAGGATGTTGTTCCTGATAATTTCTTGCACTTTAGCTTTTAGTGCAAAGCAATGTTCCAAGTCATGACCAGTTCCACCTTGATGAAACTCGCAGCGAAGATCCGATCTATGGTTAGCTGGAAGAGGATCTGGAACAGAAGGCGGAGGCCTAGTAGTAATTATACCACTCTTAATCAAGGAAGTAAACAAATCAGTGTAAGTCATCGGGATAGGATCAAAGTTTGGCCTATTGCGATACTGATTTTGTCCAGCAGCAGGATGAGGAGCCTGGGCTTGAGCTCGAACTTGAACTTGAGCTTGAACTGGTTGAGCTCAAACTTGAACTTGAGCTTGGACTGGTTGAGTTTTGACAACAGGAGCTACTGCAACTACATATGGTTGAACATATCGTTGTTGCGGGCGATAAGGCCTTCTCTCAGTTGAAACAGCATAAGCATCACCATCTCTTCTCTTTTGAAAGTTCCCAAGAGACTTTCTTGCAGCATTAGAAGATTCAACATTGGTAATCTTACCCTTCTTGATACCTTCCTCTAGTCTTTCTCCAATAGTGACTAGGTCAGAAAAACCAGATGAAACACTTCCTACCATCTTCTCCCAAAAGAACGGTTGAAGAGTGTCCATGAACAAACCAGTAATTCCTTTTCGGCCAAAGGTGGTTCCACTTGAGAAGCTAGGTCTCTCCAACGCTGAGCGTACTCTTTGAATGATTCTTTCTCTTTCTGTGACATGTTTTGAAGTTGATGACGGTTAGGCGCCATGTCCAAATTGTACTTATATTGTCTTACGAAAGCATCAGATAAATCCTTCCAGCTTCGGATGTGACTCTTCTCAAGTCCTACATACCACTTCATAGAAGCACCACTCAGACTATCTTGAAAACAATGAATAAGCAGCTTGTCATCCTTGGCATGTGCAGCCATTTTGCGACAATACATCAGCAGATGAATCTTTGGACAAGTATGACCATTGTATTTCTCGAATACAGGAACTTTGAACTTACCAGGCAAAACTAGGCCAGAGACCAAACACATGTCTATCGCAGTAGAACCAAAGACATCTTTTCCTTCTAAACCTCTTACTCTCTTCTCAAGAGTCAAACATTGCTCTCTAACTTCATCCATATATCCAGGTTCACCCTGACTTTCAGCTTGTGGACCAGCAGCCTGGTACAAAAAAGGAGAATTCTGATAAGTAGTCTGAGCAGTAGTGTGCACAACAGGTTGAGGTTCGACAAAAGTCGGAGCTGAAAAGACTGGCACAACAGATGGACCACCCATTTGAGTATTAGCAGCAGTTGGCACGTAATCCGGAGGTAACCCAAATTCTGGCCAAGTAGAAGTTGGTTGCTGAATCACAGGAGGATCAACAACAACAGATAACAGTCCTTTGAGGTGGTTCACTTCGAGCAATCAGAACTTGCATCATTTCAGTGAGCCTGGTCATACCGGCCTTCAACTCATCAATCTCCATCCGGACTTCCATGTTATGCTGTTCTTGGTTTTCCATTCTCAATCTGATAGCTCTCAATCTGTTAGCAGCTCTAGTACCATATTTGTGTTCAGGAAACAGCTTGACGGATCAACAGACAACTGAAGAAGGAAACAACCGGGATGAGTTCCCACACAACTCGGATGAACGCAAGAATATGCGAGGATACAATGATATGCAATGTTCACTTCCATTTTCAGAAAAACAACTCGATTATTGCAAACATGGTCAACATCGAGAATACGGTCATGAAAAATCTTGACAAAAAGGAATATTTGCTTTTTCCAATATTTGCAATAATCGGAATTATTTTCCTTGAAAAATGGTTGTGATGATGATCCTGATGAATATGTAGATGCAACAACCACAAACAAGATCACGCAGAGCACACAGGTTCAAAGGTTCGGATCACGAGCATGGACTCAAGGGATAAGAACCAACAAACCACAAAGGCATGTACTAAGGTTTGTCTTCATTGTACCTGCAAAAAACCAAAAGGGTGCTAACAGAGGTTTCCGGAGTTAATAGCCATCTTTAGAATTTTATCGGTACGTTGGATTACTCCTCAACCGATAACATTCTTAAAATAGACCTCGTCCGAGTGTAGTATTGCGTGACAACCACCTTAGGTTTACACCCGGATAGTTTCCGCACTACGTTCCTAAAGTGTCTTGGATTGGTTAAGGGTTCTACGGTCCTCAGTATGATCAGCTCAAGGTCAGAAAATAATGCCACGTATGATTACTCATCATGACATTGATAATCCAAGAGAGCCTAACCGAGTGGAGATTATCAAATTGATATCGCTTTGGACTACTCCATCGCGTATCGCTTCGAATATCATCGTCCTATCATAAGTTCAACTCAGATCCGGGTTAGAATCTATCTCACCCACAGAGGATAACCAAAACCGAAACAGAACAATCAAGTAACAAACAAATCAAACCAAAGCAGTAAACAAATCAAAAGTAGGCCGAATCCACTTAGAGATTGACTCCCCAACAGAGTCGCCACTTTTTTGTAGCGGTAAAATCATGAGTGTAAGTTATTAGCTAACTTAACTCAAGGTAAACAGATTCTCCACCGCGCTTTTATTTTATTCCAAATGGAAAAGGGAAAAAGAGCGAATAAAACCTAATGAATCTAAAAGCAAAAAGCTAAAAGAATCGAACAGAGAACGGGTAAGGGGATAGGTTACAAATTGGGAAGGTTTTACGCACCCAAAATGTCCGTGGTACTCCACGGGAGCCCTTTGAAATATTTATTGCTTTTTGGTTTGAAAATGGTTTGTTTGAAAGAGATTGAAGAGATGAGAAGAGAAATGTTTTTTAATATTTTTGTGTTTGAAGAGACGAACGTCTCATGCCTACGTACCCACAAAGTGCAATGCGAGATCAAAACCTTGTAGTTCGTGGTACAAAATGTGAAAAGAAACAATGCGTTGAATTGATTTTAAAATGTAAAGATAAGTCGTCATTCTTTAGCGAATAATTCTGCTAGAAAGAATGAATCATATCTAAACATATGAAAGAAAAGTGCACGAGGGCACAAAAATAATTGAATGAGTTTTGCATTTTTTAAATTCTTGAAAAGAAAGTTTCGATATGCTTATGTGGTTTAGCATTTATTAAGAAATGAAATGAAAAGGTAAAACCGCTTGACCTAAGTCAAGGTTTAGTTATGAAAACGTTTTGAAGTTTGAAATCAAAGAAAGTTTTGAAAATAGGAAGAGGATTTGAAAATTTAAGAAGTAGGAAGAGATGAAGGGACTATCCTAAGACTTGAAAGTAAAATTTAAGGGAAGAACAACCAAACCGTATGGTGAACATTCTTCGAAACAATCGGATTTCCGTCTTCATAAACAAGTGAACTAAATCGAGGCCAAGGTCTTCAATCCATAATAGCTCAAGCAAAGGAATGATCCTAGAATCTAAGTCTAAACTCCAAGTCCAATGCTAAGGATAGTAGCCATAGTCCAAAGTTAAAGTCACAAGTCTTTTAGATGTTTAATATGTTATTAATGTTTTTGTGTCCAAATGGACAAAGGAAAAAATCACAAGCATAACAATATAAACATAAACAAAATGATGGATGATATAGTATAATAAAAGCATAATAAAAGAGATAAGGAGCGAGAGATTGAAATAAAGAGGATAAGGTGCGAGAATGAATTAAAATGTTAGTATATTAATAGTATAATAATATTTACATAGAAATGGTATGATGAACTTAATCAAACACAACCAAAAAGATAACCAAAATCGAGAGGCAACCGGATCCAATTGGATCTTATTCCGAATTCGGGACAAGTTTAGGTCTATGTTAAGCAATCGCCGAGTAATTTACGAAGTAATTACCCTACAAATGAGGCCGACCACCACCAATTAAGGTGGAAAATATTTGTGCTAATACATGTTAGAGAAATGATATGATGGATCATTCTCTGAAAACATGTCGCACGAAAAGAAAAAGAAATGGTAACGGTATAATCTTAATCGAGATTTCACATTGATTTATCAAATGCAACCTATCACGATCCCAAAGTATGGAGAATGATCCAAATGATCATTCATCCATAGATTTGTAATAATGAAGATTAAACATCTTTGAAAACCAATAATCTTCGAATCGGAGATCTCATCGACCAAAAATAAAAATAAGAGATGTAGAAAGTGGATCTAAGATAGAATCCATCAACAATCAAACAAAAATGAAAAAATATGTAAAAAAAACAATAGAACAATTCAAAAAAAAATGTCATAAAGAAAATGAAATAAACCACTAAAAAAATAGCAAATATTTTTGTAATTGTTTTCTAAAAAATATCTTCTAAAAGAAATTGAATAGTAAAATAATAATAAAATAAAACATTCAAGGAGTTCTATTCAAAATAGAACTAAATCTCTAAAAAGAATTACTTAAATCTTGACTAATAAAAAAAATTAAAATAGTAAAACAAGGAGGGAGTATAGCGCAACAGGTGGATGTGGTGATAGCAAAAAAATAGACCCAAGGCCCAAATCACACATTTCTTATAAAATCATCAATAAAACAAAGAAAATAAAAAAAATAAAAAAAAATGGAAAGAGGTCTTCTTCTTCGTGAAACAAAAAGGAACACGAAAGCACTATTCACGGCGGAAGAGATAGCGGCGGAAGTGCCTTCAGTTAGCAGCGGAGCTCAAAATTTAGACCATTCTCGTCGCAACGCAAAGCTCTACTCAAATATGTCCTTGATTTCGAACAAGATTCAACTACAGATTCGAATCGAGATCGTGAGGTTTACGTCGGAGAACTTCAATTACCTTCGAAATTACATCAGAACACCATTCCACTCTTCTTCTTCTTCACTTATTCTGAGCATTCAAATTGTTGTTGTGATTGAATGAATTGCAGGTTAATGATGAAGGTGAAAATAAGATGGAATTGGTGTTGAAATTGAAGCTTGAAAAAAAATGGTGATGGTGAAATTCTGCAGAGGTTTAGTAGGCTTTCAAGCTTGTTAGAAGAGGATGAGAAGTGTTGATTTTATAGAGGGATGGATGAGTGAATCGGATGCCGTTTTGTTCGATTTGATGACGTTTTGGAGCATCCAATTTGCGTGCTCACACTGCATTTTTGTGTGCCTTTGCTGAGTTCAAATTTTCGTGCGTTTAGTTTAGTGTTCCCCTGCGTTTTGATGCATTGAGTGTGAAGTTGTTTTGTTGCAGCTGCGTTTGGAGTGTTTACGACGCTGCCGTTTTGGATGATGAACGTGTTACGTCTTACTGCGTTTTGGTGTTGATAGAACGTGTGAGCATTTTGCGTGATACATCCGTTGCATTTTGTTGCGTTTCATGTTCTAATCACCTGCGTTTTGGAGCAGTGCATTTTGTGCCTTGCGTGCGTGTGTTCAGTATGGCTTGTGATATTGGGATGATGCAGTTGGATGAGGTCACATGGATTTTAGCTAGACGGCTTGTGTTTTGACTGAAGCTTATGAAGTAGATGGCTTTGGAAGCTTAATGAAACACGGCTTGAGGGCTTCAGCATGTATGACTGAGAGTGTATGGGATGTGCATTAAAGAAAAAATGTGATGAAACTGAATAAAAAAAATATGTAGGCCGATGGGCCTTATGTTCTTTTTTTTCAACAAAGTAAATGGGCTTAAGCAAAAAATAAAGGGCTTTGATAACTTGTTTTTTTTTTTGGTTTAGAAATAGGAATGAAAATAAAAAGGTTTATGATAAAAGGAAATTAATTTATGGTGATTAAAATTTGGAAATATAAAGGAATTTGATTAATGGGAAATCGGTGGAATATGGATATTTGAAAAGAATGGGAATTTTGAAAGGTGAAAAAAAATGAATAATTGGTAAGAATTAGAAAATGGATAATAGAAAAATTGAAAATAAAAAAGAAATGGTTTAATCGGAAAATGGATGATGGATATAAAATGATGATTTTTTAAGGCCCACGACTAACTTCTGATTTTTCTCATAAGCCATTGATTAAAATGAAAACAGCCATTACTGAACCATTGAACAAATTTCCAATTCAACCACAATCACTGAAATCGTCTGAAAATTGTCCTGATAATTCGAATCCATGCTGAGGAAAATAAATCCTAGATGAATCACTGGTGAACTGATGAACACTCAACTGAGACCAAATTTCACACAAAACGTTGCTTGATAAACTGATGAATCTTGACGCACGACAACTTGAACTTTTGAACACGCACTGTCTGAGGAATAAACTACTGGCACACACAACTTGCAGTCGAAACAATTTTTGATAGTTTGACCCAGATTAGGTCAAACGTCCATCTGAATCGAATCATAATTGAACAAACGTCTCTGAATTGAAAATACTGTCTTATCTTTGAAATCCTGCAACACAGAGAAGAAGAAGAAGTAGACTGCAACATATTTTTGGTATTTTGGTTAGATGTTAGTAAATATAAACAAATAAAGCAAGTAGAAACACAATGATCCCCAGCAAGGCATAGACCTGCACCTGAGAAGGATAAATGAACCAGTGCGTGATCTTGTTTGTATGCAAGATGTAGATGAGATGCGGAAAATCTTAGGGTCAAAAATTAGGGTATGACACCTGTTGACAGGGTCTTGTGCTCTAGTGTCGTCCTCGCTGAGGCGGCTGTCGAGGTCGATGGGGTTGACTCGTGGGAAAAGTGGACACTCCTCGGCTCTAGGTTTTTTGTTACCTTTGGTGTTGATTACGACCTATCCTTTGACTGCTGCATCATAGCATCTGCAGGCCGCCTCGATGTCCCCGTGAATCGTCACTATGCGACCCAGCTTGGTGTAATACTTCATCGTTAGGTGGACTGTGGATCCATCTTGGCACTGATGTAAGTTGGCCTTTTCTCTGCCCCCAGTCCCAGATTGATTTCTTCTAAGGGATCCTGTGCCACCATTTTCATATTGGTTGGAGCTGGATCCTTTTCAAACCCCAAGGGTTCGTCATCATAAATGGCATCAAGCCTTTGATTCTGCCATTCGCCACTAGAGTTTTCTTCAAAACTCTGTTTTGCACGTTGTTCCTCAATATTTTCTTGAAGATGTTGTTCTTCGACAACTTGTGTGTTGGCTTTAATGGCCATATTTTTCACTTCGGCCTCAAGGGCCGTTTTGAGTTGTTTTTCGGCTATGTAAGCCGTAATCCTTTCTATTGTTGATGCTTCAGTCATTTTCACTGACCTCACTTCCCCACCCAGTTGGGTTGACATGGGCAGTTCCCCAAGTGTAATTTGTCTCCCCAATTATCTCTTTGTCCCACTGGAAACCATGCGTAGGGTGGAGGTACATGGAACAGTATGCGTTGTCGGAGGCTGTTAGGTCGAAACCAGCAGGATTGCAAGGTGCTATGTGGGCCAAGTTCTTGTCGAAGTTACGACTAGTGACATTGTTCACGTCAGCCATGAAGTAACTTTGGTCTGCTTCTATGTTTTCGACAATCCCATATGGCCTCCAAATTGCTATCCTTTGATGCATGGATGATGGTACAGCCCCAATTCCATGGATCCACTCTCTTCCCAACAGCAAGTTGTAATTTGCTTTTGATGCTATCACCACAAACATTGTAGGCCTGGTAATGGTTCCTACAGTCAGGTTCAATTGTATTACCCCCAATGTTGTCCCTACCTTACCTTCATAGTTGGACAACACCATGTTGTGAGGTTTAGTGTCTGAGTCATCTTTTCCAATCCTCTTTATCATATAATTAGGAATTAGATTCACAGCTGCTCCTCCATCTATCAGGATTTTGTTGACACCCACGTTTTCTACTTTCCCTTTTATGAACAAAGGCTTTAAATGAACCTTCATTGCATCATCTGGCTTTTCGAAGAAAGCATTTTGCTCTTCGACACAGCCATTGTTCATTATATAGTAACATACAGGCTTAAGCCCTATGCTATCATCTGCCATATCATCCTCTTCGTCCTCCACTTCCATTATCCTATCATAGTCTCTGGGCAACACAGAAACCACATTGCACGTTACGTCGAAGGACGCATCAGACTCTGAGCTGAAGTCATCAGTTACTTCTTCGTCCTTTGGCACTCTGTTGCTTATTTTCTGTATCTCTGTTGTCTCACTAGATTTATTTTTCTGAGGGAGTTCTTCTTTCGCCAGAGATTTCCCTTTGCTTGTTGTCTGCACACACTTGCTTGACTCAACTTTATTCTGCCCAATCCTTTTGTGTTCTACAGTTTCTTTTTCAATTCTCTTCTGCCTTTGAAACCTTCTCCATTGGGACCTAGACATAGGGTTCTTCCCCTTGTAGTTTTCAGAGACGTACTTTGGCTTTACTTTTTCTACCTCCTTTTTCACTTTTATTGAGGCACCCCTGTTCACTTCGAAACTTTTCCACCTCTTCTGACCTTGGGCATCCCTTATAGGCTGGACCCACTTGTCATCATTCGGTTTGTTGGATGGTTTATAGGTGCTGTAACGCCTTTCTCCCATTCCTTGGTTATGATGCTCCCTTCTTCTTGGGTCGAATCTTTCATTTCTGGCTGGTGGGACTGCTCCCCAGTTCCTTTTCTTTTTGGTCTTTTCTGCTGCTTCCAAGTCATTAGCTGCTTTCCTGTCGAACACAGCGCTACACCTTGGGCAAAGCATAACTTCTGCATTCTTCCTCTGGCACCTCTGGATGAATTCGACAAGACTTTCATTTTCTTCTGGATAAACCAGCTTCTGATGTTTCTCTTGATGGTTCTTTCTGTTTGTGTCTGGTCCTATCCTCTGAGTGACTTCTACCATATGAATCCCTGCGTTCTGCTCACTTGTGATCTTCAGTTTATTCATTTTTTAGACTAGCATCATTTCCTCAGGGATATTCTCTTCTAACTGATTTATCCTGCCCTTTGGGTGCAAGCTTCTATGGATGAACTTGCAGCATTATGCAACTGGCTTTTCTTTTGGGTCTTCCATTGTTCTGCACAGAATCCCATGAGGGGGTTTCTTCACAACACCTTCGGTATAATCTTCTTTAGTCTTGGTGGTGCTTCTGTTTATTGGTTCGACAAAGTGGACATTGTCAGCAGTCTCTATTTCCTTGATCTTGTCATGACTAAGGCCTTCAGTGGCCTCTTTTTGGGTAATGAGGGCTTTGTTATCTTCCTCCTCATTATCACTTCTGAAAAAGTCTCCCCATCCTGTGGGTTTGATTTTGCTGATGTCAGTTTTAGAGCTTGGTGGTGCAGAATACTTCACCATGAAGTCAAACTTTCCACTAGGTTCTCCCAGAGTGTCCCAGACCACTCCATGCTCAGCATCTTTGTCACAGTTCTTCTTGTCGAAACTTCTACCAACCTTGACCGTGTTCCCTTCGTCGAAACCTTCAGTGGTTTCAGTGGCGTTCTTTTTGTCGAAGCCCTCAGTAGCTTTGACTTCTTCTTCCTCAGTCTGGTTAGTAAGGTCACCAGCCCCCTCCACCACATTTACATGGGTGTCGAAGCCCTCAGCAGCCTCTATCATGGTGAAGTTGGCGTCGAAACCTTCAGTAGCTTCTACCATTTCAAAACTTTCCTCAGCCATGACATCCATTTTGACCACATTCACCATTTCTGGTTCAGCGTAGTTGGCCTCCACAACCTGCATGGGATTGGAGTCAATCCTCATCTGTTGCTTAGCTTTGTCTCCAAATTTCAACCGTCCATTCTGGATTGCATTTTGGACAAGATCCCTGAAAAGGTAACATTGAGAAGTTTTATGACCCAAAAAATTATGGTATTTGCAAAAGCCTCTCTTTTTCTGTTGGTCTACAGGAGGCTCCTTAGTGCCTGCTGGTTTTATCAACTGACCGTCTTTAACTAGTAAATCAAAAATTTCATCACATTTGGTGATGTCGAATGTGTAGGTTCTTTTAGGGAACCTGTCATTCTTTTCCATTTCGACTGGATTTTTTCCATTCGACAGAGCTAAAACTTTACAGGAATATGGAGGGCCTTGTTTTAGTTCTGCCAGATCAATTTCTTACTGGTCGAAAACGACTGATTCGTTTTCGTCATAATCTTCTTCCTGAACTATTCCTACATAGGCCACTCTTTCCTTCTTGTTTTTATTTGATCTAAATTTCTCATTTTTTAGCCTTTCTATTTGCATTACTCTATCTGCTAGTTGTGCCATGTCTCTCAAGTACTGGGTGTCTAATTTTTTCCTTATGGAATAATCCATACCTCCTGCAGCCATTTCGACTAACTCTTGTTCCGGCACTTGTGTAAAACATCTAGCCTTTAACAATCTAAACCTATTCAAATAATCATCTATAGGTTCAGAGAATTTTCTTTTGACACTTGCTAATTCTTTCAAACTTATCTTAGTTTGTCCCATATAGAATTGTTCATGGAACAATCTTTCTAATTGGGTCCATGTGAATATTGAAGTTGCAGGTAGAGAAGTAAACCAAGTGAAGGCATTTTTTGTCAAAGAACTTGGAAAATATTTCATCCTTAAGTTCTCATTATTAGCAATCTCTCCTGCCTCTATCAAATAACGCGCTACGTGTTCTATGGTGGACTCACTAGTATCCCCTGAGAATTTGGTGAATTTGGGGACTTTCCACCTTGGTGGTAATTCTTGTTGCAAAACATATTCAGACAAAGGGGAAGTATAACTAGGCCTTTGTAATCCTACGTTTACTCCATTTAGCGCCATTATTCTCTCAACCATGGTTGCAATATTATTTTCGACAGGCAGATTGTTGTAACGCATTCTCTGCTGTAATATTTCATCAGCATTTTGGTCTCTTTGGACCAATAATCTCCTAGGTTCCTATCGAATGGGTTCTTCTACATGAGGTTGTTCGACTATTACCTCTTGGCCCCTGGGATTTTCTTGAGGGTTTCCTAATGGCCTTTGGTTTATAGTAAGTTCCTCTTCGACAGGCCTATTGGCAGGATTTTGATTCAATTGCATTCTTTGCTGTGCTTGAGGGACTCCAAAAAAGTCAGCAATGCGTGCCATTTGTTCTGCCAATATCTGGTTTGTTTGGGTAGTATTTTGTATTAAAGGATTAAACACTTCCCCCATTTGTTGTGTCAATGCCTGCACCATATCATGGTTACTTTCATCCATTTGTTGACGAATTACTTGCGCCGAATGGTTCGTCATGGTTGGCATATGGAACCCTGGTGGAACCTGATTTAATCTACTCCCATTTCCACCATATCCTGATCCTTGCAATGGTGAAGACATTTGAACCATAGCATCAGAAAATAATGGTGATGAATTATGTAAGTTTGCCATCATTGAAGTTGGCATTCAATATGGTTGTTCTCTTCCAGACTTGGGCATGGAAAAATTAGTAAATGGCCTAAAGGTGTTTCCTCCAGGAGGAGGGGTTCCCATGGGTCTTGAGTATCCCATGGTGGAAGAACTAGGCGCATTTTGGGACCCTGAACCCGTTGGTATTGAATCCACTAATGGAGGCCTAATCTGTTCTAAGACAGGGCCAGAAACTGCTACTCCTTCTGACGAAGGGATAGGATTGGAAACTGGAATGGTTTCGTTAGGATTGTTTGAAGTATTTGGCAAGTTAGCCATCTTTCTTCCTCTTGTTCTTTTTGGTCTTTCTACGTCGGTTACGGCTAGTTTACCGCTTCTAAGAATCATACAACGTAGCAAGGAACTTTTTGGCTAAGAGGATTTTCTATTAATTCTTATTAATTGCACAGTCCCACTGGGCGTGCCAATTTGTTCGCTGTGATTTTTGACGAACAACCTCTGGTTAACCAATCTCTTAGAAAACTGGGTTACTTGCAGGACCAACCAAACAAGTCCTAGGACACATGTGCAATTTGTTTTGTCGAATTACTCTTAGTGTTGTTAATGATTTGTGGTTTGTTTTGTTAATAATGTCAAAGTGCTAATTGCTTTGATTTTGAAAGTAAAATAAAGTTAAAGTTTGAACAAAAGTAATAAAATGGCGAAATGATGTAAAACTTTGCAGAAAAGTAAATAAAACTGAAGATAAAATAACTTGATGAAACAAACTAATAATTTAAATAACTTGAAAGAAAAATGGTGTTCAACACATACATTGTTCCAAATATCAGACTCATTTCTCTCACACTGGGTACTTAGAGTATTTACAGGATTTTTGTATAAGTTTTCACACACGCATTCTAAAACACCAACTATCCTATTTATATACAAACAAAATAACTGCCTAGAACGGGAAAATTCTAACTAAATGACAAATGTCAGCCTGCATGCAATTCTCTTCTCTGAAGCTTCCATGTGTCCAATTACCAAAGGTTTGCAACTTTCAAATTTGAATTCTTCCCTTTGGTGGCGAAACATTGCATCTCTTCACTTGTCGAAGTGTCGAAGAAGAAGAAACTCTTCAAACTTCACCAACCAATGCTCCTGCCAAACATCTTCTGTCGAAATGTCGAAAACTACACTTATCTTGACAAATTCCAAACTATAAACAAGTTTCCAAACTTGGCTTGCCAGAACACTATTTGTCCTCCTGTCGAAGCACTTGAGTTTTTAACCTCGTCAACATCTCCTGAATATCTTCACTTCTTCTTTTCCTTATCTACTGATCATCCTCTCAGCTAAAGAAATGACTTCATGTCTCAAATTTCAAAGTGTCGAAATTATGAGCTTACAACATGATATCCACCAAGCTGCCTTGGTCGACCAAAATGTGTAGAACATCAAAATGTGCCATCTTCGCCCTTATCAGTAAAGGAATGTTGGAGTTGGGTGAATCTCCCGGTAACTCCTCGAGGAAAAAGGATATAGGGTTTGATTTTCCCCGGGATTTGGTCAATGTTTCTAATTGATCATGTGCGGTTAGTAAGAGCTCGTCGAACTTCCGTTTGACATAGATGGCGGTGTTTTCGTTGTTTATTTCGCCCCTGGAGATGACCAAGGCTGTTGGGAATTTCTCCCACGGATTGTGTGCAACAAGTTGTCCTCCCATGTAGACATTAGGGAGGTGGAAATCTTCAGGGCGTGATATGCACAGGGATACTTGAAAGGGGGAACCGTCGGACATAGTTTCCTCGTGGTTTCTCTTTGCAGCATGATCCTCGTGTCGGGGAGCATCGTTTCTTTTGGTGTACTGCTTGAGGTGACATTCCTTAATCAATATCTCGATTGCGTATTTCATATGGACACAATCTTCAGTCACGTGCCTGTGGCTTATGTGGAAGCGGCAGTACTTTGACTTGTCAGTGTGGGGGATGGGTGTTATAGGTTTGGGGAACCTTACCCTGCCCTACTTTAACTCAGAGTTGATGCATTCAACGAGGATGCGCTCACGGGGAGCGGTCAACAATGTATATTCGGAGAAGTGCCCCGCTGGTCCTCTTCCTTTGCGGACCTCGAGAGGTTTGTCGTCTCTTCGCTTCTCCCCGCTGCAGTGAGGGCCAGTGTAGTCTTCGTGTTTGGAACTTTTGGCGTCATCCTGACTGTAGTTGCTCCGGACACTGTAAACGACCTGCTTCTCCTCATACCAGATGTACGCTTGAGCTTTGTGAAGAAGTTCGTCGAGGGTGCAAGGTGGTTCGATCCCGACTACCCGGTTGAGCTCGCTTCCAGGGAGGAGTCCTTTTTCAAGCAGATACTTTTTCATGTAGTCGGTCGTATCCACCTTGATAGCTTCTTGGTTTAATCACTCGATGTATGAGTGCAACATTTCATTTTTCCCTTGTATGATGGCTTCAAGGGTAGCTTCTATTTTTGGGTGATATCGGGAGGCTGTGAAGTACCTCGTGAATTTTGATCTCATGCTTCTCCAGGACGTGATAGATTCGGGGGGCCAAGCTTTTGTACCATGTCATGGCTCCCTTCCCGGGAGTCGTAGAGAATAGTCTGCATTTGACGTCCTCACCAATGTTGTTACGATAGTCGAGCATGGCGTTGATGCTGTCGAAGTGGTCGTTGGGGTCAGTTGTCTCATCGTATGTTGCCAGGTGCGGGGGCTTCTCCATGCCCATTGGGAGTGGAGTTTCCATGATGTCCCGAGAAAGCAGGCAACGAGGGTCATCCTCGTCGCTCCTCAGGGGTGAGTAGTCCTCATTCACGGGGCTCTGGTCGTGTCGAGGAGATGCCCTTGGTTGGTCATTCGACCGCTCAGGGCACCCCTTGACCTTGTTTTTCTTTGGTTCAGGGGAACGTCGCCCACATCGAGGAGGTGATCTTCCTCGCTTCTTGGTGGCCTCTGGTTGGCATCACTCGGGTTCAGATCCGCGGCCATGCCGAGGAAGATTGGTTAGGAATTATGTCTCTAGTGCCATGATCCTCTCCTGCTGTTGAAAGAGCATGAGGTTGGTCTGGTTGAGCGTGTTCACCGTAGCTATCATTGTGGGATCCCCTTCTACTGGTACCAGGATGGAATAAAAGGGATTTGTGGGCTGATGTTGGAGAACGTCGTTGTCCTCGGGCTCCGGTGACTGGGTGGCAGGTTGTCCATCTCTTACGTTGGACTCATGGACAGCATGTTGGTCGTCTTTCGTACCGGTGGTGTAGTCGACGAGGTCGAGGGCACGGTTGTCGTCGTGTTCGCTGATCATGTCGGATGATTGAAGGAGATGGATTGAAGCTTTGGTCTTCTGTTTTTAAAGATGGAGAAAACTTTTAGTTTCCCATAGACGTCTCCACTTATCTTACCTGATCAGGAGGAACCTTCCAGTGATTAGCAACTTTAATGTGAGACTGGGGGGTGTACCTGCAAGGCACTTCGATGCCAAAGTGAGTATGCAAGTACTGAAAAGTAGAAGAGATAAAGATTCAGAATACCTGACCCTCTGATAAGAGAGGGTATTTATAGTGTGCCCCCAGCGATGGGCCAAGGTTCTTCCATGGGCTGGATCAGCTAAGCCCAAGGAAGAACTGCCAAGGAATACGTAGGAGCAAGTAAGATCTAGCACGTGGTCTAGACCTTCGTTCAACTGCTCCTACATTTCAGAAGATAATGGTGGACAATTGGATGACGTGGCATACGTGGGGGAGACATTGTCTTCCCATTCCTGGATATTGGGTCGTGGGTCGTGCCCGACGGATTGGGCCTCTTCCTGACACAGACTTGCAGGCCCAGTCCAGAACACCAATTATTCAAACATATCCGATAATTCTTAGACATACTTATACCTCCCATAAATCAGAAATTATTGAAAACCATCACATAGTCGTCATCAAACCATCATCGAATTCAAATACCTTACATCGACACATAATATTTATATAGTCACACCAAATTAATTAAATAAATAATTAATCTAGAAATCGGGGCGTTATAGTGATCATAACAATTTTTTTACCTTACATGTGGTACATTACGCCATTGACGCTATTTTGAGTTGTAGAAAATTATGGAGATGCATCTCCAAAATTGTTCCGCGCTTAATATTCTGTAGAAAATTCTAGAGATGCATCTTTGAAAACTAGGGACATTTAAATAATTTTGCGTGGTGGCTAAGAAGTATTTAAGGTGCATTAAGAAACTCTTTAATCTCTTATATTATAAGATTGTCCAAGTTTTTAAGTTTATTGTGGTGTTAGGGCTATCTCGTGCAGGAAAGTGAAAAGTCTTGTATATTAGTGAGTTTATGTGATATTGTGTATCCTCTCAACCACAGGTTAGGGATATTTATATGTATTTTTTGAACATGAAAACTAGGCTCTAAAAAGGAATAGTAACATTCAGTAGCGTGAAAATAGGGTAGTTATTTTTTCTATTTCTTGGCAAAACGTGGCTATCTCAATTTAACTTCCTCTCTTGTACCATTATGGATAGGGACATGTCATCTATATTTCGTAGAAAGGCGGGTAATATGAAAATGGGCGTCATAACCAAATGATGGGAGATTGTTCCAATAAATGGACAACCAGAAAGCCGACAAGGGTGTTTTGTTACTTCGTCTCCCCTTAGCAAAATTTCCACTTCGCTTCTTGTGAGCATTTTATAAATATATCACTATATAGTCCCTCAAGCACGAAGATTTGTAAATAGCGAAGTGATTTAACGTCCTACCCATTAACAAAGTTCCAATTGGGTTCCTTATGCGAGACTTAAAGATGAGTCTTTCAGGCGATACTTTAAAAAGAGTCCTTCAAGCGAGATTCTAAGTTGAGCCCCTCAGGCGAGACTCTGAGTTAAGTCCCTCAAACGAGAGTCTAAGTTAATTCATTGTTCATAGTGATACGAGGGCCTATGCACAAAACTTTGCTATTCATATTGCCTCTTAAGGGCAACAAGGACCCTCAAATGAAAGTCCAACATTTACATTTTCTTTTGAAGGAGACATGGATCATTCAATGGCGGTCCACAAGTTATATTACCTTTTAAAAGTGGTAAGGATCTTCTAATGGAAGTCCAACACATATATTAATTATTAAAGGCGAAAAAGGATCTTCTAATGGAAGTCCAAAATTTGTATTACCCTCTGAGGGAGACAATGATCTTCCAATAAAAGTCCAATATTTACATCATTCGATAAATGAAATAACTTGAAGTAATTTTTTTAAAAGGGATTTGTATATTGGTTGGCCAATCTCCTTTCTCCTTAAAACAATATTAGTGAAATAGCTAATTCTAATAATATCTCAGGTTAATTGAGTTTCACATCCATTTGATGAGTTGCTTGTTCAACTCTTCAAGTTCGTAGGCCTCATGAGGTAGCTTCTAACAGATGTAGTAAGGGCCTTCCTAACGGGGTTGAAGCTTCCATTTCTAGGAGTACATGACAACATGTTTGAACACAAGGTCGCCTTCTTGCATCTCTCCTAGGAACATCTTAGATTTATAACTTTTGGTCGCCCTTTGTTTAGTGACGAATTCCTTGATATGAGTGATATTTCGGGTTTATTCAATTATATTGGTTACACATATGAGGCATATCTCAATTTCCTCCTCATTAAATTAGCAGTGCCTTTAGAAGGGCGTGTTGATTTTAACGTGTAGCATGGCACCTGCACCATAAACCATGGCAAATTGAGCCTTCTTAATGGTAGAATATAGGGTGGTGTGATATGATCATAAAATTTCATGAAGTTACTCGGCCATATCCATTTGGCCTCATCCAAATTTTTCTTGTTTCTACTCAATATTACTTGTTTGCGAACTTAGCTTGCTTGTTCGCCTGCAGATGGAAAATGGAAATAAACTTAGTCTGATAACAAAAACCAACTCATGTTTCTCATATGCATCTTAGAATGAGAAACTCTCTCTGTCTTGTAAAGCCTTCAAAAAATCATCCTATATTTTGTTGCATGCTTTCATATCACTTTTTCTTCAACTTCGTCTAATGAGAGCTCATATGGCTGCATGTATTGCATGATAGGTGCTATACAACTGGTGGTCTGGGAAACTTCAAGAGTGTTGGCTTCATTAGCCTCAATGTTGGGTGGTAAGACTTACTTGAATTACAGTGCGGTTATATACTATCCTTTTTGTGTTGGCAAGCTTGGAGAGAATATCACCTGAAGTTGTGCTCCCTAGGCACATATGTTATTTCAAAAGTTTTGAAGCATTCAAATATGTCGCCTACCTTTTTTAAATATTTGATAAATTGGGGTCCCTTCACCTGATATTCCTAAGAGACCTAATTAGCCACCAAATATGAGTCATTTTTGGCCTTCAGACTTAAAACGCCCATCTCAAGGCGCGATCACCATTTCGATGATGAATGTTTCATACTCGGCTTGATTGTGGCTAGCCCTAACTTCAAAATTCAAAGATTGCTCGATCAACAAGTCTTCTGGTCCTTTTAGTAATATCCCACTGCGACTTCCTTTCAATTTTGAACCATCTTCTAAGGATAATATCCATGTGTGTGGGGTCTTCTCGTCTACTGGCAAACTAAACTCTGCCTAAGAATTAGCTAGTATATGCGACTACATACTCTCTTTGAGTATGTACTGGTTATCATACTCGAGAATACAACGTCCATGAGTCATTGATAAGTGGATCTTAGGTTCTTTATCCCAAAAGACATGATATTGTAATAGTAATATGTGGGTTCCATCTTGATCTAATTGTAGCTAGAATATGTGTCCATAAAACTCTAAATTTTACAGTCAAAAGATTCGTCAATCATGCGATTAATATTTCTTAGGGGATACAAATCTTTAGGGAATATGGCATTAAGGTCAATGAAGTTGAAATAATTGATATAGGTCAATGTGTGCCACTTAGACTGGTGATAGCCTAGCACGAGCCAATGCATGAATATTGATGAGTAATAATGGAGATCATGGAAAATCATCATCACACCTAATATCATAAGGTCATCGAAGAGCCAATGCATGAATATTGATGAGTAATAATGGAGATCATGGAAAATCATCATCACACCTAATATCATAAGGTCATCGAAGATGCATAGCAAATTCTTTAACTCTTGAAGGAGTTCCCCTTTAGATCTAAGGGTTACTAACCGAGACATCATCCTCGCCACACTCCACTTTTCTCTTCTTCCTATGTTTCTGAGGGAAATGAAGACACCTTTATAGAAACTCCTTCGACTTAAAAATAAAAACTTATCTAATATGTAGAGAGCTCTATAAACCGTTATAAATAAGGACCTACGATTGAACAATTGATCAAGACGAACACCTAGAACTAGTGATGTTTTCTAGAATTTCAAGGGAGAAAAAATCTAAATAAGTGAAATTTATTCATTCTAACTTTAAATGTTGGAGCCATGATATGTTTCATAAGATTGCGAAATGAATATATGAACTAACAGGTGAACTCCACATGCATTTTACCGATCACTTTACACAATCTCATTTATACAACCAAAATTTGTGGAAATATTAGACTTGATTAAGTAGGAGAAGTATGAGCCTTTGTGATCTTATATTAAGAGAATTAAAAAGGAGGCCATTCTGGTAAAAATCATCGACGAAGAAATGAAGAAGTGTCTATTGATCCTCGAAATCCAACTAGGGTCTAAGTTTGCATAAAACATCAATATCAGAGCTCCGAAAAACTTTCAATAGTCTATTGGCGAAAGCTGGAAATACATACAATATGATGAGAAGTTGGCTACAAACAAGGAAATCCATGGAGAAGTAATGAGAAAGCAAAATTAGGTAAAATAGCATATGAAGAACTGAGGCACAAAATGGAACAAAGGAATTGAGGGGAAAGATAAGGACATTTGGTATGGCCAAAAGGACAAAGGATTACCCTCATTCTAAGTATTGGTATTACCGACTCTTAACCACTTCCAAAGAACACATTATACAAGAATGCATCAACGTCGAGTTTTGGGAGGAAGAAGTTGAAATTCCAAAATAAATTTGAGAGTGTCACAATATGATAAATCCCAACATTGTTTCTTCCGCAAAAGAAAGAACCATAATACATAGGAGCACATATATTTGAAAGATTCCATAGAGAAAATAATACGTAAAGGAAGATTGTCGAGATTTGTAAACAAACAAAAAATTAGTCCAAAATAAAGAAGGTATGGTGAAGGAATCCCGCGAAGGAAGGGGGAATGATGGCCCAAATGGCCAAAAAATCAAATTAATTCGCCAAAGAGAATGAGTAGGAGTTGCTGACAATGTATACCCTCGGAGGAGAAACTTTTAGCTAATGAGAGAAACTGCCCATTATAATGAATGTTGAATAAGAGGTACTCTGATTCTAGGAGGGCCTTCCCGTCAACATCTGAGTAGAATATGAAATGATAACATAACACAAGATCATTATAGTAACATACAACATATCATCACTAGAATGCAAATCATTAAAAACCACATGAGTGGTTTCAAAAGGATTTCCCAAACCTTAGGGAAGCTCTAGCAATTCGGTTAAGAGGAAGCTAAAGAGATGATGTTTTAGGAACAAAACCCAAATAAAAAACCCATTAAGAAATGTTAGCAATCACTTTTATTTTATAATTGAGAATTGATTATTATGATGCTCAATTCCCATATTTTAGTACTAGTAATGGTTGTATCGGCCAACTACGATGTTCGAAGGGTCTAGATACACCAAGGAAAATCATGTGACATAATCTACACCAACCTCTTGGAAGTCATACGTCTAACCTATGAAACTCAAATCCCCCACAAAAGGAGTGACCTTATATGATTTAACATGTCAATAACAAAATGGGGATACATTGAGCTAATGGTACCCTTCAGAAAGAAAGTGACGAGAAATACACTAAAGACCCAAATTTCGATAACTGACTACAAGTCAATTTATAACTTTATAATATGCCACCCTACTTTTGCCACAATAAGGGTTATTTCATTGACAATCTATCAAAGTTGAAGTATCATATTGATGGAAACGCATTGGCCATGAAGATTTGAAAACATGCATGACATGTTTCTTAGCATCCTTCAAACTCCACTAACAGAAGACCAACATCAAGGGGAAATGTCACTTACTCCTCTAGGACAAGAAGAACCCAAAGAAACAAAAACCTAAAGACAAGAGGAAAATACTCCTTTTATTTGAAGAGAAAGTAAAGGAAACCAATCACACTACCATCAGTTTGACAGATATATGAGTCAGAATCAAAACAAATTTAGGTATGTCAAAAGACAACAAACCAAGATTAAAGAGTGATGCCAAAACACTAATCTCTACCCTTAAAATACAATTTTTTTTATAGATTATTTATATTTATTATTAATCACAACGTTTTACTTAATGTTGGGATGAATTTCACCAACCTTTAAAATCACATCTTATATTTTTTGTTATTACCCAAATATAAAACTTTCTTTTTCAGGCATGATGATCGAGTAAAACTCTTTAAACTTCCTAATTTTTCCCAAATTAAAATATTAGTGAAATAGAAAAAAATAAATCCCTTATAAAGTGATCTAAACTAGAGAAACTTAACCTTAATAAGAGAAAGAAACTTTCTCCATCCTCTAATGGTAATTTTTTTTATTAATCCACTATACACCTAAGGCCAAAACCTAGATTAAAGTAGGAAAATGGCATCCCTTGATCGAGAATGTCCCTATTGAAGAATGTCATTTTAACTCTTTTAAAAATAAAATCAAATATACCCTAAATTTAAATTTTAAGTAAAAAAAATGGCATTTGCTTAGTAAAAAAAAAATTACGTGCATTCTCGAAATTGTCCTCCCCAAAAACATGTTTCACACATGAATAAGTGAATATGCAAAATTCTAAAATAATGTTGTATTGTACCAGGTCGACTAAACCTAGTGGATAAAACGCTATCACTTACAGGTGTGAATTTTGAAACACCACCACAGGACTCCATGGCCAAGCATTGAACTGATTTAGCCTAGTGGATGGAGCCTTATCACTTACAAGTTTGAAATACCACCACAGAGAACAATATTCAGATAATTTAGTTATATTAATTATTTAATAATAAAAATATATATTTGAGAAAGTGTTTTTGATAATTTTGTAATTAGAGTGAGAGTGAAGGGGTATTATGGATATGTTGTGGGGTCTACGCAACTCGAATGCATCTTTGATTGTGGCTTATGAGTAAAACGACAATATAATCAAATGAGAACAATAATGTTTTAAAATTCAAGTGTGTCATTTGTTAAAGATTAATAGAGACATGTAAACAGCTATTTGCCTCATAATAATGCTAAGATTTAAAAAAGGTGACAATGGTCGGTTAACTTTTCCTGCTCTTTCAGGGTTAATTGAGTAATTTCATATGTTTGAAAATCTGTTAAATGTTCCGAAATATTTTATACGCTTGTGTACTTGATCGATTACCGTCTTCATTGTATAACTGGTGGGATACCGTGAAATCGCGGTTCCGATCGGTTACGCACATTTGCTTAAAAATATATTTTAATTTATTTATAAAAAATAAAATAAAAAATAAAAAGATTTTCATAGAAAGATTTGTATAATTTTTTTTTCATAAAACATTCTATTTAAAAAGGAGAAAAAACATAATGAAAAATATTGATAAACATTGTATCTTTTATCGTATAAAAATATTTGAATTAAAAATGTATTTTTCTTTATATATATAAATAATTAATCAATAATTTATATTTCTCGTATAAAAATATTTGAATCAACAATGTATTTTTCTCCGTAACTAAATAATCAAATTATATTACATCAAATTTTATGTATATAAATATTATTCAATATTTGAAACAATAATTATATTACATCAAATATAATTATATTACATCAAATTTTACAGATGATGATAAAGATGAAAACCATTTAGATATGAACTACTGCCCTATTAACAGTAAGCTAAGGTGTTTAACAATATCATACAAAACTATCTGCAACTCTTGAAAGTATCATATTTAATATCTAAACAATTTCCTATTTGTATATTTACTTGCTTCCAAATTACTTGCCAACTACTACTTCCTTTTAAAATTATTTTAATCTCTTGCTTCTCATATCCAACTTTACGTGATAACATAAAAGAATGCAAGAGTACTTTGTGGTATGCATGTATATTTTTGGGTGAGATATGATTTTAAACACACATTTGTTTATAGACAGACGGTAATAAAAGTAGGAAGTTGAAAAAAAGATTTTTTTAAAAAATAATAGTAAATTTAAGTTGACATAATAATAAATATAGAAGATAAAAGGTAAACTATAATATTATGAATAATATGATTAAAAATAAAATCTATTGAAATTTATATTAAATAAATTATTGTTTTATTATTATTTTTTTACAAAGAAGACATTAATATATAAGAGAGAATACAATTTTTAAATATCCATTAAATCTATTTCAAGAAAGTTGATCCGTTTATCTTTTTCAAATATTTGAAAAAAATGGTCGATAAATTTCTTTGATTTAATATTTGGATCAATAGTAAAATTGATTTCGTTTATAACAATAATATTTATTTTTGTATATAAAAAAATTTAATGAACAATGTATTTTTTCTCGTATATAAATATTATTTTTATTTTGACTTTATTTATAAATATATATGAATCAATAGTAAAGTTGTTTCCGTATATAAAAATATTTGAATCAAAATATTAAAAAAAAAATTTAAAAATATTCATAAAAATATTTGAGTAGGAAACAATAACACATAAAAAATAAAACAAATTAGAAATTATATTTTACACTTTACTAACTTACATTTAAATTTAACTAATTTTCTTTTTAAAATAATCAAATATATTATCTATAGATTTTATGATAATATATTCTACAGTAGGCCGAGTTTTAAAACTATTTACTATTTACTAAATTTAGTTTTAATCTACTATAACTTAAAAATAACAAATATAATTATTAATACTATTGACATATTTCTATAAATTAACTTAAAAATAACAAATATAATTATTAATACTATTGACATATTTCTATAAATTAAAATAAAAGAAAAATATAAATATTTATTTAATTTAGTGTTGGAGTACTACAATTTTACCTTATAATTTATAAGTTCAATTTTCAGTAGATTTATTTTTAACTTAATATTAATCTGAATAATAGTTAATAAATTTATTCCATAATAATTATTTATTTGTGTAGATATATGATAGATACAAACCATTTCAGTGGATGTTTAGCTTAACTGGAAGTTGTGTTTCAATTTAACTTTAATTTCTATCATGTTTCAGTGAATTGTTAAATATTCTTTGATATTTTGTAATGGGTTATTAGGGATACAAATTTTTATACTATTATTTTAGGCTGAAACATTATTCAATGCATTTATAAATAATGAATAATTCACTTAACCAATCTACTCTCCAGATTCTAGACTCATGTTAAAAGTGGAAAAGTAGAAAATCAAAACTAAAAGCCTTTCTTGTAACATTAGGAAGTCTATTCATAGTAGTACACCATCCATCCTCAAAAATGTGACTATAGAACTAATTAGTAAATTTGTTATGATGTATTAAAAGCATTTTTAATGGTGATTTTACTGATTTGCAAGGATCATTATAACATTTAGTGTTTAGGCTACACTACATTATATAACACAGTATTTGAAAAAAAAAAAAGAAGTTATTGTAGGCTATATACAGAGGAGAATCAAATAAATTAAGGAATATAAATTGCAAAAGTTCAAATTGTGACAAACCTTACATGCTAAAATATATGATTAAATATTACATGATAATGCTAAATTATTGAGTATCCTCCATATGAGTAGGAAACAATGCCATATAAAAAATAAAAATAAAAAGCTAAATTAATCTACCGTACATCAAGCTTGCTCTTAGACAAAGGTTCTCGTAGGTATTCTATTATTTTATTTGCGCATTCAGATTCACATTCCTATATTTATATTTGTCAAAAATCAAAAGTGTATGATACAACAAATAAAACTTCAATTGCAACATTGATACCAACCTCACAATCATATCTAGAAAAGAAATTTCTATCATAGGTTGTCTAATGCTCCTTCACAGCATTAGATACATAGATTAATTTCTCCCCTGGTTTCGTGTCTTTGTTGCGGTGAGCAATAATAGAAAGTCAAGTTAATACAACCCTATAATATTAAAAAGTAGAAGAAACTTAGATAATGTTTGAAAAATGCTCGACACATAATTTCTCAATACAAAAGTAAGAAAATTACCATATTTTGTCCTTCTCAAGAATGTGGTCAGAACCTGTTCCAAAACTCTCTTCCCCGCAAATCGACAGATTCCCAACATCCATAAGATTCCCAAAAAAATTCCAACCAGTGGGAACCTGCGCTGAACCTACTGTCTTTTGTCAATTGAAAACCATATTTAGAATAATTCTAAAAGCAACAACAATGTAAAATCAGAATATACCTGAAAGAAAGGGAGGTTCAACTTTTCAGCAACTCTATCTAGAGCACCGTTTATCGACATTAATTGTGCAAGACCCTGCAATTACAATACAGAAGGATGACACTTCGGTTCAACAATCTCAAACACTCATGTAATCAGTATATTTATTATCGTTAGAAGAAGAAGTTGTTGCCGGAGGATACTACAAGAGCTAAACTATTCAATTTCAACATCATTTCGCACATCCATATATTGACTTGGCAAAATAATATTGAAGGCATCAATCAAGGTGATGTATCACATCAGGAACCAATGCAGTATGCATACACTTGAGTAAATAACTAAATCATAAAGTTTCTACTCTCAAAATTATTTTTTCACTCAAAATTAGTTGATAACAGAAAGTTTCTGCATTTCTAAAATACAGTAAGTTTCATCTCTAAAATCTACTGATAATCAGTCGATATCAGTCAATATCAAATAAAATTTGAAATCCACCATCTATTTGAAAAACCATTTCTCAAATCCACTATCTAGTATCTAGTATTGTTTCCCATATACACTCATGTGCTGCTATAAGCCCATTGTCTTGCATCCCTTAGAACAAAATTTGAAATTCCATATTCCTGCAAGTCACCTTCATAGTGATTTACATCAAAATCTTCTTTGGGTCCTCCATAATTTATGAACATCAAATCATCTGCAAAAACAAAATGAAATTTAATCACAATTTCTTCAGTTATTTCTTCAATAACTAATCCTATAGCCACGATGCCAAAAAAAAGTTAAGTCTGACATTGATAAGAAATTTATAGCCATAAAGCTTAGTAGGGATGAGACCAAATGTAAGGGGCTAAAAGGAAAAGCGATGGGAGCACATACTTCTAGGAGCACAATCACCACCTTTGTCGTACCTCGAAAAATACGATCCTAAAACAAAACAACAGAGCCGCCACATAATTCTATTTATTCTACGAGAGAAAAGGGAGATATAGATACAACCTAATAAAGGATAAGAAATGGTTTACGAAACCAAATTCTAAGTTCGGGAGTCGGTTACGCAAGGGGAAGGTATTAGCACCCCTCACGTCCGTTGTACTCAACGGGAACCTCTTAGCTAAATATGAGATTAAATGTTTGATCTTAAGTCTTTGTCTTCTAAATGATTATTAATATGTTCGTTCTTAAAGGGAATTAAAGTTTTAAATTATTATTATTAAGACGGAGAAAAGATTAAATGATTTTAAACAGAGAAATAATTAAATTTTTTATTAGGGTGCTCGCGAAGGATTAAAATCCCCGTGCCTACGTATTCCCTTGTGCAATGGGAAAGTCAGAGCTCCGTAGTTCGTGCTACTACGGTTTGTGATTTTTATTGAACAGTTGTTTAAAATACATTCTACTGTTAAGCATTGGCTTATACTCGCGGTGGAGGCTGAAGCGCTAGCTTGTTCGAGAGATAGAATGATTTAAACAATGTTCGTTTGAGAAAATGTTTGACTTTGTTAAGATGTTTTAAACGAAAGGGCGAATGAACACATCGCGTGGGGCTAGCCCATGTTGCGGTCCAATCCAGAACGTGCGGAATGCTAGACTCCGAAGTTCCGTCTTTCGATAATTAATTATAAAAATGATTTAAATTTGTTGGTATACGAATGATGATTGAACCATCGCGTGGGGCCAGCCCATTTGCGGTTCAATCCAGAACGTGCGGAATGCTAGACTCCGGAGCTCTGTTTTCGTAATTTTTATTTAATTAAAGATTTGAAAGTTTTGATATACGAATGATGATTGAACCCTCGCGTGGGGCTAGCCCATTTGCGGTTCAATCCAGAACGTGCGGAATGCTAGACTCCGGAGTTCTGTTTTCGTAATTTTTATTTTGATAGATGATTTGAATATTCTGATATACGAATGATGATTGAACCCTCGCGTGGGGCTAGCCCATTTGCGGTTCAATCCAGAACGTGCGGAATGCTAGACTCCGGAGTTCTGTTTTCGTAATTTAAATTAATTAAATGATTTGAATATTTGTTGTTAGACGTTTTAGAATCGATGTCTTTTAATAACGAAGGAGTGAACGAACAATACGCGTGGGGCTAGCCCAATTGCAGTTCATTCTAGAACGTGCGGAATGCTAGACTCCGGAATTCTATTCCTTGTTAAGTTATTAGTTTGAAAGTTTGATGAATATCGCATTTTTGCAAGAGATTTATGATTAGTGAGGTACAAGTAAACAGACGAACGCAAGCGCGACATGAAGACTATAGTGAAGAGCAAAAGAAGATAATAACAAGTTTTAGCGGTACCTAACGGAGAAGGTCCGTTGCCTCTTCAATACGCGTACAAAAACTCAAGAAAGAGAAAAAAATGTTAGAAACTCAACAACTAATTCTATTGGTCCTCAAATATCCATTAACCGTTAAACTTAATTTGGATCCAATTAATTGAAATCAAGAATAACACTCGAAATTAAACTAAAGTCTAATCAATAATTATAATAATAATAAAGTTAAAATTAGTATATAAATTTAAAAATTTAAATAAACTATTTGTCATAAACCAAAACAAAATGTTAGAATATATTAAATGAATAAATGACCCATAGATGAATAAAGTAAAACAAGAGGATAGTATGCTGGCCACTGGGGTGATTAGCGAAGGAAAAGAAAACGGGCTTGGAAGCCCAGTCAGTAGCATCAAAAGTTATGAAAAAGAAAACAAATAAATAGGAATAAAATGAATAGAAAGAGTAAGTAAATGGAAGAGACATGGGGGGGACTGTGCGAAGTGACAAACACAGTGTGAGCTGATGAAACCTGGCCCACCTAACAATTAGGTTTTAATGAATAATAAAAAAAAAATTTGTTTAACTCAAGGAAACAAAACGCAGGTTTTTTTAAACAAAGAAAAACGAAAGTGACCAAAAACTTTCTTCAAAAGGCTGACGCCTTTGTACCTCTCTCTCTCTCTCGTTAGAAGAAGAAAATCAAAAGCGATGAAACCCACGGAGGAAGCCGAGACCTCACGGTGGGTTTTCAACTCATTTTCTTTTCTCACTACCTTCGATCATCAACGAATCTCCCTGCCTTTGTTTGCGATTTTGTCACGGTGAGGTTTTGATTTGTGTGGTTTTCGGATGTAGTTGTATTGTTACTGGGCGTTCACGGCGGAGTTGGTTGAAGGTGATGGCGGTTGTCGACAGAAGGCCGTGGTGATGGGTTTGAAGGCGGTAGTCGTGGCAAGGTTTGAAGTTTTGTGTTTGTTGTTGATGATGTGATGCAGACGGTGGTTTCGCGATGGATGTAGGCGACGGCGAGAAGGAGAAGACGGGTTTGGTTTTGGAGGTTAGCGGTGGTTGTGAAGATCCTAAGGGAGAAGAAGGTTGGAGAAGATGCAGAGGCGGGGTGGGTTGATGAAGGTTGATGTCGATGAGGAAGAAAGGAAGGGTTCACTTCGATCCGCGGATACCGTTTTTCTGTCTATGGTTTGTGCGTGGTAAAAAGGGGTGAAGAGGAAGGGGTTAAGTGTTTTTTTTTGAAGAAAGCCAAGTTGTTAGAAGGTGGTGCTGTTCGTTGTGAAAGTCGCGGTTTGGGGGTGGTGATGAAGGATGGTTATGGAGGGTTTTTTGTTTTAAAGAGGATCCCCCTTTTTGCTGGTTTTTCTTGAAGTGTTTTTTTATATTTTTTTCCAGCCAGGATGCAGGGTCCTGTCCCTTTTCTTCTGCCTTGGTAACAGATGGGTGAGGAGGTCCCCCCCCCAACAGTTTCTTTTTCGGTCCCCTTATTTCTTAAAGAACTCAGAGGTATTATCTTGATACTAATATCATGTCTTTTTCAAGTGCAGGTTATCATGTTTCCAATTTAGTGAAAGATGGTGGCAGATAGTGTAGGGTCATTGTTATACAAGGGTGGTAAGGATGTTGCAGATTTTGTGTAGAGTGCAGAATTTTTGACTCATTTGTGATGGCTTTTTATTTGCAGGCTTGACTATTCCTATTTTGATGCAAACCTGGAGCAGTGTGTTTTTTTAAAATAAAATTGGCACAAAAGGCACAGGATGAAACAGATTGGGGTTTGTTTAGAAATAAAGCAACAAAATAAAGTAACAAAATCAAATGAGATTGACCTAGTTAGAAGTAAATATAAATAAAAGATTAAACAACAATAAAAATGATTAAAATAAGTTAATAAAAATAAATAAATAAATAAATAAAAACTATCAAACTAAATCTAAAAATAATCTAATTAAAAATTAACTAAACTATAAACTTTAAATAATAAAACTGAAATAATAATAAATAGTAACTAAATTAAACTATCTAAAACAAATTAAATAATTAATTAAAGTGAAAACTAAACAAAGGTTAATAAAATCAATTTTAAAACCTAAATTAAAATTGAACCGAAAAAATAAAATTAAACTTAAAAAAGCTAAACTACATAATATAATTATCTAACTAGAATTAAAACTTAACAGAATAAATTAAAACAATAGACAACATTCTAAACAAATTCTAAAATAATTATTAATTCTAAAAACAAAAATAACAGACGTGTCCTCAAAACAGGAAGATTGAGTAATAAAAAAAAATGCATGATTTGATTAATGGGCTAAAAATGCGAAAATGACTGACTAATGATACTGCGATAAAAATGTCCGATGATGAAACTTTCAAAAAAAGTTTCGGTCAAAATTTAGGGTGTGACAGATGCCCCTATTTAAATTTCTTAGATCTGAAATGTATAAATAACAAAGTTTTTTAGACATTCGAGGTGGAAGAGGATTAAATATTAAAATACCTAAAATTTTGACCGAATGCAGATGAAATGCCATGATATGCAATATTACGAAATTGCGAGAGACTCTTTTTGTTTTCCTGGGGACATAACGTGCGAGATGCAATGAACCCCAGCATGCTGATTTTTTTGAATGATGAATATGCTCGGTGAAGCGATGAAGATACATGCTAATGGTGATCCATAAAACAAACTGAAGGTGAAAACTCACTGGGGATGACAATATGTTGGGGATGACAAGACGAAAACAGGATGTGTCCAAAGTGATAGATCAGCAGGTTCAAATGTAACTGCTGGCACTAAGGATAACAAAAGACTGGAAAGCAAAATGCGAGATTAAAGACAGGCTAACTGAAGTGATGAGTTAGGTGGTTACTGGGGATTCTCATGCAACGATTTGGTGATTGAGAAAGATAGAAATGATCTCGACTCGGCAGCCAGGAGAACCAAATAGCAGACAATGACACGACAGTCAGGAATAAACAAATATTGATACGGTGATCGGGAAATAAAATAACGGACGTCGACACGGTGGTCAGGAAATAAAAGACAGGCGTTGACGCGGTGGTCATGAAATAAAATAACAGACATTGACGCGAAGTGGTAAATCAACAGGTTCAAGTGTAACTATTGAGACCGAAGATTGGGAAATGAAAACAGTATTCAGGCAGTGGCCCTGTGCAATCAAAATGATACTGGGAGTAGCATGCGAAGCGTTCAGATGTAAATCAACGGCTCTAAGCGACCGACTGGCAATAAAATGTTGGAGTTTTAAACAAGATAAACGTCCAACTTCCGGGAATTCCCTAAATGAAGAACTTGAAGAATTTGTGCCAATGACGATTGGACTTAAAAGAAATATTGGTGGTAAAAGGGTGAATATTTATAACAAGAAGGACCACTGCAGGGGATATTAGTGTTACTAAAAAAAAGACTTTGATAAACCACACTAAAGGGGTGTCAACAATAATGGGTTTTCAGACAAAGTTGCTAGTGACGAATGATTTTTTTTTTGACATGCCAGACAGGAACCGGTTTCTTTATTGTCAGGCGGGGGCTGACTTTGGAAACGGTCTACCAAACAAGAATTGGTTTTGAATTGGATTTGGAAAAGAGTTAACTATCAGACAAAAAAAACCGACTGTCAAATAACTTTTAAATGAAATACCAGGCGGGAACTGGTTCAGAATGGACTAATAGACGAAAACTGATTTGAAAAGAAAAATGAATATCAGACAGGAACTGGTTTGAAAAGAAATTGACTACCAGACAAGAACTGGTTTGAAAAGTAATTGATTATTAGACGGGAACTGGTTTGAAAAGAAATTGACTACCAGACAGGAACTGGTTTGAAAAGAAAATGACTACCAGACGGGACTGGGTTGAAAATAAATGACTACCAGACGGGACTGGGTTGAAAATAAATGACTACCAGACGGGACTGGGTTGAAAATAAATGACTACCAGACGGGACTGGGTTGAAAATAAATGACTACCAGACGGGACTGGGTTGAAAATAAATGACTACCAGACGGGACTGGGTTGAAAATAAATGACTACCAGACGGGACTGGGTTGAAAATAAATTTCAAAAGAAACACCATACGGGAATTGGTTTACCTGGGTTTTGACCTGGACATATGCTAGATGAGTGAGACGATATGCAAGGTTTAACGCTATGAGCGGAGCGACATGACTAAAGCATGAGAGTGATTATGCACTGACTCAGTGATTTTCAAAATATGCCCCTGCGTGGGTAAGGATGGAAAAGTTCTTTGCAGACGACTCTCTAGAAGGAGACAAAGATGACGACATGATTCTCGACACCTGTCTTGAACTCAAAATTAGTTGTTGCGTAGGGCCTGCTTGAACAACTTGTAGGCACGGAAAGGATTTGCCCCCTGTGTGACCTATCTTGCCCCTAATCAATGGTTTCTTGAACGTATCCTTTTCAAAAGGTTTGGAAACAACCTGCCATGGTATGGACTTTGAAATGGTTGCCCCGGTGCTCGAATATCAGAGATTTGCCCCTGGTCATCTGATCCCTGGGATAGGAAACTCCTGACTTGACTGGTCATTTGAACTCTTGAATTCTTTCTGATAACTTGCTCAAGTATGAGTCTTGAGGAGAGCTCAACCTCTGAATTGTTGACTCCTGAATGGATTGATTCAGATTGACTTATCCTCAAAGTGGTTGCCCCTGGCTGGGCTTCTCTTACCAAGTTAAATTCCCTATCTGGCTGAATTCGTTGGGATTCCCTTGATATCGAATTGATTTGCAAATAACATTATATATTTAAAGATTGGAAATTTTAATGCAACTTATACAAGTTTTGAAATCACAATTTATTGGTATGATAGTGATACAGTGGAGTTGATTAAAATAAAATAAAAAGTGGATCTAGCCATTTATGGAATGGCAGATGAAAGGATCAATACAAATGATTAGCAAAGACTGTTAGGAGTCAGGTTAACGCAACCTTGTTGTAGTATGCTCTCGAAATAAACCCTGCCTCAATTAGGTCTTTTAAAGGTTGTAACGTGGCTTGGTTCACGGTTTATGAAACAAAAGATAAAAGGCTCAAAATTTATTTGTACCCATCCCATCTTCGCGATAAACTCCAACCCTATGTTCAGTTAAATTGATTTACGCATTCAAAAGTCTTTTGACGGCGTGTGATAAGGATCAGGATTTGAAAGTGATGGCAGCCACCTTGCTTTTTCTGCTTTGCTGGATTCGATGACTTCATTAATTTTCGCCTAAGTCGTCTTTTTCTGTTTTTTGACTTAGCGGACTTTTCTTTGTATTTCTTTTTCCTTACGTCATTCCTTTGTTGAGTGGTTATGACTGCCATTTTGTTGGAGAATACGTACTACAAACTTTTGGCTCTTCACGCCTCTTTGGTGTGTGAATGGAAGTATGTAGCTGATCCTTCTTGAATAATGGATTGAATCTTTTGAAGATTGGACGCAAACAGATTAACTGAACCGACTACCCTGCCCCAGGTTTGAAATTAAGGGTTTTTTTTTTGCATTTTTGAAAAAAGAAAATTCCTACTTCTAGGCTCGAATGGGTTAGCGAGGGATTATCTTCCTTATTTCACCGGTGTTTGGGAATTTGAAACAATGCCTGTACATCATTGGCAAGGTTTTAATCGAGAGCAATCAAATGGAGAATTCAGGTATCTGGTTTTCATCATCCTCCCTCCAATCTTTGGTAAAACAAAAGTTTGATAAACAAAAGATAGAAATATATTTTTGCTTTTTGTAACAATGAAATAAAACGAGTGAATACGAATGGATTGATTCAAAATATGCATAAACATTTCATTAATTTTGCCAATTCAAAAACAACAATGCTAACAAGCAAATACAAAATCAACATGCAAAGAAAAATAACAACAATGCTGAAACAAACAGGTGATTGCCAGCTTTAGGGAATTAAAAAAAGGTCTTGATTCACTGTCTTCAAGGGATGCCCCGAAGAGTCTTTGTATTCACTTAGGCGAGAAGTTGACATGCACCAACAGGTTTCCTTCTGGAAAGGATATGTACTTTTTATTGATCAAATGCTGCACCTTGGCTTGAAAAGCTCTGCAGTCTTCAGTTGAATGCCCCATTGATCCATCATGATACCCACATTGCTCATGTGGATTATACTCAGGAGGGTATGGCTCTGACACTAGCTTGAGAGACTTGGGAACCACTAAAGAGCTTTGAATCAAAGGTTGCAGAAGCTGAGTGTACGATAAAGGTACTGGTGAAGAGGAGCATTCCTTCTTTCCAGATTGTTGCGAGGCTTATGTGGACTCTGATGCTGATTCAGATATCCCTGGCTTTCGGCTCGCTGACTTTGATGAGGAGGGATCCAGGGTTGCTGGTAAGGTACCCTAAACATTGTTGGTTGCCTACAAGGATGATGAGGCATACGGAATAGTGATTGCTGAAAAGATGGAGGGTCATGGGGTCTTGCTGATGCACCACAAGAATATTTGACGTCTGCCATGACTGCATTGATTACATCCTCTTCCTCCTCTTGGGAACTGCTGAGGGATTCATTCTTACTAGCCTGGTTGCTTGAGGCGCCTTGGATATTTCCGCTTTTGAGACTAATCTCAATACGTTCTCCCGTTTTTACCAGGTTAGAGAAACTTGTTGATGCGGTGCCTACCATCTTCTCAAAGTACGAGCTCTGCAGAGTGTCCATAAACAGGTCAACTAACTCCTTTTCTGATAGCAGTGGTTGAACACGATCAGCAAACTCTCTCCACCTACGAACGTACCTTTTGAATGGCTCATTACTTTCTTGAGATATGTCTTTCAAGTGAAAGTGGCTGGGAGCTTCTTCCAGATTGTAATGGTATTGTTTTACAAAAGCATTGGCTAGGTCCAACCATGACTAAATATGACTTCTTTCCAAACCCATGTACCAATTCAACGGTGCCCCACTCAAACTGTCTTGAAAGAAGTGAATCATCAACTTATCGTCAAAAGCATATGCAGTCATTTTTCGACAAAACATCACCAAATGGTGCTTTGGACAGCTATCCCCTTTGTACTTCTGAAAAGCAGGCGCTTCAAACTTCGGAGGTATAACCAAACCAGGTACTAAGCATATGTTTAAAGCATCCAGGTCAAAAGCATTTTTCCCTTCTAGAGCTTTGAGTCTTTCGTTCAGCATTTGACATTTCTCATTCATCTCAGCGACGTCTGGCGCCTTGGTCCTTCTCCCTAGGATTGCCCCTTGGGAAATTGGCTCAGAGAACCCAAAGCTTTGGTATTCGACGGCATCATGAGGTAAGGAGTTTCCATCTCGAATAATGGTATGCTCTTGAATAACGGGTGCCCCAACTGGAGTCCTGGCCGGCTGAGGTTGAACAAGACTGTTCCTTTGAGGTGGAGAGACATCTCCAGTTGCGGCAGCCTGTTGAACATTACCCCCTCTCCTGATCAAGGTCGTCACATCATCCATAAGTTGGTCTATCTGATCCTTTGTCAAATCAAAGTTTCCCCTTGTCGCAGTCTGCTTTTGTCCTTCAGGGTCCATGATCAATCAGGAACTACTTCAAGTCCAAAGTAGGTATCGGGAAATCAACTGCGGGTTAGGGACACAGGACGAGGATGAGCTTACTCTGAGGAAAGAAAAAAAAATGATATGCGATGCAAATGCAATGGTATGCAAACGGATGAAATGCAAGGATGCTTAGGGATCACAAACATAAAAAGACACGGAAGCTGGAAAAAACTCAAAACTTCTTAAATGGTAGGCTGTAAGAGATTGGCTCTACAGTCTGTACCCATAGATCCCACTCACAGGATGGTTTCTACGGCGATGGTTTAAGGAAACTCAAGGTCACAGACATTTATCGTATTAACGCCCCGCCGCAGGCTAGCTTCATTGTGACGATAATAACGATAAGGTCTACCTTGAGTGGAGTTCTCATGCTAGGCGTGCAAGGAACGAGTCCTCGGAGCCTAACATTACACAACTGCCAAAATTGAAACAGGTCCTAGGGGGGTCCCAGAATCACAGCCCTTTCGTGAATCAGGTCACGTGACAGGCTAGCTGCGTTGCGACAAGATCTACGAAAAGTCTAACTATCCGGGGGAGCTTTCATGTTAGGCGTGCAAGGAGCGAGTCCTTGGAGACTAACACTAATAACATCCAATTCTAAACTTAGGTGTTCCCTATGCTTTTTCCACTACTCAAATTTGCTTGTAACGTGACCCCGAGAACCCACAGACAAATATAATGAGTAATAAAGTAAAGCGGTAAAAGAATAGATAAACAAACATAAATAATAAACATAGAGGAGACAAGAAAAGACAAGATCAAACAAATAAACACAAAAAGCTAAGTTAGGCTCGACTCTCTCTAGCATGGAGCTAATCCCTAGCAGAGTCGCCAACTGTCGTACCTCGAAAAATACGATCCTAAAACAAAACAACAGAGCCGCCACCTAATTCTATTTATTCTACGAGAGAAAAGGGAGATATAGATACAACCTAATAAAGGATAAGAAATGGTTTACGAAACCAAATTCTAAGTTCGGGAGTCAGTTACGCAAGGGGAAGGTATTAGCACCCCTCACGTCCGTTGTACTCAACGGGAACCTCTTAGCTAAATTTGCAATTAAATGTTTGATCTTAAGTCTTTGTCTTCTAAATGATTATTAATATGTTCGTTCTTAAAAGGAATTAAAGTTTTAAATTATTATTATTAAGACGGAGAAAAGATTAAATGATTTTAAATAGAGAAATAATTAATTTTTTTATTAGGGTGCTCGCGAAGGATTAAAATCTCCGTGCCTACGTATTCCCTTGTGCAATGGGAAAGTCAGAGCTCCGTAGTTCGTGCTACTACGGTTTGTTAAGCATTGGCTTATACTCGCAGTGGAGGCTGAAGCGCTAGCTTGTTCGAGAGATAGAATGATTTAAACAATGTTCGTTTGAGAAAATGTTTGACTTTGTTAAGATGTTTTAAACGAAAGGGCGAATGAACACATCGCGTGGGGCTAGCCCATGTTGCGGTCCAATCCAGAACGTGCGGAATGCTAGACTCCGGAGTTCCGTCTTTCGATAATTAATTATAAAAATGATTTAAATTTGTTGGTATACGAATGATGATTGAACCATCGCGTGGGGCCAGCCCATTTGCGGTTCAATCCAGAACGTGCAGAATGCTAGACTCCGGAGCTCTGTTTTCGTAATTTTTATTTAATTAAAGATTTGAAAGTTTTGATATACGAATGATGATTGAACCCTCGCGTGGGGCTAGCCCATTTGCGGTTCAATCCAGAACGTGCGGAATGCTAGACTCCGGAGTTCTGTTTTCGTAATTTTTATTTTGATAGATGATTTGAATATTCTGATATACGAATGATGATTGAACCCTCGCGTGGGGCTAGCCCATTTGCGGTTCAATCCAGAACGTGCGGAATGCTAGACTCCGGAGTTCTGTTTTCGTAATTTAAATTAATTAAATGATTTGAATATTTGTTGTTAGACGTTTTAGAATCGATGTCTTTTAATAACGAAGGAGTGAACGAACAATACGCGTGGGGCTAGCCCAATTGCAGTTCATTCTAGAACGTGCGGAATGCTAGACTCCGGAATTCTATTCCTTGTTAAGTTATTAGTTTGAAAGTTTGATGAATATCGCATTTTTGCAAGAGATTTATGATTAGTGAGGTACAAGTAAACAGACGAACGCAAGCGCGACATGAAGACTATAGTGAAGAGCAAAAGAAGATAATAACAAGTTTTAGCGGTACCTAACGGAGAAGGTCCGTTGCCTCTTCAATACGCGTACAAAAACTCAAGAAAGAGAAAAAAATGTTAGAAACTCAACAACTAATTCTATTGGTCCTCAAATATCCATTAACCGTTAAACTTAATTTGGATCCAATTAATTGAAATCAAGAATAACACTCGAAATTAAACTAAAGTCTAATCAATAATTATAATAATAATAAAGTTAAAATTAGTATATAAATTTAAAAATTTAAATAAACTATTTGTCATAAACCAAAACAAAATGTTAGAATATATTAAATGAATAAATGACCCATAGATGAATAAAGTAAAACAAGAGGATAGTATGCTGGCCACTGGGGTGATTAGCGAAGGAAAAGAAAACGGGCTTGGAAGCCCAGTCAGTAGCATCAAAAGTTATGAAAAAGAAAACAAATAAATAGGAATAAAATGAATAGAAAGAGTAAGTAAATGGAAGAGACATGGGGGGGACTGTGCGAAGTGACAAACACAGTGTGAGCTGATGAAACCTGGCCCACCTAACAATTAGGTTTTAATGAATAATAAAAAAAAATTTGTTTAACTCAAGGAAACAAAACGCAGGTTTTTTTAAACAAAGAAAAACGAAAGTGACCAAAAACTTTCTTCAAAAGGCTGACGCCTTTGTACCTCTCTCTCTCTCTCGTCAGAAGAAGAAAATCAAAAGCGATGAAACCCGTGGAGGAAGCCGAGACCTCACGGTGGGTTTTCAACTCATTTACGTTTCTCACTACCTTCGATCATCAACGAATCTCCCTGCCTTTGTTTGCGATTTTGTCACAGGGAGGTTTTGATTTGTGTGGTTTTCGGATGTAGTTGTATTGTTACTGGGCGTTCACGGCGGAGTTGGTTGAAGGAGATGGCGGTTGTCGACAGAAGGCCGTGGTGATGGGTTTGAAGGCGGTAGTCGTGGAAAGGTTTGAAGTTTTGTGTTTGTTGTTGATGATGTGATGCAGACGGTGGTTTCGCGATGGATGTAGGCGACGGCGAGAAGGAGAAGACGAGTTTGGTTTTGGAGGTTAGCGGTGGTTGTGAAGATCCTAAGGGAGAAGAAGGTTGGAGAAGATGCAGAGGCGGGGTGGGTTGATGAAGGTTGATGTCGATGAGGAAGAAAGGAAGGGTTCGCTTCGATCCGCGGCTACCATTTTTTTGTCTATGGTTTGTGCGTGGTAAAAGGGGGTGAAGAGGAAGGGGTTAAGTGTTTTTTTTTTGAAGAAAGCCAAGTTGTTAGAAGGCGGTGCTGTTCGTTGTGAAAGTCGCGGTTTAGGGGTGGTGATGAAGGATGGTTATGGAGGGTTTTTTGTTTTAAAGAGGATCCCCCTTTTTGCTGGTTTTTCTTGAAGTGTTTTTTTATATTTTTTTCCAGCCAGGATGCAGGGTCCTGTCCCTTTTCTTCTGCCTTGGTAACAGATGGGTGAGGAGGTCCCCCCCCAACAGTTTCTTTTTCGGTCCCCTTATTTATTAAAGAACTCAGAGGTATTATCTTGATACTAATATCATGTCTTTTTCAAGTGCAGGTTATCATGTTTCCAATTTAGTGAAAGATGGTGGCAGATAGTGTAGGGTCATTGTTATACAAGGGTGGTAAGGATGCTGCAGATTTTGTGTAGAGTGCAAAATTTTTGACTCATTTGTGATGGCTTTTTATTTGCAGGCTTGACTATTCCTATTTTGATGCAAACCTGGAGCAGTGTGTTTTTTTAAAATAAAATTGGCACAAAAGGCACAGGATGAAACAGATTGGGGTTTGTTTAGAAATAAAGCAACAAAATAAAGTAACAAAATCAAATGGGATTGACCTAGTTAGAAGTAAAAATAAATAAAAGATTAAACAACAATAAAAATGATTAAAATAAGTTAATAAAAATAAATAAATAAATAAATAAAAACTATCAAACTAAATCTAAAAATAATCTAATTAAAAATTAACTAAACTATAAACTTTAAATAATAAAACTGAAATAATAATAAATAGTAACTAAATTAAACTATCTAAAACAAATTAAATAATTAATTAAAGTGAAAACTAAACAAAGGTTAATAAAATCAATTTTAAAACCTAAATTAAAATTGAACCGAAAAAATAAAATTAAACTTAAAAAAGCTAAACTACATAATATAATTATCTAACTAGAATTAAAACTTAACAGAATAAATTAAAACAATAGACAACATTCTAAAAAAATTCTAAAATAATTATTAATTCTAAAAACAAAAATAACAGACGTGTCCTCAAAACAGGAAGATTGAGTAATAAAAAAAATGCATGATTTGATTAATGGGCTAAAAATGCGAAAATGACTGACTAATGATACTGCGATAAAAATGTCCGATGATGAAACTTTTAAAAAAAGTTTCGGTCAAAATTTAGGGTGTGACAACCTTCCTTTATCAACTGTTCCTTGGTGTCCCTGAAATAAACAGTTGATAACATTAAATAGGAATCCAAAGAGGAATAGAAGAAGAACAAAAGTTTACTTCCAACATATCAACTCCTTTATTAGACATCACACAATATTCTATCAGAAAAAAAAAACTATAATCACCTTACTCAATTCAGCATCCAATCCATTATTGACATTAAATAGTAGAAGAATTTGATGAAAAATCGCCCATAGTTAGATAATTATAAATCACAAGATTCACAACACTCATAAATAAAGTTTTATCATATATGTAAATAGATAATTGAATAATTTTATTCCTATGAGAGGAGTAAATATGTGGAAGGGAGCAAGATTGCACCGTAAAAGCTCTCCAATTGTATCATCATCAGGAGACACTTCAAGTGCATTGCTCAAATCAGTGGCGGCATCCTAAACAAACCAGGAAAGCCATTAAATATCGATATAAATGAAAATACACCGACAAATCTAATACAAGAAGTTAATTGGATGACTTGAAGGTCACCTTTAGCAGGCCTCATTCCTTATATGCGTGACCTTTTCAATAAAGAGCCTTAAGGTTCTTTGCGTCATATGCCAAAACCTACCATAGTTAAAAGCACATTAATGCATTGCAGCCAATTTTCAAAACATAAAGTAAATTCACAGCAATCATGTTATTGCATATTACAATTACAACGTAAATTTCTTTAATATCTCCCAGGCTGATAAATTTCCCCATAGTAGTAATGTTACTTACATGTTACACATGGCTATTAAAATTTACAACTAACATCCTACTGCAATTATAAATGAAAGGAATTATGAATACCTCATAACTTTCTTCTATGAATTCATCATACTGCCTTGTAAGTTGATAGAATCATCCCAACTTCAAAAGCTCTTCCATAGTTCCATGTCCTCCTAATCATTTGTTTTCCTATATTATAGATGTCCTCTGGTAGATCAAAAATAACTCCTTGAATCTGATATTAGACATTGGCAATGTATAACTGTTAAACAATTTGTGAACAGTGTAGATGGATTCCCAAAAGCACTTAAGTTCCAAGAGTTACGTGCAGAAAAATGAATTTTACTCAGATACAAACCATTTCATCTGCGCCGATTGCATTGGCAAATTTTTAACTGACCTATTATATCTAAAGTTCTAAAGTGTCAAATTACCTCCCCTACCAACAACTCAGATTCTAAAGTATCAAATAAACTCAATTTTAACATGTATTTTATATCAGTTCAAACTTCCAATAACTAAAATTCTAAAAAAAAAACTCAATTCATAACAGATTCTAATATCAATTCAAAGTTCCCACCATTTCAAACCCAGCTCCATACTGTCGCTCCCCCGAAAAGACACTAGGTCAGATAGGGTGCAGACGCGAACGGTAAGCGAAAAGAGAAGATGAAAGTGAAATGAATATAGTCGCCAGCTAGGCATTTTTATCGCGAAGGAAAGGTAATGTTGCGTAAACCTAGAAAGAGATGGATAAGACGGTTGCGAACCAGAGAAATTGAGAAAGGGGATTGGTTACAACCTGGGAAGGTATTAGCACCCAGATTATCCGTCTTACTCGACGGGATCCACGCTTACAAGATTGTGCTTAAAGGGGTAGGGGTATGTGTTGTCCGTGTGCAAAAGATAAGAAAAGAATATACAAGTGTCAGTGCAAAAGTGAGAATTGCTCAGTCACCGAGGCTTAAAAAAGAATGCTGAAAGAGGGGGGAAGACACAAATACTTTTGTTCGATAACTTTTAAGTTATGCCTACTTATTCTCTCGTGCAATGAGGAAGTCAGAACACCGTAGTTCGACTCAAAGAGACTGAAAGATGAATTGACTGTGAACTGCTTGCTTGTCTATGCTCAAGTGTATGACTCGTCTGGCTCGAGTGCTAACTGTCTTGCATTAGACGGAAGAAGCGAGTTCTCATTTGTGAATGAATGTGATGAGAAAAGAATCCTGAAGGAGACGATTATTGTTTGTTTTTGTGTTTTCAGTTTTGTTATTGTTTTTGGTGTTTTTCATAAGATAATGAGCTTAAACTTAAATTATAGGTTGCAAACTCATTATATCCTCCCTGCTTAGGGATAATGAGCCTACTTAAGTATGAGATAAGCATCTCAACTTAATTACCATGATGATGTGGGATTAAGATCATTAACCTACTTGTGATTAATTAGGTGTTTTTGGGTTTTTGTTTAGTGTTAAGTAATGAGTTTAATCTCTAATCACAGATTAGTGGGCTCATTACACTATCCTAATAGAAGGATAATAGATGAGAACACTTAAGCTGAGGAAGATACCTCAACTTAATCCATGGTTAGGGATTAAATTCATTATATAACAAAGCCTTTATTAAGTGGATTTTAATTAAGGGTGAGATTAAGAAATGGATTTTATGATTTGTAAGACAATCTTGAGGGGGACTTGTCCATTAAACACTAGGGTTAGTCCTTCTTAACCATAAAGGAAGAATTAGAACCCTAATGTAAGGCCCAAGTTACAAGATGAAGTCTTAGTGATTATTAAGATGATTTGATTAAGAGGTTTAAATAAATTAAAGGTTTAACACTTAGGATTTAAGTTATACACTCCATCCTAATAGAAGGATACATGCATAACCCTAATTCCAGAGTCCTAAAACTTTAAGAGTTTAGTCTCTAATTGTGAAGATGAAAGGAGAGACTCAAGGAGACTCAAAGGCAAAAGACTAAAGAGGGACTATATACAACCCTAAAGTTATCATGCTTGGTTATCCTATAGTTTGTGAGGCTCAAGAGAAGTCTTCAAGATGGCCACCAAGGAAGAAGCAGATGAAAAGAGAAAGAGAAGAAAGGAAGGTTACTTACTTCATTTAAGAAGATAAGTAATCCCAAGAGAAAGAAAAGAGGGGAAAGGGGCACAAGTGAATGGAATTCACTTCAAACACAAGTATAATGTACAAGAATAAGAGAGAAAGAGAAGATAGATGTGGATGCACATCCACACCTTAAATAACTTACCATAAGCCCCTGAAATGTCAGTTGAACATGTAAAGAAAGAAATGAAATGAAAATGCATCAAACAAAGGTGCTATGATCAAAGTCAGAAGTGTATATGTAAGGAAAATGAGTCATGAGATGCTGCAAAGTCACATATGATGCATATGTATGCTTATATGAGAGATGGGATGCAAAGAAAGCAAGTTAGAAGCATGGAAACACATGGATGTTCATGAAATGTTATGAATGCAAATCATACCAAATGAATGAATAAATGATCAAGTAATGTTCTAACATGTCCTAGGATGTCTAAGATGACATATGAATGCAAGAAATGTCATGGCAAGTTCATGTATGGATGCATATGCAAGATGAATGCAAATGAACATGTACAATTAGGGTTTTAAGGAAGCATGAGATGCACATGAACAAAACAGAAGCAATGCACAAGATAAAAATTGAAAATGCACTCAAAGGAACCCTAAACTTATACTAGGTTACCATCCAAAGGGGGAGGTCAGAAGCTAAACCTAGAGGAAGTTATGGATTTTCTAAGTTTCTAGTGTTTTTAGGGTGATCTTCAATGTGAAATGCCAAACAAATTGAAAACGCAAGATAAAAATGAAACAAAAATGTTTTTAGAAACTAGAGGCCATGTATGAGACAACAATGCAAAAAAAAAACCATTCACAAACTCAACTTGGTTTAAAAGTTATGAATTTTTGAAGTTAGGGTTAGAAAATAGGTCATTTTAGGAACCCTAATTCAATGAAAAATGTCAAAGTGTGATCAAAACCAAAAAGAAATTTGCATGATGAGTTTGTAAATGTTTGTAAATGTTTATAAATGCTCTCTGAATTGTTTTGGTGATTTTTAAATACTTAAATGTATTTTTAATTAATTAAAATGAATTAATTAATTAAATAAAACATTTAAATGATTTAAAAATATTTTTTTAAAGCAAAAAATAAAAATAAAAATATTTTTGGTTCCTGAAAATTAATAAAAGTCTTGACAACAATTTCCAGAATTTTTAAATCATTTTTGCTATTTCTAATAAATATATGAAATAAAATACAAAAAAATGAAATAAAAAGAAAATAAAGGGAAAGTAATCAGATCTGAGGGTTGAGATTTAAACTGGAGAAAAGGGAGTTGACTAGCGTGTTATCCAATGGCTGGGACTTCAACTGGCTAATTAATTTTATTTAGATTTAATTAATTAGGATTCGGGCTAATGAAATGATCTGAGCCATTGAATCACGCGCGGGAACTCAAATCTAAGGGCTAGAATTCAAAGTTCACTAATTACAGGATTAAACCCTAAACACTTTCAGATGACCGGAACAGTGCTTCGGTTATCTTCTCCAGTGAGCCAAAACGTTATCTCTCTCCCTAAGCCTCTAAAACTCAATCCTCTGCCCAGAATCAAACCCCAAACATCACTGAACCTAAATCCCCAACCAAAACTCATTTATCATGCATCAAAAGGGCAAATCGAAACAAAACATTCTTAGGTCAAAAAGTTTCAGAGACTTCATACATGCTCAATATCCAACCATTTTGAAAAATAAATACATCAGGATCATCAGCACATCACAAGGATTCATTTAAGAACTTAAAAATGCATTTCTGGAAAAAAAGTTCTTGATGGCTACCTGAGTTGAAGTTCTTGAAGCTGGAACTTTCTGGGCCCTTCTTTGGTGCTAATCCACTCCACTTGATCCCCTTATGCTTCTGGAATGCTTGAAAGGAGTTTATGTAGGCTGTTTTGAAGGTTTCAGTTCAGAGGAAGCTGAAATCGTGTTTTTGTTTGAGGTGGTTTCAGGCTAATGTGAGGGGTGGGAAATGATCCTCGGGTTGTGTGGAGATGATTGGTGAAAGAATTTTGAAGTTTTGATGGCTGAGTTGGGAGATTCGAAGAGATGAAGTTTGAGAGGGATTTTGTGAAATCTGAACTTGGGTGAGTTTCAGGCTAATGTGTTATGTGAAATGTCTTCCATAATGTTTGTATATGCAACTGTGATTGGTCAGAGGAGTTGGTGTGGCATAGTGTGATTGGTATGTGGTGATTTGCAAAAAAGTCAAGAATGTGTACTTGAGGTATGGGCATGGTACATGCATGAGTTTATGGGGTGTCTGGCCTCAACATGGATCAAGGAGGGCCATAGGATTGAAAGATTGCAGCTGTAACACTTGCAGCTAGGGGTTCTATGTGTTTTGCAAATTTTCCCTCTTTGTTGTTTCTTGATTCACAAGCCATAAAAACCCTAGGTCAAGGGCTCAATTCTGATTCTTTGAAGTTGCTTGATCATGTTATGTCACATTTGGGAACATTAGAAGTCATTTGAAGCCTTGACAAGTGGTTTTGCAAAAATCCCTCTTTGGTGCATTCTTGAAAATTATAGGATTTTTGCCAACTTTGAAAGATCATAACTTGAGTTCTATAATGAATCAGAACATGTTCTTGTACTTTTTGAAAAGGGAAAGACCTAATCTACAACTTTCATGACCAAGAAATTTTCATTTGAAGCATTTTTTATTAAGAAAGAGGAGGTTGGAAATCTTTCCCAAAATGGAAAGTTTCCATTACAAGTCATTTCCATTTTTGGCAACTTTTCAAATGGCTCAAAATTATTCAATCTTGTGAACTTCCAACCTCTTATAAGATCAAATAAAGACCATATAACTTCATTTTGATGAAAATACCCCTTTGGTTTCATTGTTGGGGGCCTCAGATGCCCTGATTTTGACTTAACTTGCTCAAGAAGTTACCCAGTGAACATATGACTTTCACAATGAATTTCTTCATCAAACTTGGTACACATGGTCCTTATAACATCTTAAGAACATTAGAAACAAGAATGGTCCAAAAATTTGGAGTTGAGGCCTCTGAAACCAAAACCCTAATTTTGGTCATCTGTGTAGTGAAAACCCTAGCTCTGCTTCCATGCCTTGCCAGTTCTTGTGATTTCTTGACTTCTATGAACTTTGAGGGGCACAACATGATGAGAGAATACACATGGAGCCTCTTGGTAATATTTGAGACCCTTGGGATGGCTCAGATGGAATCTTGGATTGCTCAGATCACAAACCCTAGATGCAGATGAACTTGAATTTATGCAGATGAAACAAGAATGTAATTTGAAGTGGTATGCTTATGCTTATGCAAATGATAGATCACAAGCCATGGTGGGGTATGAGTGAGGGAAAGTTTGGGGTGTTTACACATACAACCAATTGTCCTTATTCCCTATTTTCCTTTCCTTTGAATTTCCTCCCTAGTTTTCAACAAAATAAATAAACTACTCTCTAAGATTGCAGAGGGAAAAACAAAGAGCACAAAGAGAATCCAAGAAAGTACAATACAACTTCAAACTACCAAATTCTCAACTCCTAAAGACTTCAAAATTTCATATCATACATCTGAAATTACAACTCCTAAATTCAACCTAAAATCCCAAACAATTCATTATTAAGATTTCTTCAGATTCTTAGTTAGCAATGATAGCGTGAGAAGTGAGATAAGGTAAAATATAGGGTTTAACGAAGTGAAAAAAATAAAGAAAGTGTTAAAGAGTGAATAAAATTGAATCTGAGTAACAATAAGCAATGAGAGAGAGAGATATAGAATGGGGGCTTACAACAATAAGCTTGAAGAGGTTGGCCTCTTTGGGAGGCAGTGAAGCTGGCATTGTTGGTGTTGGTTATTGCAGAGAGAGAAAGAGAATGAAATATGATAGGGTTTTGAGAGAGAGTGTGAAGGAATAAGAAGAGAGAGCGAGAGAGAGAGAGAGAGAGAGAGAATAAGGGTGTAGAGATAATGTTTTTTTATATTTTGCAGGCATGTCTTTTCGGAGGAAAATGAGTCTTGGGCAGTGTGGTCACCCTTTTGTACGATTCATTAGTGTCTCCAAAAAGTTCATTTTCAACCAAGTATCTATTTTTTTCCTTCCAAACAATAAATGTGTGTAACCAATGTCCTAAGTAGTGGTAATGTTATAATTATCTGAGATTAGTTGAAAAAAGGTGCATTAAGACATAAATTCCCCCTAATATTGTGATGTGGTTGTTGCACCCCAAAATTTGCCCTCACCTAGACAAGACATTGTGTACTAAGGTGTCCCAAGAGGTTCACAAGGTTCACAAAGTTCACAAGGTATCTCAAGAGGTTCACAAGGTTCACAATTAGTCAGAAAGCTTGGAAGTTCCCTCAGACAAAGCATCCTCCTAAGCAATGCACCCTAAACTAGGGTTTTGAGTTTCATCAGGATAAATGGATTTCCAGGGCTTCAAGTGAGCTTCATAGCATCCTATATGTATTCAAGAATCCCTATGTCAAGTTTCAAGACTTTCCCAAAAGGTTTGCTCAGACAAATGATCAGATAGGCTAAAAACAGTCAAAGTAGTTAAAAAGTCAAACTGAGGTCAACTGTGGTCAAACCAAAGTCAAACTTCATGATTTTTTGCCAACATCAAGTATATGAAGTAAAATTCATCATTTGATCAAGGGTTGATTATGATTCATCAAAGAGATTTCAGATCATCAAGAATCAGGACTTTCTAAATTAGGGTTTTCATAGGAAAAGTCAACGGAACTTTGACCAGCCATAACTTTCACATGCTTCATCAATAATTTTACATCCAAAGCTCATTTTGAAGTAAATTGAATTCTCTACAACTTTGTGTCTCACAAGCCAATCCCAAAAATGCTTCATTTGGAAGGTATGAGCTAAGACATTATAGGTCATTTCAAAAGTCAACAAAAAGTCAACATCTTCCAAAGGGCATAACTTGAAAATGGTAAACGATATGGACATGAGACCAAAGAGGTTTGTTAGAGGACTCTTTAAGATTTCCAAAATGTCCAAGAACACCTTCATAGCCTTAAAATTGAGGTATTTGTGTCTTTGCAAAGTTGGGAAAGTTTTGGGAGGTTTATGGAGCAAATGGGACCTTAGAACCAAAATTCTCCAAATGGGCTTGCAATATTGTGATCCAATCCATACAAGGACCTCTAGCACGACCCAAAGAAACCAATTTCTGATTTTTTATTATTTATTTATTATTTTTTTGATTTTATTCATTAAGAGTCAAATTAAATCTAAATAAAATATAAAAATCAATATTTGGGCATGATTCCTCTTCTAGAAATCCTTAAAATTCATTTAAACTTAATTGGAATCATATAAAATCAGATAAATCAAAATAGCAAGGAGATATTAGATTTTTTTTCATATTTTGAATCATATCTTTCTTCATGATGAAGCTATCCAAAAGTCCAAAGAAAAGATTGGTTTTCTGACCTAATTTGCTTCCAATATATACATACAAGTGATCACAAGTACAAGGACGAATTTTGGAAGCCTCAAGAACACTTTTCACATTCAAAATTTTTCTTAAAATTTCAATTTTCGGTTTCATATTTATAGGGCAATTAAAGGTAGTCTAAGGATATAGACATGATCCTTGGACTCTCATGATACTATCCACATAATCATAAGCATCAAAAACTCCATGAATCATTGAAACCGAATCGGTTTTATGCCCAATTTTTTTTTTCGATTCATAAGTTTTATGCGTGATTAATCAATTTTGAGCTTGTAATGTTGTTTGTTGAATGATGTAGATGGATTCTGGGTGGTTTGTTTTGAGTTTCAATGCAAGTTTGGATTTCCACCATTGTTAGGGTTTGTAGCTCTTTTTGGGGTTTTGCGTGTGGAGCAATATAAATCCATTCAAAAACCATGGCTAGACTGTATACATCCCAAGGATCACATTAACCTAATTAATTTGATGAAACTAAAGACCTGGCTATGAGATACGATTTTCGCAGGTTATGAATATTGGAAAATTCGCAGAAAATTTTGTATGTAATTTCACAGGAATTTTCGCAGCAACCAAGGAAGAAGATGAAGTTCAGTGGCGCCAAAATCAAATTCAAAAACTTGTTTTAAAATAAAATGTTTTATTGCTGAATCTATGTTGAACGCGCCCCATGTGGCTCAGCTGGTTTGTGTGTTTGCTTGTGAATATGATGGTCCTGAGTTCGATTCCCTCCCAGGCCATTTTGTTTTGTTGTATTTTATTTGATTTTCTACAGGTGATAATAAAACAATTGATGCTCATATCATAAACACCAAGGTGCGCTTGGCCTGGTGGTAATGCTGCTGGTCCAGAGTGTGGAGAGCCTAGGGTCTGGGTTCGAATCCCAGCCCCAGGTATGTTCTTTTTCTCATTTTTTATTATTATTTTGTTTTTGTTTATATTATATTTATTTAATCTAATTAATCTCTTAAATAACAATTTCTAAAATAAAATGTTTATATTATTTCTTATACAAAAAATTCATATTTTTAAAGTTCAAACTTTATTTTCCAAAAATCAAATTGTTTATATTTATTATATTTATATTTATTATTAATATTGTATATATTTTTGTAAATAAATCACTTATATTTAAATTAATAATTAAAAACCTTAATTCTCATGATTATAACCCTAACTCTAATTTTTCTTAACTTTAAAATTTAACCTAATATTTTTATAAATTATAATTAATCATTAATCATTTGTTTAATATGTGAATAATTCAATATTTATTTATTATTATTAAAATCTATTTTCTTAATTAAATCTAAAAATATTTTCTAATATTAAGTTGTTTTGCTAATTTATTATTTCTTTTATTTTTCTAACCTTTATTCTTAATTCTTATTATTGATATTATTGCTTATTTATTATTATTTATCTTTCTCGTTATATTGTAACTGTCCTGAAGCTTTGTAATAGTTTAGATTTATATTTTTGCTTTATTCTTATTATGATTGTGTTTATTGTGTGGTTAGTAATTCTAGGGTGTGAATAACATACTTGTAATTAAAATTAACTTAGAATAATTAACTTAAATAAGATAAATATTTGAATATGAACACGCACACACATAAGTCGATCTTTGATCGCCATCTTGCACTTTCTAGGGTTACCTCTCATGTTGCCTATTTCAAAAGGTCAAGTAAGGTGTCTTAAGCAAAGTCCCTTCACAAATATCATCAAGTCCCTTCATCCTATAAGATCAAGTCCCTTCGAGGTTGCCTATGATAAATGATCTTTTCCCTTCGAATAAAAGATGATAAGTCCCTACGAATTGCTAAAGACACCTTGCAGTTGCCTATATTCAGATGTCCCTACGCATGTCCCTTTCCACATCCAAGGTAATGACTACCTATTCCTTAATAATAGGGATAGTCTTACCATTGAAAGAACATAAGAACAATAAAGATTTCATATACGGTAGGTTCCTCTTAATTACTTGCTCACCTTTCAAAATACTCTTCACACCACACTTTTCAAACAAATTTTCAAAAACAAGTCTTTATATACATCCATACGAGGATCATTATAAAGTACTAAGAAAGTTTCTAATCACACACTACACCTTTTCAAAATAATTTAAAGTGAGCTAAGTAACTAAGAGCCCATGGATAACCATGGATATAAAGGGTGCTAACACCTTCCCTTTGTATAACCTACCCCCCGAACTCAAAATCTTTTTAAGGTCTTTTCTGTTCTTTTATGTCCTTTCCTTTTGGATAAAATAAAAGTCGGTGGCGATTCTTGCTATCCGCAACATTTATAGAAAGTCAGTTCTCCCACCGTGTTACAGAACCGGCGACTCTGCTAGGGAGTTACTAAGTAAAAGAGGGGTACCCTTAGGAATTAGATCACTTTAAATTGTTTGCTTTGTTTGCTTTATATTATTTGTTGGGCTTTATGTGTGAAAGATCCTAACCCGGATCTAGTGTACCCTAGGTAAATGGCAATAGACCAAGGAAACTATACGACGTATACCGATATGGTTGATCTGGTGGCCATAGTTAGTGTGACTTCTTGGTTGGTGCTTATGTTCCTTAAGTAAGTTAAGGATAATATGGGGCTGCCATATGTTATCAATACACTAACTGACTTTTAGAACCTTATTTATCCCATCTTGGCCTTTAGAAAGTAGTGAGATAGCCGGCTTTGGAGAAGTCTAAAGTTGGTTGATACTCGATACTACACTCATTGAGATCCTAAACTTGGAGGGTTTTGGTTGGCAAGTAAGTTCCCTACTGAACAACCACCCTTGGGAAGGATCAGTGATATTGAGATCCCTTAGAACCTGGTTACTTTTGTAGGACAAGATTAACCAACTAACTTCAGGGGAAGGTACTTAACTTTAAACCTCATGCAATCCTTTAAACCTAGGGCTATGGTGTGACTTGTTTGTGTGTGCCACATGTTTGTGATTGAGCATAACATCATGACATCATAAGCATAGCATTTTCACTAACCATTTCAAGGACCAAAGGATTTATCTTTGTTCTTTGTTGTAGGTCATGGCTTCTACTCGTCGGAATACTATCTGGATCAACTTTGTAAGGATACCTCATAAGCTTAAGGAATTAGTATCTCAAGTTTCTGAAAGATTCCAGTTCATCAAGAAGCATGGTCACCTACTTGACTTGGTTACTTCAGGGTTCAATGAAGACATGATGAGTGTCCTGTTTCAGTTCTTTGACCCTAAACATAACTGTTTCACATTCCCCGACTATCAGCTGGTTCCTACAATGGAGGAGTTCTCCAAATTGTTGGGTATACCTATCCTCAATCAGAGACCTTTCACAGGCTTAGAGAAAGAGCCTAAACTTGAAGTCATTGCTACAGCCCTACATTTGAAGAAATCAGACATTGTTCTAGAAACAAGAAGTGGAGTTAAGGGTATTCTTGCTAAGGTATTGATGGAGAAAGCTCAGATATTCTTGGATGCTATGAGCTATGATGCTTTTGAGGAGATCTTAGCCTTATTAATCTATGACTTAGTGTTGTTCCCTAATCCAGACCAGCTCATACACGTACACGCCATCAACATATTTCTGACCCATAATCCAGTGCCTACATTACTTGGAGATATCTTACATTCTCTCCATACTCGTACTACGAAGGCACGAGGAACTCTGATGTGTTGTATACCTCTATTGTCTAGGTGGTTTATTTCTCACCTTCCTCGATCAGTCATGAAGAATGAACAAGGGTTAAGGTGGTCCAAGAGGATCATGTCACTTTCTCATTCAGACATTCATTGGTGCTCTAGATCCATGGAGAATGTTACTATCATTGACCGTTGTGGGGAGTTCCCTAATGTGCCACTCCTTGGCATAAGAGGGGGCATTACTTACAACCCTTCTTTAGCTCTACGTCAGTTTGGTTATGCTCGGAGTAATGGTCCTCATGAAATGCTTATTCAGGGTATTGTGTTCGACTACGACAACGATCTGCAAGGTTACCGTCAAAGGTTCATACGAGCTTGGGGTAAAGTGAACAAGGTTGACAACAAGACTCTGGAACCAAAGTACTCTATTCCTATGGAACCTTATCTCAGATGGGTACGAGCACGTGCTCATACTATTATGATGCCATATCCTGCTATCCTGCCAGTTACCATGGAGCCTGTTGTTGAAGGAGATACTCCTTATATCATCCTTCATCCAGACATGCCCACTGACATGGAAGAGTTGCAGAGGTCCTGGATCCAGTTGAAGGAGCAAAGGGATACTTTTGAGACTCATTTCAAAGCTAGTCAAGAAAGAATCCTGGAGCTGACAAGACAACTTCACGAGGAGCGGAATCTCAACTCATACCTCAACACAAAGAGGAAACGTCCATGGGAGACTTAAAACCCCATCTTTGTATTCATTTCTTTTTTGTTGTAAGCCTAAGAAGCAAACCAGTTTATTGATTACTAATAAAAATTTACTTTCTGATTGTTTAAACAAATTTAAATCCGGCGAACCTTGAAAACATTGCATGTGCATTTACATACCATATCATTGCATCACAGGTTTCTTACAAAAAAGTATCTTATCTTCTCGCTGTTTATTTCAGCAGAAATGAATCTTGAACAGACTGTCAAGGATCTCCAGGCTCAGAATGCACAATTCCAAGAGTTGATTCTAAACTTATCCAAGGGACAAGATGAGTTAAAGACACTGCTGGCTAAGAAGAAGAAGAAAACTTGAAAATCAGGAGGCATTATCAACTTGGGAAGAAGGTTCAGAGGTCCTATCAAGACAACGGAACAAATTGAGGATTCTGAGTCTGAAAATTCTGAGAAGGAGGGAGGTAGTCTCCATGATACTGTGGGAGATTCTGATTCGAAGGCAAATTATTATCATGATCCTGCTAGTGAGGAGAAATACAAGATGCTGGTAGACAGAATGAATGCCATGGAATTGCAAAAATCTTCTAGGCTTGATTTTGAAGATCTGAGTTTAGTTTCTGGAGTGGTTATACCTATTGGTTTCAAGGTTCCTGTTTTTGTGGTATATGATGGTGTCTCATGTCCTAAGCTGCACCTAAGGTCCTATGTCCGGAGGATTCAACCACATACTGCTGACAAGAAACTGTGGATTCATTTCTTCCAAGAGAGCTTATCTGGAGCTCAATTGGAATGGTACTATCAACTGGAAAGTGTCAATATTCGTGATTGGAATTATCTTGCTAAGGCCTTCTATAGGCAATACCAATATAATGCTGATTTAGCACCAACTCGCATGCAGCTCCAAAGCATGTTTTTGGGTGCTAAGGAGAATTTCAAAGAGTATGCCCAGAAATGGAGAGACCTGGCTGGCAGAGTTCAACCTCCTCTGACTGACAGGGAGCTGGTGGATATGTTTATGAGTACGCTGAATGGTCCTTTCTATAGTCACCTCATTGGAAGCTCATCATTGGTTTCACCGAGCTGATAATGACTGGAGAACGCGTGGAAAGTGGTATAAGAAGTGGTAAGATACAAATGAGTGCCTCTTCATCAAGCACTGCTAAGAAGCCCCCTAGTGGAAAGAAGGACTCCAATGCTGTGTATGGTCAACATAGTCGTAACATGAGTCACCAATCTGTGGGAGCAGTTCACATCTCCAATCCTACTCCTACAGCACCAGAGCCACAACAAAACAATCAACAGAAGCCTAGAAGACAGTTCACCAAGATCAACACGTCACTGGCCCAAGCCTTGCAACACATGTTGAAGGGGAAACTCATTACTTTGAGGGATCCTCCTCAGAATCCTAATACATCCTCTCCTCGATACAATCCTAATGCAAGATGTGCATATCATTCTAATAGTCTGGGACATGACACCAACAACTGCTGGATGTTGAAAAACAAGATTCAAGACATGATTGAAGCTGGGGAGATTGAATTTGAACCTCCTGGGACCCCAAATGTGATCACTGCTCCTATGCCCAATCATGAGAAGACTGTTAATGCTGTTAATGGGGTTTCCTATGTTTCCTCAGTAGCAGATGTGACTACTCCTCTATCCATTATCAAGAAGAAGCTGGTGCAGGCTGGATTCTTTCCAGGTTGCAATGAAGACTGTTTCTATTGTGCTTACAAACCTGACAGCTGCTGGAAGTTAAAAGATGGTATTCAACGCCTCATGGACAATTACACTATATTGTTTGAGAGGACACCTTCTGTTGAAAGTATGTGTGAACATCTGACTCAAAGTATGAGGCTTGAAGATATAGCTATGGTTGATAAAGTGCCAGTGAAGATTACCTCCAAAGGCCCTATCAGGATCACCTCTAAGGGTCCTGTCAGGATTACTGCTGAAGGCCTTGTGAAGACTGTTGCCGAAGCTAGAATGGTTCCTATGATCATTACCACTCCCGGTCCTGTTCCTTATACTTATGATAAAGCTATACCCTGGAATTATGGTTCTGATGTTTATATCCATGGTGTTAAACAAGAACCTTTGACTGATGCACCTGTTACTGATACTAGTCTTGATGTTGACAATATTGCTGGATCTAGTAAGATCACCAGAAGTGGGAGAGTCTTCTCTCCTCAAGATACCTCTAAAAGTGCAGTTACTCCAACTACTAGCTCCAATCCTAGGCCAAGTGCTGATGCCCGGGGCAAGGGTCCTGTGATTGAACCTGTACAAGCTGAGGCACCAACTGCTGAAAGTCTTTCTAAACAGATGGAAGAAGTACTGAAGATCATTCGCAAGAGCGATTACGATATTGTTGACCAGTTGGGGCATACTCCCTCCAAAATCTCCATGTTATCTTTGCTGCTGTGTTCTGAGGCTCATGCTAAAGCCTTAATCAAGTTCCTGAAGACTGCTCATGTGCCAAATGAGATTTCTGTGGATCAATTTGAGAATTGTGTTGCACATCTGACTTGTGATAATGGTCTGGGTTTTTCTGATGCTGATTTGACTCCTGCCAAGAGAAACCATAACAGAGCTCTACATATTTCCATTGAATGCAAAGGAACTACCTTGTCTCATGTACTGGTGGACAATGGTTCTTCATTAAACGTGCTCCCTAAAGAGGTTCTGGACAAGCTCAGTCCCGAAGATGTTGTGTTAAGACCAAGTGATGTAGTGGTGAGGGCCTTTGATGGTTCAAGAAGAGTGGTACATGGAGGAGTAGACATTCCGATCAAAGTAGGCTCTCAAGTCTTCAAATCTACTTTCTATGTGATGGATATTCGTCCTGCGTATTCTCGTTTGCTTGGGCGCCCCTGGATCGATGGGGCAGGTGCGGTGACTTCCACCTTGCATCAGAAGTTGAAATACCCGGTGAAAAACAAAATTGTCACTGTCTATGGTGAAGAAGAGTACATGGTTAGCCACGTGAATACTTTCAAGTATGTAGAAATGGAGGGTGAAATGGTTGAAACTCCGTGTCAAACATTTAAAGTTGTTCCTTGCTCTGATCCTGTTCCTCAGTTTATTCCTGCTTCTGAAAGAGTTCCTATGGTTACTAACATACCTCCTGCAATGGCCTCCCTAAAAGATGCTAAGGCTGTAGTTGCAAAAAGTGGTTCTGCTATTTGGGGTCAGCTTCCCAACATCCCTTATAAGTCTGACAAGTTTGGTTTGGGTTTCACTGCAGAATCTCAGAAGGCTATTCGTCATGCTCGTGCTGTTCGTATTACCAATCAAGGGGTCATAAGAGATCAAATCAATGCTGTGGGTGACCGTGATGAAGACTACAACCTGGATGATTGGATCTTTCCTACTGTGGGTGATGGGCTCAACAATTAGAAGACTGAAGACGTTATTCCTATCTCCTTTAGTCAGGAGTAAATACTATTACTGTGTTTTTATTTTTGAGTTTGTAATTTCGAACAGTTAAATTTTTAAGCCTTGTGTCTTACCCGGGGCACAATGGTATGCCTGTTTCGGGATGTCATTTCATTTGCATACTTCATTCAATAAAATCAATGGACGTTTCGTTTTCGTAAATATTGCGCTCCTTGTCTTTTATATTTTATTTTCTGTTTTATTAGCTATGTGTTCTTACACACACCCACATCACTAAAATGCAGATCTTCATCCACTCTGGATCCTGTTGATAACAGGTCCACTATTGCCAATTATAATTTCGAGAATCCAATCTATCAAGCTGAAGATGGAAAGGAGGAAGATTGTGAAGTACCTGTAGAGCTTGCTAGGTTGTTACAACAAGAAGAGAAAGCTATACAGCCACATGAAGAGCCAATCGAAGTTGTGAATCTGGGAACTGAAGAAAACAGGAAAGAGGTTAAGATATGAGCTGAGTTAGAGGATGGTGTTAAGAGCAGACTAATTCAGATGTTACGTGATTATGTGGAGATCTTTTCTTGGTCTTATGAAGATATTCCAGGGTTGGATACAGACATTGTGGTTCACCGTTTACCGGTAAAAGAAGATTGTCGTCCAAAGAAGCAGAAGGTTCGTCGCATGCGTCCTGAAATGTCAGAAAAGATTAAAGCAGAGGTGATGAAACAGTTTGATGCAGGATTCTTAGCTGTGACTTCTTATCCTCAATGGGTTGCCAATGTGGTGCCAGTACCTAAGAAGGATGGTAAGGTACGCATGTGTGTGGATTACATGGATTTGAATAAGGCTAGTCCTAAAAGATGACTTTCCACTTCCTCATATTGATGTTCTGGTAGACAACACTGCTCAACATAAGGTATTCTCTTTCATGGATGGTTTCTCTGGTTACAATCAAATCAAGATGGCACCTGAAGATATGGAGAAGACTACATTTGTTACACAGTGGGGCACTTTTTGTTATAAGGTGATGCCATTTGGTTTGAAGAACGCCAGGGCAACATATCAGCGTGCTATGGTGGCTTTGTTTCACGATATGATTCATCATGAGATAGAGGTATATGTGGATGATATGATAGCCAGGTCCCAGAATGAAGAACAACACCTTGATCATCTACATAAGCTGTTTGAGAGGTTGAAGAAATACAAGCTGAGATTGAATCCAAACAAGTGTACTTTTGGAGTTAGGTCTGGTAAACTCTTGGGTTTCATTGTTAGTGGAAAAGGTATTGAAGTGGATCTTGAAAAAGTAAAAGCTATACAAGAGATGCCTGCTCCCCGTACTGAAAAGGAAGTTAGAGGTTTCTTGGGACGACTGAATTATATTGCAAGATTTATTTCCCAGCTAACTGCTACCTGTAAGCCAATCTTCAAGTTGCTGAAGAAAGATCAGGTAATGGAGTGGAATGATGAGTGCCAGATAGCCTTTGATAAAATCAAGAGATATCTCCTAGAACCACCAATTTTGATGCCACCAGTTGATGGAAGACCCTTGATCATGTACTTAACAGTATTAGACAACTCAATGGGGTGTGTGTTGGGGCAACATGACGAGTCTGGTCGAAAAGAGCAGGCAATATACTACCTTAGCAAAACGTTTACCGACTGTGAAACAAGATACTCACTGCTCGAGAAAACTTGTTGCGCTTTGGCATGGGCTGCTCGCCGACTAAGATAGTATATGTTGACTCATACCACCTTGTTGATCTCAAAGATGGATCCAATCAAGTACATATTCGAGAAACCTGCTCTCTCGGGACAAATAGCAAGATGGCAAATTATTTTAATAGAATATGATATACAGTACACTACTCAGAAGGCCATTAAGGGTAGTGTGGTAGCTGATCATTTAGCTTATCAGGCAGTGAATGATTATCAGTCAATGAATTTTGAGTTCCCGGATGAAGACATTATGATTATTACCAAAGAACCTAGACAATATGACGGACCTGAACAAGGATCCCGATGGACTATGGTTTTTGATGGAGCTTCTAATGCGCTTGGTAATGGTGTTGGTGTTGTGATCATTTCCCCTGAAGGTTATCATACCCCAATTACTGCAAGACGTTGTTTCTATTGTACCAATAACATGGCTGAATATGAGGCATGTATCCTGGGTATCAAAGCTGCCATTGAGATGAAGATTCAGTTTCTGGACGTATACGGAGATTCAGCCCTGGTAGTTAGTCAGATTAAAGGAGATTGGGATACCAAGCATGAAAATCTCATTCCTTACAGAGAGCATGTGTTGTCCTTGATCCCATATTTTGAAGAGATTACATTTGGACATATTCCACGAAGAGAGAATCAATTGGCAGATGCATTAGCCACCATGGCATCTATGTTTGAGATTAGCTGGGATGATGAAGCTCCCAAGATCACTATTGACAGATTTGAGAAGCCTGCATACTGCAATGAGACTGACACTGAAGAAGTAGAGGGAAAGCCTTTGTTCTATGAAGTGAAAAGATATCTTGAAGCTCAGGAGTTCCCTGAAGGGGCATCTGTCAAAGATAAGAAGTTTCTGAGGAGGTTTTCTGCTAAATTCTTCTTGAGTAATGGAATTTTGTACAAGCGCAATCATGATTCGACTTTGCTTCGTTGTGTGTATAAGAAATAGGAAATAAAGATTATGGAAGACATGCATGATGTGATTTTTGGTACTCATTCTAGTGGTCACACCATGGCAAAGAAGATATTGAGAGCAGGTTACTATTGGTCTACCATGGAAGCTGACTGCTATCAACATTCCAAAACATGCCACAAGTGTCAGATTTATGCTGATAAGATGCATGTACCTCCAGTTCTGTTGAATGTGTTGACTGCTCCTTGGCCTTTTGCCATGTGGGGCATTGATATGATTGGTGAGATCAAGCCTACTGCTTCTAATGGGCATCGTTTCATCCTGGTTGCCATTGATTACTTTACAAAGTGGGTGGAGGCAGCCTCATTTGCATCTGTTACTAAGAATGTTGTGGCTCGATTCATTAAGAATAATCTCATATGTAGGTATGGCATCCCTGAAAGGATTATCACAGACAATGGCTCTAACCTGAATAACACCATGATTACTGGTCTCTGCACACAGTTCAAGATTAAGCATCACAACTCTTCTCCGTATCGTCCAAAGATGAATGGGGCAGTAGAAGCTGCTAATAAGAACATCAAGAAGATTCTACAGAAGATGACTGTTACTTACAAGGATTGGCATGAGATGTTACCATTTGCCCTTCATGGTTGTCGTACTACAATACGTACTTCAACAGGGGCAACCCCATTCTCCTTAGTCTATGGTATGGAAGCAGTTCTGCCCATTGAAGTTCAGATCCCCTCCTTAAGAATAATGAAGGATGCAGGCTTGGATGAAGATGAGTGGATTCAGACTCGACTTGACCAGATAAATTTGATTGATGAGAAAAGGCTGGCAGCTGTTTTTCACGGTCAGATGTACCAGAAACGGATGATCAAAGCTTTTAATAAGAAGGTTAAGCAAAAGGTATATCAGACTGGTGACCTGGTAATCAAGCGTATCATATTACCACAGGGTGATCCTAGGGGCAAGTGGACTCCTACATATGAAGGACCATTTGTAGTCAAGAGGGTATTCTCAGGAGGTGCCATGATGATTACTACTATGGATGGTGAAGATTTCCCACAACCCGTAAACGCAGACATAGTTAAAAAATACTACGCATAAAAAGAGACCCGCTAGGTTGACTGGCCTTGGCAAAAATAAGGGAATCCCGGTGAACCAAAAGGGTTTGAGCAAAAATTAGGGATATATATATAAAAAAATGTACACCCGGTAAGTCGAAAACCTGAAAGGGCGGCTTGGGCAAAAAAGGGTATCCCGGTGATTGAAAACCTGAAAAGGTAATCCAGGAAAAAGTTAGGGATTAAGGCGTATGACTATGTCTCGTTGGATCACCCATGTAACCCCAACCAGTTTTTTTACCAGACTCAAGTTCGAACAGATAAAGATCAATCCAATCATTTCCATCTCAACAGCAAAGGATGAGATACTTGAAGATAATGGCAATAGTGGAATTGAAACTCAATAGGATTACTTCTCACATAGCTGTTTTTTTTGTTTCTGTAAAACTTTTACGATGAATTCCTCTTACTAGGATTTCTGTCTCCTTGTACAAACTTTCCTGTGTATAGGTTACTTTCTAAAATAAATAAAATCTCGTCTTTGAATCCAAATTTACTTTTACCCTGTTTACCTAAACGAAGACGTCCATTGGTTATGTTTGAATGTATGTATGCTTTTGAATATGATTGATGTTTACCAGAAATGCATAAAATGTAGTAATAGTATTTACTAAGGACGAACGAAGATAAGAATTCAACGAAGCTTCGCTGGTTCATCCCCACAGAATAATCACAAATCCCCAGCAGAGTAAATTTATCTTTATAGATACTTCGAGTAACATCTCCCCTCGGATTTATGTCCATCTCTTTTATCCTCAGTCAGGATACTCAGGAATTTATTCCTTCAATAGGAAGTACGACGAACGAAGATGGGAGGTTATAAGTACTATATTATCAAACAAGACGGGAACGAAGTCCTCATATTCCTCAGCAATGAACCAGGATTTATTTTCCCTAGCCAGCAGTTGTTATACAAAGATATCCAAACGCTTCAGGCTGCATGATTCATACATACATCATTTGCATCATATCATAGCATACACATCCATAAATGCATAAAACATTTACTTAGGTACATCATGCCATACATGCATACATGTTTCATAAACTAACCTTTTTCTTTTCAGGATAGTTGTAGGCAGATAAACACTATCAACAACTCAAAACAGTTCAGAGACGATCTATACGAAGATCTAGTACTGATACTTAATTCAGAGATAATCGCTACGAAGATTCATTTCTGATGATCAATACTCAAGTTGTCCTTGGAAGGGTACGTGAATGACCTATACGAAGATCTATTGCTTAATCCGGAATATTTCCAGTGGAGATAATCGTTACGAAGATTTATTTCCAATGGTCAACTATCTTTAGGATAATGTGTAAGGGATCTATATAAAGATCTAGCACTAATCCAAGAGATTCTTTCAGAAGATGTTCAGGAGTAATCGTCACGAAGATTTAATCCTGATATTCTTTTATCCTTGGGAAGGTATGTAAATGGTCTATACAAAGATCTATTATCTAATCCGAGATATTTCTAGAAGAGATAATCACTACGAAGGTTTATTTCTTATGGTCTATATAACAGTTTATCTGTGGGATGGTACATAAATGATCGATACGAAGAACTTGTACTTAGCCCAGGATATCACCAAAATCAACTCAGAGATGATCGCCACGAAGATTTGATTCTGATGCGTAAGTTAAAGTATGTTCCTAAAGACGGTTCAGAGACGATCTATAGGAAGATCTAAGCACTGACACTTAATGAAGGATATTCTTTTTCCCAGAGATAATGCAGAGACGATCTATACAAAGATCTATTGTTGGCATTCAACTCAGACCATGTTACAGGAATGATTCAGAGACGACCTATACGAAAACCTAGTACTGATATCCAGTGACAACCTATTGATACTATCACCTTCTGACATTATGGATGGCATCTATAAGCCCATCTCCAGTTCCTCCAAGTGGCATCTTCAAGCCCACTCAAGCATATACAACCAATCAATAGTGTTACTTGGCGCACCGGCGAGTGCAAATTTTTGGGCTTTTGTGTTCAATCCCCTTCAACCTTCCAAGTCACGAATGGCACACATGCCAATCTAACTCCTCAGGTTTCAGAAAATTGAACAGGGGCAGCTGTTTAATCCCAAAATTTGCCCTCACCTAGACAATACATTGTGTACTAAGGTGTCCCAAGAGGTTCACAAGGTTCACAAAGTTCACAAGGTATCTCAAGAGGTTCACAAGGTTCACAATTAGTCAGAAAGCTTGGAAGTTCCCTCAGACAAAGCATCCTCCTAAGCAATGCACCCTAAACTAGGGTTTTGAGTTTCATCAGGCTAAATGGATTTCCAGGGCTTCAAGTGAGCTTCATAGCATCCTATATGTCTTCAAGAATCCCTATGTCAAGTTTCAAGACTTTCCCAAAAGGTTTGCTCAGACAAATGATCAGATAGGCTAAAAACAGTCAAAGTAGTTAAAAAGTCAAACTGAGGTCAACTGTGGTCAAACCAAAGTCAAGCTTCATGATTTTTTGCCAACATCAAGTATATGAAGTAAAATTCATCATTTGATCAAGGGTTGATCATGATTCATCAAAGAGATTTCAGATCATCAAGAATCAGGACTTTCTAAATTAGGGTTTTCACAGGAAACGTCAACTGAACCTTGACCGGCCATAACTTTCACATGCTTCATCAAGAATTTTCCATCCAAAGCTCATTTTGAAGGAAATTGAATTCTCTACAACTTTGTGTCTCACAAGCCAAGCCCAAAAATTCTTCATTTGGAAGGTATGAGCTAAGACATTATAGGTCATTTCAAAAGTCAACAAAAAGTCAACATCTTCCAAAGGGTATAACTTGAAAATGGTAAATGATATGGACATGAGACCAAAGAGGTTTGTTCGAGGACTCTTTAAGCTTTCCAAAATGTCCAAGAACACCTTCATAGCCTTAAAATTGAGGGATTTGTGTCTTTGCAAAGTTGGGAAAGTTTTGGGAGGTTTATGGAGCAAATGGGACCTTAGAACCAAAATTCTCCAAGTGGGCATGCAATATTGTGATCCAATCCATACAAGGACCTCTAGCACGACCCAAAGCAACCAATTTATGATTTTTAATTATTTATTTGTTATTTATTTTGATTTTATTCATTAAAAGTCAAATTAAATCTAAATAAAATATAAAAATCAATATTTGGGCATGATTCCTCTTCTAGAAATCCTTAAAATTCATTTAATCTTAATTGGAATCATATAAAATCAGATCAACCAAAATAGCAAGGAGATATTAGATTTTTTTTTCATATTTTGAATCATATCTTTCTTCATGATGAAGCTATCCAAAAGTCCAAAGAAAATATTGGTTTTCTGACCTAAGTTGCTTCCAATATATACATACAAGTGATCACAAGTACAAGGATGAATTTTGGCAGCCTCAAGAACACTTTTCACATTCAAATTTTTTCTTAAAATTTCAATTTTCGGTTTCATATTTACAAGGCAATTAAAGGTATTCTAAGGACATAGACATGATCCTTGGACTCTCATGATACTATCCACATAATCATAAGCATCAAAAACTCCATGAATCATTGAAACCGAATCAGTTTTATGCCCAATTTATTTTTTTTTCGATTCATAAGTTTAATGCATGATTAATCAATTTTGAGCTTGTAATGTTGTTTGTTGAATGATGTAGATGGATTATGGGTGGTTTGTTTGAGTTTCGATGCAGGTTTGGATTTCCACCATTGTTAGGGTTTGTAGCTCGTTTTGGGGTTTTGCGTGTGGAGCAATATAAATCCATTCAAAGACCATGGCTAGACTGTATACATCCCAAGGATCACATTAACCTAATTAATTTGATGAAACTATAGACCTGGCTATGAGATACGATTTTCGCAGGTTATGAATATTGAAAAATTCGCAGGAAATTTTGTATGTAATTTCGCAGGAATTTTCGCAGCAACCAAGGAAGAAGATGAAGTTCAGTGGCGCCAAAATCAAATTCAAAAACTTGTTTTAAAATAAAATGTTTTATTGCTGAATCTATGTTGAACGCTCCCCATGTGGCTCAGCTGGTTTATGTGTTTGCTTGTGAATGTGATGGTCCTGGGTTCGATTCCCCCCCAGGCCATTTTGTTTTGTTGTATTTTATTTGATTTTCTACAGGTGATAATAAAACAATTGATGCTCATATCATAAACACCAAGGTGCGCTTGACCTGGTGGTAATGCTGCTGGTCCAGAGTGTGGAGAGCCTAGGGCCTGGGTTCGAATCCCAGCCCCAGGTATGTTCTTTTTCTCATTTTTTTTTTTATTATTTTGTTTTTGTTTATATTATATTTATTTAATCTAATTAATCTCTTAAATAAAAATTTCTAAAATAAAATGTTTATATTATTTCTTATACAAAAAATTCATATTTTTAAAATTCAAACTTTATTTTCCAAAAATCAAATTGTTTATATTTATTATATTTATATTTAATATTAATATTGTATATATTTTTGTAAATAAATCACTTCTATTTAAATTAATAATTAAAAACCTTAATTCTCATGATTATAACCCTAACTCTAATTTTTCTTAACTTTAAAATTTAACCTAATATTTTTATAAATTATAATTAATCATTTGTTTAATATGTGAATAATTCAATATTTATTTATTATTATTAAAATCTATTTTCTTAATTAAATCTAAAAAATCTTTTCTAATATTAAGTTGTTTTGTTAATTTCTAATTTCTTTTATTTTTATAACCTTTATTCTTAATTCTTATTATTGATATTATTGCTTATTTATTATTATTTATCTTTCTCGATTATATTGTAACTGTCCCGAAGCTTTGTAATAGTTTAGATTTATATTTTTGCTTTATTCTTATTATGATTGTGTTTATTGTGTGGTTAGTAATTCTAGGGTGTGAATAACATACTTGTAATTAAAATTAACTTAGAATAATTAACTTAAATAAGATAAATATTTGAATATGAACACGCACACACGTAAGTCGATCTTTGATCGCCATCTTGCACTTTCTAGGGTTACCTCTCATGTTGCCTATTTCAAAAGGTCAAGTAAGGTGTCTTAAGCAAAGTCCTTTCACAAATATCATCAAGTCCCTTCATCCTATAAGATCAAGTCCCTTCGAGGTTGCCTACGATAAATGATCTTGTCCATTCGAATAAAAGATGATAAGTCCCTACGAATTGCTAAAGACACCTTGCAGTTGCCTATATTCAGATGTCCCTACGCATGTCCCTTTCCACATCCAAGGTAATGACTACCTGTTCCTTAATAATAGGGATAGTCTTACCATTGAAAGAACATAAGAACAGTAAAGATTTCATATAGGGTAGGTTCCTCTTAATTACTTGCTCACCTTTCAAAATACTCTTCACACCATACTTTTCAAACAAATTTTCAAAAACAAGTCTTAATATACATCCATACGAGGATCATTATAAAGTACTTAGAAAGTTTCTAATCACACATTACACCTTTTCAAAATAATTTAAAGTGAGCTAAGTAACTAAGAGCCCATGGATAACCATGGATATAAAGGGTGCTAACACCTTCCCTTTGTATAACCTACCCCCCGAACTCAAAATCTTTTTAAGGCCTTTCCTGTTCTTTTATGTCCTTTCCTTTTGGATAAAATAAAAGTCGGTGGCGACTCTTGCTATCCGCAACATTTATAGAAAGTCAGTTCTCCCACCGTGTTACAGTGGTACATCAAAAAGCAAGGTTAATTTTTGATTTTCCAGCACCATCTGTATTCCTATATTATAGATACTTAGCCTATGTACTCCTAGCCCTATTTTTCAGTGATCGAGATTATAATTATCGTAACATTTTGGTATTTTAGGATTCATTATACTTCATGGATTTTGATATGATCAATTGTATAGCCCGAATCCAGATAGTATGTATATTATGAGATTTTTATGGGATCGGGTAGCAGATTTCATACACATTTTAATTTCAATTTATTGGACTCTGAAAGTACTGTTCAAGTCAGAGCCATTATAGCATTCCAAATGAGTCTATTATAGAACGATTAATGATGAGTTTGTTACATAATGATTAATAAGGAGTCGGTTATAAGTGGTTACTAGTTACTAATTAATTATTTAAACCACGTCCCTTCAATATGCAGGAGGAAGACACAATTTTCATATAAAAAGGCCTTGAGACTGTAACACCTAAAATTTATCCTTTTATTTATTACTAATATAAAAAAGTTTATGCTTCATCTCATTTGCATTTAGATCATACACATCATGCATGCATCATTTATTTTCCCCCCAAGGCATATGATCAAGGTGATTTTTCTAGTCCGAAGAAACTCAGGTAGAATTTTGCCCCACAACTAGTTATTTGAGAATCATGCATTTATTTTGCCCGACAATTTGATGTTGAGAAATTTGTGTCGCAACAGTGCATTTTAGGCGACAAAGCAAATTTTTAATTCATGACAAGCGTTATCCAGTGATAATATCAATTATCGGGTCTCAAAAGAAAAATAAGCTCAGAATGAATGACCGAAGCCGGATATCCAAGATTTCCCACCCAAAACAAAAATAAAATTCAAATTTTGCACTAAGTAAGCGGTTAACACCCTGGTGGTAACCGGTTACCACGTTCAAATTTTCCAAAAGAATTCAATTTTTAACATGGAGGGATTTTTCTCACTTCTTCATTTCAATTTAACACTTCATTTATGCATCTTGAACTTCTTGTTGAGTTCTTGATTAAAATGAGATCACTACCTATTTTTTCGTGCGATATTGTTTTCGGAGAATGATCTAAATATTATTTCTCTAGAATGCATTAGCACAAAGATCATATTGATCGGCCTCGTAGTGTCGTGACTTCTATATAAGTCCGTCCGTGATTGCTTAACATATCGCTACATGAGTCCCATATCGGAAAATGATCATTCGTGGCTCAAACTTATGTTTGAAATCCCAAGTATGGTAGATTATATGTCTTTGGTCCAAAACTTATGAAACTTGTTGTTAGGAGGCTTTGATTTTATCAATCCTCTCATGAGTCTTCATTAACTTTGGCCTAAGTTCATTAATTAACCATCATTGATCATTTACTCTAACAATTAATCGCTAACTTCTAACTTTACCTCTATGCTTATTTTACTATATTGTTTATGTTTCCTTCTTGCTCCATATCTCTCTTTATTTTTGTGCTTTATGTCATCATATCATATCATATATTGTTTATGTTTCCATTTATTTTTCTTTTGTCCATTTGGACTAAAAACATTAATAAAGGCTTAAACTCCTAAAAAAAATTATTCTCTTAATTTTGGACTATGGTTACTATTCCTTGCATTGGACTTGGAGTTTTCGACCTAGAATTAGGATCTTGACCCATGCTTGAAACTTTGTGAGGTTAAACTTTGGATTTTGGCACTTTGAGATCCCTTTTGAAGACCTATCTTGATTAAGGGCTAATCTAAAATAAGGAATGTTCTTGCTTGTTTATGCTATAAATCTTGCTTGTGTTTTTATATATTTATCCCTAACTTTTATTTTATTCTTTAGGATACTCTCTTCATCTCCTCCCATTATTAAACTTTCAAAACTTCTCCCTCTTTTTCAAAACCTTATTATTTTCAAACTTTAACCTCTTTTATAATTCAAACTTTGACTTTACTCAAGTGGTTTTACCTTTACTTTCATTTCTTAATAAATTCTAAATTACATTAAGCATATTGAATCATTTCCAAGAGACTTTAAAAATGCAAAAACCCATTAAAACATCTTATGTGCCCCCGTGCACTTTTTCCTTTAAAACTTTTTCATAAGTTTAGACATGAGTCATTTCTTTAGCGGAATTATTCGCTAGATATGACAACTTGTATTTACATTTTAAAATCAATCAAAACATACCATTTTCATTCTTTGTACCACGAACTAAAGGGTTTTTATCTTATATTGCACTCGGGGGGTACGTAGGCAGGAGGCGATAAGTCTCTCCAAACATAAAAATCTAAAAAAAAAAGGATTCTCTTATCATCTCCTTAATATCATTTCAAGAAAACCCTTTTCAAACCAAAAGAGAAAATAAATCAAAGAGGTTCTCATGGAGTACCACAAACTTTTTGGGTGTTAACATTGTCCCTCTTCGTAACTAACCCCTTACCCTTGTCTTTGTCTGGTTTTATTAGCTTATTTTTCTTTTAGACTTATTTATGTTTTGTTTGTTCTTTTTGCTTTTCCTTTTGGAAACAATAAAAGCATGGTGGTGACTTTTGTTCTTGAGTTAAGTTAATCAATAACTTACACTCACAATTTTTACCGCTACAGAAAAATGACGACTCTGTTGGGGAGTAGTCCCTATGTTGGTTTAACCTACTTTGGTTTATTTATTGCTTTTGTTTGATTTGCTTGTTATTTGATTGCTCTGTCTCGGTGATTTGTGGATCCTCTGTATGTGATATAAGTTCTATACCCGAACCTAAGAACTCTTATGATAGGAGGTGGTATAGTCAAGAAGGCTTAGAGGGAGTAATCTCGAATCATAGAAATATTACTTTTTCCGACCTTAGGCCCGTGATATTGAGAACTGTAGAACCCATTTACCCCACTTAACCTTTTTAGGACGTAATGCAGTGGCTATGAAGGTCTAAACTTGAAATAGTTGATACACGATACTACAATCGGATGAGATTCTTTTGAGAATACTACTGATTCTCGAGTAATCGGTGTGCTAGTAATATCTTAAAGATGGATTGTAGACTATGTGAACTTTTTTATACCTTGTTTTACAGATGTTTATACCCTTAACACATACCTTTGTGGGTTGGTTCTTATCCCTAGACTCCATGCTCATGATTCGTACCTTTGAATTCAGGTGCTTTGTGTGATCTTGTTTATGGTTGTTGCATCCATGCATTCATCATAAACACCATCGCAACAGTTTTCAAGGAAAACAACTCAGATTATTGCAAATATGGACAAAGCAAATATCCCTTTTGTGAAGATTATAAATAAAAGATGTGATGACCGTGTTCTTGATGTTTACCATGTTTGCAATAATCGAGTTGATTCCTTGAAAAAGGAAAATAAAAATGAAAACATTGCATCACATCTTTCACATATATCTGCATTCATTTAAGTTGCCAAGGAAACTCATTCCATCTGCCTTCTTCTTCTTCAGTTATTTGTCGATTGTCAAGTTGTTTCCTCAACACAAATATGGAACTAGAGTTGTTGTCATATTAAGAATGGAAAATCAAGAATAACACAACATAGAAGTCGGAATGGAAATTGATGAGTTAAAGGTCATCATGATCAAGCTCACTGAAATGATGAAAGTTCTAATTGCTAGAGGAGAACCACCTCAGAGAACCGTGATCTCTGAAATCTCAACTACTACTATTAACCCTCCACTGATCCAACAATCAACTTCTACTTGGCCAAAATTTGGATTGCCACCAAATTACTTGCCACCCTTTGCAATTACTCCAATGGTTGACCCATCTATTTTGCCAGTCTTTTCAGCTCCGGTAACCACTGAACCTCATCCTATTGTGCATATTATTGCTCAAGCTACTTATGAGAATCCTCATTTCGTGTACCATGTTGCTGGTGCACAATTTGAAAGTCAGGATGAACCTGAGTACATTGATGAAGTTAGAGAGCAATGTTTGACCATAGAGAAAAGGTTAAGAGTTATAGAGGGAAATGATGTCTTTGGTGCTTCCACAATAGACATGTGCTTAATTAGACTTGGTTATGCCGCTAAATTCAAAACTCCTGAATTTGAGAAATATAAAGGGCACACCTATCCTAAAAGCCACTTGGTTATGTACTACTGCAAGAGGGCTGCCTATACCAACAACGAAAAATTGCTCATTCATTATTTTCAATACAGCTTGACTGGCGTTTCAATAAATGGTATATGAGACTTGAGAAGAACCATATAAAAAGTTGGAAAGACTTGGTTGATGCTTTCTCAAAGCAATATATGTACAATCTAGACATGGAACTTGATCGCGTCAACTTCAAAACATGTCTCAAAGAGAGAAAAATACTTCAAAGAGTACGCTAATCGATGGAGAGAGCTAGCTGCTCAAGTGGAGCCACCCTTGATAGAAAACAAACTGATTGATTTGTTCATGAACACTCTTCAACTGTTCTTTTGGGAAAACATGATAGGCAGTATATCATTTGGTTTTGCTGACCTAGTCATTGTTGGAGAAATATTAGAGGAAGGTATCAAGAAAGGAAAGATTACCAATTCTGAAGCTTTTAATGGTGCAATAAAGTTTGTTGTGAACTTTCAAAAGAAGAAGAATGGTGATGTCCACACTATTTCAAATGAACGGAAACATTATTGTAGGCAACAAAAATATGTAGCTGCATTTACTCCTATTATTAATGCTTAACTAGCTCAAGCTCTTCAATGTCCGACTGTTGGACAAAATCAGTACCATAAAAAGGGAAAACTTTGATCCCATCCCAATGACATACACTGAATTATACCCTTCTATGGTTCAAAAAGGTTGGATTATTACTAGGTCTCTACCCCCTCTTCCAACCGACTACAGGGTTGACCTTCATTGTGAATTCCATCAAGGTGGAACGGGACATGATTTGGAACATTGCTTTGCATTGAAGGCTAGAGTGCAAAAGCTGATAAAAAAAAATCCCCACCTTTCAGGATACCAATCCCAATGTTTTCAACAATCCTCTGTTGGGATATGAGAAGTGAAGCTTCAATTAACTTCAGCAAGTCAGACTATCTTCCTAAGGCCAATGTTTCAGACAAGACAACTCATCTTTGTTGTTGATTAATCACTAGGCCATGTTTCTTTCTATTTGTAATTTTCTTCAATTGTATTGTCTGTATTCTTTAAACTTTGTTGAACTTTCATGTTAATTTTAATGAAATGAGAATTGCGTTGTTTTGATTCAATTGATTTACATTCGTTGTACGCATCTTTATGCTTTAATATATTTCCTGTTCATTTTCTTTATCAAGCTTTTGTTTGTACAAAGATTGGAGGGAGGATGATGAATACGAAATGCCTTACAATTTTGAATTGTATGCTTTCAATTAAAACTTAGATGATGATGTATATGCATTGTTTCAACTTACAAACACTAGAGAAACAAGGAAGTTAACCCTTTGTCAACCCCTTTGAGTGTTGAAGTTTGACTTTCTTTCTATACGAAAAAATACGTAATCTTAACCTGGGGATGGGTAGTTCTCAATTAATTCGAATCTGTCGTTCCTGGGATTTTCATCCTAGTACAAACGCGAAAGTGGCGCGGAAAAGGTAGAGTCGCCAGCCAGGCATTTTTATCCCAAATGAATGGGATAGGTAATTCTGCACAAACCAAAGGAAAAAGGGATAAGGTCCTGTGAACCAAAGATATGGGTTCGGGAGTCGATTACGACCTGGGAAGGTATTAGCACCCCAGATTGTCCTCCGTACCCGATGAGATCCACGCTTGTTTATCTGTGTCGAAGGGTGAGAAATAAGATATTGCTAAACAAAAGAACAACCAACTGGAATTGGAAATGAGGAAGGGAACTGGAAAAAGAGAATGAAAAGAAAAGGAGGGAAATATAGGGAAAATAAAGAATGTGCTCGAACGGGCCCTACCCCGCTGCCTATGTACCTCATCGGGAAAATGAGGATCAGAGTCGACGTAGTTCGCCTAACTAAGGCGGGAACGTTGTTTGTGTTTTTTTATGAATTGAACTGCTTATGCCTATGCTCAGGTGTTTGTAGGCTCGCCTTGAACAACTGCGTTATCGTCTTGCAAAGAGAAGAGTCATATCGAGTTCTTTCGTTTGGAGTGAATGAGATGAGAAGAGAATTCCCGCAGGAAAGACGCTTGTTATTGGTTTTGTAGCTTTTAGAAGAAGTGTTTTGATTATGTTTTTTTGTGAAAAATTCTCATACTAAGACTTGTTCATCGTGGTAGCTACCTATGTATCTCATCGGGAAAATGAGGATTAGAGTCGACGTAGTTCACCTAACTAAGGCGAGAACTTTATTTGTGTTTTTTTATGAATTGAACTGCTTATGCCTATGCTCAGGTGTTTGCAGGCTTGCCTTGAACAACTGCATTATCGTCTTTCAAAGAGACAAGTCATAGCGAGTTCTTTCGTTTGGAGTGAATGAGATGAGAAAAGATTTCCCGTAAGAAAGACACTTGTTGTTGGTTTTGTAGCTTTTAGAAGAAGTGTTTTGATTATGTTTTTTGTGAAACATTCTCATACTAAGACTTGTTCATCATGGTAGATTCCTTACACCTCGCCCCAAAACAGGACGTGTATAAGTAACCCACGACAAAGTCTCCTGTCGTACGAGAACATTCAACCTTTATTAGGTGATTTATTGTTTTTCTTTATGAGATGAGAAAGAAGGAATCAAATTTCAAAAGGAAAAACTAAGGGGACTAAGACACAATCCTAAATTATTTATTGCATGAAAAAGGAGGTCCTAATGGTTTGTGTGGTTTTCTAATCCTAATGAGAAAGCAGAGGAAGAAAAGAAGAGAATTAGAACTCAACTTACTTCCTAAGGAAGTTAAGTTGTTTCTAAAGAGAGGGAGAGCTTATACATGCAAAGCACCAAGTGCTAAGACAAACACATTTATAAGGCATAAAGAAGATGAGGAAGTAGTATATGACAAGCCTTACCTCAACCTCCCTACAAAACAAAGGTTAACTTTACAAAGCATATTGAAAACATAAAGCATGTCAAAAGCTCAAACTAGCTCACACTAGCTAAGGAAATAGCATTAAGCACCTCCTAGGGTTAAAACCTAAAGCTAAAGGATATTACATGATAACAAGCTTCTAAAGTCAGAAGCTAAACCTTATTAAATCAATCTAAAGTGGTAAGATCAAACCTTAACAAACTATGTCCCAATGGAGTGCTAAACCCTAATAGAAAGCAAGGTGAAGTTAGCTGGAGTATTTACACGATTAAGTATGGTAAACTTGAATTAAATCAAAAGTGAATGTTAAATCCATAACCAAACACTAAATGAAAGTGTATCAAGATGCAAACCAAAATGGGGAGAAAGATATTCAAGTTAGAGAGATTCAAACAAGATTGAAGGATGAAAGAATAAGCATTGTTGACCATATGATTTCAAAAGAAGGAAAATACTTAAAAGTCAAACATGATTAATGAAACTTGAATTCTCCATAAAAAAACCAGGGGCTTTATGAAAAGTTAGATGGAGTTCAAACTCAAACATTAACCATAAAAGAATGAGAATGAATTGCATTAGGGTTAAGGGATGAAGAAGTTTGTTTTTGAACCTTTAAAGTACCAAATGAAAACAAATGAAGTACAAAGGCTTGTGACTTGATGTGAAGACATGAAAATAGATGTGAGCCACTTATGATATGTATAATAATTATATGACATGACCATCATACTCACAAAATTGATTTATAAGTGTGAATATGGAAGAAGAATGTGAATTAGGGCAAAGTAAGCATACATGAACATATGGTGACTTAAGGATCAAGTAACCCTAAAAATTCAAAGTGTGAGGACCTAAAATGGACACAAGTGACTTAAAGACACCTAATGGAACCTTAGGGACTCACATTGATGATCTCAAATGGATGACATAAATGCCTTGTCAAAATGAAGTGAGAAGTATAGAGAAATAAGGACCAAAAAGTGACTTGCAAGACAAGGTACCTAAAAAATACCAAATGATATGGAAAAATTATGAAACTTGGGATTTGGGGTCATCAACCAGAGGAAACATACTTCTAAAAGATCTCACAAAAATTCACATTTTTACTCACTCAAATAAAGGTGCAAATTGAATTAGGGTTTTGAAGACATAAGCACATAGAATGGACTCAAAATTAATCCAAACTTGACCTAAAAATTGAGGGAAAACTATTTTCAATGACCCGGAGATGTCCTCTAAATAGACCAAAAAGAATGGGATCAATGTCAATTTTAGTTTAGGAGAAATAAATGGAGAAGATTACAAGGTCCAAATGGAAGAAACCAAAAAGAAATAAAATGAAGAATTAATTCTGACTAAAAAAAATGGAAATCAAAATTAAAAATTGTGGAAAATTTTGGAAAATATCAAAGATGATATATGAGTTTATTTAGAATTTTTGGAGGTGTTTAGGTATTTTTAGAAAACGAAAATTGGAATGGAAATAAAATGAAAAATAAAAGAAATGAATTGAGAAAGGGGTGCATTTAGAAACTAAGGCTAGTTCAAAGTGTATGGGCCTTATACACGTGGGGTGTGAAGATAAATAATAGCCCAACCTAAGGTTGACTAACTACGTCCCGTATAATGAACCCTAGTCAACTGTTTGACTTATCCTACATCACCAAATTCATCTCATGCTCAAGAATTCACCAAAGAAACTAGGTCAATTGGACTAGCATTGAGGCACATGGTACACATGATGGATGTCACACACAATAATACTCATGCCACTAAACAATACACGTGAGGTGCATGCTTTCATTAAAACGTTGGAAAGATCATGAGCGTATGATGAAGAAGATATGACGGTTGTGTTTTAAACTTAGGAGATAATTAGGGCAACTGTACCGATCACCGCACATCCGGTCATCTTCTCCGTTGACCTATGGTTAGGGTTTGGCCAAAGCTTGACAAAAATGAAATTCAAGGCTATCAGTGTGTTCGTTTCATTGAGTAGGTTACAAATCCAAGCTTAGTTCTCACTTATCATCCATAATTAAACCAAATCGAAGCAAAACAACTCAACCTTAAATTCTGAAACTAAGCATATATGATGCCTATCAACTAGCCAGATCCACATAGACTTTTATCAAGCCTCAAGCATCATGAAACAAATAAGAAAACCAAGAAATCGAGCAAAAAGATTTGGAGTGAAACCTGAGTTGCATAGCTTCTATTTGCTGAAGAAATCAAGAATGTGAGGATCCAAATATGCTCTATACTTCTTGCTGATCTTCACTGGAGTGAAATGCTTGATTCTTGCAAAAACTAGATGAGAATTTTAATGTTGCAGAGAAATTGCACTTGTGAAATCAACCTTAGTTTTGCTTGATCTTCATCAGAATTGAGCTTGATGATGAAGGATTAATGAAGATTGGAAAGCATTGATGAAGAACAATGAGGATAGAGAGAAAAATGCAGAAGAATCACTCTCCCAATTCAGAGCAAAATTCAGAGAAAATGAGTGTAGTTTTGGAATGATTTTCGAGAAAAAAATGAAGTGTGTGGAATGTAGCCATGGTTGTTCCTTTATATAGCAATGGTTAACCTGTAAACTCAGTTTAGTTAACAGTTAGACCCTTGGTTAACTGAGTCAATTCTGTTTTGAGTTAGTTATGGTGAGTTTTAGTTTGTTGAGCTCGAGTTTGATTCAATGTGTGGAGGAGAGCATGGTAACTGGGGTGAGGGTGATGTGATGATGAGCTGAATGTGGCAAAGTATACTGATTGGATCAATGCAATGTGTAAACACCCCAAATTTTACCTCACTTATATCACACCATGGCTTGTGATCTTTCATGTTTGCATTAACATATGCATACTATCTCATATTGCATTTTTGCTTCACTGCATAAGTTCAAGTTCATCTGCATATAGGGTTTGTGATCTGAGCAATCCAAGAATCCATCTGAGCCATCCCAAAGGCCTCAAAGCTTTACAAGAGGGTCCATGTGTGTTCTATCATCATATTATGCTCCTCAAAGTTCATGAAGGTCAAGGGATCACAAGAACTGGCAAAAGCATGGAAGCAGAGCTAGGGTTTTCACTAGACAGATGACCAAAATTAGGGTTTTGGTTTCAGAGGCCTTAACTCCAAATTTTTTGGTCATTCTTGTTTCTAATGTTCTTAATATGTTATAAGGATCATGTGTACCAAGTTTGATGAAGAAATTCATTATGGAAGTCATCTGTTCACGGGGTAACTTCTTGAGCAAGTTAAGTCAAAATCAGGGCATCTGAGGCCCCCAACAATGGAACCAAAGGGGTATTTTCATAAAATTGAAGTTCTATGACCTTTATTTGATCTTATAAGAGGTTTGAAGTTCACAAGATTGAAGAATTTTGAGCCAATTGCAAACTTGCCAAAAATGGAAATGACTTGAAATGCAAACTTTCCATTTTGGGAAAGTTTTTCAACCTCCTCTTTCATAACCAAAAATGCTTCAAATGAAAAATTCTTGGTCATGAAAGTTGTAGATTGGGTCTTTCCCTTTTCAATAAGTACAAGAACATGTCTTGATTCATCATGGAACTCAAGTTATGGCCTTTCAAAGTTGGCAAAAATCCTATAATTTCAAGTTTCATGTCAAAGAGGGATTTTGCAATTTGGCATGTTCAAACATTCTAATGACTTCTAATGTGCACAAACACTTCACAATATGTCAAACAAACCTCAAAGGATCAGAATTGTGCATTGAACTAGGGTTTTCATGACTTATGATCCAAGAAACTTCAAAGAGGGAATTTTGCAAAACATGTGATAACTCTTCATCCAAGCCATCCAGCACATCAAAACCAATCCCATGGCCATCCTTGAACCCAGCTGAGGCCAGACACCCCATGAAATCTCCTCTGACCTGTGCACATACCTCAAGTACACAAATCTTGACTTTTTGCAAAAACCACCATACCAATCAGCCTGTGCCACAACAACTCTCTAGCCAATCAACATACATTATGTGACCCTAAAGACTCAAAAGAACACAACATTGAGGCCTGAAGACACACACACACACACACACACACACTCAGAATCTCAAAAACCTCAAGAAATCTTCCCTTAATCGAATTTCATAACACAACCAACAAAAATCACAAACTCTTCCACCAATCATCTCCACATGACCTAAGGATCATTTCCCACCCATCACCATAGCCTGAAACACCCCCAAACTCAAACACGATTTCTGCAATCTCAGAACTGAAACTCACAAAGGAGGCCAAATAAACTCATTCCAAGCATCACAGTAGACTCAGAGGGATCAAATGAGGTGATTTGCACAAAGGGAAAGGTCAGAAAGCTCAAGAACACAAAGCTTCAACTCAGGTAGCTATGATGAACTTTTTTTCCAGAACTTCTCTTTTAAGTTTCTAAATGTTTCCTCATGCTTCACTGATCACCCTGATATGATTTGTTTTGAAAATGATTGAGAAATGGCCATGTATTGACTCTCTGAAATTTTGCCCGTAAAACTTGATTGCTTCGATTCTTGTTGTTGATGTAATATAAATGAATTTCGTGCCTGGATTCTTGTTTGTTGTTGTCCATTGATCATTTCTGGAGAGTTTGATGCATTTTGGTGGCGTATTGAGTGAGATGGCATGAAGGTGTTGCCGGAGAAGATGACCGGAGCTTAGCTCCGGTCACTTGAGATTAATTAGGGTTAATCCTGTTTAAATCCCCAGTTTAAATCTTGGCCTTTGGATTAAGATTAGGGTTAGCGTGTGTACGACTAGGATTAGGTCATTAAACCCAAAATATGATTAATTAATTTAAATAGGATTAATTAGTCAGGAGTGATCTGGGCCCTTGTTTCACGCGCGCAGTCAAACGTTTCCCCTTGGATTTGAATCTGAGCCCTTAGATCAGCATACCATCCATTTAAATCATTTTTATTTCATTTTTTATTGCATTTTCTTGCATAATTTATTTAAAATACCAAAAAGCATCACAAAAATATTTTCTTTTTGCATTCTGACTTTAAATATTTTTCTCATTCCAAAAATGATTTTTATTTTATTTTTTGCATTAAAAAAGTATTTTTAAATTATTTAAATGTTATTTTTAATTAATTAAAGTGTTTTAATTAATTAAAAATACATTTAGGTTTCTAAAAATCACCAAAAGAATCATGAATCATCTCAATACATTTAGAAACATTTTCAAACTCTTCACACAAATTTCTTTTTAGGTTTGATCATAGTTTGCAAATTTTCTTTGAATTAAGGGTCATAAAAATCATATTTTTGGAACCCTAACTTTAAAAAATCATTTCTGCCTAACAAAGAAGATTTTTGCATTGTGTTACATATTGCATGTAGTGTATAGGTCATTTTCCTCATAAATGTATCTTGCATTTTCAAATTGATTTGCATTTTCCCCTTTGAACCACCCAAAAACCCTAGAAAACTTAGGAAAATCATAACTTTTGATTGGTTAGGCTTCTGACTTTCTCCTTTGGGGTGTGACCTAATATGGGATTAGGGTTTGTTTGAGTTGGTCTGCAAATTTTTATCATGTCATTTGCTTCTGTTTTATCCATTTGCATCTCATATGTTCATGTAACCCTAATTTTTCATGTTCATTGGCATTCACCTTGCATATGCATCATTACATGAACTTGCCATGACATTTCATGCATTCATATGTCATCTTAGACATCTTAAGACATGTTAGAACCTTACTTGATCATTTCTTCTTTCATTTTCCATGTTTTGCATTCATTTCATTTCATAAACATCCATGTGTTTTCAAGCTTCAAAGCATGCCTCCTTTGCATCTCATCTTTGTATGATCATACATATGCATTTTGTATGCCTTTGCATCATTTCACATGGAATTTACATTTCATAAACACTTCTGACTTTGGTCATTTCATCTCATTTCATTTCATTCCTTTATGCATTCATGCTAACATTTCAGGTTTTGTTAAGTCATTTTGGGAGGTGGATTTGCCTCCACCTCTCACTTCTTATTATCTCTTTCATTTGTATTTTAACTTGTCATTGAAGTGAATTTGATTCACTTATTTTCAATCTCTCTCACTTTCTTTCTTCAAGTTACTTATCTTCTTCAATGAAGTAAGTAACTTGTTCTTGCTTCTTCCTCCTTTCATCTGCTTCTTCCATTGGTGGCTTCCTTGAAGATCTTTCTTAAGCCTTACAAACCATAGGAACACCAAGCATGATAATAATTAGGGTTGTAATTATTCCCCCTTAGCATTTTACCTTTGAGTCTCCTTGAGTCTCTCTTCTCATCTCAATAATCAGAGACTAAACTCTTAAAGTTTTAGGACTTTGGAATTAGGGTTATGCCTGCATCCTTCTCTTAGGATGAAGTGTATAAATTTAATCCTAAGTGTTAAACCTTTAATTTGTTTAAACCTCTTAATCAAATCACCTTAATAATCACTAAGACTTTATCTTGAAACTTGGGCCTTACATTAGGGTTCTAATTCTTCCTTATGGTTAAGAAGGACTAACCCTAGTGTTTAATGGACAAGTCCCCCTCATGTTGTCTTGAAAACATAAAATAAATTTCTAAATATCATCCCTTAATTAAAATCCACTTAATAAAGGCTTGTTATATAATGAATTTAATCCCTAACCATGGATTAAGTTGAGGTATCTTCCTCAGCTTAAGTGTTCTCATCTATTATCCTTCTATTAGGATGGTGTAATGAGCCCACTAATCTGTGATTAGAGATTAAACTCATTATTAACACTAAACAAAAACCCAAAAAAATCTAAATAATCACAAGTAGGTTAATGACCTTAATCCCACATCATCATGTCAATTAAGTTGAGATGCTTATCTCATACTTAAGTGGGCTCATTATCCCTGATCAGGGAGGATATAATGAGTTTACAAGCCCTTGATTTAGGCTTAAGCTCATTAACTTATGCAAAACACCAAAAACAATAACAAAACAGAAAACAAAACACAAACAATAATCGTCTCCTTCGGGATTCTTTTCTCATCACCTTCATTCATAAACGAGAACTTGCTTCTTTCGTCTAATGCAAGACAGTTAGCACTCGAGCCAGATGAGTCGTACACTTGAGCATAGGCAAGTAAGCAGTTCACATTCAATTTATCTTTCAGTTTCTTTGAGTCGAACTACGATGTTCTGACTTCCTCATTGCACGAGAGGATACATAGGCATAACTTAACTGTTATCGAACAAAAGTCTCTGTGTCTCCCCCCTTTTTCAACATTCTTTCTAAAGCCTCAGTTCCTGAGCAATTCACCTTTTTGCACTGACACATGTACTTTCATTCTTAGCTTTTGCACACGGATAACACATACACTACCCCTTTTAAACACAATCTTGTAAGCGTGGATCTCGTCGAGTACGACAGAAAATATGGGTGCTAATACCTTCCCAAGTTGTAACCAACCCCCTTTCTCAGTCTCTCTGGTTTGCAACCGTCTTATCCATCTTTTCTAGGTTTATGCAGCATTACCTTTCCTTCGGGATAAAAATGCCTAGCTGGCGACTCTATTCATCTCCATTTCATTTTCTCTCTTAGCCGACCGTTCGCGCTTGTACCGGGATGCAAATCTTCGGGAGCGACACAATGCAACATGTGTTAGCTTCCTCATTTTGCATTTATTTCAAAAGAGATGCATGGCAAGTAATGTACTTATGCAACCAGGTGATGAATGCACCCTTAGAGTGTAGTGAACCTTAGACATAATATGGAATACACTCTGCATTTGAAGTGAATTTGAACCTGATATGCACTGCCTTGGATTGCTAGCAATCAATTTGTACCCATGATCTTATAAGAGACATAACTTCATGATCAAGTCACCAATTGTTGAGCTTCTTGTGCTTAATCTGAAGAAGAAGATACATAGAACAAGTTTGAAGTTTGGCTCATGATAGGACAAGGCTCCTAAATCTCTCAAATATTCCTTTGAACACAAGGCAACAAGACTGAATAACTAGCTTGCACGAATTTGGCATGCCTTGGCAATTTATGCCCATGGTGGATCAGGATCAACATCCCTACTTTGACCCCTCATATGTCCATGAAATGTTGATCAAATCAAAATTTGTCCAACATCAATCTTGTAGGATACATGGAGAGGAACAACTTTCATGTTGGAATTTTTTTCATTTGAAGTCATATTAATGAAGAAAATGGAAATACTTATGACACACCACCTGTTTGACAAAAGACCTGGCAGGGCACACGCACAAGATGCAAGGGTTGCCTTGGTTTTGCCCTAGTTTGCTCAAACTTTGAATGATCATAACTTCTTCAATTTTAATGCTATGGACATGTTCCACCTATAGATTTTAAGCTTAGGATTCCCTCTTTCAAACAGCCCAAGTGGAATTTTCATTTGACTTTTATTTTGGGAGTAGGCCTCTTTTGAACATGGTTGCAAAATGGCCAAAACTTGCCATTTTTGGAAACCCTAATTTTCCAAAAATGGTAAGTCTTAATTTTTCTTGATTCTTGGGGATCCCTCCATCAATTCTTGATCAAATTTGGTCCGCGGACTCCTTGTAACCTTAATTTCATGAATTTGACCTCAAAAAGTCAGGAGTTGACTTTTTACTCAGCATGGTTGACTTTTCCCAAATTCCTTTATTTTCAAGTAACTGATTAATTGAAGACCCTAAAAAATGATTCAATGGATGAAATTTAAACCCTAGGTACTTAACATCATTTAGAAAACAATGAGATCAAGTTTGAACCAAAATATCCTTGGGAAGCTTATTTAATCAGAAACCCTAACTTCACCCCCTTTTGTTAGGAAATGTTGCACTACTTGAATTCCTTGATCAATCCACTTATTTTTGTGACTCGGGGAATCAAATGAGATCTTGTGGGATGTTGTGAATCCTTTGCACAATGTTGAGAAGCCATGTAGCCCTTTGATTGCCCTTGGATGACCATCAATCTCTTCAGTCATTGATCACAAGCCTTATGCCTTCACTATGATGGTTATGATGCAATGTTTCATGCCATGATATGGATTTGTGTATTAAATGTGATATGCTAAATGCCATAAAAATGAGAGGGCAAATTTTGGGGTGTTACAGAATGTGAATTCAAATATCAGAGAATCATTTAAGACACCTTTCAATGAAGTTTGCAATCACAAGATTTCATTCACACATATCAAAGAAATGTCAAAGATGTCTTTCAAATCAAAAGTCAATGATGATTCACAGTAATCATTAAGCCATGTAGTCACCATCTTAAAAAAAAGAGAGAAGAGAGAGAAAATATTATGAAAAAAGAATGAATGAAAAACAAAAATAAATCTCGCTAAGTCAAAACCTATGAAGGAGACTTAGGCAAAAAAATTGGGGCATCCCGCTAACTGTAAGCTCAAAGAACGCAGTTCAGGCAAACGTTATGGATAATAAAAAGAAAACATCAATCAAGAGGTCACCAAAATCCTTAACAAAACAATAAAATGTTGTAAGGGAGAGGTGAATGCTATCTTAAAAAAATCCATTGGCTTATGAACCATTTACATCCATGCAATCCCAAATATCTTGGAACTTGAATGCATATGTTGAATTAGTTGAATATAGGAGTGTTGATCTTCCTAAAGAATGGGTTGGTTACAAATAAACTTTGATCTTATATCCTTTGTTTTTAAAACCATGAACAAGACCATGTTACAACCCTCAAAAGACCTAATTAAAGTCAAGTTTCTTTTGAAAAGCATACTATAACAATATTGCGTAAACTGACTCCTAAGTTTGCTGCCAATCATTGTTTCATACATTTTATTTCTCTTTCACTTTTGTTTAAACTACCATGTTTTGACTAGTGATTCATTTGCTTTACATCAATAATATCATTCCAAAAATAAATTTTGATTTCAAAAATTGCATGAACTTTGCATTAAAATTACCATGTTTGAATGAACAATTTTATTTGCAGATAAACTTTCTTCATCAAGGAATTTCAAACAGTTGAGAAACTTGGTCAGTGATCATTTTAGAAGAACACTACTCCCATATCCTGTTGTTCGAGATTTATTACTCAGTGCAAGTTATTCTCAGAATTGGTTAACCAGAATATCTCCTTCAAGATTCATACTAAGTTTAGCCTTCTCAAGCATACATTTCAAGAAATGAAGCCATGATTAATTTTCCCCGACAGTAGTCAAGAATTGAAGCCATGATCAGTTTATCTTCATCAATCAATCAATTTGGGGTAATATCCTTCAAATTTTCCAATCATCTCTTCATGTATTTCCTCAAAGGACCATCAACTTGATACAATTCATAAGTCTGATAGAGATATGTTTAACATCTTCGCTCCAAGCAGAGTTGGCGGTGTTCCATGTGTTGAGGAATTAGTCTTCTAATCTTGTCCACTCCCCAAAAGAGTTTATCTTAGTTATCTCAATCATCTGCATTACATGCATATATCCTTCATATAGCATGCATAGATCATTCATATATCATGCATAAGAAAATTTGCATAGCTCGAAGTGTGTTTCGCGCTAACGTGCATGTTGATATTAACATCTTACCGTGTGATCAAAGTCTAAATTACTTGGAACCTAGAAATATAATTACCTGTATTTTTATTCAATGCCATTCCTGGATGTTGATGTTTCCTTGTGCATTCCAGTGCCATTCCTGGATCTTTGTCTTCTTTCATTCTAGTGTTATTCTTGGATCTTTGTATTCTTTCACTCTAGTGTCATTCCTGGATCTTTGTCTCTTTTAATCTCCAGTGCCATTCATGGATATTTTGTTCCTCTTTGTAGTGGTAAAATCATGAGTGTAAGCTATTAGTTAACTTAACTCAAAGTAAATAGAGTCTCCACCGCGCTTTTAGTTTATTCCAAGTGGAAAAGGAAAAAAGTGTGAATAAATCCTAATGAATCTAAAAGCAAAAAGCTAAAGAAACAAGTAGAGAAATAGGTAAGGTAATAGGTTACAAAATGGGAAGGTTTTACGCACCCAAAGTGTCCGTGGTACTCCATGGGAGCCCTTTGAAAACTTTATTGCTTTTGGTTTGAAAGTGTTTGTATAAGAGAGTGGAGGGATGATAAGAGAATTTTTTTATTGTTTTTGTGTTTGGAGAGGTTTAGCACCTCATGCCTACGTACCCGTGCAATGCGAGATCAAAACCCCGTAGTTCATGGTACAAATAGTGAAAAAAGTTAGTTTTGATTGATTTTATTAAGTGAAGATAATTTGTCATTTTCAAGTGGATAGCCTAACAAATATACCATGAGAATGAAGGAATGGACTCATACATCATTATGGGGAGGGCGCCAACTCGGATAAAATCGACGATTATGCCATTAAACCCCCACGAATGACAAGAAACTCAATTACATCAAACTAGAACCATGGAGATTGAGAGACTTTCACCCAACTAAAGAATAATGACTCATATTCTACACTTTTAAAGAAAACAAACAAAGGCGCACAAAGGCACAAAACAAATTGAATGAGTTTGGTTCTTTTTATTTTTGAATTAAAGTCAAGATGATTTTGTTCATTGATTTTTTTTAAAAAAAAAGAAGTAGTAAAATTCACTTGACAAAAGTCAAGGTTTTATTTATTAAAGAGGTGAAGGTTTTTAAAACAATAATCCTTTGAAAAAGAAGGAAGTTCTTAAAATTGAAGAAGGGGAGGAGACGAAGAGGTTAACCTAGTGCGTAAAATAAAAGCTAGGGAAAAATGATCTAACCAAAATGAAGCCACTTCAAAGTATGAATAAGAATTCCATCCTTAAGCATGCTAAAAGCCAATGCTAAATAAAAGCAAGTCTTCAACAACTAATACTCCATGCAAAAAGATAAGAGGTCCTAATTCTAAGTCCAAAAGTTCCATCAATACTTCAAAGTTGTCCATAGGTAAGTCACTCCAAAAGCATAGGATAGTAACCAATAGTCCAAGATAAGAAGAATTAAGTTTTTTTATGGTTTAAGCCTTTTATTAATATTCTTGTGTCCAAGTGGAAAAAATAAAAATCAACACAACAATATAATAGCAAGAATATAAACATGATAATAGATAATAAAGCATAATACAAATAAAGGAGATAAAGGAGCAAGAGATTAAAATAAAGAAGATAAAGTGCAAGAGGAAATTAAAATGTTAGTATAGTAATAATAATAATAATATGTACATAATATTGGTATGGTGAACTTAATCATCCACAACCAAAACCAAAAAAGAAGTAACCAAGGGACTTAGAACCAATATCGAAAGGCAACTTGTTCCGCTTAGTATCTTACACTATAGTGATTAATTGAGGCGGTTAGATCCAAATTCAATGAAGCTTGAAAGAAGATTGGGATACCTAAATCAACTACGCACTAAACTTCAAAAGTCGTGGATCTTAATGCAAAAGAATAACCACTTTGGGATTAAGTGACCAACACGAGGTCCGGTCCATGAAAGTGCAAGTATCCAATTGGATTTTTATTCCGAATTCGGGACACATTTAGGTCCATATTAAGAAATCGCCGAGTAATTTACGAAGTAATCACCCTACTAATTAGATTGGGAAAAACCAATTAAGGTTAACGATTTTAGTGCTAATACATGTGAGATAAACGATATGTGAATCTCCATCCGAATGCAATGCCGCACAAAAATAAAGATGAATACCAAATTAAGTTACACTTATGGTATTCTTTCATCTTTAAGTTCAATTACTCATTTTGGTGGATTCTGAAATTCTGGCAATATATATAAGATGCCGAATAGGATGTTACGACACTAATATCTGACAGATTAAAATATACCAAGGTAAATAAACAAAAACAATTGTAAAAGACACAGACAATAGTTAACCCATATGGGGAAAACACACCTACTATGGGGGCTACCAAGCCAGGAAGGAACTCCACTATCAGTAGCATCAATGCAGAGCTAAACCAGTCAATTTACCCTCTTCACTTAATCACTACCCAATGCAAGTTCTATCTAAGAACTCCTAGATACGAGACACCTCTCACCCCCTCAATCACAACAGTGATGACAAACAAACAATCAAGAAAAAGAAGACACACTTCAAAGACAATCCTTGACCTTCCTTAATAGCTTCAGTCAAGTACAAAACACTCTTTCTTAAAAGCTTTGAGTGGACAACATACAACTCGATAAAACCTAGTCCAAAACAACTATCAACATGATAATTGTTTGGCTCACGAGAAAGCTAAACACACGTAAAAACTCTAAACGCTTCAATCCTTATTTTCTATATCTTCAACTAGGGTATAACAGCCTTTAAATAGAGTCTGAAACGTGGGCATGGGCCTGCTGAACTTTCATATTCATATAAACCTAAATACATTAATTCATAAAATAAAGGAACAAATATATCAACATATAAAATGTTCTATAAATATCACTCCATGCTGAATCACATCCTTCTAATTAAAGCGCCTGATAATTCTCAAAAAATCACACAAATTAATAACAGAAAAAACACGCATGAAATACGAATTCAATTAGGTCTTCAGGCCCAGTCAGAGATGTCAGAACATCAGTCTTGACATACTGATAAAACAACAGCACATCTAAACTTTCACACCTGCAGAATGCTTAAATCACATGTCATAATATTACACATGACAGTAGAATTCAGAACATGTAAAAAAACTCTAAATGCTTCAATTCTTATTTTCTATATCTTCAACTAAGGTATAACAACCTTTAAGTAGAGTTTGAAACGTGGGCATGGGCTTGCTGAACTTGCACATTCGTATAAACCTAAATGAGTTAATTCCTAAAATAAAGGAACAAATATAGAAACATATAAATTGTCCTACAAATATCACTCCATGCTGAATCACACCCTTATAATTAAAGAGCCTGATAATTCTCAACAAATTACACAAATTAATTACAGAAAACGCGCGCATGAAATAAGGATTCAACTAGGTCTTCAGGCCCAGTCAGAGATGTCATGACATTAGTCTTGACATCTTGATAAAACAGTAGCACATCTAAACATTCACACATGTATAATGCTTAAATCACATGTCATAACATCACACATGACATTAGAATTCAGAACATGTTTTACCATAAAAAGCTGCCAATGTACAACATCTACAAACTCCCCCTTTGGCAAATTTTTGGCTAAAATAATTTAAGCATTTATCAGAACACAACCAGCAGCAGAAACACACCAGAGAGATAAACAATCTTCCCCTCACATAACTTGCATCAGAGTACAACAACAAAAATCTCAAACACAAAATAGAGATTACATCTCCCCCTCAACACAACCTGCAGACCTGAAAGTAATCCTGCAGAAAACAATCTGACTATACTAGCTATCTATAATTATCTCCCCATTTTATCAAGAAATTGAGCCAAACAATCAACTAATCATAAAGCCAAAAGAGTCTTAGAACAAAATCTTATGAAGAGCAGAAATCCAAGGTTACACCAGAAATCCAAAACATACAATAGGGAGCAAAAAATCCAACCAGATCACATATTACATAAGGGCCTTCAAGGGCCAGGAATCAAATAGAAAATCCAAAAACACTTCATCAGAAAAAAAACAACAGTCCTCCATACACACAACATATTCATCATCAAATCCAAATTGATTTGAGTCATCTCTAACACTATCAGCTTCTCCCTCACTAGAATTATCACCATCAGAACAACCATCAGAACTAGCTTCAGCTTGCTCACCATCAGTTGTTACCTCTCTTTCCAGCATATTACCATCTTCTCAAATTTCAATTTCCTTGCATCTAACTCTTTTCATGCTTCTTTGAGCTCATTAATGATTGTATCCTTGTTAAGAGGCTTGCTACTATGAGATGTTCCAATAGATCTCACAACAATGTCAGGGACATGTGACCCCTGAAACAACTTGTAGTGAAAAGAGAGAGCACTCTCCCTCTTGCAAGAAGTGTCAAAATAAGTTAATATGGAAGGGTACTAATTCAAGATTATACCACGTATGAGAGAATGAAAGGCTATGGGTAACTTAACAACCAAGGTACTTGCATGCTTCATGGTTTGGTAAAAAAAATAGGTGCCATAATTAAATTTGGTCTTGGTACCTACGACATATATGAATCTACCTAAACCAGTTGCGATATTAGAAGTATGATTGGTTGGCACCCAATTAGCAGACCCAATTTTGTTCAACATAACATTCTTCACACTAATCATGCTAGTAGAAAGATTTCCTTTCCTAGGCCAATGTTTAACTTGATTTGCAGTGAGAGTTTTGCAAATCTGGTTATCCGTGGCTTCCAATTTAGGGTGACTAGTTGCATCTCTTCCTAGGTAAGTATTGATCATAGTAGGGGAAAAGTTAACACACCTACCTCTCACATAAACCTGTATGAAATCCTTTGAACTCTCATCAACACACTCCTCAGACAAGTTCACAATAAATTCTTTAACAAGAATTTCATAACACTTTGAAAATCTTGTAACAATTTTCAATAATCCTGCAAAATAAATTAGGTCAATTACCTCAGAACAATCAAGGACAAAACTAGCAACCTCCCTTTCCAAAGCCAGTCTTATTTGATACACAAACTTCCACTTGCTCACACTACTGATGCAATGAAAGAAGATATTGTCCAGAGGTGCATTAGGCACCCCTAGCAGCAAGTTTTCTTGTAGTTGGTTTCTTTCCTGGAGTGATGTCTGGGACATCACTTTCGACATCAGCTTCCGACTCAGAGATAACTCTAGCCTTTCTTTTCTTTGTGATCACTTTACTCCATCCTTTAGAAGGGCCAACAACAATCTTCTTGGGAGTTTCCTTAGGATTACCTTTTCTTTGAGCAGTCTTACTCTGAGGAGTACTTTGTTCAGCAACATTCTTTCCTTTCCTTGATGTTAACCTTTTGGCTATGTTAGGGTTAATGATGGGAATGAGATCATTGTCAAACACATCATTAAGGTTAATCACATCATTAATTACAACTTCCTATATTTCAGTAGGAATAACATCATTGTCTTCATAAGTCTCAGGGATTTCAGTATCCTTTTGAGCAACTGCATCATCTTTGTGAGTAACTCCAACATCAGATTGAGAAACTCCAGCATCAGGTATTTCAACATCCTTCACAACATCCTTTTTACCATCTTCACCAGCATGAATATCAATATCTTCTTTGTCAGCCTCAGAAACATGAGTTTCATCACTTGTACCATCAGTTGTATCAACATTTGGACCATCATGATCTTGATCCTTTTGGCTATTCTGAGGAGCAGGAAGACTAGCCAAAGGGACAAAAACCCCAGCAACAACACGATCCTCATTCAGAATTCTTGTAAATAATTTTTCAATAGCTTTATTTGCATATACAAAGCCCTTCTTTTCACTAGCACCAGAGGATAAACATGCAGAGGTATCTTTTGGTCTTCGTGCATTTGGTGTTCTAGGTTTTGAAGCCTTTGGAACATCAGGGATGACCATATTAAGGGGAGAAACATCAAGAACATCTTCAGAGAGGGTCATGGAATGAACCCTAGAAGAGGTGCTGGAATTAGTCTTAGATGATGGTTTCTTTAAAGGAGAGACAAATTGATGTTGAGACATTGTTAAACATATTGAGTTTCGCAGAGTGAGAAAACAAACAAGATTTGAGTGAATGTGGAAGATGAAAGAGTAGGTACACAATATAGTGTAGTAGCGTGTTTGATGAGAAATAATGGTCTTTTGAAAGTATTTCCCTTGAATAGAAGAATTAATGTTGAAATCAAGTATTCTACGCCTCCATTTAAATTGCATTAATGTTAATTCTTGAAAAATACAATATGTCCTTAAGAATGTTCCCACATGACAATAATTGCTATAAACCCTCATAAAGACATATTCCTAATTTTCCTCTTAGGTTTTCAAAATTATTTGAATCCAAGGCCTTTGTGAATATATCAGCCAACTGCAGGTCAGTAGCAACATGTTCCAACTTGATCACTTTGTTTTCCACTAGATCTCTGATGAAATTGTGCCTAATATCAATGTGCTTTGTCCTGTTGTGATGAATAGGATTCTTGGAAATATTAATAGCACTTAGATTGTCACAATATAATTTCATGACAACTTGTGTGACATTATACTCAGACAACATTTGTTTCATCCAAACAAGCTGAGAACAACTGCTACCAGCTGCTATGTACTCAGCCTCTGTAGTAGATAAATAAACACAATTTCGCTTCTTGCTAAACCAGGATATGAGATTGTTGCCTACAAAGAAACACCCTCCACAAGTACTTTTTCTATCATCTTCACTACCAGCCTAATCAGCATCACAATATTCAGATAAGACAAGATCACACCCATGTGAGTACAACATGCCATAGTCACATTCCCATTCACATATTTTAGAAATCTTTTGACTTGATTTATGTGAGAGACCTTAGGTTATAATTGATATCTAGTACACACTCCAACAACAAAAGCAATATCAGGTCTGCTAGTTGTAAGATATAGCAGGCTTCCTATCATTCTTCTATATTAAATTTGATCAACACTTACACCTTTTTCATCTTTAGTCATCTTAAGATGAGTGGGAGAAGGTGTTCTTTTGTGGATGGCACTTTCCATACCAAAATTCTTGACTATATTCCTGATATACTTACTTTGAGAGAGAAAGATGGAATCTTCCATCTGTTTAACTTGCAAGCCAACAAAGAAAGTTAACTCTCCAACAAGACTCATTTCAAATTCAGATTTCATTTGTCTGACAAAATGTTTAACCTTCTTATCTGACATCCCACCAAAAACTATATCATCCACATAAATCTGAGAAATCATGATCTTTCCTTCTTCATCTTTTACAAAGAGAGTCTTATCTATTCCTCCTTTCCTGTATCCATTCTTGATGAAGAACTCTGTTAATCTTTCATACCAAGCCGTAGGAGCTTATTTCAATCCATTCAAATCCTTTCTCAATCTGTAGACATGATTTGAAAAGTTTAGATCAACAAAGCCTTTAGGCTGCTCCACATAAACTTCCTCATTCAAATATCCATTCAAAAATGCACTTTTCACATCCATTTGGAACAGTTTGAGCTTCATAATGCAGGAAACTCCCAATAACAATCTTATTGATTCAAGTTTAGCAACAAGAGAAAATGTCTCATCAAAGTCAATGCCTTCAACCTGAGTGTATCCTTGAGCAACTATTCTAGCTTTGTTTCTGGTCACAACTCCTTGTTCATCAGATTTATTCTTGTACACCCATTTGTAATACCCCAAATTTGCCCTCTTCTGTTTAGCATCATCATCATATCATAATCATCATAAGCATGTCATGTCCTTAGCATTTTGCATAGAAAGATGAAGCATAGAATTTGCATGTTCTTGCATAAGGCATGTGATCGACCATTCGGGAAATTTGAAGCACTACAAGGCAAAATCAAGAGCATGGTAACCTGGCAAGAAGCTCACAAGGCATGTTATACAAGCTTGGCATCATGTTCAAAGCCCTAAAAAAGGATTGAGGATCAAAATCAGATCAAACGGTTGGCGCCAGGGGATTATGGAAGTTTCCCACCAAAAGGAGGGAGAATTCAAAATTCACTGGCGTTAACCGGTTAACGGCTGCAAATTTTGAATTCCAACAGCAAGTTCAGCATGTGTTTTGGCTCCAATTTTGCATTTTTCTGATTTTTATTCATTTTGAACTATGGAGAAGGATCTAGAGCATTTATCCCCCTAATTCCAATGCTAGATCCTAATCACTTTCCCGAACCATATTTTTGGATCCCAAGCCTAAATTTTGGGCCCCAAACCTAAACCATATTTAATCATTTTCCCTCCAAACCAAACCAAGGACTCTCTCATAATTCACTCCCCTTCATTTTTCTGAATTTTGATCTCTCTCACCATTCTCTCACTTTTTTCTCTCAATTTTCCAAATCACTCAAAAGTTCCTCTTTGAAGATCACATAACTTTGCATTAAAGTGTGTAGATCTTGGAGCTAAACCTCCATCCATAGCTTCTTTGCATCATTTTGCTGGTTTACTTGGTGGTTCAGATCTGGTTTGGAGATTGGAAGTGCTTTTGGAGCCAAAATTCTGCATCAAGACCTTTTGCTTGCATTTATTTTGCATGGAGTGTGAAGTTTAGCACCAGATCTTCAAAGTTTTCCACGAAATCTCTCATCTCCAGCTCAAACAACAACTACCAAATCATACCTCAGCTTTGTAGGTTGGTTTAATTCAGATCTAGCTCTGTTTTAGCTTATTTGCATGCTTGTGCTTTAGATCCACCATGTGCTTGTGTATTTACTTGTGTTGCTTGAATTGATTGGTTGATTTGTAGCTGGATCCGTATGCTAATGTTCATGAGCTTAATGATGTTAATTAATGTGAATTGATCCATTAATGTCATGCTTAATTGATTGCTGGTCCGTGGTTTGGAATTATTTGGATAAGCTGGTTTGAGCTGATTTTCATGCAGGATTTGTTGTTGTTTTGACAGTGTTAACCGATTAACGCTTTGGTTAACCGGTTAACGCACCTGTTTTCTGTGTATTTTGCTGCACGTTTGGACTGGTTAACCGGTTAACGCTTTGGTTAACCGGTTAACACTGATGCAGAATGCCATATTTGAGCTGTTTTGAGCTTGTTTGATCCCCTTATTCGTTTTAATTGCCATGTGTAAACACCCCAAATTTTCCCTCACTTTTTATCACACCATGGCTTGTGATCTTTCATTTTTGCATTAACATAGGCATTACATCTCATATTGCATATTTGCTTCACTGCATAGTTCAAGTTAATTTGCATCTAGGGTTTGTGATCTGAGCAATCCAAGAATCAATCTGAGCCATCCCAAAGGTATTAAAGCTTTCCAAGAGGGTCCGTGTGTGTTCTATGATCATATTATGCTCCCAAAAGTTCATGAAAGTCAAGGGATCACAAGAATTGGCAAAGGCATGGAAGCAGGGCTAGGGTTTTCACTACACAGATGACCAAAATTAGGGTTTTGGTTTCAGAGGATTTAACTCCAAATGTTTGGGTCATTCTTGTTTCTAATGTTCTTAATATGTTATAAGGATCATGTGTACCAAATTTGATGAAGAAACTCATTGTGGAAGTCATTTGTTCACTTGGTAACTTCTTGAGCAAGTTAAGTTAAAATCAGGGCATCTGAGGCCCCCAACAATGGAACCAAAGGGTCATTTTCATCAAATTGAAGTTCAATGATCTTTATTTGATCTTATAAGTGGTTGAAAGTTCACAATATTGAAGAATTTTGAGCCAATTGCAAACTTGCCATTTTTGGAAATGACTTGAAATGTAAAGTTTCCATTTTGGGAAAGATTTTCAACCTCCTCTTTCATGACCAAAAATGCTTCAAATGAAAAATTCTTGGGCATGAAAGTTGTAGATTAGGTCTTTCCCTTTTCAAAAAGTACAAGAACATATGTCTTGATTCATCCTAGAACTCAAGATATGGCCTTTCAAAGTTGGCAAAAATCACATAATTTCAAGTTTCATGTCAAAGAGGGATTTTGCATTTTGGCATGTTCAAGCTTCTAAATGACTTCTAATGTGCACAAATATGTTACAACATGTCAAAACAACTTCAAAGGATCAGAATTGGCCCAAGAATTGAAGCATTTCATGTCTTGAATCACAAGAAACATCAAAGAGGGAAATTTGCATAAACCATGAGAACTCTTCATCCAAGCCTTCCAGCACATCAAATTCAATCCCATGGTCCTCCATGAACCATGCTGAGGCCAGACACCCCTCCAAACAACCTCTGACCTGTACCATGCTTCAAGTACACATAACCTTGACTTTTTGCAATTTGGCCCATACCAATCAAACTATGCCACACCAACTCTCTGAACCAATCAGCATGACTTATGTGAACCTCATGGACCTCAAACAACATAACACACAAGGCTGAAACCTCACACAACATCAGATTGCACAAATTCACTTCACACCTTCCTCTCTTTGAATTTCATAACACAACCAGCAAAAACCACAAACTCTTCCACCAATCAACTCAAAAACACCCAAGGATCATTTCCCAACCATTACAATGGCCTGAAACACCCCACAACACAAACACGATTTCTGAGTTATCAGAACTGAATCACTCAAACCAGTTCATTAAAACTCCATTCAAGCTTTTCAGAAGCATCAAAGGGATCATTGAAGGCATTTTACACAAAGGAAGAGGTCAGAAAGCTCCAGTTTGCAAAGCTTCAACTCAGGTAGCCATGAAGAACATTTTTTCCAGAACTCTTATTTTAAGTTCTAAATGATTCTACATGCTTCACTGATCATTGTGGTATGTTTATTTTCGAAAATGGTTGAGAAATGAGCATGTATTATTATTCTGAAACTTTGCCCGTGAAATTGTTTTTTTCTTCGATTCATCATGTATGCGTGAAATAAATTGTTTTTATGGATTGATTCTTGTTTATTGATGCTTGGGGAGTAATTCTGGAGAGTTGGGGAGGTTTTCATGGCCTGTGGAGAGAGTTAGAGAGAGGACCTTGCCGGAGAAGACGACCGGAACACTGTTCCGGCCGCCTGAGAGTCATTTGCCCTAATCCTGTATTAATTAGCCAGTTTGAATAATAGCCTTTGGATCCTGATTACCCGCGTGTTTGGATGGCCCTGATTCTTTCACTTAGCCCTAATCCAGATTAATTAATTTAATTAATTTAAATTAGCCAGAATCAACCTTAGCCTTTGGATAGCGCGCTAGTCAACCTTTCTTTTCCCAGTTTGAATCTTAGCCATAGGATCTGCATACCTTTCATTTAATTCATTTAATTTCTTTTTTATTTCATTTTCTTTTGCATAATTTATTCAAAATAGCTAAACACTTCAAAAAAATATTTCCTTTTGCATTATGATTTCAAATATTTTTCTCAATCCAAAAATAATTTTTATTTTATTTTTTGCATTAAAAAAGTATTTTTAAAATATTTAAATGTTATGTTTAATTAATTAAAAATGCATTTAGGTTTCTAAAATTCACCAAAAAAATCATGAACCATTCCAATGTATTTAGAAACATTTTCAAACTCTTCACACAAATTTCTTTTTAGGTTTGATCATAGTTTACCAATTTTCTTTGAATTAAGGGTCTTTAAAATCCCAATTTTTAACCCTAACTTTGAAAAATCATTTCTGCCTAACCAAGAAGAGTTTGGACTTGATTCTTTTTGCATTGTTTCACATATTGCATGTAGTTTATAGGTTATTTTCCTCATGAATTTATCTTGCATTTTTCCTTTTGAATCAGCCAAAAACCCTAGAAAATTTAGGAAAATCATAACTTTTGATAGGTTAGGTTTCTGACCTTCTCCTTTGGGGTATGACCTAATATGGGATTAGGGTTGGATTGAGCTTGGTTTCAATTTTTTATCATGATGTATGCTTCTATTTTGGTCATTTGCATCTCATACATTCATAAAACCCTAATTTCTCATGTTCATTTGCATTCATCTTTGCATATCATTATCACATGAACTTGGCATGACATTTCAAGCATTCATATGTCATCTTAGACCTCTTAGGACATGCTTGAACATTGCTTGATCATTTCTTCATCCATTTTCCATGTCTTGCATTCATTTCATTTTATAAACATCCATGTGTTTTCAAACTTCTAAGCATGCTTTCATGACATCTCATCTTTGTATGATCATTCATATACACATTGTATGACATTGCATCTTCTCATATGCCATTTGAATTGCATAAACACTTATGACTTTGGTCATTTCATCTCATTTCAACTCATTTCTTCATGCTTTATATCTTATGCATTCATACTAACTTTTCAGGAGCTTTTGGTAAGTTATTTTGGGAGGTGGATTTGCCTTCACCTCTCACTTCTTCTTATCTCTTTCATATGCATTTTAACTTGTCTTTGAAGTGAATTTGATTCACTTATTTTCCCTCTCTCTCACTTTCTTCCTTCAAGTTACTTATCTTCTTCAATGAAGTAAGTAACTTGTTTCTTCTTTCTCATCCTTCTTTCATCTGTTTCTTCCATTGGTGGCTTCCTTGAAGATCTTCTCTTTTGAGTCTCACAAACCATAGGATATCCAAGCATGATAATGTTTAGGGTTGTGTTTAGTCCCCCATTAGCTTTTTACCTTTGAGTCTCCTTGAGTCTCTCTTCTCATCTCAATAATCAGAGACTAAACTCTTAAAGTTTTAGGACTTTGGAATTAGGGTTATGCATGCATCATTCTCTTAGGATGGAGTGTATAACTTTAATCCTAAGTGTTAAACCTTTAATTTATTTAAACCTCTTAATCAAAACACATTAATAATCACTAAGACTTTATCTTGTAACTTGGGCCTTACATTAGGGTTCTAACTATTCCTTATGGTTAAGAGGGACTAACCCTAGTGTTTAATGGACAAGTCCCCCTCAAGTTGTCTTACAAACATAAAATTCACTTCTTAATCTCATCCCTTATTTAAAATCCATTTAATAAAGGCTTGTTATATAATGAATTTAATCCCTAACCTTGGATTAAGTTGAGGTATCTTCCTCATCTTAAGTGTTCTCATCTATCATCCTTCTATTAGGATGGTGTAATGAGTTCACTAATCTGTGATTAGAGATTAAACTCATTACTTAACACTAAACAAAAAAAAACCCAAAAACATCTAAATAACCATAAGTGGGTTAATGATCTTAATCCTACATCATCATGATAATTAATTTAAGATGCTTATCTCATACTTAAGTAGGCTCATTATCTCTAATTAGGGAGGATATAATGAGTTTACAAGCCTTTGTTTTAGGCTTAAGCTCATTAACTTATGCAAAACACCAAAAACAAATAACAAAACTGAAAAACACAAAAACAAACAATAATCGTCTCCTTCGGGATTCTTTTCTCATCACACTCATTCATAAACGAGAACTCGCTTCTTCCGTCTAATGCAAGACAGTTAGCACTCGAGCCAGACGAGTCATACACTTTAGCATAGGCAAGTAAGCAGTTCATAGTTAATTTATCTTTCAGTCTCTTTGAGTTGAACTACGGTGTTCTGACTTCCTCATTGCACGAGAGGACACGTAGGCATAACTTAACTGTTATCGAACAAAAGTCTCTGTGTCTTCCCCCTCTTTCAGCACTCTTTTCTAAGCCTCAGTTCCTGAGCAATTCATACCCTTCTTTTTGCACTGACACCTGTACTCTCTTTCTTTAGCTTTTGCACACAGATAGCACATACACTTACCCCTTTAAACACAATCTTTTAATCGTGGATCCCGTCGAGTACGAAGGACAATCTGGGTGCTAATACCTTCCCAGGCTATAACCAACCCCCTTTCTCAGTTTCTCTGGTTCGCAACCGTCTTATCAATCTTTTCTAGGTTTATGTAGCATTACATTTCCTTCAGGATAAAAATGCCTAGCTGGCGACTCTATTTACTTCACCTTCATTTCCTCTCTTCACCGACAGTTCGCGCTTGTACTGGGATGCAAATCTTCGGGATCGACAACTTGGCGACTCTGCTGGGGACACCTATCTTGCAACCAGGGCTTCTGGTTCTTTTTGTGGGTTTCTCCCAGCGCTTGTTTGATTTGTGTTTATGGGGGTGTTATGTGCTACTTGTGCTTATTGTTTATTGCTTTATTTATTGCTTTCTGTACAACTTTATTTATTGCTTTTATTTACTGTTTTTATGCATTTCATACTGTTATCATCATATCATCTATGTTGGATTTGTGTTTACCTTGGTGGGAGGGATTATTGAGCGAGTAAGGTTCAATACCATGGACCTGAGTGACACATAGGATAGAGTGGCTTCATATTCTTTCCCATTCCATTTCGGTTTGGTGCGGGAATATGAAACACGGTTCAGACATGGGTTTCTTCTTGAGAACTCTGTGCTACGGATTTCCTGTAGTACTAGGGCTATCTGGGAAGCCTGCTAAGTCTGGATGACTTTTTATGACCTTCAGCATCTAAGGTGAATTAGAGGAGGAACCATTATGATTATTTTAAACACTGTACCTCCGGGTTAGAAGTGTTTAGACTTCTCATAACTGATCTAAGTCTGAGGATCCTTGTTCTAGAACAATACATGTGAGGGGGTTGGGATGTTTACAGGTTTGCAGGAACCCTTGGCCTCATCATACCCTTGTTACTAGTTTTGTCAAGGTTGTATCTTTTTTGGACTGTTCTTGTGAAACCCTGGATTTGTGACTCTTTATTTGAGTCCCCCACCTAGTTACTGGTTTTCTAAGCCTCCATCCGAACTTATGAACACACATGGACTCTATCAAGGCAGATAACAAATCCATCACTTGATCACAAACCCTTTGCATATCATTCTGCATACATCATTTTGCATCATTTAACATTTGTCTATTTGTTTTACAGTGTATCCATATCTTACCTTTGGTTTGGTTTTGACCTGTTCTACTGCTCAGATTCCTTCAGGTATCTGCATCAGCCTCTCCATCAGTTATCTTCACCAGAGATTCTTTTCAACTCTCTTCACCAGTTGTCATCATCAGAGACTCTTTTTCAGCATCTTCTTCAGTGGCCTTTATCAGTAGTTACCCTCATTCTTCTTCACCAGCATCCATTGCCAGCATGGACACTTCCAGGAAGAGCAACATCACTGATTTAGTCTCTCATCACTCCTGATCATGTCCCATTATTCAGGGAACATTATGGTGGCATTATGGACATGATCATGGACCTGGATGCATCCCAGAGGAGCATGATCCACATTTGTCTACAGTTCTATGATCCTCCTCTCAGATGTTTCACTTTCCCAGATTTTCAGCTAGGACCATTGATGAAAGAGTTCTCCATGTTGTTAGGTGTCCCTATCAGGAGAGGGATTTCTTTCAACCCTGAGATGGTTGCTCCCAAGAATGAAGATATAGCTAAGGCTTTTCACTTGGAGCCCACCCTCATTGACCAGAGCATGACCACTAAGGCTGGAATCCCAGGCCTTCACTTGGATTTCTTGGTTACTCAGGCCACCCTGCAGGTTGCAGCAAGGAAGTGGGAGACTGTTTGTGCTCTTCTAGCCCTCAGCATATATGGAGTCATCTTGTTTGCAGACGAGCCTAAGTTTGTAAGCAAGAATGCTATTCACCTCATCCTGTTGAGGAATCCAGTCCCTACCTTGCTTGGAGACTTTTACTATTCAGTACATCAAAGGAATGAGAAGCAGAAGGGAAGATTGGTCAGATGTTGTGCACCTCTCTTCTACTGTTGGTTGTTAAGGCACTTGCCCAAGTCAGACACCTTCTTAAATCCTCATCAGCCAAGGAACTGGGCTAAGAGAATGATTGCCCTTACATCAGAAGACATCAGATGGTGCACTCAAAGCACCAAGGGCAAAGATATCATCACCAGCTGTGGGCAGTATCCCAATGTACCCTTGATTGGAGTGAATGGTTGCATCAACTACAATCATTTGCTTTTCAAAAGGCAATTAGGGTATGCCTTGGTACATCCCCCAAGAGGGAAAGACTTGACAAAGACCCTCTATTGTGACATCCAGCACAACCTTGCCATTGTCAGACAAGCTGCCTGGGCTTGGGACAATATTCAGACTAATGGGACAGATATTCTTGGCAAGTGCAATAACATAGCTTCAGCTCAGTACCTTGACTGGTCTCGTACCAGGGGACAGATCACTCACATTCCATTCACCTTAGAAGATGTGTCTGGACCATCAGCAGTGGAGCCTGCAGCTACTGTCAGTCTAGAGGAGTTTGAGAAATTGAAGGAAAGGAATGCTCAGCTCTCTGAAGCTTTGAAGAAGACCCTCTGAGAGAGGAATGACAGCCGTCTGGATAATGAAAGGATAGAGAAGCTCCGGATTGAGCACTTGACCAAGATTGAGAATACAGATGACTACATCAGAAAGGCTAGAGCCGGAGAGTTAGTGTTGAAGAATGCTTGCAAGGAGGCTAAGACTCAGAAGGCTAGAGCTGAGCATTACTTAGAGGAGAGCCAGGCTAGGTGGATCAGGATCACTGAGGCTCGTGCACAAGAAGATCAAAGGATCCAAGCTAGGATAAAGCAACTGAAGGCTAGTGAGAAGAAGAATCAGACAGCTTTGTTAGCAACACAGAAGGAGATCTCTGAGTTGAAACTCCGGGCGGGGTTGAAGAGGTCAAAGGATCAGGATAAGCACAAGAGGTTGACTAGTGCCATTTCCACCAGGAACCTTCTTATCAGGACCATCACAGAGCACCCAGTTGGTCCAGTGACTGAGGCTCTCCTGAAGGAAGTCAGAGAGGACGACTTTGGATTGGATGTTTGATTTCCTTGTACTTGTACTTTCCTTTTGTTTGTACTTTTGATTTTGTTGTTGTATTTTGACCCACCATGGGAACTTTATTGTAATCAAACTATGTATCTTCACTCTTTGTAATATATGGTTTGTATTATTCCATGGGTTTAATCTCTCTACAACATCATCATTCCTCGAGGTTTGGATAGGTCAAAACCAAAGAACCAAGCCGGATACCCTTGGAAGGCAAATAGGCATCCTGCATTGCATACTAACATCATTTCTTTGTTTTGTAGGTCTTTGTTTTTGTTGTTTCTCACTTTGTTGTGATTTCAGGAAACATTGCTCGTAGAAGAGTGTTCCCCGTCAATAGAGTGCACCGGTATCCGACAAGAAAAAACCTTCCGGGATTACAAATGGATCAGGTTCAACAGGACTTGACTAATGTGAGGACCCAAATGGCCAATGAAAGGACAGAGATGAGGGCCCAAATGAATAAATTTATGGCAGTGATGACTAGTTTGGCTCAGAGCCAGAAGAGACTGAGAGAGTTAGTTGAGCGGCAAACTCCCGAGGAAAACCATCCAGGTACAGGGGTACCAGCAACAACGATCACGTACAGCCTCGTACTGATCCCCCAGAGTTTGAACCTCATATAAACCCAGAAATAAATGCTATAAGAAACACCCAAGGTAACACTGGAGGGAGGGCCTTGCAGGAAGACCCTCAGGAAGAGCAGTTTACTATGGTTGGGGCTGGAGACGAAGTCTACGATCGTCGGTTAGATGAGATAGCAGAGAAGCTAAGGTCTCTTGAATCCCAAAACTCTATGGGTTTTGATGTCATGGATATGGGATTAGTGGAAGGGGTTAGAATTCCTCACAAATTCAAACCTCCTTGTTTTGAAAGATACAATGGCACATCCTGCCCACGTACCCATCTTCAGTCTTTCCTGGGGAGATTGAAAGCCTACACCATGGATGAGAAACTATGGATGTTTTACTTTGAGGATAGCATTACAGGGGCATCCCGGGAATGATACTCTCACTTGACCATGGCCACAGTTAGGAATTGGAAAGACTTGGCCGAAGCCGTCATTCGTCAATATCAATATAATCTGGACATGGCTCCAAACAAAACCCTTCTGATGGGAATGTCACAGTATTCCTGAGAAAGCTTTAGAGAGTACGCCCAAAGATGGAGGCAATTAGCTGCTGTCGTTCAACCCCTGATGTCAGACAGGGAAATGGAAGATATGTTCATGAACACCCTCCAGGGGACTTATATTGATAGGTTGGTTGCGTTTTCTTCCACCAGCTTTACAGACGTGGTTATAGCTGGGGAAAGAATTGAGAGCTTACTGAAGATGGGAAAGATTTCTGACAACGGTGCCAGTTCAAGCACTGCAAGGAAACCATTTGCAGGGCCCCGCAGATCCGGTGAAACAAATTTTGTACATATGGGAAGAGGAAGACCCCAGTATTTGCCGAGATCAGTTACCTCTATCACTATTCCTACTCCACCTCCTCAATACACTCAACAACCACAACACTTTCCTCAATAGCCACAGTTTCCTCAACAAAGATCCTACAACAACAATAACAACAACCAACAACAACACCCTTTTCAACAGCGGCCATCTCAGATCAATAGGGTAATTGACCCTATACCAATGCCATATGCCACCTTATTTCCACAACTCCTAAAGCTCAATCTTGTCGAGTTAAGGAAATTGGCTCCACCAGATCCTCAAAACCTTCTGAGAAATTACGACGTCAATGCCAGTTGTGTTTTTCATTCTAATGCACCTGGTCACTCCACAGAAAAGTGCAGGGCTCTGCATATGAAGGTCCAGGATCTGGTAGATTCAAAGGCCTTGAATTTTGCACCACCTCCCAATGCAACGAAGAATCCTATGCCCAACCATGGTAGGCCAAGGATTAACGCAATAGAGGAAGGTTCACCCATGAATTTGATTGAAGATATTGCAAATATTCAGACACCTCTGGCAGAGGTTAAAACTCAGCTTTTGAAATGCCAAGTGTTTCCAGGATGTGAGGCCTGTTGTGAATCTTGCAAGGTTTCCGAGAATGGGTGTGAAAGCTTGAGGAATGGCATCAATGGCTTGATCAAAGAAGGTATTATGCAAATAACAACAACAGCTTCTACAACACTAGCAACTCCTTTTTCAATGACAAATGATTCTCCTACAACTGCAAAGACAATTGTCCTACAGACTCATATACAACTACAATAACCACCTCTTCCATCACTTCAACAAACAACAGTTCAATTGCATCCACTTCTACAACTACAACAACCACCAAAAACGATGTCTCCACAATTACCATCTATTATGACCCTGCAACGGTCCCTGTTTCCAATAATTATCAACAACAATCTCAGCAATAGTTTCAGCAACAACCAAGCTTCAATCAATCACCACCAACATCAATCAGAAGTCCCGTCACCATCTTTTATGATCCGCAAACAATAACAGTTCCAACCTCTGCTGCAGTTAGCCCAGTTACCATCACGGTGCCAGGTCCCCTTCCATATGACAAAGACAATGTTGTACCATGGCACTATGGTTCAGACCTTTACTACAACAGAGAAAGAGTCCTTCTTGATTCTTCGGTTCATACTCCACAAGTAGACAATGTTGGGGGAGGTGGAGGCTTCACCCAAAGCGGACGCCTCTTCGCGTCTCAGGCTCTAAAGACCAATACTGAGGCATAGGCTTTTGCCAAGGCCAAAGGTAAAAGTGTGGAACCTGAAGAACCTGCACCAAAAGAGACTCATAAATCATCCTTTGCTCAGGATGGGGATGAATTTATGAGGATAATCAAAAGAAGTGACTACAAAGTTGTGGATCAGCTCCACCAAACTCCTTCCAAGATCTCCATCTTATCCCTACTGCTGTGTTCCGAAGCTCATCGGGATGCACTACTTAAAGTCTTGAATGCTGCCTACGTGCCGGAGGAGATTACAGTGAATCAACTTGAGACGGTAGTGTCCAATGTTAATACTAGCCATGGGCTAGGTTTCACCAATGCTGACTTGACAACGGAAGGACGTCACCATAACAAAGCTTTACACATCACTTTGGAGTGTAAAGGGGATGTGCTCTCTCATGTTCTTATTGACACTGGGTCTTCACTCAATGTCTTGCCGAAAAAGGCTCTTGTCTAGCTCGAATATGATGGGATAGCTCTCCGACCAAGCAATCTGGTGGTCAGCGCTTTTGATGGCTCCAAGAGGTCTATTCTTGGAGAGGTGGAGCTGCCTGTGATAATCGGTCTGCAGGTCTTTCAGACTACTTTCTATGTGATGGACATTCAGCCAACCTACAGCTGTTTGTTGGGTCGACCATGGATTCACGCCGCTGGCGCAGTTACGTCAACCCTTCACCAGAAATTGAAATATGAGTGGGAAGGACAGATTATCACCATCTGTGGTGAAGAGGACATATTTGTTAGCCATCTGGCTACATATAAATACATTGAGATGGATGGTGAAATCCATGAAACCATGAGCCAAGGCTTCGAAGCTCTGAACATCAATGAGGCGGCGACTGAAGTATTTGCTGCATCCCAGGAGGATAGGATGGGTACTTCAATTGTCTCCTATCAACAAGCCCGAAAGGTTGTTGAAGACGGAAATGCCCAAGGTTGGGGCAAGTTGCTACCGATGGAGAAGAAGGAGGACATATTTGGTTTGGGTTACAGACCATTCCGACAAGATCAAGCAGAGGCTGCTAAAGAGCCCAAGTTCATCAGTATGGGGATGCTCACCCCAGATGCTGTCAACAACCTGGAAGACGAGGCGGAAAGCGATCTCAACCTGGAGAGCTGGATACGTCCAAGGATCCCGGGTCACCAAGTCCTTAACTGGTCTTCCTAGGAAATTATAAGGGTTACTCCTGCAGAGTAATTATTATTTCCTGCCTTTTTTCAACATGCATCAAGTCCTGCATCTTGCCCAAGGTGTCAGGACTCATTTTGTAATAGGGCCATATTTATAATTTTGTGCAAATGGAATATCAATGAATATCGGACATCTTTTGCAAATAATTCTCTCTTTCGATCACTATCTTTTAATTTTTTACTTTTGTACAAAACAAAATGGCAATGTTTTCAAAATAATAACTTCATTTTCACCTTTTCTAAACAATATTAAAATTGATCACTAAAACGAACAAATCTCAACCCTTGCAGAGATTACCCTCCAGATTGCACCGACAACAACACTGCTATGACCTTGTATGACTTCGACAATCCAATTAATCAAGCTGATGAAGGGGTTGAAGAAGACTATGAGTTACCTGAAGAGTTAGCCAGGTTGTTGAGGCAAGAAGAGAAAGTGATTACTCCTCATCAGGAGGAGGTTGAAACAGTTAATCTTGGTACCGAAGAGGATTTGAAAGAAGTGAAGATTGGGGCTAGACTGGAGGCTTCAGTAAAAGAACAACTCATTGACATGCTTCGAGAATACGTCGACGCCTTTGCTTGGTCCTATCAAGACATGCCAGGTCTAGATACGAATATTGTTATGCACAAGTTGCCATTGAAAGAAGATTTCCCTCCAGTAAAGCAAAAGTTGCGCCGTACTCGTCCAGATATGGCCATGAAGATTAAGGAAGAAGTACAAAAACAGTGGGATGCTGGTTTCCTTGCTGTAACTAGTTACCCTCCGTGGGTTGCTAACATTGTACCAGTGCCTAAGAAGGATGGCAAAGTACGTATGTGTGTGGATTACCGGGATCTGAACAAAGCTAGCCCGAAGGATGATTTTCCATTACCTCACATTGATGTATTGGTCGACAACACAACTCAGTTCTCGGTATTTTCTTTCATGGATGGTTTTTCTGGGTATAATCAGATCAAGATGTCACCCAAAGACATGGAGAAGACAACCTTCATCACACCTTGGGGCATATTTTGTTACAAGGTAATGCCATTTGGACTAAAGAATGCAGGTGCAACTTATCAACGAGCTATGGTAACATTATTCCACGACATGATCCACAAAGAAATTGAATGCTACGTGGATGACATGATTGCCAAGTCCCTCACTGAAGAAGACCATCTGGTGAATCTGCTGAAGTTGTTCAAGCGTCTGAGAAAGTATCAGCTGAAGCTAAACCCCAACAAATGCACATTCGGGGTACGTTCCGGTAAGTTGCTGGGATTTATCGTAAGTGAAAAGGGAATTGAAGTTGATTCTGACAAAGTCAAAGCCATTCAGGAGATGCCTGCACCTAGGACCGAAAAGGAAGTTCGAGGGTTCTTAGGTAGATTGAACTACATATCAAGGTTCATATCTCATCTTACTGCAACCTGTGAGCCCTTATTCAAATTATTAAGAAAGGAACAAACGGTCAGATGGAACGACGATTGTCAGAAAGCTTTTGACAAGATCAAGGAGTACCTACAAGAGCCTCCAATTCTCATGCCTCCGATTGAAGGAAGACCTCTGATAATATACCTGACAGTATTAGAAGGGTCAATGGGGTGTGTGCTGGGCCAGCATGACGAGTCTGGTCGAAAAGAGTATGCAAGACACTACCTAAGCAAAAAGTTTGCCTACTATGAACAACGTTATTCACTGCTCGAGAAAACTTGTTGTGCTTTAGCGTGGGCTGCTCGCCAACTAAGGCAGTATATGTTGACTCATACTACCTTGTTGATTTCAAAAATGGACCCCGTCAAGTACATATTTGAGAAGCCAGCACTTACCGGAAGGGTTTCAAGATGGTAGATGATTCTGACAGAGTATGACATTCAGTACACATCCTAAAAGGCCATCAAAGGCAATGTACTGTCTGACTATCTAGCTGAGCAACCCATTGATGATTACCAGCCCATGAGATTTGACTTCCCTGATGAAGACATCATGTACCTAAAAGAAAAAGATCATGAAGAGCCTGTTCACACTAAAGGGCCTGACCCAGAAGAAGAGTGGACAATGATGTTTGATGGGGCTGTCAATATGAATGGACGTGGGGTCGGTTCAATGCTTATTACACCTAAAGGAGTTCATATGCCTTTCTCGGCAAAACTCATCTTTGTCTGCACTAACAACGAAGCTGAATACGAAGCCTGTATCATGGGTCTTGAGGAAGCCATTGACCTCAAGATCAAGACTTTGAATGTATTCAGAGATTCAGCTTTGGTAATCAATCAGACCAACGGCAAATGGTACACTCACCAATAGCATCTGATTCCATATCGTGACTACACGAGGAGATTATTAACTTTCTTCACAACAATCAAACTTGAGTATATCCCTTGAGATGAAAATCAGTTCGCAGATGCTCTAGCTACCATTTCCTCCATGATCAAGGTTCAGACTGCCAATTATGTGCCTCAGATTTCGGTATCCAGACTAGACCGACCATCATATGTATTCTCTGTGGACATTGCTAAAGATGTCAAGCCTTGGTTCCATGACATCAAAAGCTTCTTAGAGGATCAAACATACCCACCTGGGGCATCATCCAATGATAAGAAGCCATTAAGAATGTTGGCTGGTAGTTTCTTCCTTAATGCTGATGGTTCATTATACAAGCGAAACTTTGACATGGTTCTGCTCAGATGTGTTGATAAGAAAGAAGCAGACTTGCTGATGCACAAGGTGCATGAAGGATCTTTCGGTACCCATGCTGGAGGACATGCAATGGCTAAGAAATTATTAAGATCAGGTTACTACTGGATCACAATGGATGCAGACTGTTGTGCCTATGCCAGAAAGTGACACAAATGCCAGATCTACGCAGACAAAATGCATGTGCCTCCGAATCCTTTGAACGTGATGTCTTCACCTTGGCCCTTTTCCATGTGGGGTATTGACATGATTGGGAAGATCGAACCAACAGCTTCAAATGGCCACAGATTCATTCTGGTAGCCATTGATTACTTCACCAAATGGGTTGAAGCAGCTTCGTATTCAAACGTCACCAGACAAGTGGTAGCCAGATTCCTGAAAAGAGACATCATCTGTCGATATGGAGTTCCTAAATGAATCATTACTGACAACGGTTCCAATTTGAACAACAAAATGATGGCAGAACTGTGCCGGGACTTCAAAATCCAACATCACAACTCTTCTCCTTACAGGCCGAAAATGAATGGCGCTGTTGAGGCAGCTAACAAAAACATCATGAAGATTGTGCAGAAGATAGTAGTCACTTACAAAGACTGACATGAAATGCTACCATTTGCTTTGCATGGGTACCGAACCTCAATCAGAACGTCTACTGGGGCAACACCTTATCAGCTGGTGTACGGTATGGAAGCAGTCCTACCTGTTGAAGTTGAGCTACCATCCTTACGGGTACTGATGGATGTAAAGCTGAATGAAGCAGAATGGGTCCGGTCCCGGTATAATCAATTGAATCTGATCGAAGAAAAGAGATTAGCTGCAATTTGTCATTGGCAGTTATATCAGAAAAGGATGAAGAAAGCCTTCGATCAGAAAGTCAGGCTTCGGGAATACCAAGTGGGAGATCTTGTGCTGAAAAGACTTCTTCCTCCTCATACAGACCACATGGGCAAGTGGACTCCAAACTATGATGGTCCATTCATAGTAAAGAAGGTTTTCTCTGGAGGAGCACTGATGCTCACTACTATGGATGGTGAAGATTTCTTATCCCTTGTGAATTTAGATGCTGTTAAAAAATACTTCGCATAAAATGACCCGCAGGACATAAAAACAGAATGTAAGTCCAAGCAAAAATAGGGCATCCCGGCGAGTCAAAAACAGAATAAAAGACTCGGGAAAAAATAAGGGAAAATTGAAAAAATAACGTACACCCGCTGAGTTGAAAAGCCACATTGGACAGCTCAGGCAAAAATGGGAATCCCGGTAGATTGAAAACCCGAAAGGGCGATCCACGCAAAATCAGGGAATAAGCGAACAACTGCATTCTGAATTCGTCTGTATTCTTCACAACACGGCAAGCTTCGGAAGGATAAAGCATCAATTAGAATCAAACTTCTTCGGAAAGCAAGATGAGAAGAACGTCAAGGTCATACAGGTCATAGCAAGGGAAGTTCACCGAAGCGTCGTCAACATTGCCAACACTTTTACTTTTCTCAATTTATAGCAATCTCCTCATTCCAGGGGATTTGTTTCTTTGACTGTATTTGCCAATTCAGGGCACCCAAATTAATAAAATCAGAGTTTTCAGTCACACCTCATTTTGTACATTTGTGTTTCGTTTGCAAAATGTCCAATATTCATGATACAGTACATGCATAAAACAAATAAGCTGTTTTCAATAAATGCTTGCAGGAAATAAATTTACTTTCAAGAAAGCCTAATTCCAATGACGGAATCCCGTAAGGGATATCTCGGGATACTTGTGCGTTTCTTTTGTCTTAATAGGTTGCAGGTATTCAATACGCAACATGGGGCATGCCAAGCACCGAATCCCCAACATACTACCTCCCTAAGCGGGATCTCCCGAGGAATATCTGAACTGCTTTTCCCCAACGAAGTTGCCAAAGCCTCCTCATCCCCAGCACAAGTCTACTCAACAAGAGCTTCCCCAGCCGAGAGCCCTACCAGAGTGCCAGATCTCTCATCCTCAGCAGGTTAAAAGAACTTTCTCCCCACAGAGTTTCCATCCTCTCCCCAGAAGAGCAATGCCTGAAACTATTACCCAACAAAGCGACGAAAGTTTCCTTCTCCCTGGCTGAGCTCTCCTCACGGATAGGTTGACCAATGATCTATTTCCCCAAGCAGAGCTATATCTCCTGACAGGTCCAATGACCTCTTCCCCGGCCGGGTTATTCTTCCATGCATATCAGCCAGAGATCTTTATCCCCAGCGAGATCTGAATCCCTGATCGGTTTCTCTTTGCATAATCATAGCATTTGCATCATATTCACCAAATAAGCGTAGCATTCCGTCTAATACGGAGGATTACGGCAAAAATCAAACATTCACATGATCACAACTCAGGTTCAAGCCAGTCACCTGCAATTACCATCAGTATTTCATCAGCAATGTATATAAAAACTCATATCCCCTGCAGATATAAGCCAAAGCGTCCCCTTTGCACTCTCAAATACAAATACCTATACATGCCCTTTTTGACACTCGTCCGTATCATACTTCCCCGGCATGGTGGCCAAAACACTTTCTGCAAACCGAGTACTTATTTATAACACACTCTTTTCGACACCCGTCCGTGTCACCCTATCCCCACAGAAAGCCAAAGCATATCCTGTGCATTCCCGAAACCGATGCCTATTTATATAGTACATATCTGACAGCTCGTCCGTCATACATTCCCCAGCAAGTCGAACACTCGTCTGTGTCTTGCTCATACTTCACCAATAAAACCAATACTCACTCATACTTATACAAAAGTCTCTGATACTCGTCCGTATCTTGCATATATATCACTCCTCAACAGATTCGACACTCGTCCGTGTTCCTTGTTAACCAGTTGATACTCGTCTGTATCATCATCTTTGAACACGCGTCAGTGTTTGTTTCTACTGATACTCCTCCGTATCATGGTCTTAAGGATGCTCGTCCGCATCTTTAATCTATACACAACGTCAAACACTTATACCTTTTTATTCTTAAGCGTAAGCACTCGTCCGTGTTTACCGTTCCCCAGTAAGTCACCAACAGAACAACTTTCTTCTATCCGACATCCGTCCTATGTCGTGATACTTCCGGCAGCCGTACCCTGCCAGGTGATCTTCCTTCACCTTTGGATGACCGTACCTCATCCCTTCCCCAATGGAGTCCCCATTAGGGGAATCTTTTTCTATCTGGCGTTCGTCCTACGTCGTGATAAAGAGCAGCCGTACCCTTCTAGGTGATCGTCCTTCACCTTTTGATGACCGTCCCTCATCATTTTATCCGATGGCCGTCCCCATCGTTGATCTTGTTATCCGACATTCATCCTATGTCGTGATAAACCCCGAGAGCAGCTGTACCCTGCTAGGTGATCATCCTTCACCTCTTGATGATCGTCCTTCATCATGCTTATCCGATGGCTGTCCCCATCGTCGATCTTTTCTATCCGACATTCATCCTATGTCGTGATAAAGAGCAGCCGTCCCCTGCTAGGTGATCGTCCTTCACCTTTGATGATCGTCCCTCATCATTATTTCATTTATTCTTTAAACCGGTGGCCATCCCCATAGTTGTTACTTTATTTTGCAAACCTGATGGCTGTCCCCATCATTGCCTTTACTTTAATCCCCAGAGAATCTTATCTCCTTAACTGATTGCCGTCCCCGTCATGGTCTCTTTATTTACCCAGCTTGTCGGTTGTCACCGTCATTGCTTTATTTACCAATTTATCCCCAGTAGTCGTCCCCTGTTCGATGGTCTTCATTCGTCGCCTTCATTTGATAATCATACTATACTACCTTTTACAATTTATATCCCTTTTCTTCTTCTATCCAGCGAGTGCAAATTTTGGACTGTCTTTGGTATTCAACCACAAGTTATCTTGTTTGTCTGTTAAGCCAGGCGCTTACACCCTGCACAACTAACTCATGTTTGAATAGGGGCAGCTGTAAACACCCCAAATTTTCCCTCACTCATATCACACCATGGCTTGTGATCTTTCATTTTTGTTTTAACATAAGCATTACATCTCATTTTGCATATTTGTTTCATCTGCATAGTTCAAGTTCATCTGCATCTAGGGTTTATGATCTGAGCAATCCAAGAATCCATCTGAGCCATCCCAAAGGCCTCAAAGCTTTCCAAGAGAGTCCATGTGTGTTCTATCATCATATTATACTCCTCAAAGTTCATGAAAGTCAAGAAATCACAAGGACTGGCATAGGCATGGAAGCAGAGCTAGGGTTTCACTACACAGATGACCAAAATTAGGGTTTTTGTTTCAGAGGCCTTAAATCCTAATTTTTGGGTCATTCTTGTTTCTAATGTTCTTAATATGTCACAAGGATCATGTGTACCAAGTTTGATGAAGAAACTCATTGTGGAAGTCATTTGTTCACTGGGTAACTTCCTGAGCAAGTTAAGTCAAAATCAGGGCATCCGAGGCCCCCAACAATGGAACCAAAGGGGTATTTTCATCAAATTGAAGTTATATGATCTTTATTTGATCTTAGAAGAGGTTAGAAGTTCACAAGATTGAAGAATTTGGGCCATTTGCAAACTTGCCAAAAATGGAAATGACTTGAAATGCAAACTTTCCATTTTGGGAAAGTTTTTCAACCCCCTCTTTCTTAACCAAAAATGTTTCAAATGAAAAATTCTTGGTCATTAAAGTTGTAGATTAGATCTTTCCCTTTTCAAAAAGTACAAGAACATGTCTTGATTCATCATAGAACTCAAGATATGGCCTTTCAAAGTTGGCAAAAATCCTATAATTTCAAGTTTCATGTCAAAGAGGGATTTTGCAAATTGGCATGTTCAAGCATTCAAATGGACACAAACACTTCACAATATGTCAATTGGGCCTCTAAACATCAGAATTGTGCATTGAACCAAACATTTTCATGACTTGAACTTCAAGAAATAAAAAAGGGCCAAAACTTTCAAGATTTGCAAAATGGTATGAAACTCTTCATCCACTTGTGCCAGCTCATGAAATCTGATTCTAAGGCTCTCCACAAAGTCAGCTGAGGCAAATCCCCCCTTTAGATCACCTCTGACCCGAGCCCATGCTTGTGGTACACTTTCCTTGACTTTTTGCAAATGAAGCCATACCAATCACACTATGCCACAACAACTCTCTGAACCAATTAGAACACCTTATACAAACCCTAAGGAACACAAAACACATAACACACAAGCCTGAATGCAACCCTAAGCTCAGATTGCCAAAAACTTGCAAAAACTTCAAGTCTTCGAATCTCACTGCCTAGACATTTAAACTCACTCATTCTTTCACCATTCATCTCAAAATAATCCATAGAACACAAAACACCCTTCACTATAGCCTAAAAGCCACTGAATCAGAAATACGATTTCTGCAACTTCAGAAACAAAACCTTCAAAATAGCCATCACAAGCTTGCTCTAAGCTCATCTTCATCATCAGGAAGATCATTGGGGTGGATTTGAACCAAGAGGGAGGCCAGAAAGCTCAAGAACACAAAGCTTCAACTCAGGTAGCTTCATGAATTTTTTTTCTCCATAACTTGCTATTTAAGTTTCTAAATGAATCTGCATGTTTCACTGATCACCCTGATATGATTTGTTTTGAAAATGATTGAGAATTGAGCATGTATTGAACTTCTGAAAGTTTTGTTTATTTTCACGATTTGCTTCGAATCTTGTTTTTGATGAATGATAAATGTGTTTTGATGATGGATTCTTGCTTAGGGATGTTAGGGGATTGATTCTGGAGCTTTAGAGGGGTTGGGTTAGCCTAGGGAGTGAGATAGCATGAAGGTGTAGCCGGAGAAGATGACCGGAGCTTGCTCCGGTCACCTGAAAATAATTAGGGTTCTTAATTAGGGTTTAGGGGTTCAGTTTGAATGTGGACCATTGGATTTGGTTTCGCGCGCGTGTGAACGGTTCAAATCATTTCACTTAAGTTTAATTTTTAATTAATTAGGTTAATCAGTTAATTAACCCAAATTCAATCCAGGCGTTCCATCTGCGCGCGCAGTCTTCCCCCTTTTAAATCCAAGCCACCGGATCAACATACTTTCATTTTAAGTCATTTTTATTTCATTTTAATTCATTTTTCTTGCATAATTTATTTAAAATACCAAAAAGCATCACAAAAAATATTTTCTTTTGCATTCTGACTTTAAATATTTTTCCCATTCCAAAAATGATTTTTATTTTATTTTTTGCATTAAATAAGCATTTTTAAAATATTTAAATGTTATTTTTAATTAATTAAAGTCTTTTAATTAATTAAAAATACATTTAGGTTTCTAAAATTCACCAAAAAAAATCATGAATCATCCCAATGCATTTAGAAACATCTTCAAACTCTTCACACAAATTTCTTTTTAGGTTTGATTATAAATTGTGAATTTTCTTTGAATTAAGGGTCATTAAAATCTTATTTTTGAACCCTAACTTTAAAAAATCATTTCTGCCTAACCAAGAAGAGTTTGAAGATGATTCTTTTTGAATTGTGTTACATATTGCATATAGTTTATAGGTCATGTATCTCATAAATTTATCTTTCATTTTCAAATTGATTTGCATTTTTCCCTTTGAACCACCCAAAAACCCTAGAAAACTTAGGAAAATCATAACTTTTGATTGGTTAGGCTTCTGGCCTTCTCCTTTGGGGTGTGACCTAGTATGTGATTAGGGCCTGTTTGAGCTTGGTTTTAATTTTTTATCATGTCATATGCTTCTGTTTTGTTCATTTGCATCTTGCTTGTCCATAAAACCCTAATTTCATGTGTTCATTTACATTCATCTTGCATATGCATCCTTACATGAACTTTCCATGACATTTCATGCATTAATATGTCATCTTAGACATCTTAGGACATGTTAGAACCATGCTTGATCATTTATTCATTCATTTGCCATGATTTTCATTCATTTCATTTCATTAACTTTCATGTGTTTTCAAACTTCAAAGTATGCTTCCATTTGCATCTCATCTTTGTATGATCATACATATGCATTTTGTATGCCTTTGCATCATCTCACATAACATTTACATTGCATAAACATTTCTGACTTTGGTCATTTCATCTCATTTCATCTCATTTCATTTCCTTATGCTTTATACTTTATGCATTCATACTAATCTTTTCAGGTTTTGGTAAGTTATTTTGGGAGGTGGATTTGCCTTCACCTATCACTTCTGCTTATCCCTTTCATTTGCATTCTTACTTTTATTTTGAGTGAATTTGTTCATTTGTGTTCCCTTTCTCACATTCTTCCTTTAAGTTACTTATCTTCTTCAATGAAGTAAGTAACTTATTCTTCTGCTTCTTCCTCCTTTCTTCTGCTTCTTCCATTGGTGGCTTCCTTGAAGATCTTTCTTAAGCCTTACAAACCATAGGAACATCCAAGCATGATAATAATTAGGGTTGTGATTAGTCCACCTTAGCTTTTACCTTTGAGTCTCCTTGAGTCTCTCTTCTCATCTCAATAATTAGAGACTAAACTCTTAAAGTTTTAGGACTTTGAAATTAGGGTTATGCCTGCATCCTTCTCTTAGGATGGAGTGTATAACTTTAATCCTAAGTGTTAAACCTTTAATTTGTTTAAACCTATTAATCAAAACACATTAATAATCACCAAGACTTTATCTTGTAACTTGGGCCTTACATTAGGGTTCTAACTATTCCTTATGGTTAAGAGGGACTAACCCTAGTGTTTAATGGACAAGTCCCCCTTAATTAAAATCCACTTAATAAAGGCTTGTTATATAATTAATTTAATCCCTAACCATGGATTAAGTTGAGGTATCTTCCTCAGCTTAAGTGTGCTCATCTATTATCCTTCTATTAGGATGGTGTAATAATGAGTCCACTAATCTGTGATTAGAGATTAAACTCATTACTTAACACTAAACAAAAACCCAAAAACATCTAAATAATCACAAGTAGGTTAATGATCTTAATCCTACATCATCATGGTAATTAAGTTTAGATGCTTATCGCATACTTAAGTAGGCTCATTATCTCTAATTAGGGAGGATATAATGAGTTTACAAGCCCTTGATTTAGGCTTAAGCTCATTAACTTATGCAAAACACCAAAAACAAATAACGAAACTGAAAACACAAAAACAAACAATAATCGTCTCCTTCGGGATTCTTTTCTCATCACACTCATTCATAAACGAGAACTCGCTTCTTCCGTCTAATGCAAGACATTTAGCACTCGAGCCAGACGAGTCATACACTTGAGCATAGGCAAGTAAGCAGTTCATAGTTAATTTATCTTTCAGTCTCTTTGAGTCGAACTACGGTGTTCTGACTTCCTCATTGCACGAGAGGATACGTAGGCATAACTTAACTGTTATCAAACAAAAGTCTCTGTGTCTTCCCCCTCTTTCAGTACTCTTTTCTAAGCCTCAGTTCCTGAAAAATTCATACCCTTCTTTTTGCACTGACACCTGTACTTTCTTTCTTTAGCTTTTGCACACAGATAACACATACACTTACCCCCTTAAACACAATCTTGTAAGCGTGGATCCTGTCGAGTACGACGGACAATCTGGGTGCTAATACCTTCCCAGGTTGTAACCAACCCCTTTCTCAGTTTCTCTGGTTCGCAACCGTCTTATCCGTCTTTTCTAGGTTTATGCAGCATTACCTTTCCTTTGGGATAAAAATGCCTAGCTGGCGACTCTATTCACTTCACATTCATTTCCCCTCTTCGCCAACCGTTCGCGCTTGTACCGGGATGCAAATCTTCGGGAGCGACAAAGATATCGTTAGACGTTAGGTCGATCGCACATCAACACTTTCTGAATCATGAGATTCAGACTGCAAATATGCATACTTTTCAGATAAATACTAAGTCTCTCGTCTAAGTATCCACCTTTATGCATCATAAAAACAATAGACAAATACCAAGTCTCCCGTCAAGGTATTTACTATAGGTCATATAGGATTACCTTCTCATACAAGGTAGGAAAAGAGTTTGACTTCTTCCTCTTCTGCAAGCATCTGACACTTTATGATATGATGTTCTAACATTCTTTCAGACATCAGTATCATTCACAAAAATCTCCACACAAACCATATGCATGGGAACACAGGGGAATCAATCATCAGCAGTTGGTTAGGCTTCCAAAACACAGACATAAGCAGTAGTTGGGACGCTCCAACTGACTTTTCCTTCATGTCCAGTAATCAGGTTTAATTGATATGTCTTCACATATAATATAGCTACTGATCAGCTATATCCACATCACTCAACTCCACCAGTTGATACAGCTTGACCTTCATGTACAAGGAGTCTCTCTGAAAAAATACTCCTTGAAGCTCAGGTACTTTACTCCTGCAGCAAGGACCAGAAATAAATTCTCCTCAGGAGAAAACACATGTTGATCACTCCTTGATCAACACCCATAGATAAGAAAAGTCCTAGGGACATAACCTTCTTATACACACCATACAGATGCCTCCTCTTCCAGATCAGGAGTAGGTTCCAAACACTTGTGAAATAAACACAGTAGTTTAGCACCCCAAGCATCTATATAGCCATTCCTTGGACAACAAAATCATGCATAATTCTAATGTAATGTTCTATCATGGGATAAGACATCATTCCAAGGATAACAAAGAGATCTATAGACAAAAGATAGGTCTGTTAATAGCAGTCTTCAGATCTCCAAACAACCACTTCTTATCACAGTGCCTTGAGTGGACTTGAAAAAAAGTCTTCAAGTATCATTAGCACAGTTGACAGAAGCAGATAGACATATATCCCCAACACCATAGGATATATATCCAGAGAAGAGAAACCTTCTCACACGAAGGAGTTATTAGATAGATAAGCAGCGGATAACAAACTCCTTAGAAGCTTCAAGTGTCACAAATTAGCCCTAGCAATTATCTCCAGGTGACACCAGCAACCATGGGTTTGAAAATAAATCAAACCTATCACAGTAGCAACATGAACCTCATGCTACAACAACAGAATAGTCCATCTTCCACTTCTAGGGACCATTCACCCATCTAAAACTCTTTTCATTAGAACCCTTCTACCTTGACCATGAACCAAAAAGTATCCCCCTTGGATCTCATCCAGAAATAGACTAGGATGTCTGCTCTGATACCAATTGAAATTTCGGTATGACAGACTCAGATGTCAAATATGATGTTGAGACATCTTATCTATTACTAATAAACATGGTAAGACATGCACATCAGTACTTAAAAATTATAATATATCAGAGTCAAACATGCTTTAGGATGTTGCGACATCTGATAGAAAAGCTGCATAAAATAAAGACAGAAAAGCTGTAAAGAAAACAACAGAATTGTAAACCCAGTTTGATCAAACTCATCAACTCTGGGGGATACCAAGCCAGGAAGGAAATCCACTATGTAGTATCAATTCAAATACTTCTTAGCAAACACCTACAATTCACAGTCTTCTCACTTAATCACTACCAATGCAACTTCTACTTAGGAGCTTCTAAATATGAGAAACCCATCCTCACTTCCAATCACCTCAATGATGTCTCACAATCCTCAATTCGCAGTTGCTAATATTGATGGCTCTACACATATACAACAATTTACAATAGAAGACACACTTCCATTACAATACATTAACCTTTCTTAGCAGCTTCAGTTAAGTACAATCCACCTCTTACTTAGCAGCTTTGAGGTTTACACATAAGACAGCCACAACAGAGTTCCTTGTTGCGTACGGCTGTCACAAGAACACAACCCTAATGATGTTTACATTTTAGTTGGTTGGGTTGGTTCTAAACTAGGTTACAAGGTTTCTTTTATAACCTATTCCCAACTGGATTTGGTTATAAATATGAAGAACAATCTGCTACAAATATACAAAAAGATCTTCAAATATAAAAACTCCTAAAATATCTCTAAATATAGAAACTCTATATTTTTCAATATTTGTCTTCAATGTAAATTTGAGTCTTCAAGATCTTTTACAATCAGCGCCATTAGATTGATTTAAATCTTCAAAATATTTTGTTTTTGTTGAAACCAAAACATAAACTTTAATCCATCTTCAGCAGTTCATGATGTCAAATGAATTGTCTTGACATCTTCTTTGACATGTTGTTCCAGATGTTCAAATATTTCAACACAAAATGTTTGGGCGCACACAAACGGATTCTTTGCTTCAAATATTCCTTTATTTGCAAAGATCATGTACATACACACTGCTTCTATTTGCTTTACAAAATTAATGCCAATTTTACAGAACATACAGCCCGAAGTGGAAGGTTCTTTGCACCATAGACACTGAGGACTAATACAGAAGCTGGGTTTGCAGCTCGTGCAAAAGGCAAACAAGTGGCGATTGAGGAGGTGGTGACTCCTGCCATAGAACAAAGCACATTTGAAAAGGAAGTAGAAGATTTCATGCGTATTATAAAGAAAAGTGACTACAAGGTAATGGATCATTAAAATCAGACACCTTCGAAGATCTCGATTTTGTCTTTGCTGATGTGTTCCCAAGAGCACAGGGAGGCACTGCTGAAAGTCCTACAAATGGCCTACGTTCCTCAAGAGATTACAGTGAATCAATTGGAGGCAGTGGTTGCTAATGTGAACACCAGTCATGGGCTGGGTTTCACTGATAGAGATCTGACTTCTGAAGGACGGAATCACAACAAAGCCTTGCACATCACCATGGTGTGTAAGGGGACTGTGCTATCTCATGTGTTAGTGGACACTAGGTCATCATTAAATGTGCTAACTAAGAAATATCTGATGAATCTTGATGTTGACGGGATTGTTCTACGACCCAGTGACTTGGTGGTGATAGCATTTGACGGCTCTAAAATATCATTTTTCGGGGAGGTTGAGCTACCTATAAAGACCGGGTCCCAGACCTTCAAAATCACCTTCTATGTTTGTAAACACCCCAAATTTGCCCTCACCCATTCACACCATGGCTTGTGATTTTCTCATATGCATAAACACAATCATAGCATCTCATATCACATTTTGATTCACTGCATAGATTCAAAGTCATCTGCATCTAGGGTTTGTGATTTGAGCAATCCAAGGGCTTCTTGGGCCACTCCAAAGGTAATCAATCACTTCAAAGGGGTCCATGTATGTTCAAGCATCATTTTATATCTCCTCAAAGTCAAGAATGTCCAAAAATCACAAGAACTGAGAATGGCATGGAAGCAGAGCCAGGTTTAACTGCACAGATGACCTAGAATTAGGGTTTTGGTTTCAGAGGCCATAACTCCAAAATTTTTGGTCATTCTTGTTTCCATTGGTTTCTATATGGTATAGGGAGCATGCATATCCATTTTCATGAAGAAATTCCACGGGGAAGTCATCTGATCAAGAGTTGACTTTCTGGGAAAGTCAGTGTAAAATCAGGGCATCTGAGGCCCCCAATGACCCAACCAAAGGGTGTTCTTCATCATTTTAATTGTGTATGATCTTTATTTGATCATAGAAGATGTTGGAAGTTCACAAAATTGAATAAATTCAAGTCATTTGCAAAGTTGACTTTTTGGGAAAGTTTGACTTTTAATGAAATTGCCATTTTGGGAAACTTTTTCAACCCTTGCTTTTTGATTCAAAAATGCTTCAAATGAAAAAACTTTGGTCATGAAAGTTGTAGAATGGATCATTCCCTTTTCAAAAAGTACAAGAACATGACATAATTCATTTTGGATCAAAAGTTATGGCTTGTCAAAGTTGGCTAAAATCACAAAATTTGAAGTTTTCTACCAAAGAGGCATTTTGCAAAATGACTTGATCAAGTATTCTAAAGACTTAAAATGTGCACAAATTCATTACAACATGATCATGTGACTTCTAAAAATCAGAATTGGCCCAAGAATTATGCATTTTGATGCTTTGAACATCATGAATTTCCAAAGGGGCCAAACTTTGTGAAATTTGCAAAACATCTCATAAACTTCATTCAACTTGCTGCATTGCCTCTAAACCTCTTCCATGGTTCTCCTTGTTTCAAGCTGCAGCCAAGCCATGCTTTGTACTTTGACAGAAATGGCCCATACCTCTCTTACACAAAAAGTTGACTTTGTGCATTTTGCTCCATACCAATCACACTGCTCCACAACAACTCTCTGACCTATCAAGGATTGAAATGTGTACCAAAAGCAACCCAACACATAACACAACTCAGCCTAAAACTCTCTCTAGGCCAGCATTCTCATTTTTCACCTCTTATGCAAAACCTTTCGAAACTGATTCCACAAGCTGCAAACACACAAACAAACTTCACCATTGATCTCCACATGCTTCACTGATCACAAACCACCCATCACCTTGCCCTAAAAAGCCCTGAATCAAAAACACGATTTCAACACACCCTTGACCTGAGCTTCTGCCAACTTTCTCTAGAGGCCATATAAACTCCAACTAAGTGTCAAAAGCTTCTAAGGAGGATCATTGGGACTTGTTTGAGACAAAGAAACAGCCAGAAAGCTCCTGAATCGAAAGCTCAATCTCAGGTAGCATGATGAACAAATTTTCCAGAACTTTAATTTCTTGTTAGAATATTGTTCTGTATGTTGCCCTGATCATAGGGATCTATTTATTTTTGAAAATGAGCCAGAAACAAGCATGTTATGATGTTCTGAAAGTTTGACCTGAAAACTTCTTTGATTCGATTCGTGTTTGTGTTGGAAGTTAAGCATGATTTTGTGCTTGATTCGTGTTTGGGGTGGGTAGAGGATGAATTCTGGAGAGTTAGAGCTTTTGAAATGGCCTGGAGAGTGAGATTGAGTTTTTGGTTGGCCGGAGAAGATGACCGGAACACTGTTCCGGTCATCTGAAAGTCATTAGGGCTTCTGATTAGGGTTTAATCATAATTAGGAGATTTTGAATGTTGGCCGTCCAAACGCGCGCGTAGTCAATTCCCGCCCCTTCCAGTTTGAACCTCAGCCCTTGGATTCGCATACTTTCTCATTTTCAGTTTAAAATTCATTTTTATTTCATTTAATTTCATTTGTTTTCTACATTTAATTAAAAATAGTAAAAATCATTGAAAAATTCTGAAAATTTTTATCAAACCTTTTATCAATTTTCAGAAACCAAAAACATTTTTATTTTTATTTTTTGCATTAAAAAATATTTTTAAATCATTTAAAAGTTTATTTTTAATTAATTAATGAGAATTAATTAATTAAAAATACTTTTAAGTATTTAAAAATCACCAAAAAATTCATGAAACCTTTAAAATCATTTAGAAACATTGTCCAACCCTCAAATCAAATTTCTTTTTTGATCTTGATATCTTTTGACAATTTCTCATGGAATTAATTTCATTTCAAAGCATTATTTTGATCCAATGTTCAAAAATTCATTTCTGCCTAGTCTTTGAGAGTTGGACTTTGATTCTTTTTGCATTGCATCTTGCATATCATGTAGTTTATAGGATTAAATTGGCATGATTCGATCTTATATTTGCAATTTGTTTGACATTTTTTCTTGACAAAGTACCTTAAAACCCTAGCAATCTTGAGAAATTCATAACCCTAGTTAGGTTAAGAGTTAGGACCCCTCCTTTGGGCAGTGAGTTTGTATAGGTTTAGGGTTCCTTTGATTGCATTTTCAATTTTTTTATCATGATGTTTGCTTCTGGTTTTGATTTTTGTTTTGTGCATTGATCATAAACCCTAATTTGGGCTTTCATTTGCATCCATCTTCCATTTGCTTGCATACCATGACTTGCCATGATATTTTGTGCACCCATTTGAGTCATAATACATCTTAGGACATGTTAGAATCATGTTTGATCATTGCATCTTTCATTTGCCATGTTGTATGTCATTTGCATTTCATAACTTTTCATGTATGTTCATGGTTCTAAGTATGCTTCTCTTGCATCCATGTGTTTGTATGACCATTCCCATGCCTTGTTTCATGTTTGCATCATCTCATAGCATCATTAACATCATGTGCATGCTTCTGGTTTTGATTTACATCATCCCATTTCATCTCATTTGGCATTGCATTGCATTCCTTTCACTAACTTTTCAGGTGGTAAGTAACTTTGAGAAGTGAATTTGCCTTCACTTCTCACAATCTTTTCATCTCTCTTATGCATCATTGCTGCATTTTTGTATGTGTTTGGATTGAGCTTGCTCATTCTTGTTCATCTTACTTTCTTTCTTCAAGTGACTTGTCTTCTTAAATGAAGCAAGTTACTTTGCTTCTCTTGGGCTCCTTTCATCTGCTTCCTGGTGGTTTCTCTGAAGGTCTTTCTTGTAAACCTCACAAACCTTAGGAACAACCAAGCATGACAATGATTAGGTTTTTTTGATTAGTCTCCCACTTAGTTTTCACCTTTGTGTCTCATTGAGTCTTCTCTTCTCACCTCACAATCAGGGACTAAACCCTAAAGGCTTTAAGACTTTGTGATTAAGCTTATGCCTGCATCCTTCTATTAGGATGGAGTGTATAACTTTAATCCTAAGTGTTAAACCCTTAATGTGTTTAACTCCTTAATCAATTCACTTAATAATCATCAAGACATCACACTTGTAACTTGGGCCTTGCATTAGGGTTCTAATTCTTCCTTAATTGGTTAAGAAGGACTAACCCTAGTGTTAATGGACAAGTCCTCCTCAAGTTGTCTTACAAATCATAAAACTCACTTCTTCATCATATCATTAACATAAAATCCACTTAACAAAGGCTTTGTTTTGTCATGAGTCTAATCCCTAATCATGGATTAAGTTGAGGAGCTTTCCTCAGCTTAAACATTCTCATCTATTATCCTTCTATTAGGATGGTGTAATGAGTCTGTTTAATCTTTGATTATGGCTTAGTCTCATTACTTAACACTAAACAAAAACTCCAAAAACATCTAAATAATCACAAGTAGGTTAATGATCTTAATCCTACACCATGGTGATTAAGTGTGAGATGCTGACTTCACACTTAAGGTACTCTCATTGCCCCTAATAAGAGGGAAGATGTGATGAGTTTACTAATCCATTGGTTTAGGCTTAAGCTCATTAACTTATGACAAACTTTCAAAAGCAATAAAAGACTGAAAACTCAAAAACAAACAATAATCGTCTCTTCCGGGATTCTTTTCTCATCATCTTCACTCACAAACGAGAACTAGCTTCTTCCGTCTAATGCAAGACAGTTTGCACCTGAGCCAGATAGGTCATACACTTGAGCATAGACAAGTAAGCAGTTCACAAGTCAATTCACCTTTCAGTCTCTTTGGGTCGAACTACGGTGTTCTGACTTCCTCATTGCACGAGAGGATACGTAGGCATAACTTAACAGTTATCGAACAAAAGTCTCTGTCTATCCCCCCTCTTTCCAGCTTCATTCTTTTCGCCTCATGATCTTGAGCATTTCATTCCTGTTATCACACTGACACTTCACTTATACACTTCACATTTCTCTTACACTGACACCTGTACATCCTTTTCCAGTTCTTTATACACAAATTGCACTGACACTACCCCTTTAAAACACAAATCTTTTAAGCGTGGATCCCGTCGAGTACGACGGACAATCTGGGTGCTAATACCTTCCCAGGTTGTAACCAATCCCCTTTCTCAGTCTCTCTGGTTCGCAACCGTCTTATCCATATCTTTCTAGGTTTATGCAGCATTACCTTTCCTTCGGGATAAAAATGCCTAGCTGGCGACTCTTACATTTCTTTTGAGTTCACTCCTGTGTGTTCTCATTTCTCTTTTCGCCGACCGTTCGCGTCTGTACCCCTTCTGACCAGGTGTCATTTGGTGGGAGCAACAGCTTGGCGACTCTGCTGGGGACCCTTATACTGTAACCAGGGCTTCTGGTTCTTTTTGTGGGTTCCTCCTAGCGCTTGTTTGATTTGTGTTTACTGGGGTGTTATGTGCTATTTGTGTTTGTATATTTGCTTTATTTACTGCTTTATGTACAATTATTTATTGCTTTCTTTACAGCTTTATATACATCATACTGTCATACTGTTCTGGCTGGATCTGGTTTTGTTGCTTTGGTGGGTGGGTGTCCTATTGAGAGTTTAAGGTCCTATACCTGGGACCTGAGTGACACCTAGGCTAGAGTGGTTCATGTTCTTTCCCATTCCATTTCGGTCTGGTGCGGGAATATGAAACACGGTTCAGATATGGGTTTCTTCTTGAGAACTCTGTGCTACAGATCTCCTGTAGTGCTAGGGCTATCTGGGAAGCCTGCTAAGTCTGGATGACCTTTACTATGACCTTCAGAAACTGAGGTGAATTAGAGGAGGATCTTTTATGGTTATTGTAAACACTGTACCTCCGGGTTAGAAGTGTTTACACTTCTCATAACTGATCCAAGTCTGAGGATCCTTGTTTTAGAACATCACCTGTGAGGGGGTTGGGCTGTTTACAGGTTTGCAGGTACCCTTGACCTCAGCATACCCTGATACTTTGTTATGTTTGAGAATGCTTCACTTTGGACAGTTCTTGTGATTTTTTAACCCAGGACATGTGACTCTTTATTTGAGTCCCCCACCTTGGTTACTGGACTTTTGAACCTCCATCTGGACTTCTTAGACATACATGGACCTATATCAAGGCAGTTAATCAGATCCAGCTTGATCACAAACCCTTGCATATCATTTGCATACATCATCATTGCATCATTTAACATGTGTTTATTTGTTTTTCAGGGTATCCATTTTACATTTGGTTTGGTTTTGACCCCTTCATCTGCATAGGCCTTTGCTCACCAGCTACCTGCTTCAGCTGCCTTCATCAACTACCTGCTTCAGTCACCTGCATCACCAGTATCAGCCTGTCAGTGGCCCATCTCCAGTGTTAGTCATCATCATCAGCATCTATCTCAGCTCTTCAGCAGCAGGCATGGCACCCAAGAAGAGCAACATCTCCTACCATTTCTTTGAGCCTGAGCTGGTTGGCATCAGGAAGGTCCAGGCCTTGATTACTCCAGACCATATACCACTGTTCAGAGAACATTATGGAGGCATCCTTGATGTGGTTATGGATTTGGACCCTTCCCAGAGGAGCTTGATTCATACTTGCCTGCAGTTCTATGATCCCCCTCTGAGGTGCTTCACCTTCCAGAATTTTCAGTTGGGACCCTTGTTGGAAGAGTATTCATCACTGATTGATGTACCTATCAGGGGTGGAGTCCCCTTCAACCCTGAGATGGCTTTCCCTAGTAATGAAGAGGTGGCAAAGGCATTGTATCTGGAACCAGTTCTGATTGAGCAGAACATGACAGCAAAGGCTGGAATCTCTGGTCTACACTTGGATTTCTTGACCTCTCAGGCTATTCTGAAGGCCTCCTTGGGAGAGTGGAAGGCAGTCTGTGCGTTGTTAGCCCTCAGCATATATGGGGTTATACGTTTTGCAGATGAGCCTAAATTTATTAGCAAGAATGCAATCCATCTTTTCATCCTGAGGAACCCAGTACCCACCTTACTGGGAGATTTCTACTACTCTGTTCACCAAAGGAATGAAAAGCAAAGAGGAAGATTGGTGAGATGCTGTGCTCCCCTGTTCCATACCTGGCTGCTCAAACACTTGCCCAAGACTGATGCATTCTTGAATCCTCACCAACAGAGGAATTGGGCTAGGAGACTTGTTGCTTTGACCTCAGATGATATCAGGTGGTGCACTCAGAGCACCAAGGGCAGGGACATCATTACTAGTTGTGGGCAGTTCCCCAATGTACCTCTGATAGGAGTGAAGGGTTGCATCAACTACAACCCTCTGCTATTCAAAAGACAACTGGGCTATGCATTGGTCCACCCTCCTAAAGTACAAGATCTAGCTGAGACCCTTTATTGTGTGATCAAGCCTAATCTGGCTATTGTCAGGCAAGCATCCTGGGCTTGGGACAATGTCCAGACTAAAGGGATGGCTATTCTTGGGAGATGCAACAATGTGGCCTCAGCTCAGTATTATGAGTGGTCTCATGCCAGGGCTCAAATTTCTGGGATGCCCTTCACCATTGAAGATGTACCTGGACCATCCACAGCACCACCTCCAGCCACTGTCAGCCTGGAAGAGTTTGAAAAGCTAAAAGAAAGGAATGAGAATTTGTCTGAAGCCCTGAAGAGAACCCTCTGGGAGAGGAGTGATGGTTGTCTGGACATTGAAAGGTTAGAAAAGCTTAAGGTGGAGCATCTCCCCAGGATTGAAAAGTCAGAGGACTACATCAAGAAGTCCAGGGCTGGAGAACAGATTTTGAAGAATGCCTGTAAAGAGGCCCAGTATCAAAAGGCTAGGACTGACCTCTATCTGAAGGAGAGCCAGGCTAGGTGGGTCAGGATCACTGAAGCTCACACTCAGGAGGATAAGAGAACTCAGGACAGGATTGAGCAGTTGGAAGCTAATGCAAAAGAGCAACAGGAAGCCCTATTAGCAGCCCAGAGGGAGATCTCAGAATTGAAGCTCGTGGCTGGTGTGAAGAGGTCAAAGGACCAAAGCAGACACAAAAAGCTAACCACTGCTATCACCACCAGGAATCTTCTCATCAGGAACCTCACAGAGCATCCAGCTAATCCTGTGACTGAAGCACTTTTGAAGGAGGTCCAGGAGGATGAGTTTGGTCTTGGTGTCTGACTTTTGCTTGTTGTTGCTTTCATTCCATGTACTTTTCTCTTTTATGTTGTATTTTGACCCCTCAGAGGGCATGTATTGTAAAAAGAAAACTATGTATGATTTCTCCATTTGTAATATATTCATTAGTTTGTTTTTCGAATCTCTTCCTCCCAAGCAACATCAGAGCACCTTCCTCAGGGGTCTGGAAAGGTCAAAACCAAATGCCAAGCCGGATACCTTGGAAACAAATAAGCACACTGCATTGCATACTAACTTTGTTTTGTTTTGTAGGTTTTTGTTTTGTTTATTGCTAACTCTGTTGTGATTCAGGAACTATTGCTCGACGTCGGGTGTTCCCACTCAACCGTCCACACAGATATCCCACTCGCAACAACCTTCCGGGTATACAAATGGACCAAGTACAGCAGGACCTTACAGAGGTCAGGACTCAAATGGCCAATGAGAGACTGGAGATGAGAAATCAGATGACCCAGTTTATGGAAGTGATGAATGGATTGGCACAGAGCCAAGAGAGATTAAGGGCACTAGTAGAAAGGCAGACCCAGGAGGAACCCCATCTAGGGACTGGGGGAACAACCAATAATGAGAGGGTCCAACCTCATGTCAATCCCCCTGTGTATGGGCCACACCTTCATCCAGAAATCAACATCCCTGCTAATGTACAAGGGAATGCCACTGCAGACAGAGTATTACAAGAAGACCCCCAGGAAGATCAATTCACTGTGATGGGAGCTGGGGATGAAGCCTATGACAGAAGGCTAGATGAAATTGCTGAGAAATTAAGATCCCTGGAGTCCCAGAATTCTTTGGGCTTTGATGTTATGGACATGGGTCTAGTGGACGGGGTAAGAATTCCCCACAAGTTTAAACCTCCGTGCTTCGAGAAGTACAACGGAACTTCCTGTCCACGAACCCACTTACAATCCTTTCTGGGGAGGCTGAAGGCATATACCATGGATGAAAAGCTATGGATGTTTTATTTTGAAGATAGCTTAACAGGGGCTTCAAGGGAATGGTACTCTCACTTAACAAGAGCAACCATTAGATGCTGGAAGGACCTGGCTGAGGCCTTTATCAGACAATACCAGTACAACTTGGATATGGCCCCTAACAGGACCCTCCTGATGGGAATGTCTCAATCATCCAGGGAAAGCTTCCGGGAATACGCCCAGAGGTGGAGACAGCTTGCTGCTGCTGTCCAGCCACCCATGTCGGAAAGGGAAATGGCCGACATGTTTATGAACACCCTTCAGGGGACATACATTGACAGGCTAGCTGCCTTTTCTTCCACTAGCTTCGCTGACGTAGTCATAGCTGGGGAAATAATTGAGAGCCTCTTAAAGATGGGCAAGATTTCCGACAATGGTACGAGCTCGTCCAGCAACCCCAGAAAACCTTTTGTGGGTCCAAGAAGAACAGGTGAGACTAATGCTATTCAGGCCAGCAGGGGCAGACCACAATATGATCACAGGTCAGTGGAAGCAGTCACCATTCCCACTCCAATCCCTCAGCAACCAGCTTATCAACCACAGCAACAACCCCATTACCAGCAACAAACTCAGTATCCTCCTCAAAGAAACTACAACAGCAACAACAGCAACAACAACAACAATCAACAAAGACCATTTCAACAGAGGCCGTCTCAGGCCAATAGGGTGATTGATCCGATCCCTATGACTTATGCCTCTTTACTGCCACAGCTCCTGAAACTCAACCTGGTTGAGTTAAGGACGTTGGCACCACCAGATCCTTCCAGTCTGCCAAGAAATTATGACGCCAATGCCAGATGTGCTTTTCACTCTAACGCACCTGGCCATAGTACGGAGAAGTGCAGAGCCCTACAAATGAAGGTACAAGACTTGGTAGACTCTAAAGCTCTAAACTTTGCACCCCCGCCAAATGTCAACAAGAACCCCATGCCTCACCACGGAGGACCCAGAATCAATGCTATTGAGGAAGATAAGCCGTCTTTCTTAATAACCAGTGTTGGGCAGATCCGGACACCCCTGGTAGAGATTAAAGCTCAACTCCTTGAATGCCAGATATTCCCTGGGTGTGAACTCGGGTGCGGTTATTGCAACATTTCAGTAAATGGATGTGATAACTTAAGAAGCGGCATAGATGGTCTTATCCAGAGTGGTCTACTTCAAATCACAACATCAATACCTTCAAATTCGCCAAACTCTTTGACAACAGTTCATGAATCTCCTACAACTGCAACAACAATTATTCCAAACAATTCTTCAGTTTCATCAACAAATGTTTCAAATACCACTTCAACAAACCAGATTTCAACAAACACTCCTTCTACAACAGCAACACCCCTTTATTCAGAATCTTCTTCTACAACACCAGTAAATATCTCAACAGTCACTATTTATTATGATCCTTCAAGTATTCCGCCGAGCAACAATTTTCAACAACAAACAGTGGCACCTCTTGCCAGGTCACCGGTTACCATCTACTATGATCCACATACTATTTCAACACCCTCCTCTGCTGCAGTCAGCTCGGTTACCATCACGGTACCTGGGCCTGTTCCGTATGAAAGCAGTAATGCCATCCCTTGGCATTACGGCTCTGACCTTTACTGCAATGGGGAAAGAATCACTCTTGACTCTTCAACATCTTCTCCACAGATTGATAATGTCGGGGGAGGCGGAGGCTTCACCAGAAGCGGACGCCTTTTTGCCTCGCAATCACAAAGACCTAATGCTGAAGCTGAAGCTGCCGCCAAAGCAAAAGGAAAAAGTGTAATAGTTGAAGAGCCCATTCTCAAAGAAACACAGAAGGCATCTTTTGAACAAGATGTAGACGAGTTTATGAGAATTATCAAGAGAAGTGACTATAAAGTGGTGGATCAGCTTCACCAAACTCCCTCGAAAATCTCCATTTTATCCCTGCTGATGTGTTCCGAAGCTCACCGGAATGCATTACTAAAGGTCTTGCACGCAGCATATGTGCCAGAGGAGATCACCGTTAATCAGTTGGAGACCGTGGTAGCAAATGTCAATACCAGCCATGGATTGGGTTTTACCAATGCTGATTTAACGACTGAGGGTTGTAACCACAATAAGGCTTTGCACATCACTCTTGAATGCAAGGGTGCTGTTCTATCACATGTATTGGTAGACACTGGGTCTTCACTCAATGTCTTACCAAAGAAAGCCTTGGTAAAGCTGGAGTATGATGGCTTGGCATTGCGGCCAAGTAATTTGGTAGTAAGAGCATTTGACGGCTCCAAGAGATCAGTGCTAGGAGAGATTGATCTACCTGTGATGATTGGCCCACAGACGTTTAAAATAACCTTCTATGTGATGGACATTCAGCCGGCCTACAGCTGTTTGTTGGGTAGACCTTGGATTCATGCCGCTGGCGCAGTTACGTCTACCCTTCACCAGAAGTTAAAATTCGAGTGGGAGGGCCAGATCATCACTATCTGTGGTGAAGAGGATATTTTTGTTAGCCATCTGGCTACCTACAAATACATTGAGATGGATGGGGAGATTCATGAAACCATGAGCCAGGGATTTGAGGCCCTGAACATTAATGAAGCATCTGCTGTACTTGGGACTTCCATGACATCTTATCAGCAAGCCAGGAAGGTTGTTGAAGAGGGGAATGCTCAAGGCTGGGGCAAGCTGTTGCCTGTAGAAAAGAAGGAAGACAGATTTGGGTTGGGTTACAAACCAACTCAACAAGATCAATCAGAGGCTGCTAAGAAGCCCAGTTTTGTTAGTGGGGGGATGCTCACCCCCGATGCTGTGAACAACTTGGAAGATGAGTCGGAAGATGAGCGCAACCTGGAGAGCTGGATACGTCCAAGGATCCCGGGGAGCCGTATCTCAAACTGGTCTTCCCAGGAAATTATAAGGGTTACTCCTGCAGAGTAATTATTATTTCCTGTATATTTTAAGCATGCATCAAGTCTTGCATCTTGCCCAAGATGACAAGACTCATTTTGTAATCGGGCCATCTTGTAATTTTGTGCAAATAGATCAATCAATGAATATCGGACATCTTTTGCAAATGAGTCTTTTTCCTTTTCTGCTCACTGTTTTCCATTTTTGTTTTTGTACAAAAATAAAATGGCAATGTTTTCAAAATGATAAACTTCATTTCACTTTTTCTAAACAAGATTAAAATCAATCACTAAAATGAACAATCTAAACCCTTGCAGAGAGTGCCTTTCAGACTGCACCGACAACAACACAGCTATGACTTCGTATGACTTCGACAATCCAATCAATCAAGCTGATGAAGGGGTTGAAGAAGATTTTGAGCTTCCTGAAGAGCTAGCTAGGTTGTTAAGGCAAGAGGAGAAGGTTATCACCCCTCATCAGGAGGAGGTTGAAACGATTAATCTTGGTACGGAAGAGGACGTGAAAGAGGTTAAGATCGGGGCCTGCTTACAAGACTTAGTGAAAGAACAGTTGATTGACATGCTTCGGGAGTATGTGGATGTGTTTGCTTGGTCTTACCAGGATATGCCAGGGTTGGACACCGATATTGTCATGCACAAGCTGCCATTAAAAGAAGACTGCCCGCCAGTAAAACAGAAGTTGCGCCGTACTCGCCCAGATATGGCAATGAAGATAAAAGAAGAGGTACAAAAGCAGTGGGACGCCGGGTTCCTTGCTGTAACTAGCTATCCGCCGTGGGTTGCTAATATTGTACCTGTGCCTAAGAAAGACGGCAAAGTGAGAATGTGTGTTGACTACCGGGATCTGAACAGAGCCAGCCCGAAAGATGACTTCCCATTACCTCACATTGATGTATTGGTTGACAATACGGCTCAGTTCTCGGTGTTCTCCTTCATGGACGGATTTTCAGGGTACAATCAGATCAAGATGTCGCCTGAAGACATGGAGAAGACAACTTTCATCACACCCTGGGGCACTTTCTGTTATAAGGTGATGCCATTCGGACTGAAGAATGCTGGCGTGACATATCAACGGGCTATGGTAACATTATTCCACGACATGATTCATAAAGAAATTGAATGCTATGTGGATGACATGATTGCCAAGTCCCTCACAGAAGAGGACCACTTGGTAAATCTGCTGAAACTATTCAAGCGTCTGAGGAAGTACCAACTGAAGTTGAACCCCAACAAATGCACATTCGGGGTACGATCTAGTAAGCTGCTAGGCTTTATTGTAAGCGAGAAGGGGATTGAAGTTGACCCTGATAAAGTCAAAGCCATTCAAGAAATGCCTGCACCGAAGACAGAAAAAGAAGTTCGAGGGTTTCTAGGTAGATTGAACTACATTTCGAGGTTCATATCTCACCTTACAGCAACTTGTGAACATTTGTTCAAGCTGTTAAGAAAGGAACAAACGGTCAGGTGGAACGAAGACTGCCAAAGGGCTTTTGACAAAATCAAAGAATACTTGCAAGAGCCTCCAATCCTTATGCCTCCAGTTGAAGGAAGACCTCTGATAATGTACTTGACAGTATTAGAAGAGTCAATGGGGTGTGTGCTGGGCCAGCATGACGAGTCTGGTCGAAAAGAGTACGCAATATACTACCTGAGCAAAAAGTTTACCGACTGTGAACAACGTTATTCACTGCTCGAGAAAACTTGTTGTGCTTTAGCGTGGGCTGCTCGCCGACTGAGACAGTATATGTTGACCCACACCACTTTGTTGATATCAAAAATGGACCCAGTTAAGTACATTTTTGAGAAGCCAACACTTACCGGACGGGTTGCAAGATGGCAAATGATCCTCACAGAATATGATATCCAGTACACATCTCAGAAAGCCATCAAGGGCAGTGTATTGTCAGATTATCTTGCTGAGCAACCTATTGATGATTACCAGCCTATGAGATTTGACTTCCCTGATGAAGACATCATGTTCATAAAAGCAAAAGATCATGAAGAGCCTATTCACACTGAAGGGCCTGACCCGGAAGAATAATGGACTATGATGTTTGATGGGGCTGTTAACATGAATGGTCGTGGTGTTGGTGCAGTGCTCATTACACCTAAGGGAGTTCACATGCCTTTCTCGGCAAAACTCACTTTCAACTGCACTAACAACGAAGCTGAATACGAAGCTTGCATTATGGGTCTTGAGGAAGCCATAGACCTCAGGATCAAAACATTGACTGTATTCGGAGATTCAGCTCTGGTAGTTAATCAAACCAACGGCAAATGGTACACACACCAGGATCATCTGATACCTTACAGGGATTATACAAGGAGGTTATTGACTTTCTTTACAACGGTCAAGCTTGAGTATATCCCTCGAGATGAAAATCAGTTTGCAGATGCTCTGGCTACTATCTCATCCATAATCAAAGTTCAAGCTGCCAACTTTGTGCCTCGGATTTCAGTGTCCAGACTTGACAGACCAGCCTATGTATTTGAAGCAGACGTTGTCAAAGATGATAAGCCTTGGTTCCATGACATTAAATGCTTCTTGGAGGATCAAATATACCCACCTGGGGCATCGTCCAATGACAAGAAGACATTAAGAAGGCTTGCTGGTAGTTTCTTCCTGAACACCGATGGTTCCCTGTACAAGAGAAACTTTGATATGGTACTCCTCAGATGCGTCGATAGAACAGAAACAGACTTGTTGACGCACGAGGTGCACGAAGGATCCTTTGGTACCCATGCCGGAGGACATGCAATGGCTAAAAAGTTGCTAAGATCAGGATATTACTGGATCACAATGGATGCCGACTGTTGTGCTTATGCTAGGAAGTGCCATAAATGCCAGATTTATGCGGATAAGGTGCATGTGCCTCCCAACCCTCTGAATGTGATGTCTTCACCCTGGCCCTTTGCCATGTGGGGCATTGACATGATCGGCAAGATTGAACCGACTGCTTCAAATGGCCACAGATTCATCCTGGTTGCCATTGACTATTTCACCAAGTGGGTCGAAGCAGCTTCCTATGCGAATGTTACAAGGCAAGTGGTAGCCCAATTTCTGAAGAGAGACATCATATGTCGGTATGGAGTGCCCGAGCGAATCATTAATGATAATGGTTCCAACTTAAACAACAAAATGATGGCAGAGTTATGCCGGGACTTCAAGATCCAACACCACAATTCTTCTCCTTACAGGCCAAAGATGAATGGCGCTGTTGAGGCAGCTAATAAGAATATCAAGAAGATTGTGCAGAAGATGGTAGTCACCTACAAAGACTGGCCCGAAATGCTACCATTTTCCTTGTATGGGTACCGTACGTCAATCAGAACATCTACTGGGGCAACACCGTATCAGCTTGTGTATGGTATGGAGGCAGTCCTACCTGTTGAAGTTGAATTACCCTCCCTACGGGTATTGATGGATGTTAAGCTGAACGAAGCAGAATGGGTCTGATCCCGATACGAACAACTGAGTCTGATTGAAGAGAAAAGATTGACTGCAATTTGTCATGGGCAGTTGTATCTGAAAAGAATGAAGAAAGCCTTCGATTAGAAAGTTAGGCTCCGAGAGTACCAAGTAGGAGATCTTGTGCTGAAAAGAATCCTCCCTCCTTATACAGACCACAGGGGCAAGTGGACTCCAAACTATGAAGGGCCATTCGTGGTAAAGAAAGTTTTCTCTGGTGGAGCACTGATGCTCAGCACCATGGATGGTGAAGACTTCCCGTCCCCTGTGAATTCAGATGCAGTTAAAAAATACTTCGCATAAAATGACCCGCTGGACGTAAAAACAGAATGTGAGTCCAGGCAAAAATAGGGCATCCCGGCGAGTCAAAAACAGAATAAAAGACTCGGGCAAAAGTAAGGGAAAATAAACAAAAGATGTACACCCGCTGAGTTGAAAAGCCGCATTGGACAACTCAGACAAAAATGGGTATCCCGATGGATTGAAAACCCGAAAGGGCGATCCATGCAAAATAAGGGAATAAGCGGACAACTGCATTCTGAATTCGTCTGTATCACTTACAACTTGGTAAGCTTTGAAAGGATCAAGCCTCTTTCAGAATCAGCCTTCTTTAGAAAGCAAGACGAGAAGAGTGTCAAATGTCATACGAGTCATAGCAAAAGGGAAGCTCCTTGAAGCGTCGTCAACATTGCCAACATTTTTGTTTCTCAATTTTTAACAATCTCCTCATTTTAGGGGATATGTTTCCTTGACTGTATCTTGCCAATTCAGGGCATGTGAATTAATAAAAGCAGATTTTCAGTCACGTCTTGTCTCGTACATTTTATTTTCATTTGCAAAATGTCCGATGTCTATAAGATACTGTTTGCATAAATACAGATGCTTCTCTTAAAACACGTTGCTTGCAGGAAATATACTTACTCCCGGGGGTGTCTGAACTCCTATGATGGAATCCGGTAAGGGGTACCTCGGGATTACTTGTGCGTTCCTCTATCTTTTCAGGATTGCAGGCATTCAAAGCACGACATGGGGCATGTAAACTCCATCCCAGCAGGCTGGAAAATCAACACTCACTCAGTCTTAGCACCCAAAGTGCTCTCTCCCCTGCTGAGTTACCACTTGTCATTTCTCCCCAGCCGAGGTGCCAATCATTTTTCCTCCTCAGCTAAGTACAAAAGCCCGGGAACCATCTCCCCACAAAGACTCAGCCTCTATCAGGGCAGCACACGAAAGAATCACAACAGAGTGACGAAGGCTTCTACAAACCCCAGCTGGGTCCCTCCTTACCAAGAATGGGTCTATCAATGACCTATTCCTCCAAGAAGATACATCTCAATGATCTCATCCCCAGCTGGGATGTCCACTTCAAACAGATCGACCAAAGATCTCCACGACATCGGGATCCGAATCCCGGATCGGTATCTTTTGCATAAACATAGCATTCGCATCATATTCACCCCATAAAGCGTAGCATTCCGTCTAAAACGGAGCATTACGGCAAAAATTAAACATATTGCACAATCATAGGTCATGGTCTGAATCAAACACTTGTGAATAATGACAATCCATCAACAACCTACAGAATACTCCCCAGATTCCCCAGCAAAGAGCTAAAGCAGTTGCCTTACACCCACAAACATCAGTACATACTCTTTGTGGCACCTGTCCGTGTCACATCCCCAACAGAAAGCCAAAGCATCCCCTTTGCACTCACAGATACTTGCATATATAACTTTCTTGACACTCGTCCGTGTCACCTTCCCCAGTATATTTACTCAAACACTTTGTAAAACATATACTTGTATATAACCCTCTTGACACTCGTCCGTGTCACTCTCCCCAGCAGTTTAAACACTCAACCATACACCACTCATACCCATTACTCCTGTTTTCACTCATATACAGATACTCGTTTGTACCTTGTACATATCACCCAAATCCCCGCAGATTCGACACTCGTCCGTGTTCTTTGTTAACCAGTTGGTACTCGACCGTACCATCATCTCAGAACATGCGTCAAGCGTTTGTTTCTACCTGATACTCGTCCGTATCATAGTCTTAAGGATGCTCGTCCGCATCTTTAATCCATACACTGTGTCAAACACTCTTGTCTTCTTGAATTTAGACACTCGTCTGTGTCCACTTTCCCCCCAGAAGAGTCCCCTCAGAATCAACACTCGTCTGTGTTCCTTGTTAACCAGTTGATACTCGTCTGTATCATCATCTCTAAACACATGTCAAGTATTTGTTTCTACCCGATACTCGTCCGTATCATAGTCCTAGGGATGCTCGTCCGCATCTTTAATCTATATACAACATCAAAACACTTATACCTTTTATTTCTTGGATATAAACACTCGTCCGTGTTTACTATTCCCCAGTAAGTCGCCAGCAAAGCAAATTCCTTTTCTATCTGACATTCGTCCTATGTCATGATAAACCCTGAGAGCAGCCGTACCCTGCTAGGTGATCGTCCTTCACCTCTTGATGATCGTCCTTCATCATGCTCATCCGATGGCCATCCCCATCGTCGACCTTTTTTATCCGGCATTCGTCCTATGTCGTGATATTTAGCAGCCGTCCCCTGCTAGGTGATCGTCCTTCACCTCTTGATGATCATCCTTCATCATGCTCGTCCAATGGCCGTCCCCATCGTTGACCTTTTATCCGGCATTCGTCCTATGTCGCGATACTTTCGGCAGCCGTACCCTGCCAGGTGATCGTCCTTCACCTTAGATGACCGTCCCTCATCTTATCTCCAACAGAGCAGCCGTCCCCTGCTAGGTGATCGTCCTTCACCTTTGATGACCGTCCCTCATCATTATTTCATTTATTCTTTAACCCGATGGTCGTCCCCGTCGTGGTCCCTTTTCCTTTTCCTGATGATCGTCCTTCATCAGTTTAGCCCGATGGCCGTCCCCATCGTTGTTTGCATTACTTTATGAACCTGATGACCGTACCTCATCATTTACTTTTTTCATATTCCCCAGAGAATCTTACAGCTTTATTTGATGGCCGTCCCCATCATAATCTCTTATATCCCCAGCATGTCGGCCGTCCCCGTCATTGCTTTACTTCCCGCATTTTTCCAGCATGTCGTCCGTCCCCGTCATTGCTCTTTCCCCAGCAGTCGTCCTCTGCTCGACGGTCGTCCTCCGTCACTCACACTGTATATTATACTTTATTTTGTGAGTGCAAATCTTGGGCTGTCTTTGGTATTCAACCACAAGTTATCTTGTTTGCCTGATAAGCCATCGCTTACATCCTGCACAGCCAACTCATGTTTGAATAGGGGCAGCTGTAAACACCCCAAATTTTCCCTCACCCATTCACACCATGGCTTGTTATTTTCTCATATGCATAAACACAATCATAGCATCTCATATCACATTTTGATTCACTGCATAGATTCAAAGTCATCTGCATCTAGGGTTTGTGATTTGAGCAATCCAAGGGCTTCTTGGGCCACTCCAAAGGTCATCAATCACTTCAAAGGGGTCCATGTATGTTCAAGCATCATTTTATATCTCCTCAAAGTCAAGAATGTCCAAAAATCACAAGAACTGAGAATGGCATGGAAGCAGAGCCAGGTTTAACTACACAGATGACCTAGAATTAGGGTTTTGGTTTCAGAGGCCATAACTCCAAAATTTTTGGTCATTCTTGTTTCCATTGGTTTCTATATGGTATAGGGAGCATGCATATCAATTTTCATGAAGAAATTCCATGGGGAAGTCATCTGATCAAGAGTTGACTTTCTGGGCAAGTCAGTGTAAAATCAGGGCATCTGAGGCCCCCAATGACCCAACCAAAGGGTGTTATTCATCATTTTGATTGTGTATGATCTTTATTTGATCATAGAAGATGTTGGAAGTTCACAAAATTGAAGAAATTCAAGTCATTTGCAAAGTTGACTTTTTGGGAAAGTTTGACTTTTAATGAAATTGCCATTTTGGGAAACTTTTTCAACCCTTGCTTTTTGATTAAAAAATGCTTCAAATGAAAAAACTTTGGTCATGAAAGTTGTAGAATGGGTCATTCCCTTTTCAAAAAGTACAAGAACATGACCTAATTCATTTTGGATCAAAAGTTATGGCTTGTCAAAGTTGGCTAAAATCACAAAATTTGAAGTTTTCTACCAAAGAGGCATTTTGCAAAATGACTTGATCAAGTATTCTAAAGACTTCAAATGTGCACAAATTCATTACAACATGATCATGTGACTTCTAAAAATCAGAATTGGCCCAAGAATTATGCATTTTGATGCTTTGAACTTCATGAATTTCCAAAGGGGCCAAACTTTGTGAAATTTGCAAAACATCTTATAAACTTCATTCAACTTGCTGCATTGCCTCTAAACCTCTTCCATGGTTCTCCTTGTTTCAAGCTGCAGCCAAGCCATGATTTGTACCTTGACAGAAATGGCCCATACCTCTCTTACACAAAAAGTTGACTTTGTGCATTTTGCTCCATACCAATCACACTGCTCCACAACAACTCTCTGACCTATCAAGGATTGAAATGTGTACCAAAAGCAACCCAACACATAACACAACTCAGCCTAAAACTCTCTCTAGGCCAGCATTCTCATTTTTCACCTCTTATGCAAAACCTTTCGAAACTGATTCCACAAGCTGCAAACACACAAACAAACTTCACCATTGATCTCCACATGCTTCACTGATCACAAACCACCCATCACCTTGCCCTAAAAAGCCCTGAATCAAAAACACGATTTCAACACACCCTTGACCTGAGCTTCTGCCAACTTTCTCTAGAGGCCATATAAACTCCAACTAAGTGTCAAAAGCTTCTAAGGAGGATCATTGGGACTTGTTTGAGACAAAGAAACAGCCAGAAAGCTCCTGAATCGAAAGCTCAATCTCAGGTAGCATGATGAACAAATTTTCCAGAACTTTAATTTCTTGTTAGAATATTGTTCTGTATGTTGCCCTGATCATGGGGATCTATTTATTTTTGAAAATGAGCCAGAAACAAGCATGTTATGATGTTTTGAAAGTTTGACCTGAAAACTTCTTTGATTCGATTCGTGTTTGTGTTGGAAGTTAAGCATGATTTTGTGCTTGATTCGTGTTTGGGGTGGGTAGAGGATGAATTCTGGAGAGTTAGAGCTTTTGAAATGGCCTGGAGAGTGAGATTGAGTTTTTGGTTGGCCGGAGAAGATGACCGGAACACTGTTCCGGTCATCTGAAAGTCATTAGGGCTTCTGATTAGGGTTTAATCATAATTAAGAGATTTTGAATGCTGGCCGTCCAAACGCGCGCGTAGTCAATTCCCGCCCCTGCCAGTTTGAACCTCAGCCCTTGGATTCACATACTTTCTCATTTTCAGTTTAAAATTCATTTTTATTTCATTTAATTTCATTTGTTTTCTACATTTAATTAAAAATAGTAAAAATCATTGAAAAATTTTGAAAATTTTTATCAAACCTTTTATCAATTTTCAGAAACCAAAAACATTTTTATTTTTATTTTTTGCATTAAAAAATATTTTTAAATCATTTAAAAGTTTATTTTTAATTAATTAATGAGAATTAATTAATTAAAAATACTTTTAGGTATTTAAAAATCACCAAAAAATTCATGAAACCTTTAAAATCATTTAGAAACATTGTCCAACCCTCAAACCAAATTTCTTTTTTGATCTTGATATCTTTTGACAATTTCTCATGGAATTAATTTCATTTCAAAGCATTATTTTGATCCAATGTTCAAAAATTCATTTCTGCCTAGTCTTTGAGAGTTGGACTTTGATTCTTTTTGCATTGCATCTTGCATATCATGTAGTTTATAGGATTAAATTGGCATGATTTGATCTTATATTTGCAATTTGTTTGACATTTTTTCTTGACAAAGTACCTTAAAACCCTAGCAATCTTGAGAAATTCATAACCCTAGTTAGGTTAAGAGTTAGGACCCCTCCTTTGGGCAGTGATTTTGTATAGGTTTAGGGTTCCTTTGATTGCATTTTCAATTTTTTTATCATGATGTTTGCTTCTGGTTTTGATTTTTGTTTTGTGCATTGATCATAAACCCTAATTTGGGCTTTCATTTGCATCCATCTTCCATTTGCTTGCATACCATGACTTGCCATGATATTTTGTGCACCCATTTGAGTCATAATACATCTTAGGACATGTTAGAATCATGTTTGATCATTGCATCTTTCATTTTCCATGTTGTATGTCATTTGCATTTCATAACTTTTCATGTATGTTCATGGTTCTAAGTATGCTTCTCTTGCATCCATGTGTTTGTATGACCATTCCCATGCCTTGTTTCATGTTTGCATCATCTCATAGCATCATTAACATCATGTGCATGCTTCTGGTTTTGATTTACATCATCCCATTTCATCTCATTTGGCATTGCATTGCATTCCTTTCACTAACTTTTCAGGTGGTAAGTAACTTTGAGAAGTGAATTTGCCTTCACTTCTCACAATCTTTTCATCTCTCTTATGCATCATTGCTGCATTTTTGTATGTGTTTGGATTGAGCTTGCTCATTCTTGTTCATCTTACTTTCTTTCTTCAAGTGACTTGTCTTCTTAAATGAAGCAAGTTACTTTGCTTCTCTTGGGCTCCTTTCATCTGCTTCCTGGTGGTTTCTCTGAAGGTCTTTCTTGTAAACCTCACAAACCTTAGGAACAACCAAGCATGACAATGATTAGGTTTTTTTGATTAGTCTCCCACTTAGTTTTCACCTTTGTGTCTCATTGAGTCTTCTCTTCTCACCTCACAATCAGGGACTAAACCCTAAAGGCTTTAAGACTTTGTGATTAAGCTTATGCCTGCATCCTTCTATTAGGATGGAGTGTATAAATTTAATCCTAAGTGTTAAACCCTTAATGTGTTTAACTCCTTAATCAATTCACTTAATAATCATCAAGACATCACACTTGTAACTTGGGCCTTGCATTAGGGTTCTAATTCTTCCTTAATTGGTTAAGAAGGACTAACCCTAGTGTCAATGGACAAGTCCTCCTCAAGTTGTCTTACAAATCATAAAACTCACTTCTTCATCATATCATTAACATAAAATCCACTTAACAAAGGCTTTGTTTTGTCATGAGTCTAATCCCTAATCATGGATTAAGTTGAGGAGCTTTCCTCAGCTTAAACATTCTCATCTATTATCCTTCTATTAGGATGGTGTAATGAGTCTATTTAATCTTTGATTATGGCTTAGTCTCATTACTTAACACTAAACAAAAACTCCAAAAACATCTAAATAATCACAAGTAGGTTAATGATCTTAATCCCACACCATGGTGATTAAGTGTGAGATGCTGACTTCACACTTAAGGTACTCTCATTGCCCCTAATCAGAGGGAAGATGTGATGAGTTTACTAATCTATTGGTTTAGGCTTAAGCTCATTAACTTATGACAAACTTTCAAAAGAAATAAAAGACTGAAAACTCAAAAACAAACAATAATCGTCTCTTCCGGGATTCTTTTCTCATCATCTTCACTCACAAACGAGAACTAGCTTCTTCCGTCTAATGCAAGACAGTTTGCACCTGAGCCAGACAGGTCATACACTTGAGCATAGACAAGTAAGCAGTTCACAAGTCAATTCACCTTTCAGTCTCTTTGGGTCGAACTACGGTGTTCTGACTTCCTCATTGCACGAGAGGATACGTAGGCATAACTTAACAGTTATCGAACAAAAGTCTCTGTCTATCCCCCCTCTTTCCAGCTTCATTCTTTTCGCCTCATGATCTTGAGCATTTCATTCCTGTTATCACACTGACACTTCACTTATACACTTCACATTTCTCTTACACTGACACCTGTACATCCTTTTCCAGTTCTTTATACACAAATTGCACTGACACTACCCCTTTAAAACACAAATCTTTTAAGCATGGATCTCGTCGAGTACGACGGACAATCTGGGTGCTAATACCTTCCCAGGTTGTAACCAACCCCCTTTCTCAGTCTCTCTGGTTCGCAACCGTCTTATCCATATCTTTCTAGGTTTATGCAGCATTACCTTTCCTTCGGGATAAAAATGCCTAGCTGGCGACTCTTACATTTCTTTTGAGTTCACTCCTGTGTGTTCTCATTTCTCTTTTCGCCGACCGTTCGCGTCTGTACCCCTTCTGACCAGGTGTCATTTGGTGGGAGCAACAATGTTATGGACATACAACCTTCCTACAATTGTATTCTCGGTAGGCCCTGGATTCACACTGATGGCGCTATGACATCCACGCTTCACCAGAAGTTGAAGTACGTGGTGGATGGATAGGTTGTCACTGTTTGCGGGGAGGAGGACATTTTCGTGAGCCACGTGTCGAAATTTAAGTATGTGGATATGGACAGAGAAATCCATTAGACGCTTTGTCAGGCATTTAAGACAGTGAATATTCATGAAGCTTCTCCCAGTCCAAGGGGCAAGAGTATTGAACAAGTGGGAACCTCCATAGCTTCGTACATGAAAGCTTTAGAGGTGGTATAAGCAGGTAATGCCCAAGGCTGGGGAAAAGTTGTGGAAGTTGACAAAAAAGAGGACAAATTTGGGATCGGGAATCAGCCAGGTCAATCAGAGATGACAAAAAGAAAAAGATTGATAAGCTTCTCGAGCAAGGGCATTATTAATCCAAATTAAGTTTGGGTTGTTGTCGGAGAAGACGCTGACAGTGATTGCGACCTGGATAACTGCGTGCGGCCGTGTGTTCCCGGAGAATAACTGAAGAACTGGTTTACGGAAGATATTGTTCAAGTTACTTTCCAGCCAGAGTAATTTTCTTTGTTTTGTTCATTACATTTGCATGTTAAATCCTGCACTCTTCCCAAGGTGCATGGATCCCTTTGTAGGACCACCTTGCATTATTTGCAATTTTAATTTACCATGAATAAAGGACATTTTTCACTCAAAACTGTGTTCACTCTCTTTCAGTTTTAAACTTTTTCATAAAAACACAATAAAATGGCAATGTTTTATTTTGTTTTTCCTTTTCATAAAACTGAACTCGAAAATAAGCATATCACTTGTGCATAATTAATCACTCGGATTCCATTGATAACGATTCTTCTATGACTGATTATGATTTCGATAATCCCATCTACCAAACTGATGAAGGCATTGAGGAAGATTTTGAACTCCCCAAAGAATTAGCCAGGTTGTTGAGACATGAGGACAGGGTTATTTAACCTCATCAGGAGGAGATTGAAGTTATCAACCTTGGGTCCATGGACGTGAAAAAGTGTCGCTCTCGAAGATTTGCATCCCGGTACAAGCGCGAACGGTCGGCGAAAGGAGAAGATGAAATGAACTTAATAGAGTTGCCAGCTAGGCATTTTTATCCCGAAGGAAAGGTAATGCTGTATAAACCTAGAAAGAGATGGATAAGACGGTTGCGAACCAGAAAAACTGAGAAAGGGGGTTGGTTACAACCTAGGAAGGTATTAGCACCCAGATTGTCCGTCGACGGGATCCACGCTTAAAAGTTTGTGTTTAAAGGGGTAGGTGTATGTGCTATCTGTGTGCAAAAGCTGGAAAAGGATACAAGTGTCAGTGTAAAAGGGTGAATGCTCAGGAACTGAGGCTTAAAAAGGAAAGCTGAAAGAGGGGGGAAAGACACAGAGACTTTTGTTCGATAACTGTTAGGTTATGCCTACGTATCCTCTCGTGCAATGAGGAAGTCATAACACCGTAGTTCGACTCAAAGAGACTGAAAGATAAATTGACTGTGAACTGCTTACTTGCCTATGCTCAAGTGTATGACTCGTCTGGCTCGAGCGCTAACTGTCTTGCATTAGACGGAAGAAGCAAGTTCTCGTTTATGAATGAAGGTGATGAGAAAAGAACCTCGAAGGAGACGATCATTGTTTGTTTTTGTGTTTTCAGTTTTGTTATTGTTTTTGGTGTTTTGCATAAGTTGATGAGCTTAAGCCTAAATCAAAGGCTTGTAAACTCATTATATCCTCCCTGTGATTAGGGATAATGAGAATACTTAAGTATGAGATAAGCATCTCAACTTAATTGCCATGATGATTTAGGATTAAGATTATTAATCTACTTGTGATTATTTAGATTTTTTTGGGTTTTTGTTTAGTGTTAAGTAATGAGTTTAATTTCTAATCACAGATTAGTGGGCTCATTACACCATCCTAATAGAAGGATAATAGATGAGAACACTTAAGCTAAGGAAGATACCTCAACTTAATCCATGGTTAGGAATTAAATTCATTATATAACAAAGCCTTTATTAAGTGGATTTTAATTAAGGGATGAGATTAAGAAATGAGTTTTATGGTTTGTAAGACAACTTGAGGGGGACTTGTCCATTAAACACTAGGGTTAGTCCTTCTTAACCATAAAGGAAGAATTAGAACCCTAATGTAAGGCCCAAGTTACAAGATGAAGTCTTAGGGATTATTAAGATGATTTGATTAAGAGGTTAAAACAAATTAAAGGTTTAACACTTAGGATTAAAGTTATACACTTCATCTTAATAGAAGGATACATGCATAACCCTAATTCCAAAGTCCTAAAACTTTAAGAGTTTAGTCTCTGATTATGAAGATGAGAAGAGAGACTCAAGGAGACTCAAAGGTAAAAAATAAGGGGGACTAATCACAACCCTAATTATTATCATGCTTGGATATCCTATGGTTTGTAAGGCTTGAGAAATATCTTCAAGGAAGCCACCAAGGAAGAAGCAGATGAAAAGAGAAGAAAGGAGGATTAGGTTACTTACTTCACTTAAGAAGATAAGTAAACCTAAGAGAAAGAAAAGAAAGAAAGAGGCACAAGTGAATGAAATTCACTTCAAACACAAGTATAATGCACAAAAATAAAAGAGAAAGAGAAGTTAGATGTGGATGCATATCCACACCTTAAACAACTTACCATAAGCCCCTGAAATGTTAGTTGAACACTTAAAGGAAGAAAAGAAATGCAAATGCAACAAAAAAAGGTGCTATGATCAAAGTCAGAAGTGCATATGCAATGCAAATGAGTTATGAGATGATGCAAAGTCACACATGATGCATATGTATGATCATACAAGAGATGGATGCAAATGAAGGCAAGTTAGAACCTTGAAAACACATGTATGTTCATGAAATGTTATGAATGCAAAGCATACCAAATGGATGAAGAAATGATCAAGCATGATTTGGTCATGTCCTAAGATGTCTAAGATGACATATGAATGCAAGAAATGTCATGGCAAGTTCATGTATGGATGCATATGCAAGATGAATGCAAATGAACATGTATAATTAGGGTTTTATGGAAGTATGAGATGCACATGACCAAAACAGAAGCAACGCACAAGATAAAAAATTAAAAATACACTCAAAGGAACCCTAAACCTATACTAGGTTACCATCCAAAGGGGGAGGTCAGAAACTAAACCTAGAAGAAGTTATGGATTTTCTAAGTTTGTTAGGGTTTTTGGGTGATCCTCAATGTAAAATGCCAAATAATTTGAAAATACAAGATAAAAATGAAACAAAAATGTTTTTGGATGCTAAAACGAATGTACAAAGCAAGGCAAAAAGAATCATTCACAAACTCAACTTGGTTATAGGGTTATGAATTTTTGAAGCTAGGGTTAGAAAATGGACATTTTTAAGAACCCTAATTCATTGAAAAATCTAAAAGTAAGATCAAAACCAAAAAGAAATTTGTAAGATGAGTTTGTAAATGTTTCTAAAAGTCTAAGAATGCCCTCTGATTTTTTTGGTGATTTTTAAATACTTAAATGTATTTTTTAATTAATTAAAATGAATTAATTAATTAAATAAAACATTTAAATGATTTAAAAATACTTTTTTAATGCAAAAAATAAAAATAAAAATATTTTTGGTTTCTGAAAATTAATTAAAGGTTTGATACAAATATTCAGAATTTTTTGATGATTTTCACTATTTTAAATAAATATGAGAAATAAAATACAAAAGAAATAAAATAAAAATGAAAAGTATGCTGAAACAAGGGCCCAGATTGATAGTCAATGAAACCAGTGGTCAAGATGCAAAGCTACGCCGACTTGTGGTATGCACATCTAAAGGCTGGTGTTTAAACTTAAGGTTGGCGCATGATCTAAGGGCCAGGATTGCCTCTGACTAATTAAACTAAATTAAATTAATTAATTAGAGATTAGGGTTTAAGTGAGGGATCTGGACCATTCATGCGCGCGCGGGAAGCCGGATCTAAGGGCTCAGATTCAAACTCAGCCTAAACACGTCGTTAACCCTAAACACTCTCAGATGACCGGAACAGTGTTCCGGTCATCTTCTCCGACGAACCAAAACCTCAACTCTCTCCCTAGGTCTCTAAAACTCAATCTCTCTGCCCAGAATCAAACCCCAGACATCATACAACAAGAATCATCAACCAAAACACATTTATTTCACGTATTAAAGCTGAATCGAAGCAAATCAGTTTTAGGTCAAAAACTTTCAGAGAACGCATACTTGCTTAATACTCAATCATTTTGCAAAATAAACACATCAGGATCATCAACACATCATAAGGATTCATTTGAGAACTTAAAAATGCATTTCTGGAAAAAATGTTCTTGAGGTTACCTGAGTTGAAGCTTTTCAGTTAGCTACTTTCTGACCTCTACTTTAGTGCAAAACAACTCCCTTGAGTCCCTTGATGCTATTGGGAAGCTTAGAACAAGTTTGTATGGACTATTTTGAAGGTTTCAGTTCAGAGCATGTCAAAATCGTGTTTTTGTTAGAGGGTGTTTCAGGCCAATGTGAGGGGTGGGAAATGATCCTGGGGTTATGTGGAGATGATTGGTGAAAGAATTTCTTAAATTTGTTGGCTTAGTTGGGAGATTCAAAGAGATGAAGTTTTGAGGGGATTTAGTGTAATCTGAGCTATAGAGAGTTTCAGGCTTGTGTGTTATGTGAAATGTGTTCCATAATGTTAGTATAAGCAAGTGTGATTGGTCAGAGGAGTTGGTGTGGCATAGTGTGATTGGCATGGGGTGATTTGCAAAAAAGTCAAGAATGGTGCAGTCCTAAGTTTTTGGGGTGTTTGGCCTCAACATGGATCAAGGAAGGCCATAGGATTGAAATTGATGAGCTGGAACACTTGCAGCTAGGCTTTCTATGTGTTTTGCAAATTTTCCCTCTTTGGTGTTTCTTGTGATTCAAGGCATGAAATGATCCAATTCTTGGGCCAATTTTGATGCTTTGAAGTTGTTTGATCATTTTATGAAGTGTTTGTACATATTTGAAGTCATTTGAGGCCTTGGCAAGTGGTTTTGCAAAAATCCCTCTTTGGTGCATTCTTGAAAATTATAGGATTTTTGCCAACTTTGAAGGATCATAACTTGAGTTCTATAATGAATTAGGAGTTCTTGTACTTTTTGAAAATGGGAAGATCCATCCTACAACTTTCATGACCAAGAATTTTTCATTTGAAGCATTTTTGATCAAGAAAGAGGAGGTTGAAAAACTTTCCCAAAATGGAAAGTTTCCATTACAAGTCATTTCCATTTTTGGCAAGTTTGTAAATAGCTCAAAATTCTTCAATATTGTGAACTTACAACCACTTATAAGATCAAATAAAGATCATATAACTTCAATTTGATGAAAATACCCCTTTGGTTCCATTGTTGGGGGCCTCAGATGCCCTGATTTTGACTTAACTTGCTCAAGAAGTTATCCAGTGAACAAATGACTTCCACAATGAATTTCTTCATAAAACTTGGTACACATGATCCTTATGACATATTAAGAACATTAGAAACAAGAATGGCCCAAAAATTTGGAGTTAAGTCCTCTGAAACCAAAACCCTAGTTTTGGTCATCTGTGTAGTGAAAACCCTAGCTCTGCTTCCATGCTTTGCCAGTTCTTGTGATCTCTTGACTTATATGAACTTTGAGGGACATAATATGATGATAGAACACACATGGACCCTCTTGGAACACTTTTAGGCCTTTGGGGTGGCTCAGATATAATCTTGGATTGCTCAGATCACAAACCCTAGATGCAGATGAACTTGAACTATGCAGATGAAACAAATATGCAATATGATGTGGTATGCTTATGCTAATGCAAACATGAAAGATCACAAGCCATGGTGTGAGAAAAAGTGAGGGAAAATTTGGGGTGTTTACAGCTGCCCCTTGTAAACACCCCAAATTTGCCCTCACCCATTCACACCATGGCTTGTGACTTTTTTCATTTGCATAAGTTCAATCATAGCATCTCATATTGAATTTTTGCTTCACTGCATTGTTTCTAAGTCATCTGCATCTAGGGTTTGTGACCTGAGCAATCCATGAGCCATCTGAGCCACTCCAAAGGTCTTCAATCACTTCAAAGGGGTCCATGTATGTTCAAGCATCATATTATATCCTCACAAGGTCAAGGAAGTCAAAGAATCACAAGAACTGAGAAAGGCAGGGAAGCAGAGCCAAGCTTAACTGCACAGATGACCTAAAATTAGGGTTTTGGTTTCAAAGGCCATAACTCCAAATTTTTTGGTCATTCTTGTTTCTAATGGTCTCTATATGTTATAAGGATCATGCATACCAATTTTCATGAAGAAATTCAATGGGGAAGGCATCTGATCACAAGATGACTTCTTGAGCAAGTCAGTGCAAAATCAGGGCATCTGAGGCCCCCAATGACCCAACCAAAGGGCATTCTCCATCATTTTGAATGTATATGATCTTTATTTGATCTTAGAAGATGTTAGAAGTTTACAAAGTTGAAGAATTTCAAGCCATTTGCAAAGTTGCCTTTTTGGGAAAGTGACTTATAATGCAAACTTGCCATTTTGGGAAAGTTTTTCAACCTCCTCTTTTTGATTCAAAAATTCTTCAAATGTATAAACTTTGGTCATGAAAGTTGTAGATTGGATCATTCCCTTTTCAAAAAGTACAAGAACTCATTCTGATTCATTTTGGATCAAAAGTTATGGCCTTGCAAAGTTGGGAAAAATCATGAAATTTTCACTTTTGCACAAAGAGGGAAACTTGCAAATTCACATGCTAAGGCCAATTGTGACTTCAAATCAACTTCTAAGCATTACACAAATATAATTCATGACCTAAAATTCAGAATGCACCAAAGAATTGCTCATTTTCATGCCTTGATCATTAAGAAATCACAAAGAGGCCAAAGTTGTACCAATTTGCAAAAGCTCATGTAACCATGCCTCTACTTGTTACAGCTCATCAAATCTAATCCATAAGCCTTCCTTGATCTTTACTGCACACAGCCATGCCCAAATCCAAGCCTGCCACATGCCCATACCTCAAGTACAAGTCATGTTGACATTTTGGCAACTTGCCCATACCAATCACCATAGGCCATCACCCACTCTCTGACCTATCACACTTCTTTATGTGGGTCAAAACAAAGCAAAAGCACCACACAACACAGCCTGAAACTCCAAGAACACAACACACTCAAAAATCCCCAAATTTGCAAAAGCTTTCGAATCTCTTGATTCAGCCATCAAACCTTCAAACTTTTTCCACCATTCAACTCCATAAACCTCACTGATCATTTCCCACCTTCCATTTTGCCCTAAAACCTTCATAATCAAAAACACGATTTCAACATTTCATGAACTGAGATTCTGCAAACTTCCTCTAGAGGCCATTTAAACTCCAGCTAAGTATCACAAACACTTGAGGGAGATCATTGGAGAAGTTTTGAAGCAAAGAAGCAGCCAAACAGTGCCACTTTCGAAAGCTTCAGTTCAGGTATCATCAAGAACAAATTTTCCAGAAGCTTGATTTTAGGTTATAAACTTGTTCCTCATGTTGGCCTGATCATGTTGATGCTTTTATTTTTGAAAATGATTGAGTTTTGAGAATGTTATGTTGTTCTGAAATTTTGCCCGTGAAATGTATTTTGATCTGATTCTCTTGATTCATGAAAAATAAATGAGTTTTGTTGTGGGGTTTAGATTCAGTGATGTCTAGGGTTTGATTCTGGAGAGTTTGATGAGGTTTGGTTGCGTATTGAGTGAGATTGGAAAAATGGATGGCCGGAGAAGATGACCGGAACACTGTTCCGGTCACCTGAAAATCATTAGGGTTCAGATTAGGTCTTAATTACGTAATTAGTGAGTTTGAATGTGAGCCGTCCATTAGCACGCGAAGTCAATTCCCTCCCCTTTTTGTTTGAATCTCAGCCACTGGATTGGATTACTTTCATTAATTCATATTTAAAATTCATTTTTATTGCATTTTCTTTCCCATTTATTTTAAAATATCAAAACACATTATAAAAATTTTATTTTTTGCATGCTGACTTAAAATATTTTTCTCATTCTGAATATAATTTTATTTTTATTTTTTGCATTAAAAATTATTTATAAAACATTTAAATGTTTATTTTTAATTAGTTAATGGAAATTAATTAATTAAAAATGCATTTAGGTATTTAAAAATCACCAAAAAATTCACATTGCATTTTAAAACATTTAGAAATATTATCAAACTCTCAAAACAAATTTCTTTTTGGTCCTTGATGTATTTTGACATTTTTCCTTGGAATAAAAGTTATTTAAAGGCAATATTTTGGTCCTAACTTGGAAAAATTCATTCTGCCTAACCATAAAGAGTTTGATGATGGTTCTTCTTGCATTGCATCCTTCATAGCATGTAGTTTCTAGGGTAAAATTGGTTGGAATTTATCTTTCATTTTCTATTTGATGAACATTTTTCCTTTTGAAGTGCCTTGAAACCCTAGCCAACTTAAGAAAATCATAACTCCCATTAGGTTAAGAGTTAGGTCCCCTCCTTTGGGCAATGAACTTGTGTAGGGTTAGGTTTCTTTTGATCCCATTTTCAAATTTTTTATCATGTCATTTGCTTCTGATTTTGAATTTTTGTGTTGCATGTTATGCATAAACCCTAATTCTTGTCTTCATTTGCATCCCTCTCTCATATGCTTGCATTCAAGAACTTGCCATGACATTTTGTGCATCAATATGACATACAAGACATCTTAGGACATATTAGAATCATGTTTGATCATTTCATCATTCATTTTCCATGTTATATGTTCATTGCATTTCATAAACATTCATGAACTTTCATGCCTCCTTTCATGCTTCATCTCCATCCTCATCCTTGTATGATCATCCACAATTCTTGTCATGTGCTTGCCTCACCTCTTAGCATCATTGAAATCATGTTTATGCTTCTGACTTTGGTTTGCATCATGGCATTTCATCTCATCTTCATTGCATTTCATTTCTTTTGCTAACTTTTCAGGTGGTAAGTTGTTTTGAGAAGTGAATTTGCCTTCACTTCTCACAATCTCTTCTCATCTCTTTTATGCATCATTGCTGCATTTTATCTTTGTATTAGAGTGAGCTTGCTCATTCATGTTCATCTCTTACTTTCTTTCTTCAAGTAACTTATCTTCTTAAGTGAAGTAAGTTAGCTTGTTTCTCTTGTTCCTTCTCCTTTCATCTTGTTCCTCCTTGGTGGCCCTTTGAAGATCTTTCTATCTTAAGCCTCACAAACCCTAGGATCTCCAAGTATGATAACAATTAGGGTTTGATTAGTCCCCCCACTAGTTTTACCTTTGTGTCATCTTTGAGTCTCTCTTCTCATCTCTTAATCAAGGACTAAACCCTAAAGGTCTTAAGGCTTTGTGATTAAGCTTATGCCTGCATCCTTCTATTAGGATGGAGTGTATAACTTTAATCCTAAGTGTTAAATCCTTAATGTGTTTAAATCCTTTAATCAATTCACCTAATAATGACTAAGACATCAAGCTTGTAACTTGGGCCTTGCATTAGGGTTCTAATTCTTCCTTAATTGGTTAAGAAGGACTAACCCTAGTGTTAATGGACAAGTCCCCCTCAAGTTGTCTTACAAACCATAAAATCCATTTCTAAATCTTGTCATTAACTAAAATTCACTTTAATAAAGGCCTTGTTTTGTCATGAGGTTAATCCCTAATCATGGATTAAGTTGAAGAGCCTTCCTCAGCTTAAATGTTCTCATCTATTATCCTTCTATTAGGATGGTGTAATGAGTCCATTAAATCCTTGATTATGGCTTAAACTCATTACTTAACACTAAACATAAACTCCAAAAACATCTAAGTAAATACAAGTAGGTTAATGATCTTAAACCTATACCATGGTGATTAAGTGTGAGGTGCTTACTTCATACTTAAGGTATTCTCATTACCCCTAATCAGAGGGAGGATGTGATGAGTTTACTAATCCTTGGTTTAGGCTTAAGCTCATTTTCTTATGACAAATATCAAAAACGCAATAAAAGACTGAAAACACAAAAACAAACAATAATCGTCTCCTCCGGGATTCTTTTCTCACCTCATTCACTCACAAACGAGAACTTGCTTCTTCCGTCTAATGCAAGACAGTTAGCACCTGAGCCAGACAGGTCATACACTTGAGCATACACAAGTAAGCAGTTCATCAGTCAATTTATCTTTCAGTCTCTTTGAGTCGAACTACGGTGTTCTGACTTCCTCATTGCACGAGAGGATACGTAGGCATAACTTAACAGTTATCAAACAAAAGTCTCTGTATATTCCCTTTCCTTCCAGCCTCATTCTTTAAGCCTCATAGTCTCGAGCATTTCATTCTTGTTCTCACACTGACACTTCTTTATTTCACTTCACATTTCTTTCACACTGACACTTGCATTCTTTACAGCTTTGATACACGAATAGCACTGACACTACCCCTTTAAACACAAATCTTTTAAGCGTGGATCCCGTCGAGTACGACGGACAATCTGGGTGCTAATACCTTCCCAGGTTGTAACCAACCCCTTTTCTCAGTCTCTCTGGTCCGCAACCGTCTTATCCATCTTTCTAGGTTTATGCAGCATTACCTTTCCTCCGGGATAAAAATGCCTAGTTGGCGACTCTTTTCTTTTCAGTTCACCCTTGTGTGTTCTTTTCCTTCGCCGACCGTTCGCGTCTGTACCCCATTTGACTTAGCCTCATTTGGCGGGAGCGATAGCTTGGCGACTCTGCTGGGGACCCTTATACTGTAACCAGGGCTTCTGGTTCTTTTTGTGGGTTCCTCCTAGCGCTTGTTTGATTTATGTTTACTGGGATGTTATGTGCTAATTGTGTTTATTTGCTTTATTAATTGCTTTATGTACAACTTTATTTATTGCTTTCTTTACAGTTTTACATATTTCATACTGTCATTATCATTGCTGGATCTGGTTTTCTGTCTTGATGGGTGGGGTTTCATTGAGAGTTTAAGGTCCTATACCTGGGACCTGAGTGACACCTAGGCTAGAGTGGTTCATGTTCTTTCCCATTCCATTTCGGTCTGGTGCGGGAATATGAAACACGGTTCAGATGTGGGTTTCATCTTGAGAACTCTGTGCTACAGATTTCCTGTAGTGCTAGGGCTATCTGGGAAGCCTGCTAAGTCTGGATGACCTTTATTATGACCTTCAGAAACTGAGGTGAATTAGAGGAGGATCTTTTATGGTTATTGTAAACACTGTACCTCTGGGTTAGAAGTGTTTACACTTCTCATAACCGATCCAAGTCTGAGGATCCTTGTTCTAGAACACTACCTGTGAGGAGGGTTGGGCTGTTTACAGGTATGCAGGTACCCTTGGCCACATCATACCTTGTTACTTGTTATGCTTAAGAATGCTTCATTTTGGACAGTTCTTGTGATTAACCCTGGACATGTGACTCTTTATTTGAGTCCCCCACCCTGGTTACTGGATTTCTGAACCTCCATCTGGACTTCTTGAACGTACATGGGCTCTATATCAAGACAGATAATCAGATCCAGCTTGATCACAAACCCTTGCATACCATTTGCATACTCATCATTTGCATCATTTAACATTTGTTTATTTGTTTTTCAGGGTATCCACATTATATCTGGCTTGGTTTTGACCCCTTCTTCTGCGTAGACCTCTGCTTCATCAGTTATCTGCTTCAGCTATCTTCATCATCACCAGCATCAGCCTATCAGTGGTTCATCTCCAGTGTTAATCTTGATCTTCATCAGCACTTATCTTCATCATCTTCAGCAGCATTCATGACCACTCCTAGGAAGAGCAACATTTCCTATCATTTCTTTGAGCCTGTGTTGATTGGCATCAGGCAGGTCCAGTCACTCATCACACCATATCACATCCCTTTGTTTAGAGAGCATTATGGAGGTATCCTGGATATGGTTATGGACCTTGACCCTTCTCAGAGGAGCATGATCCACACTTGCCTGCAGTTTTATGACCCTCCTTTGAGATGCTTCACCTTCCCAGATTTTTAGTTAGGGCCTCTGCTGGAAGAATTTTCATCATTGATTGGAGTACCTGTCAGGGATGGAATCCACTTCAACCCAGAAATGCCAGCTCCCAGCAATGGAGAAGTAGCAAAAGCACTGTACCTAGAGCCTACCTCGATTGAGCAAAGCATGACAACAAAAGCTGGAATCCCTGGTCTTCACTTGGACTTCTTGATTTCTCTGGCCATCCTGAAGGCCTCTTTAGGGGAATGGAGGGAAGTCTGTGCACTGTTAGCCCTCAGCATATATGGGGTTATACTGTTTGCAGATGAGCCAAAATTTATCAGCAAGAATGCCATCCATCTTTTCCTTCTGAGGAACCCAGTACCCACATTGCTGGGAGATTTCTATTACTCCATTCATCAGAGGAATGAGAAACAAAGGGGGAAGTTGGTGAGATGTTGTGCTCCTTTGTTTCACACCTGGCTGCTCAGACACCTACCTAAATCAAATGCCTTCTTAAATCCTCACCAACAGAAGAATTGGGCCAAGAGGTTTATTGCTTTGACTTCAGATGATATTAGATGGTGCACCCAGAGCACCAAAGGCAAGGACATTATCACCAGCTGTGGGCAATACCCAAATGTACCTCTGATAGGAGTAAAGGGTTGCATCAATTACAATCCTTTGTTATTTAAGAGACAACTGGGCTATGCTTTGGTTCACCCTCCTAGAATGCAAGATTTAGCTGAGACCCTGTATTGTGAAGTGAAACCTAATTCAACTGTTGTCAAACAAGCATCCTGGGCTTGGGACAACATCCAGACAAAAGGGATGGCTATACTTGGAAGGTGTAATAATGTTGCTTCAGCTCAGTACTATGACTGGTCCCATGCTAGAGCTCAGATCACTGGAATGCCCTTCACCTTGGAGGACATACCTGGACCATCTACAGCACAACCAGCAGCAACTGTCAGCCTGGAAGAATTTGAGAAACTGAAGGAAAGGAATGAGAATCTGTCTCAAAGCTTTGAAGAAGACCCTTTAGGAAAGGAGTGACGGTCGTCTGGACATTGAGAGATTGGAGAAGCTTAGGGTGGAGCATCTTGCCAAAATCGAGAAGACAGAGGACTACATCAGGAGAGCAAGAGCTGGGGAGCAAATATTGAAGAATGTTTGTAAAGAAGCCAAGATTCAGAAGGCTAGGAATGAGCTCTATCTGCAAGAAAGTCAGGCTAGGTGGGTCAGGATCACTGAAGCCCGTACACAAGAAGATCAGAAAACTCAAGCCAAGATTGAACAGTTAGAGGCCAATGAGAAGAAGCAGCAGGAAGCTTTGTTGGCAGCCCAGAAGGAGATTTCAGAGTTGAAGCTTAGAGCAGGATTGAAGAGATCAAAGGACCAGGACAGGCACAAGAAGCTCACCACTGCCATTGCTACCAGGAACCTCCTCATTAGGACCATTACAGAACACCCAACTGGTCCAGTGACTGAGGCACTCCTGAAGGAGGTCAAGGAGGATGAGTTTGGACTGGATATCTGATCCTTTGCTTGTTGTTTATTTCCATTTGATGTACTTTTCTTTTTGTTGTATTTTGACCCTCCAGGGGCATGTGTTGTAAAACAAAACTATGTATTGTTCATCATTTGTAATATATTAGTTTGCTTTCATTGGTTTTTTTTTCTCAAGCAACATCAAGCATCTTCCTCGAGGTCTGGAAAGGTCAAAACCAAGAGCCAAGCCGGATACCTTGGAAAACAAATAAGCATACTGCATTGCATACTAACTTTTGTTTTGTTTTATAGGTTTTGTTATTATCTTTGTTTCTAACTTTGTTGTGGTCTCAGGAAATATTGCTCGCCGCCGGGTGTTCCCTATCAACCACGCGCACCGGTACCCTACTCGCAACAACCTTCCTGGTATTCAGATGGAGCAAGTACAGCAGGACCTGACTGAGGTCAGGACTCAGATGGCTAATGAAATAGTGGAGATGAGAAACCAAATGACTCAATTCATGGCTATAATGACTGGCTTGGCCCAGAGCCAAGAAAGGTTAAGGGAATTGGTGGAAAGACAAACTCCCGAGGAACCTCATCTTGAAACTGGAGGGACTAGTAATAATGAGTGGGGTCAGCCTCATGTTAATCCACCAGTATTTGGACCTCATTTAGATCCGGAAGTCAATATCCCGAGAAATGTGCAAGGAAACACTGCTGGGGGGAGAATCTTGCAAGAAGATCCCCAGGAAGAGCAGTTTACTGTCATGGGAGCTGGAGACGAAGTCTATGATAGGAGGTTAGATGAAATTGCTGAGAAGTTGAGATCTTTGGAGTCTCAAAACTCTTTGGGTTTCGATGTAATGGATATGGGACTGGTGGACGGGGTGAGAATTCCCCACAAATTCAAACCCCCGTGTTTTGAGAAATACAATGGAACCTCTTGTCCACGAACTCACTTGCAGTCTTTTCTAGGAAGACTTAAAGCTTATACTATGGATGAGAAGCTGTGGATGTTCTACTTTGAAGACAATCTGACTAGGGCTTCAAGAGAGTGGTATTCACACTTGACCAGAGCTACTATTAGATGCTGGAAGGACTTGGCTGAAGCCTTCATCAGGCAGTATCAATACAATCTGGACATGGCTCCTAACAGGACCCTCCTGATGGGAATGTCCCAATCTTCCAGAGAAAGATTCAGGGAATATGCCCAAAGGTGGAGACAGCTTGCTGCTGCTGTCCAACCACCCATGTCGGAAAGAGAAATGGCCGACATGTTCATGAATACTTTGCAAGGAACATATATTGATAGACTGGCTGACTTTTCTTCCACCAGCTTTGCTGATGTCGTCATAGCCGGTGAAAGAATTGAAAGTCTATTAAAAATGGGCAAAATTTCTGATAGTGGTGCAAGTTCATCCAGTAATCCCAGGAAGTCTTTTGTGGGACCCCGAAGAGCCGGTGAGACCAATTCCATCCATACAAGCAGAGGCAGACCTTAGTATGTTCATAGATCAGTAGCAGCTGTCACTATTCCAGCTCCGATTCCTCAGCAATCAGTATATCAACAACAACAACCACAACAATACCAACAAGTTCAGTATCCGCAACAGAGAACCTACAACAACAACAATAGCAACCACAACAACGACCCTTCCAACAAAGACCATCACAGGCAAACAGGGTGATTGACCCTATCCCCATGCCTTACGCTGCATTATTGCCACAACTCCTGAAGCTTAACTTGGTTGAGTTAAGGACGTTGGCACCACCAGATCCCCTCAATCTCCCAAGGAATTATGATGTCAACGCCAGGTGTGCTTTCCACTCCAATGCACCTGGTCACAACACTGAAAAATGCAGGGCCTTACAAATGAAAGTCCAAGATCTGGTGGATTCTAAGGCCCTCAACTTTGCACCTCCTCCGAATGTCAACAGAAATCCTATGCCTAATCATGGTGGGCCGAGGATTAATGCCATTGAGGAAGACAAACCATCTACCTTGATCACCAGTGTTGCACAAATTCGAACACCTTTGGTCGAAATTAAAGCCCAGCTTCTAGAGTGCCAAGTGTTCCCCGGGTGTGAGCTCGGTTGTGGGTATTGCAGCATTGCAGTCAACGGGTGTGAAAATTTGAGAAGCGGCATAGATGGTCTTATTAAGGATGGTATCCTTCAAATTTCGACAACGGCGCCTACAAATCTAGCAATTCCTTTAACAACAATTCCCGATTCTTCTACAACAGCAGCAACAATCATTCCTACCGATTCATCAATATCATCAGCAGTTACTCCGTCCATCACTTCAACCAATCAAATTTCAACAACCATCTCTTCTACAACATCAGCATCCATTTTATTAGCAGAATCTTCTACAATGCCAGCAAAAATTAATGAAGATGTCTCAGCAGTTACAATCTATTATGACCCATCAAATGCTCCTCCCAGCAGCAATTTCCAACAACAAACAGTGGCACCTCCTGCCAGATCACCGGTCACAATTTACTATGATTCACACACCGTTAGAGTACCTTCCTCTACAGCAGTCAGTCCAGTCACCATTACGGTGCCGGGACCAGTTCCTTATGAAAGCAGCAATGCCATACCTTGGCATTATGGCTCTGATCTCTACTGCAACGAGGAGAAAATTACTCTGGATTCATCGACCTCTTCTCCACAAATTGATAATGTTGGGGGAGGCGGAGGCTTCACAAGAAGCGGACACCTTTTTGCCTCACAAACACAAAGACCTAATGTTGAAGCAGAATCTGCTGCCAAAGCAAAAGGAAAGAGTGTGGTACTTGAAGAGCCAACTGTCAAAGAAACTCAGAAGACATCTTTTGAACAAGATGTAGACGAGTTCATGAGAATCATAAAAAGAAGTGATTACAAAGTGGTGGATCAGCTTCACCAAACTCCCTCAAAAATCTCCATATTATCACTGTTGATGTGCTCCGAAGCTCACAGGAACACATTGTTGAAAGTCCTGCACGCAGCATACGTGCCGGAGGAGATTACCGTTAATCAGCTAGAAACTGTGGTGGCAAATGTCAACACCAGTCATGGACTGGGCTTTACCAATGTTGATTTAACAACGGAGGGACGCAACCATAATAAGGCTTTGCATATCACCTTGGAATGCAAGGGTGCTGTTCTATCTCATGTACTAGTGGACACTGGGTTATCACTCAATGTTCTACCAAAGAAAGCCTTAGTGAAGCTGGAGTATGATGGCTTGGCACTGCGTCCGAGCAATTTGGTGGTGAGAGCATTTGATGGCTCTAAAAGATCAGTGCTTGGAGAGATTGATCTGCCTGTGATGATTGGCCCGCAGACCTTCAAAACTACCTTCTTTGTGATGGACATTCAGCCTGCCTATAGCTGTTTGTTGGGTAGACCCTGGATCCACGCCGCTAGCGCTGTTACGTCTACCCTTCACCAGAAGCTGAAATTCGAGTGGGAAGGCCAGATCATCACCATCTGTGGGGAAGAAGACATCTTTGTTAGCCATCTGGCTACGTATAAATACATAGAAATGGATGGAGAAATCCATGAAACCATGAGCCAGGGGTTTGAGGCCCTCAACATTAATGAAGCATCTGCTGTACTGGGAACTTCCATAACATCGTACCAACAAGCCCGAAAGGTTGTTGAAGAGGGTATCGCCCAAGGCTGGGGCAAGTTGCTGCCCGTGGAAAAGAAAGAAGACAGATTTGGGTTGGGTTACAAACCAACTCATCAAGATCAACCAGAGGCTGCCGAGGAGCCCAAGTTTGTCAGCGGGGGAATGCTCACCCCGGATGCTGTGAACAATTTGGAAGACGAGGAGGAAAGCGATCGCAACCTGGAGAGCTGGATACGTCCAAGGATCCCGGGGAGCCAAGTCCTCAACTGGTCTTCCCAGGAAATTATAAGAGTTACTCCTGCAGAGTAATTATTATTTCCTGTATTTTAAAGCATGCATCAAGTCTTGCATCTTGCCCAAGATGCCAAGACTCATTTTGTAATCGGGCCATCTTGTAATTTTGTGCAAAAAGATTAATTAATGAATATCAGGACATCTTTTGCAAATGAGTCTTTTTTTTTCGCTCACTGTTTTTCATTTTTCTTTTTGTACAAGAATAAAATGGCGATGTTTTTCAGAAATAAAATAACTTCATTTTCACTTTTTCAAAATAAGATAAAACTGATCACTAAAATAAACCAATCTAAACCCTTGCAGAAAGTGTCCTCCAGACTGCACTGACAACAACACTGCTATAACTTCGTATGACTTCGACAATCCAATCAATCAAGCTGATGAAGGGGTTGAAGAAGATTATGAGCTACCTGAAGAGCTAGCCAGGTTGTTAAGGCAAGAGGAAAAGGTTATCACTCCTCATCAGGAGGAGATTGAAGCGGTTAATCTTGGTACGGAAGAAGACGTGAAAGAAGTTAAGATCGGGGCCTGCCTGCAAGGTTCAGTAAAAGAGCAACTGATTGACATGCTTCGGGAATATGTGGATGTTTTTGGTTGGTCTTATCAAGATATGCCAGGGTTGGACACCGACATTGTCATGCATAAGCTGCCTCTGAAAGAAGATTGCCCACCAGTAAAGCAGAAGTTGCGTCGTACTCGCCCAGATATGGCAATGAAGATAAAAGAAGAGGTGCAAAAGCAGTGGGATGCCGGTTTCCTTGCTGTGACCAGCTATCCGCCGTGGGTTGCTAATATTGTACCTGTGCCTAAGAAAGACGGCAAGGTGAGGATGTGTGTGGACTACCGGGACCTGAACAGAGCCAGCCCGAAAGATGACTTCCCTTTACCTCACATTGATGTATTGGTCGACAATACGACTCAGTTCTCGGTATTCTCCTTCATGGAAGGATTTTCAGGATACAATCAGATCAAGATGTCACCTGAAGACATGGAAAAGACAAATTTCATCACACCCTGGGGCACATTCTGTTACAAGGTGATGCCGTTCGGGCTGAAGAATGCTGGTGCCACTTATCAACGGGCTATGGTAACATTATTCCACGACATGATCCACAAAGAAATTGAATGTTATGTGGATGACATGATTGCCAAATCCCTCACAGAAGAAGACCACCTGGTAAATCTGTTGAAACTGTTCAAGCGTCTGAGAAAGTACCAGTTGAAGTTAAACCCCAACAAATGCACATTCGGGGTGCGATCCGGTAAGCTGCTAGGATTTATTGTAAGTGAAAAAGGGATTGAAGTTGACCCTGATAAAGTCAAAGCCATTCAAGAAATGCCTGCACCGAGGTCAGAAAAAGAAGTTCGGGGGTTTCTAGGTAGATTGAACTACATTTCAAGGTTCATATCTCACCTCACTGCAACCTGTGAACCCTTGTTCAAACTGTTAAGAAAAGAACAAACGGTCAGATGGAATGAAGACTGCCAAAGGGCTTTTGACAAAATTAAGGAGTACTTACAAGAACCTCCCATCCTTATGCCTCCAGTTGAAGGAAGACCTCTAATCATGTACCTGACAGTATTAGAAGAGTCAATGGGGTGTGTGATGGGCCAGCATGACGAGTCTGGTCGAAAAGAGTATGCAATATACTACCTAAGCAAAAAGTTTACCGACTGTGAACAACGTTATTCACTGCTCGAGAAAACTTGTTGTGCTTTAGCGTGGGCTGCTCGCCGACTAAGGCAGTATATGTTGACCCACACTACCTTATTGATCTCAAAGATGGATCCAGTCAAGTACATATTTGAGAAGCCAGCACTTACCGGACGGGTTGCAAGATGGCAAATGATTCTCACAGAATATGACATTCAATACACATCCCAAAAAGCCATCAAAGGCAGTGTATTGTCTGACTATCTGGCTGAGCAACCCATTGATGATTACCAGCCAATGAGATTTGACTTCCCTGATGAAGACATCATGTTCATAAAAGCAAAAGATCATGAAGATCCTGTTCACACTGAAGGGCCCGACCCAGAAGAAGAATGGACTATGATGTTTGATGGGGCTATTAATATGAATGGTCGTGGTGTTGGTGCAGTACTCATTACACCTAAAGGAGTTCACATGCCTTACTCGGCAAAACTCACCTTTAACTACACTAACAACGAAGCTGAATATGAAGCTTGTATCATGGGTCTTGAGGAAGCCATTGACCTCAGGATCAAGATGTTGACTGTATTCGGAGATTCAGCTCTGGTAATCAATCAAACCAACGGCAAATGGTATACCCATCAAGATCATCTGATACCTTATCGGGATTATACAAGGAGGTTATTGACTTTCTTCACAACAGTCAAGCTTGAGTATATCCCTCGAGATGAAAATCAGTTTGCAGATGCTCTAGCAACCATTTCATCCATGATCAAGGTTCAAGCTGCCAACTTTGTGCCTCGAATCTCAGTATCCAGACTTGATAGACCAGCATACGTGTTCTCAGCGGATGCTATTAAAGATGATAAGCCTTGGTTCCATGACATTAAGTGCTTCTTGGAGGATCAAACATACCCACCTGGGGCATCTTCCAATGATAAGAAGACATTAAGAAGGCTAGCTGGTAGTTTCTTCCTGAATACTGACGGTTCCCTGTATAAGAGAAACTTTGATATGGTACTTCTCAGATGCGTTGATAGGGCAGAAGCAGACTTGTTGATGCACGAAGTGCACGAAGGATCTTTTGGTACCCATGCTAGAGGGCATGCCATGGCTAAAAAGTTGCTGAGGTCGGGCTATTACTGGATCACAATGGATGCAGACTATTGTGCCTATGCCAGGAAATGTCATAAATGCCAGATTTATGCGGATAAAGTGCATGTGCCTCCGAATCCTCTGAATGTAATGTCTTCACCCTGGCCCTTTGCCATGTGGGGCATTGATATGATTGGCAAGATTGAACCGACTGCTTCAAATGGCCACAGATTCATCCTGGTAGCCATTGACTATTTTACCAAGTGGGTCGAAGCAGCTTCTTATGCAAATGTTACCAGGCAAGTGGTAGCCCGATTTCTGAAGAGAGATGTCATCTGTCGGTATGGAGTTCCCGAGCGAATCATTACTGATAATGGTTCCAACTTAAACAACAAAATGATGACAGAACTATGCCGGGACTTCAAGATCCAACACCACAATTCTTTTCCTTACAGGCCAAAGATGAATGGCGCTGTTGAGGCAGCTAACAAGAATATCAAGAAGATTGTGCAGAAGATGGTAGTCACCTACAAAGACTGGCATGAAATGATACCATTTGCCTTGCTAGGGTACCGAACGTCAATTAGAACATCCACTGGGGCAACACCGTATCAGCTTGTGTATGGTATGGAGGCAGTCCTACCTATTGAAGTTGAATTACCCTCCTTACGGGTATTGATGGATGTTAAGTTGAACGAAGCAGAATGGGTCCGATCCCGATATGAACAACTAAGTCTGATTGAAGAAAAGAGATTGGCTGCAATTTGTCATGGGCAGCTGTATCATAAAAGAATGAAGAAAGCCTTCGATCAGAAAGTCAGGCTTCGAGAATACCAAGTAGAGATCTTGTGCTGAAAAGACTCCTCCCTCCTCATACAGACCACAGGGGCAAGTGGACTCCGAACTATGATGGGCCGTTCATAGTAAAGAAAGTTTTCTCTGGTGGAGCACTGATGCTCAGTACTATGGATGGTGAAGACTTCCTGTCCCCTGTGAATTCAGATGCAGTTAAAAAATACTTCGCATAAAATGACCCGCTGGACACAAAAACAGAATGTAAGTCCAGGAAAAAATAGGGCATCCCAGCGAGTCAAAAACAGAATAAAAGACTCGGGCAAAAATAAGGGAAAATAAATAAAAAATGTACACCCGCTGAGTTGAAAAGCCGCATTGGACAGCTCAGGCAAAAATGGGTATCCCGGTGGATTGAAAACCCGAAAGGGCGATCCACGCAAAATAAGGGAATGAGCGAACAACTGCATTCTGAATTCGTCTGTATCGCTTACAGCATGGAAAGCTTCGAAAGGTTAAAGCATCGGTCAGAATCAGCCTTCTTCAGAAAGCAAGACGAGAAGAACGTCAATGTCATACGAGTCATAGCAAAAGGGAAGCTTCTTGAAGCGTCATCAACATTGCCACCATCTTTTTTTTTTTGTAACGATCTCCTCATTTCAGGGGATCCGTTTCTTTGACTGTATCTTGCCAATTCAGGGCACATAAATTAATAAAATCAGATTTTCAGTCATATTTCGTCTCGTACATTTTTCATTTTCAAAATGTCCGATGTCCTTAAATTGTTAATTGCATAAATACAGATGCGTCTCTGCTAAAACCAAATTTTACAGGAAATATATTTTCTCCTGGGAGTGTCTAGACTCCTTTAATGGAATCCAGTAAAGGACACCTTAGGATACTTGTACCTTTTTTGTTATAACAGGATTGCAGGTATTCAAAGCACAACATGGGGCATGAAAGCCTTTCCCCAGTAGGCTGCCATATCATTATTTCCTCAGCACACCTTCCAAACAACACCAGAGATGCTTTCTCCCCATCAGAGTTGCCAGGCATCATTTCTCCAGCACATTTGTCAGAACAGTACCAGAAGGTGCTCATATCCCCAGCTGAGTTGTTAAGTATCATCCTCAGCAGGATCCCCACAGAAATCTCCAGGAAGATCTTTCAATGACCTTTCTTCTTCCCCAACCGAGTGCTAGACAGGGAACCATCCCCCGCAGAGTTTCAGCCTCTATCCAGAAGAGTAATGCCTGAAGATCTCGCAACAGAGTGACGAAAGCTTCTACAGACCCCAGCTGGGTCCCTCATTACCGAGATAGGTCTATCAGTGATCTGTTTCCCCATGAAGAGTCATATATGTCAGATCTACCAATGATCTCATCCCCAGTTGGGACACCCATTTCAAGCAGATCAGCCAAAGATCTCCACAGCAACGGGATCCGAATCCCGGATCGGTATCTTTGCATAATCATAGCATCTGCATCATATTTTCCCCACAAAGCGTAGCATTCCGTCCAATACGGAGCATTACGGAAAAAAATAAACATATTGCATAATCATAAGCCATGTGTCGAACTGAATATTCGTAAATACTAACGTTCCATCAACAAATACACAAAATACCTCTCAAACTCCCCGACAGAATATTAAAGCATTTCCTTTACACTCACAAATACGGAAATATGCTCCTTTTGGCACTCGTCTGTGTCGTATCCCTAGCAGAAAGCCAAAGCGTCCCCTTTGCACTCACAACACATGTTTACATATATCTACACACTTCCCTGACGCCCGTCCGTGTCACCTTCCCCAACATAGTTGACTAAACACTTTGTAAATCAAATACTTGTTTATAATACACTTCTTCCGACACCCGTCCGTGTCGTGTTCTCCACCGCAAGTTGAACACTCGTCTATGTATCACTTATCACCCTTTTACTCACACAGATACTCGTCCGTATCTTGTATACACCACTTATCTTTCTTAGATTCAACACTCGTCCATGTTCTTTGTTAACCAGTTGGTACTCGTCCGTATCATCATCTCTGAACATGCGTCAAGCATTTGTTTCTACTGATACTCGTCCGTATCATAGTCTTAAGGATGCTCGTCTGCATCTTTAATCTATACACAGTGTCAAACACTTATACCTTTCATCTCTTGAATGTAGACACTCGTCTGTGTCTACTATTCCCCAGAAGAGTCCCCAGCAGAATTGATTTTCTTCTATCTGACATTCGTCCTATGTCATGATACCTTTCGGCAGCCGTACCCTGTCAGGTGATCGTCCTTCACCTTTTTGATGATCGTCCTTCATCATTCCCAGAGGAGTCTCTATTCATTGGAACCCTTTCCTATCCGACATTCGTCCTATGTCGTGATATTTTCGGCAGCCGTACCCTGCCAGGCGATCATCCTTCACCTTTTTGATGATCGTCCTTCATCATTTTATCTGAGGGTCATCCCCATCGTGGATCTTGTTATCTGACATTCGTCCTATGTCATGATAAACCCTGAGAGCAGCCGTACCCTGCTCGGTGATCGTCCTTCACCTCTTGATGATCTTCCTTCATCATGCTTATCCGATGGCCGTCCCCATCGTCGACCTTTTTATCCGGCATTCGTCCTATGTCGCGATACTTTTGGCAACCGTACCTTTCCAGGTGATCGTCCTTCACCAATAGATGACCGTCCCTCATCTTATCCCCAACAGAACAGCCGTCCCCTGCTAGGTGATCGTCCTTCACCTTTGATGACCGTACCTCATCATTTATTTCATTTATGCCTTAAACTTGATGGTCGTCCCCATCATTCACTTTACCTTTAATCCCCAGAGAATCTTATGTCTTTGCATGATGGCCGTCCCCATCATAATCTCTCATATCCCCAGCATGTCGGTCGTCCCCGTCATTGCTCTATCCCCAGTAGTCGTCCTCTGCTCGACGGTCGTCCTCCATCGCCCGCACTTTGTAATTATACTTTATTTTCTTTTACAATCTATATCCCTTTTCTTCTTCATTCTGTGAGTGCAAATTTTGGACTGTCTTTGGTATTCAACCACAAGTTATCTTGTTTGCCTGTCAAGCCGTTGCTTACACCCTGCACAGCTAACTCATGTTTGAATAGTGGCAGCTGTAAACACCCCAAATTTGCCCTCACCCATTCACACCATGGCTTGTGACTTTTTTCATTTGCATAAGTTCAATCATAGCATCTCATATTGAATTTTTGCTTCACTGCATTGTTTCTAAGTCATCTGCATCTATGGTTTGTGACCTGAGCAATCCATGAGCCATCTGAGCCACTCCAAAGGTCTTCAATCACTTCAAAGGGGTCCATGTATGTTCAAGCATCATATTATATCCTCACAAGGTCAAGGAAGTCAAAGAATCACAAGAACTGAGAAAGGCAGGGAAGCAGAGCCAAGCTTAACTGCATAGAAGACCTAAAATTAGGGTTTCAGTTTCAAAGGCCATAACTCCAAATTTTTTGGTCATTCTTGTTTCTAATGGTCTCTATATGTTATAAGGATCATGCATACCAATTTACATGAAGAAATTCAATGGGGAAGGCATCTGATCACAAGATGACTTCTTGAGCAAGTCAGCGCAAAATCAGGGCATCTGAGGCCCCCAATGACCCAACCAAAGGGCATTCTCCATCATTTTGAATTTATATGATCTTTATTTGATCTTAGAAGATGTTATAAGTTCACAAAGTTGAAGAATTTCAAGCCATTTTCAAAGTTGTCTTTTTGGGAAAGTGACTTATAATGCAAACTTGCCATTTTGGGAAAGTTTTTCAACCTCCTCTTTTTGATTCAAAAATGCTTCAAATGGAGAAACTTTGGTCATGAAAGTTGTAGATTGGATCATTCCCTTTTCAAAAAGTACAAGAACTCATTCTGATTCATTTTGGATCAAAAGTTATGGCCTTGTAAAGTTGGGAAAAATCATGAAATTTTCACTTTTGCACAAAGAGGGAAACTTGCAAATTCACATGCTAAGGCCAATTGTGACTTCAAATCAACTTCTAAGCATTACACAAACATAATTCATGACCTAAAATTCAGAATGCACCAAAGAATTGCTCATTTTCATGCCTTGATCATTAAGAAATCACAAAGAGGCCAAAGTTGTACCAATTTGCAAAAGCTCATGTAACCATGCCTCTACTTGTTACAGCTCATCAAATCTAATCCATAAGCCTTCCTTGATCTTTGCTGCACACAACCATGCCCAAATCCAAGCCTGCCACATGCCCATACCTCAAGTACAAGTCATGTTGACATTTTGGCAACTTGCCCATACCAATCACCATAGGCCATCACCCACTCTCTGACCTATCACACTTCTTTATGTGGATCAAAACAAAGCAAAAGCACCACACAACACAGCCTGAAACTCCAAGAACACAGCACACTCAAAAATCCCCAAATTTGCAAAAGCTTTCGAATCTCTTGATTCAGCCATCAAACCTTCAAACTTTTTCCACCATTCAACTCCATAAACCTCACTGATCATTTCCCACCTTCCATTTTGCCCTAAAACCTTCATAATCAAAAACACGATTTCAACATTTCATGAACTGAGATTCTGCAAACTTCCTCTAGAGGCCATTTAAACTCCAGCTAAGTATCACAAACACTTGAGGGAGATCATTGGAGAAGTTTTGAAGCAAAGAAGCAGCCAAACAGTGCCACTTTCGAAAGCTTCAGTTCAGGTATCATCAAGAACAAATTTTCCAGAAGCTTGATTTTAGGTTATAAACTTGTTCCTCATGTTGGCCTGATCATGTTGATGCTTTTATTTTTGAAAATGATTGAGTTTTGAGAATGTTATGTTGTTCTGAAATTTTGCCCGTGAAATGTATTTTGATCTGATTCTCTTAATTCATGAAAAATAAATGAGTTTTGTTGTGGGGTTTAGATTCAGTGATGTCTAGGGTTTGATTCTAGAGAGTTTGATGAGGTTTGGTTGCGTATTGAGTGAGATTGGAAAAATGGATGGACGAAGAAGATGACCGGAACACTGTTCCGGTCACCTGAAAATCATTAGGGTTCCGATTAGGGTCTTAATTGCATAATTAGTGAGTTTGAATGTGAGCCGTCCATTAGCACGCGAAGTCAATTCCCTCCCCTTTTTGTTTGAATCTCAGCCACTGGATTGGATTACTTTCATTAATTCATATTTAAAATTCATTTTTATTGCATTTTCTTTCTCATTTATTTTAAAATATCAAAACACATTATAAAAATTTTATTTTTTGCATGCTGACTTAAAATATTTTTCTCATTCTGAATATAATTTTTTTTTTATTTGCATTAAAAATTATTTTTAAAACATTTAAATGTTTATTTTTAATTAGTTAATGGAAATTAATTAATTAAAAATGCATTATCTTTCATTTTTCCCTCCCCTTTTTGGTCCTTGATGTATTTTGACATTTTTCCTTGGAATAAAAGTTATTTAAAGGCAATATTTTGGTCCTAACTTGGAAAAATTCATTCTGCCTAACCATAAAGAGTTTGATGATGGTTCTTCTTGCATTGCATCCTTCATAGCATGTAGTTTCTAGGGTAAAATTGGTTGGAATTTATCTTTCATTTTCTATTTGATGAACATTTTTCCTTTTGAAGTGCCTTGAAACCCTAGCCAACTTAAGAAAATCATAACTCCCATTAGGTTAAGAGTTAGGTCCCCTCCTTTGGGCAATGAACTTGTGTAGGGTTAGGTTTCTTTTGATCCCATTTTCAATTTTTTATCATGTCATTTGCTTCTGATTTTGAATTTTTGTGTTGCATGTTATGCATAAACCCTAATTCTTGTCTTCATTTGCATCCCTCTCTCATATGCTTGCATTCAAGAACTTGCCATGACATTTTGTGCATCAATATGACATACAAGACATCTTAGGACATATTAGAATCATGTTTGATCATTGCATCATTCATTTGCCATGTTATATGTTCATTGCATTTCATAAACATTCATGAACTTTCATGCCTCCTTTCATGCTTCATCTGCATCCTCATCCTTGTATGATCATCCACAATTCTTGTCATGTGCTTGCCTCACTTCTTAATATCATTGAAATCTTGTTTATGCTTCTGACTTTGGTTTGCATCATGGAATTTCATCTCATCTTCATTGCATTTCATTTCTTTTGCTAACTTTTCAGGTGGTAAGTTGTTTTGAGAAGTGAATTTGCCTTCACTTCTCACAATCTCTTCTCATCTCTTTTATGCATCATTGCTGCATTTTATCTTTGTATTAGAGTGAGCTTGCTCATTCATGTTCATCTCTTACTTTCTTTCTTCAAGTAACTTATCTTCTTAAGTGAAGTAAGTTAGCTTGTTTCTCTTGTTCCTTCTCCTTTCATCTTGTTCCTCCTTGGTGGCCCTTTGAAGATCTTTCTCTCTTAAGCCTCACAAACCCTAGGATCTCCAAGTATGATAACAATTAGGGTTTGATTAGTCCCCCCACTAGTTTTACCTTTGTGTCATCTTTGAGTCTCTCTTCTCATCTCTTAATCAAGGACTAAACCCTAAAGGTTTTAAGGCTTTGTGATTAAGCTTATGCCTGCATCCTTCTATTAGGATGGAGTGTATAACTTTAATCCTAAGTGTTAAATCCTTAATGTGTTTAAATCCTTTAATCAATTCACCTAATAATGACTAAGACATCAAGCTTGTAACTTGGGCCTTGCATTAGGGTTCTAATTCTTCCTTAATTGGTTAAGAAGGACTAACCCTAGTGTTAATGGACAAGTCCCCCTCAAGTTGTCTTACAAACCATAAAATCCATTTCTAAATCTTGTCATTAACTAAAATTCACTTTAATAAAGGCCTTGTTTTGTCATGAGGTTAATCCCTAATCATGGATTAAGTTGAAGAGCCTTCCTCAGCTTAAATGTTCTCATCTATTATCCTTCTATTAGGATGGTGTAATGAGTCCATTAAATCCTTGAGTATGGCTTAAACTCATTACTTAACACTAAACAAAAACTCCAAAAACATCTAATTAAATACAAGTAGGTTAATGATCTTAAACCTATACCATGGTGATTAAGTGTGAGGTGCTTACTTCATACTTAAGGTATTCTCATTACCCCTAATCAGAGGGAGGATGTGATGAGTTTACTAACCCTTGGTTTAGGCTTAAGCTCATTTTCTTATGACAAATATCAAAAAAGCAATAAAAGACTGAAAACACAAAAACAAACAATAATCGTCTCCTCCGGGATTCTTTTCTCACCTCATTCACTCACAAACGAGAACTTGCTTCTTCCGTCTAATGCAAGACAGTTAGCACCTGAGCCAGACAGGTCATACACTTGAGCATAGACAAGTAAGCAGTTCATCAGTCAATTTATCTTTCAGTCTCTTTGAGTCGAACTACGATGTTCTGACTTCCTCATTGCACGAGAGGATACGTAGGCATAACTTAACAGTTATCGAACAAAAGTCTCTGTATATTCCCCTTCCTTCCAGCCTCATTCTTTAAGCCTCATAGTCTTAAGCATTTCATTCTTGTTCTCACACTGACACTTCTTTATTTCACTTCACATTTCTTTCACACTAACACTAGCATTCTTTACAGCTTTGATACACGAATAACACTGACACTACCCCTTTAAACACAAATCTTTTAAGCGTGGATCCCGTCGAGTACGACGGACAATCTGGGTGCTAATACCTTCCCAGGTTGTAACCAACCCCCTTTCTCAGTCTCTCTGGTCCGCAACCGTCTTATCCATCTTTCTAGGTTTATGCAGCATTACCTTTCCTCCGGGATAAAAATGCCTAGCTGGCGACTCTTTTCTTTTCAGTTCACACTTGTATGTTCTTTTCCTTCGCCGACCGTTCGCGTCTGTACCCCATTTGACTTAGCCTTATTTGGCGGGAGCGACACCCCTATTCAAGCATGAGTTAGCTGTGTAGGATGTAAGCTTTTGGCTTAACAGACAAACAAGATAACTTGTGGTTGAATACCAAAGACAATCCAAAATTTTCACTCGCTGGATAGAAAAAGAAAAGGGATATAAATTGTAAAAGGTAGTATAGCATGATGGGGACGGCTGCTGGGGGTAAATAGTAAGTAAAGCGATGACGGGGACGGCCGACAAGCTGGGGAGATAAAGAGACCACGACGGGGACGACCATCGGGTAAAGAAACAAGATTATCTGGGGATTAAAGTAAAGGCAATGATGGGGACGGCCATCAGGTTTTAAAAGTAACGTAAACAACGATGGGGATGACCACCAGTTTAAAGAATAAATGAAATAATGATGAGGGACGGTCATCAAAGGTGAAGGACGATCACCTAGCAGGGGACGACTGCTCTTTATCACGACATAGGACGAATGTCGGATAGAAAAGGTCGACGATGGAGACGGCCATCGGAAATGATGAAGGACGATCATCAAGAGGTGAAGGACGATCACCTAGCAGGGTACGACTGCTCTCGGGGTTTATCACGACATATGACGAATGTCGGATAACAAAATCAACAATGGGGACGGCCATCGGATGAAATGATGATGGACGGTCATCAAAAGGTGAAGGACAATAACCCTAGCAGGGGACAGCTGCTGTTTATCACGACATAGGACAAATTTCGGATAGAAACGGGTTCCGTTGGGGAAGGGATGAGGGACGGTCATCCAAAGGTGAAGGACGATCACCTGGCAGGGGACGACTGCCGAAAGTATCACGACATAGGACGAATGTCGGATAGAAGAAAATTTTTCTCGTTGACGACTTACTGGGGAACGATAAACACGGACGAGTGCTTACGCTCAAGAATAAAAAGGTATAGGTGTTTGACGCTGTGTATGGATTAAAGATGCAGATGAGCATCCTTAGGACCATGATACGGACGAGTATCAGTAGAAACAAATGCTGACGCATGTTCAGAGATGATGATATGGACGAGTACCAACTGGTTAACAAAGAACACGAACGAGTGTTGAATTTGTTTGAAGAGTGATATATAAAAAGGATACGGACGAGTATCGAAGACTTCTGTATAAGTATGAGTATTGGTTTATAGGTGAAGTATGAGCAAGAAACGGACGAGTGTTCAACTTGCTGGGGAATGTATGATACGGACGAGTGTCAAAAGAGACTATATATAAGTTATGAACAAATATTAGCGCGTTAGAGTGCAAAAAGGTGTTCTGGTGACCTGTGGGGATAGGATGACATGGACGGGTGTCGAAAGGAGTGTGTATAAACAAGTATTTGTTTGCAACAAGTGTTTTGGCAATCATGCTGGGGGTGTATGACATGGACGAGTGTCAAAGGAGCATGTATATCTATTTTTGAGAGTGCAAAGGAGATGCTTTGGCTTATATCTATAGGGAATAATACGACACGGACGAGTGTCGAAAAGGGTATATATGAACAGGCATTTGTGTTGGAGAGTGCAAAGGGGACGCTTTGGCTTTTATTTGCAGGGGATGTGAGTTTTTATATTCATTACTAACGAAACACTGATTGTAATTGCAGGTGACTGGCTCGAACCTGGCTTGTGATCATGCAAATGTTTGATTTTTGCCGTAATGCTCCGTATTAGACGGAATGCTACGCTTATTTCGGTGATTCATGATGCGAATGCTATGATTATGGAAAAGAGAAACCGATCCGGAATTCGGATCCCGCTGAAGAAAAGATCTCTGGCTGATCTGCTTGGAGGGATATCCCAGCTGGGGAAGAGATCATTGGTAGATCTGTTAGGAGATATAGCTCTGCTTAGGGAAATAAATCATTGGTTGATCTACCCTGTAAGGAGAACTCAGCTAGGGAGAAGGAAGGTTTCGTCACTTTGTTGTGCAAGAGTTTCAGGCATTGCTCTTCTAGGGAGAAACTGGAAATTCTGTGGGGAGATTGGCTGGGGATGCTCCTGTTGAATAGACCTGTGCTCGGGATGAGGAGGTTTTGACAACTCCACTGGGGAAAAGCGTTCCAGATATTGCTTGGGGAGGAAGTATGCTGGGGAAGTGTGCTTGGCATGCCCCATGTCGCGTATTGAACACCTGCAACCTGTTAATACAAAATAAACGCACAAGTATCCCGAGGTATCCCTTACCAGATTCCGTTATAGGAGTTAGGCTTTCCTGAAAGTAATATATTTCCTGCACACATTTATTAAAGATGGCTCATTTGTTTTATGCAAGTAATGTATCATGAATATTGGACATTTTTTAAACGAAACAAAAATGTACAAAACGAGATGTGACTGAAAATTCTGATTTTATTGATCTGTGTGCCCTGAATTGGCAAATACAATCAAAGAAACAAATCCCCTGGAATGAGGAGATTGCTATAAATTGAGAAAAGTAAAAGTGCTGGCAATGTTGACGATGCTCGGTGAACTTCCTTTTCTATGACCTGTATGACCTTGACGTTCTTCTTATCTTGCTTTCTGAGGACGGTTGATTCTGACTGATGCTTTGTCCTTTCGAAGCTTGTCGTGTTGTGAGTGATACAGGCGAATTCAGAATGCAATTGTTCGCTTATTCCCTGATTTTGCGTGGATCGCCCTTTCGGGTTTCAATCCACCGGGATACCCATTTTTGCCTGAGCTGTCCAATACGGCTTTTCAACTCAGCGGGTGTACATTTTTTTTAATTTTCCCTTATTTTTTCCCGAGTCTTTTATTCTGTTTTTGACTCGCCGGGATGCCCTATTATTTCCTAGACTTACATTCTGTTTTTATGTCCAGCGGGTCATTTTATGTGAAGTATTTTTTAACTGCATCTGAATTCACAGGGGATAAGAAATCTTCACCATCCATAGTAGTGAGCATCAGTGCTCCACCAGAGAAAACCTTCTTTACTATGAATAGACCATCGTAATTTGGAGTCCATTTGCCCCTGTGGTCTAAATGAGGAGGAAGGAGTCTTTTCTGCACAAGATCTCCTACTTGGTATTCCCGAAGCCTGACTTTTTGATCGAAGGCTTTCTTCATCCTTTTCTGATATAACTGCCCATGACAGATAGCAGATAGCAGCTAACCTCTTTTCTTTGATCAGATTCAGTTGATTGTACCGAGATCAGACCCATTCTGCTTCATCCAGCTTCACATCCATCGGTACCCTTAAGGAGGGTAGCTCAACTTCAACAGGTAGGACTGCCTCCATACCATACACAAGCTGATAAGGTGTTTCCCCAGTGGACGTTCTGATTGAGGTTCGATACCCATGCAAGGCAAATGGTAGCATCTCATGCCACTCTTTGTAAGTAATCACCATCTTCTGCACAATCTTCTTAATGTTTTTGTTAGTTGCCTCAACAATGCCATTCATCTTTGGCCTGTAAGGAGAAGAGTTATGATGTTGAATTTTGAAGTCCCGACACAGTTCTGCCATCATTTTGTTCTTCAAATTGGAACCATTGTCAGTAATGATTCGCTCGGGAACTCCATATCGACAAATGATGTCTCTTTTCAGGAATCTGGCTACCACTTGCCCGGTGACGTTTGCATATGAAGCTGCTTCAACCCATTTGGTGAAGTAATCAATGGCTACCAAAATGAATCTGTGGCCATTTGAAGTAGTTGGTTTGATCTTTCCAATCATGTCAATGCCCCACATTGCAAAGGGCCAAGGTGAAGACATCACGTTCAAAGGGTTTGGAGGCACATGCACTTTATCTGCATAGATCTGGCATTTGTGGAACTTTCTTGCATAGGCACAACAGTCTGCATCCATTGAGATCCAATAGTAACCTGATCTTAATAATTTCTTAGCCATTACATGTCCTCCAACATGGGTACCGAAAGATCCTTCATGCACCTCGTGCATCAACGAGTCTGCCTCTTAGTTTCGCTTGTATAATGAACGAGTCTGCCTCTTATCAACACATCTGAGAAGAACCATATCAAAGTTTCGCTTGTATAATGAACCATCAGCATTAAGGAAGAAACTACCGGCCAACCTTCTTAATGTCTTCTTATCATTAGATGATGCCCCAGGTGGGTATGTTTGATCCTCTAAGAAGCTTTTGATGTCATGGAACCAAGGCTTGTCATCTTTAGAAATGTCCACGGAGAATACGTATGCTGGTCGGTCCAGTCTGGATACCGAAATCTGAGGCACATAATTGGCAGTTTGAAGCTTGATCATGGAGGAAATGGTAGCTAAAGCATATGCGAACTGATTTTTGTCTCGAGGGATGTACTCAAGTTTGACTGTTGTGAAGAAAGTCAATAATCTCCTCGTGTAGTCACGGTATGGAATCAGATGCTCCTGATGAGTGTACCATTTTCCGTTGGTTTGATTGATTACCAAAGTTGAATCGCCGAATACAGTTAATGTCTTGATCCTGAGGTCAATGGCTTCCTCAAGACCCATGATACAGGCTTCGTATTCAGCTTCGTTGTTAGTGCAGGCAAATGTGAGTTTTGTCGAGAAAGGCATATGAACCCATTTAGGTGTAATGAGCACTACACCAACCCCTTGACCATTCATATTGACAGCCCCATCAAACATCATTGTCCACTCTTCTTCTGGGTCAGGCCCTTCAGTGTGAACAGGCTCTTCATTATCTTTTGCTTTTAGGTACATGATGTCTTCATCAGGGAAGTCAAATCTCATTGGCTGGTAATCATCAATGGGTTGCTCAGCTAGATAGTCAGACAATACACTGCCCTTGATGGCCTTTTGAGATGTGTACTGAATGTCATACTCTGTCAGGATCATTTGCCATCTTGCAACCCTTCCGGTAAGTGCTGGCTTCTCAAATATGTACTTGACGGGGTCCATCTTTGAGATCAACAAGGTAGTGTGAGTCAACATATACTGCCTTAGTCGGCGAGCAGCCCACGCTAAAGCGCATCAAGTTTTCTCGAGTAGTGAATAACGTTGTTCACAGTCAGTAAATGTTTTACTTAGGTAGTATATTGCATACTCGTTTCGACCAGAGTCGTCATGTTGGCCCAGCACACACCCCATTGATCCTTCTAATACTGCCAGGTACATTATTAGAGGTCTTCCTTCAACTGGAGGCATAAGAATTGGAGGTTCTTGCAAGTACTCCTTAATCTTGTTAAAAGCCTTCTGACAATCTTCGTTCCACCTGACCGTTTGTTCTTTTCTTAACAATTTGAAAAAGGGCTCACAGGTTTCAGTAAGATGAGATACGAACCTTGATATGTAGTTCAATCTACCCAAGAACCCCCAAACTTCCTTTTCAGTCCTAGGTGCAGGCATCTCCTGAATGGCTTTGACTTTGTCAGGATCAACTTCAATTCCCTTTTCACTTACGATAAATCCCAGCAACTTACCGGAACGTACCCCGAATGTGCATTTGTTGGGGTTTAGCTTCAATTGATACTTTCTCAGACGCTTGAACAACTTTAGCAGATTTACCAAATGGTCTTCTTCAGTGAAGGACTTAGCAATCATGTCATCCACGTAGCATTCAATTTCCTTGTGGATCATGTCGTGGAATAATGTTACCATAGCCCGTTGATAAGTGGCACCGAAATTTTTTAGTCCAAATGGCATTACTTTGTAACAAAAAGTGCCCCAAGGTGTGATGAAGGTTGTTTTCTCCATGTCTTCGGGTGACATTCTGATCTGATTATACCCAGAAAATCCATCCATGAAGGAAAATACCGAGAACTGAGCTGTGTTGTCGACCAATACATCAATGTGAGGTAATGGGAAATCATCCTTCGGGCTAGCTCTGTTCAGATCCCGGTAATCCACACACATCCGTACTTTGCCATCCTTCTTAGGCACTAGTACGATATTAGCGACCCACGGTGGGTAACTAGTTACAGCAAGGAAATCGGCGTCCCACTATTTTTGTACCTCTTCCTTAATCTTCATGGCCATATCTGGACGAATACGGCGTAGCTTTTGCTTCACTGGAGGGAAATCTTCTTTTAATGGAAGCTTGTGCATAACAATTTCCATATCTAGACCTGGCATGTCTTGATAGGACAAGGCAAAGACGTCAACGTATTCTCGAAGCATGTCAATAAGCTATTCTTTTACTGAAGCCTGCAGACTGGCCCCAATCTTCACTTCTTTCAAATCCTCTTCGGTACCGAGATTAACTGTTTCAACTTCCTCCTGATGAGGAGTGATCACTTTCTATTCTTGCCTCAACAACCTGGCTAACTCTTCAGGTAACTCATAGTCTTCTTCAACTCCTTCATCAGCTTGATTAATTGGATTGTCGAAGTCATACAAGGTCATAGCGGTGCTGTTGTCAGTGCAATCTGGAGGGTAATCTCTGCAAGGTTTGAGATTGGTTCGTTTTAGTGATCAATTTTAATCTTGTTTAAAAAGTGAAAATGAAATTATTTATTTTGAAAACATTGCCATTTTATTGTTTTGTACAAAAGTAAAAAATGAAAAGGCAGTGAGCGAAAAAGAGACTTGTTAGCAAAAGATGTCTGATATTCATTGATAATTCATTTGCACAAAATTACAATATGGTCCTATTACAAAATGAGTCCTAATACCTTGGGCAAGATGTAGGACTTGATGCATGCTGAAAAAAGCAGGAAATAATAATTACTCTGCAGGAGTAACCCTTATATTTTCCTGGGAAGACCAGTTAAGGACTTGGTGACCCGGGAACCTTGGACGTATCCAGCTCTCCAGGTTGTGGTCGCTTTCCGCCTCGTCTTCCAGGTTGTTAACAGCATCTGGGGTGAGCATCCCCCCAATGATGAACTTGGGCTCATTTGCAGCCTCTGATTGATCTTGTCGGAATGGTTTATAACCTAAACCGAATCTGTCCTCCTCCTTCTCCACCGGTAGCAGCTTGCCCCAGCCTTGGGCATTACCATCTTCAACAACCTTCCGGGCTTGCTGATAGGAGACAATTGAAGTACCCATCCTATCCTCCTGGGATGCAGCAAATACTTCAGTTGTCACCTCATTGACATTCAGGGCCTCGAACCCTTGGCTCATAGTTTCATGGATTTCACCATCCATCTCAATGTATTTGTATGTAGCCAGATGGCTAACAAAGATGTCCTCTTCACCATAAATGGTGATAATATGTCCTTCCCACTCATATTTCAATTTATGGTGAAGGGTCGACGTTACTGCGCCAGCGGCGTGAATCCATGGTCGACCCAACAAACAGCTGTAGGCCGGCTGAATGTCCATCACATAGAAAGTAGTCTTAAAGACCTGGATACCGATTATCACAGGCAGCTCCACCTCTCCAAGAACATATCTCTTGGAGCCATCAAAAGCCCTGACCACCAGATTGCTTGGTCGGAGAGCTATTCCATCATATTCGAGCTTGACAAGAGCTTTCTTCGGCAAGACATTGAGTAAAGACCCAGTGTCCACAAGAACATGAGATAGTACAACCCCTTTGCATTCCAGGGTTATGTGCAAAGCTTTGTTGTTGTGTCGTCCTTCTGTTGTCAAATCAACATTGGTGAAACCTAGCCCATGGTTAGTATTGACATTAGACACCATTGTTTCAAGCTGATTCACTGTGATCTCTTCTGGCACGTAGGTAGCATGCAAAACTTTAAGTAATGCATCCCGATGAGCTTCGGAACACAACAGCAGGGATAATATAGAGATCTTAGAAGGAGTCTGGTGGAGCTGATCCACAACTTTGTAGTCACTTCTTTTAATTATCCTTATAAATTCATCCACATCCTGGTCAAAGGATGATTTATGAGTCTCTTTTGATGCAAATTCTTCAGGTATCACACTTTTTCCTTTGGCTTTGGCAACAGCTTCTGCCTCAGTACTAGTTCTTGGAGCTTGTGACGCGAAGAGGCGTCCGCTTCGGGTGAAGCCTCTGCCTCCCCCGACATTATCCACTTGTGAGGTAGGAACTGAAGAATCAAGAAGGACTTTTTCTCCATTGCAGTAAAGGTCAGCACCACAATGCCATGGTACATCATTGTCTTTATCATATGGAATAGGCCCTGGCACCGTGATGGTGACTAGGCTCACTGTAGTAGAGGTTGGAACCGTTATCGTCTGTGGATCATAGAAAATGGTGACAGGACTTCTTGTGGATGTTGGAGGTGATGAATTGAAGCTTGGTTGTTGCTGAAACTGTTGCTGAGATTGTTGAAAGTTGCTGGAGTTTGGGACCGTTGTAGGATCATAATAGATAGTAACTGTGGAGACGTCGTTGTTGGTGGTTGCTGAAGTTGTAGAAGGAGATGAAATTGAACTGTTGTTTGTTGAAGTGAAGGAAGAAATGGTTGCTGAAGTTGTAGACGAGTCGGTAGGAACAATTGCTGTTGCAGTTATAGGAGAATCACTTGTTGTTGACAAAAGAGTTGCTGGTGTTGTAGAAGTTGTTGTGGTTATTTGCAGAATGCCTTCTTTAATCAAGCCATTGATGCCCTTTCTCAAGCTTGCACACCTGTTCTCGGAAAACCTTGCAAGATTCACAATAGGCCTCACAACCTGGAAACACTTGGCATTTCAAAAGCTGAGCTTTAACCTCTTCCAGAGGTGTCTGAATACTTGCAGTATCTTCAATCAAAATCAAGGGTGAGCCTTCCTCTATAGCATTAATCCTTGGCCCACTGTGGCTTAGCATAGGATTTTTCATGACATTGGGAGGTGGTGCAATGTTTAGGGCCTTTGAATCTACCAGATCCTGGACCTTCATATGCAGAGCCCTACATTTTTCCGTGGAGTGACCAGGCCTATTGGAATGAAAAGCACACCTAGCATTGACGTCGTAATTTCTCGGAAGGTTCTGAGGATCAGGTGGAGCCAATGTCCTCAACTCAACCAGATTGAGCTTTAGGAGTTGTGGCAGTAATGTGGCATATGGCATTGGAATAGGGTCAATCACCCTATTGATCTGAGATGGCCGTTGTTGAAAAGGGCGTTGTTGTTGATTGTTGTTATTGTTGTTGTAGGATCTCTGTTGAGGAAACTGTGGTTGTTGAGGAAAGTTTTGTGGTTGTTGAGTATACTGAGGAGGTGGAGTAGGAATAGTGACAGCAGCAACTGATCTGGGCATATATTGGGGTCTTCCTCTTCCCACATGTACAAAGTTTGTTTCACCAGATCTACGGGACCCAGCAAATGGCTTCCTTGCACTGCTTGAACTGGCACCGTTGTCGGAAATCTTTCCCATCTTCAGTAAACTCTCAATTCTTTCCCCAGCTATCACCACATCTGCAAAGCTGGTGGAAGAAAATGCAGCCAATCTGTCAATATAAGTACCCTGGAGAGTATTCATGAACATATCTTCCATCTCCCTTTCTGACATTGGGGGTTGAACGGCAGCAGCTAGTTGCCTCCATCTTTGGGCATACTCTCTAAAGCTTTCACGGGGAGACTGTGACATTCCCATCAGAAGGGTTCTGTTTGGAGCCATGTCCAGATTATACTGATATTGACGGATGAAAGCTTCAGCCAAGTCTTTCCAATTTATCACCGTGGCCCTGATCAAATGGGAATACCACTCTCGGTATGCTCCTGTCAAGCTATCCTCAAAGTAAAACATCCACAGCTTCTCATCCATGGTGTATGCTTTCAATCTCCCCAGGAAATATTGGAGATGGGTACATGGGCAGGATGTGCCATTGTATCTTTCAAAACAAGGGGGTTTGAATTTGTGAGGAATTCTAACCCCTTCCACCAATCCCATGTCCATGACATCAAAACCCTGAGAGTTTTGGGATTCAAGAGACCTTAGCTTCTCTGCAATTCCATCCAACCGACGATCGTAAACTTCGTCTCCGGCCCCGACCACAGTAAACTGTTCTTCTTGAGGGTCTTCCTTCAAAGCCCTTCCTCCAGTGTTACCTTGGGTGTTTCTTATAGCATTGATGTCTGAGTTCAGGTGAGGTCCAAACTCTGGGGGATCAGTGCGAGGCTGCACGTGATCGTTGTTACTGGTACCCCCTGTACCTGGATGGTGTTCCTCAAGAGTTTGTCGCACAACCAACTCCCTTAGTCTCTCCTGGCTCTGAGCCAAACCAGTCATCACTGTCATGAATTGATTCATTTGGGCCCTCATCTCATTCCTTTCATTGGCCATTTGGGCTCTTACTTCAGTCAAGTCTTGTTGAACCTGATCCATTTGTAATCCCGGAAGGTTGTTTCTTTTCGGATACCGGTGCACTCTATTAACAGGGAACACTCTTCTGCGAGCAATGTTTCCTTAGACCACAACAAAGTGAGAAACAACAAAAACAAAAACCTACAAAACAAAGACATGATGTTAGTATGCAATACAGGATGCCTATTTGTCTTCCAAGGGTATCCGGTTTGGTTCTTTGGTTTTGACCTTTCCACACCTCGAGGAAATGATGATGTTGAAGAGAGATTGAGCCCACAAAATAATACAAACCATATATTACAAAAATGTGAAGATACATAGTTTGATTACAATAAAGTTCCCATGGTGGGTTAAGATACAACAACAAAATCAAAAGTACAAACAAAAGGAGGTACAAATACAAGGAAATCAAACATCCAGTCCAAAGTCATCCTCTCTGACTTCCTTCAGGAGAGCCTCAGTCATTGGACCTATTGGGTGCTCTGTGATAGTCCTGATGAGGAGGTTCCTGGTGGCAATGGCACTGGTCAACTTCTTATGCTTATCATGGTCCTTTGATCTCTTCAACCCCGCCGGAGCTTCAACTCAGAGATCTCCTTTTGTGCTGCTAACAAAGCTTCCTGACTCTTCTTCTCACTAGCCTCCAGTTGCTCTATCCTAGCTTGGGTCCTTTGATCTTCCTGTGCACGAGCCTCAGTGATCCTGATCCACCTAGCCTGGCTCTCCTCTAAGTAATTCTCAGCCCTAGCCTTCTGAGTCTTAGCTTCCTTGCAAGCATTTTTCAGTACTAGTTCTCCTACTCTAGCCTTTCTAATGTAGTCATTCGTCTTCTCAATCTTGGTCAAGTGCTCAATCCGGAGCTTCTCTAACCTCTCATTATCAAAACGGCTGCCATTCCTCTCCCAGAGGGTTTTCTTCAAGGCTTCAGAGAGTTGAGTATTCCTTTCCTTTAACTTCTCAAACTCCTCCAGACTGATAGTAGCTGCAGGCTCCACTGTTGATGACCCAGACACATCCTCTAAGGTGAATGGCATATGAGTGATCTGTCCCCTGGTACGAGACCAGTCAAGGTACTGTGCTGAAGCTATGTTGTTGCACTTGCCAAGAATAGCTTCCCCCTTAGTCTGAATGTTGTCTCAAGCCCAGACAGCTTGTCTAACAATAGCAGAGTTGTGATGGATGGCACAATAGAGGGTTTCAGTCAAATCTTGCCCTCTTGGGGGATGTACCAAAGCATACCCTAATTGTCTCTTGAAAAGAAAAGGGTTGTAGTTGATGCAACCTTTTACTCCAATCAAGGGTACATTGGGATATTGCCCACAACTAGTAATGATATGTTTGCCCTTGGTGCTCTGAGTGCACCACCTGATGTCTTCTGATGTAAGGGAAATCAATCTTTTGGCCCAGTTCCTTGGCTGATGAGGATTTAGGAAAGTGTCTGACTTCGGCAAGTTCCTTAACAACCAACAATAGAAGAGGGGTGCACAACATCTGACCAATCTTCTCCTTTGCTTCTCATTCCTTTGATGCACTGAGTAGTAAAAATCTCCAAGCAGGGTGGGGACTGGGTTCCTCAATAAGAACAAGTGAATATCATTCTTGCTTATAAACTTCAGCTCGTCTGCAAACAAGATGACTCCATATATGCTGAGTGCCAAGAGTGCACAAACAGTATCCCACCTTCCTGCTGCAGCATGCAGGGTGGCCTGGGAGATCAAGAAGTCTAAGTGAAGGCCTGGGATTCCAGCCTTGGTGGTCATGCTCTGATCAATGAGGGTAGGCTCCAAATGCAAGGCCTTAGCTATATCTTCATTCTTGGGAGCAACCATCTCAGGGTTGAAAGGAATCCCTCTCCTGATAGGGACACCTAACAACATGGAGAACTCTTCTAGCAAAGGTCCCAACTGAAAATCAGGGAATGTAAAACATCTGAGAGGAGGATCATAAAACTACAAGCAAGTGTGAATCATGCTCCTATGGGATGCATCTAGGTCCATGATCATGTCCATAACGCCTCCATAATGCTCCCTGAATAATGGGACATGATCAGGGGTGATGAGAGACTGGATCTGTCTGATGCCTGTCAAAGTGGGCTCAAAGAAGTGGTAGGTGATGTTGCTCTTCCTGGATGTGTCCATGCTGACAATGGATGCTGGTGAAGAAAACTGAGAAGAAATCCTGATGAAGGCAACTGGAGAAGCGTCTCTGATGAAGACAAACTGATGAAGGTGCTGGAGAAGAATCTCTGATGGAAATAACTAGAGGAATCTGAGCAGTAGAATAGGTCAAAACCAAACCAAAGATAAGATGTGGATACCCTGTAAAACAAATAGAGAAATGTTAAATGATGCAAGATGATGTATGCAGAATGATATGCAAAGGGTTTGTGATCAAGTGCTGGATCTGTTATCTGCCTTGATAGGGTCCATGTGTGTCCATAAGTCCGGATGGAGGCTTAGAAAACCAGTAACCAGGTGGGGGACTCAAATAAAGAGCCACAAGTCTAGGGTTTCACAAGAACTGTCCAAAATAATACAACCTTAGCAAATCTAGTAACAAGGTATGATGAGGCCAAGGGTTCCTGCAAACCTGTAAACATCCCAACCCCTCACATGTATTGTTCTAGAACAAAGATCCTCAGACTTGGATCAGTTATGAGAAGTGTAAACACTTCTAACCCGGAGGTACAGTGTTTACAATAACCATAAAAGATCCTCCTCTAATTCACCTCAGATGCTGAAGGTTATAAAAAGGTCATCCAGACTTGGCAGGCTTCCCAGATAGCCCTAGTACTACAGGAAATTCGTAGCACAGAGTTCTCAAGAAGAATCCCATGTCTGAACCGTGTTTCATATTCCCGCACCAGATCGAAATGGAATGGGAAAGAATATGAAGCCACTCTATCCTATGTGTCACTCAGGTCCCCGGTATGGGACCTTAATCACTCAAAAATCCCTCCCACCAAGGTAAACACAGATCCAGCACCAATGATATGATAAAAATGGTATGAAATGCATAAAACTGTAAATGAAAGCATTAAGTAAAACTATACAGAAAGCGATAAATAAAGCAATAAATAATAAGCACAAGTAGCACATAACACCCCGTAAACACAAATCAAACAAGATCTAGGAGAAACCCACAGAAAGAACCAGAAACCCCGGTTGCAATATAAGATTTCCCCAGTAGAGTCGCCAAGCTGTCGTTCCCAAAGATTTGCATCCCGGTACAAGCGCGAACGGTCGGCGAAAGGAGAAGATGAAATGAACTGAATAGAGTCGCCAACTAGGAATTTTTATCCCGAAGGAAAGGTAATGCTGCATAAACCTAGAAAGAGATGGATAAGACATTTGCGAACTAGAGAAACTGAGAAAGGGGGTTGGTTACAACCTTGGAAGGTATTAGCACCCAGATTGTCCGTCGTACTCGACGGGATCCATGCTTAAAATTTTGTGTTTAAAGGGGTAGGTGTATGTGTTATCTGTGTGCAAAAGCTGGAAAAGGATACAAGTGTCAGTGCAAAAGGGTGAATGCTCAAGAACTGAGGCTTAAAAAGGAAAGCTGAAAGAGGGGGGGAAGACACAGAGACTTTTGTTCGATAATTGTTAGGTTATGCCTACGTATCCTCTCGTGCAATGAGGAAGTCAGAACACCGTAGTTCGACTCAAAGAGACTGAAAGATAAATTGACTGTGAACTACTTACTTGCCTATGCTCAAGTGTATGACTCGTCTGGCTCGAGCGCTAACTGTCTTGCATTAGACGGAAGAAGCAAGTTCTCGCTTATGAATGAAGGTGATGAGAAAAGAACCCCAAAGGATACGATTATTGTTTGTTTTTGTGTTTTCAGTTTTATTATTCTTTTTGGTGTTTTGCATAAGTTGATGAGCTTAAGCCTAAATCAAAGGCTTGTAAACTCATTATATCCTCCCTGTGATTAGGGATAATGAGAATACTTAAGTATGAGATAAGCATCTCAACTTAATTGCCATGATGATGTAGGATTAAGATCATTAACCTACTTGTGATTATTTAGATGTTTTTGGGTTTTTGTTTAGTGTTAAGTAATGAGTTTAATTTCTAATCACAGATTAGTGGGCTCATTACACCATCCGAATAGAAGGATAATAGATGAGAACACTTAAGCTGAGGAAGATACCTCAACTTAATCCATGGTTAAGAATTAAATTCATTATATAACAAAGCCTTTATTAAGTGGATTTTAATTAAGGGATGAGATTAAGAAATGAGTTTTATGGTTTGTAAGACAACTTGAGGGGGACTTGTCCATTAAGCACTATGGTTAGTCCTTCTTAACCATAAAGGAAGAATTAGAACCCTAATGTAAGGCCCAAGTTACAAGATGAAGTCTTAGGGATTATTAAGATGATTTGATTAAGAGGTTAAAAAAATTAAAGGTTTAACACTTAGGATTAAAGTTATACACTCCATCCTAATAGAAGGATACATGCATAACCCTAATTCCAAAGTCCTAAAACTTTAAGAGTTTAGTCTCTAATTATGAAGATGAGAAGAGAGACTCAAGGAGACTCAAAGGTAAAAACTAAGGGGGACTAATCATAACCCTAATTATTACCATGCTTGGATATCCTATGGTTTTTAAAGCTTGAGAAAGATCTTCAAGGAAGCCACCAAGGAAGAAGCAGATGAAAAGAGAAGAAAAGAGGATTAGGTTACTTACTTCACTTAAGAAGATAAGTAAACCTAAGAGAAAGAAAAGAAAGGAATAGGCACAAGTGAATGAAATTCACTTCAAACACAAGTATAATGCACAAAAATAAAAGAGAAAGAGAAGTTAGATGTGGATGCATATCCACACCTTAAACAACTTACCATAAGACCCTGAAATGTTAGTTGAACACTTAAAGGAAGAAAAGAAATGCAAATGCAACAAAAAAAGGTGCTATGATCAAAGTCAGAAGTGCATATGCAATGCAAATGAGTTATGAGATGATGCAAAGTCACACATGATGCATATGTATGATCATACAAGAGATGGATGCAAATGAAGGCAATTTAGAACCTTGAAAACACATGTATGTTCATGAAATGTTATGAATGCAAAGCATACCAAATGGATGAAGAAATGATCAAGCATGATTTGGTCATGTCCTAAGATGTCTAAGATGACATATGAATGCAAGAAATGTCATGGCAAGTTCATGTATGGAGGCATATGCAAGATGAATGCAAATGAACATGTATAGTTAGGGTTTTATGGAAGTATGAGATGCACATGACCAAAACAGAAGCAACGCACAAGATAAAAAATTGAAAATACACTCAAAGGAACCCTAAACCTATACTAGGTTACCATCCAAAGGGGGAGGTCAGAAACTAAACCTAGAAGAAGTTATGGATTTTCTAAGTTTGTTAGGGTTTTTGGGTGATCCTCAATGTAAAATGCCAAATAATTTGAAAATGCAAGATAAAAATGAAACAAAAATGTTTTTGGATGCTAAAACGAATGTACAAAGCAAGGCAAAAAGAATCATTCACAAACTCAACTTGGTTATAGGGTTATGAATTTTTGAAGCTAGGGTTAGAAAATGGACATTTTTAAGAACCCTAATTCATTGAAAAATCTCAAAGTAAGATCAAAACCAAAAAGAAATTTATAAGATGAGTTTGTAAATGTTTCTAAAAGTCTAAGAATGCCCTCTAATTTTTTTGGTGATTTTTAAATACTTAAATGTATTTTTTAATTAATTAAAATGAATTAATTAATTAAATAAAACAATTAAATGATTTAAAAATACTTTTTTAATGCAAAAAATAAAAATAAAAATATTTTTGGTTTCTGATTATTAATAAAATGTTTGATAAAAATTTTCAGAATTGTTTGATGATTTTCACTATTTTAAATAAATATGAGAAATAAAATACAAAAGAAATAAAATAAAAATGAAAAGTATGCTGAAACAAGGGCCCAGATTGATAGTCAATGAAACCAGTGGTCAAGATGCAAAGCTACGCTGACTTGTGGTATGCACATCTAAAGGCTGGTGTTTAAACTTATGGTTGGCGCGTGATCTAAGGGCCAGGATTGCCTCTAACTAATTAAACTAAATTAAATTAATTAATTAGAGATAAGGGTTTAAGTGAGGGATCTGGACCATTCATGCGCGCGCGGGAAGCCGGATCTAAGGGTTCAGATTCAAACTCAGCCTAAACACGTCGTTAACCCTAAACACTCTCAGATGACCGAAACAGTGTTCCGGTCATCTTCTCCGACGAACCAAAACCTCAACTCTCTCCCTAGGTCACTAAAACTCAATCTCTCTGCCCATAATCAAACCCCAGACATCATACAACAAGAATCATCAACCAAAACACATTTATTTCACGTATTAAAGCTGAATCGAAGCAAACCAGTTTTAGGTCAAAAACTTTCAGAGAACTCATACATGCTTAATACTAAATCATTTTGCAAAATAAACACATCAGGATCATCAGCACATCATAAAGATTCATTTGAGAACTTAAAAATGCATTTCTGGAAAAAATGTTCTTGAGGTTACCTGAGTTGAAGCTTTTCAGTTAGCTACTTTTTGACCTCTCCTTTAGTGCAAAACAACTCCCTTGAGTCCCTTGATGCTATTGGGAAGCTTAGAACAAGTTTGTATGGAATTTTTTGAAGGTTTCAGTTCAGAGCATGTCAAAATCGTGTTTTGGTTAGAGGGTGTTTCAGGCCAATGTGAGGGGTGGGAAATGATCCTGGGGTTATGTGGAGATGATTGGTGAAAGAAATTTTGATTTTTGTTGGCTCAGTTGGGAGATTCGAAGAGATGAAGTTTTGAGGGGATTTTGTGTAATCTGAGCTATGGAGAGTTTCAGGCTTGTGTGTTATGTGAAATGTGTTCCATAATGTTAGTATAAGCAAGTGTGATTGGTTAGAGGAGTTGGTGTGGCATAGTGTGATTGGTATGGGGTGATTTGCAAAAAAGTCAAGAATGTGTACTTGAGGTATGGGCATGGTGCAGGCCTGAGTTTTTGAGGTGTCTGGCATCAGCATGGATCAAGGAAGGCCATAGGATTGAAATTGATGAGTTGGAACACTTGCAGCTAGGCTTTCTATGTGTTTTGCAAATTTTCCCTCTTTGGTGTTTCTTGTGATTCAAGGCATGAAATGATCCAATTCTTGGGCCAATTTTGATGCTTTGAAGTTGTTTTATCATGTTATGAAGTGTTTGTACATATTTGAAGTCATTTGAGGCCTTGGCAAGTGGTTTTGCAAAAATCCCTCTTTGGTGCATTCTTGAAAATTATAGGATTTTTGCCAACTTTGAAGGATCATAACTTGAGTTCTATAATGAATTAGGAGTTCTTGTACTTTTTGAAAATGGGAAGATCCATCCTACAACTTTCATGACCAAGAATTTTTTTATTTGAAGCATTTTTGATCAAGAAAGAGGAGGTTGAAAAACTTTCCCAAAATGGAAAGTTTCCATTACAAGTCATTTCCATTTTTGGCAAGTTTGCAAATAGCTCAAAATTCTTCAATATTGTGAACTTCCAACCACTTCTAAGATCAAATAAAGATCATATAACTTCAATTTGATGAAAATACCCCTTTGGTTCCATTGTTGGGGGCCTCAGATGCCCTGATTTTGACTTAACTTGCTCAAGAAGTTATCCAGTGAACAAATGACTTCCACAATGAATTTCTTCATCAAACTTGGTACACATGATCCTTATGACATATTAAGAAAATTAGAAACAAGAATGGCCCAAAAATTTGGAATTAAGGCCTCTGAAACCAAAACCCTAATTTTGGTCATCTGTGTAGTGAAAACCCTAGCTCTGCTTCCATGCTATCCAGTTCTTGTGATCTCTTGACTTCTATGAACTTTGAGGGACATAATATGATGATAGAACACACATGGACCATCTTGGAACAATTTGAGGCCTTTGGGGTGGCTCAGATGCCCTAGATGCGAATGAACTTGAACTATGCAGATGAAACAAATATGCAATATGATGTGGTATGCTTATGCTAATGCAAACATGAAAGATCACAAGCCATGGTGTGAGAAAAAGTGAGGTAGAATTTGAGGTGTTTACAAAAAGGAAATCAAGATTGGGGTTAGGCTGCAAGACAGTGTGAAAGAAGAACTGATTTGTATGTTGCGAGAATTTGTAGATATATTTGCTTGGATATATATCAGGATATTCCAGATTTAGATAGAGACATTGTGATGCATAAGCTACCATTAACAGAGAACTATCCTCCAGTTAAACAGAAGCTTCAAAGAACTCCCCCTAACATGGCCATGAAGATCAAAAAGGAAGTTCATAAGCAGTGGGACATCGGGTTCCTTGCCGTAACTTGTTATCCACCTTGGGTAGCTAATATTATACCAGTGCCAAAGAAGTATGGCAAGGTCCAGATGTGTGTTGATTACTGAGACCTTAATAGAGCGAGCCCAACAGACGACTTCCCATTACCTCACATTGATGTATTGGTTGACAACATGGCTCAGTTCTTGGTATTTTCTTTCATGGATGGCTTCTCCGGGTATAATCAGATAAAGATGGCACCAAAGACATGGAGAAAGAAACGTTCATTACCTCTTGGGCTACTTTTTGCTACAAGGTGATGCCCTTCAGATTGAAGAACGTTGGGGAAACGTATCAACGGGCTATGGTAACATTATTCTACGACATGATTCACAATGAGATAAAGTGTTACGTGGATGACACGATTGCCAAGTCCCAAACTGAAGGGGAACATTTGGTTAATCTCAAAAGGTTGTTTGAGAGACTGAGGAAATTTTGTTTGAGATTTAATCCTACCAAGTGCACTTTCAGAGTGCGTTCCGGGAAATTGATGGGTTTCATCGTGAGCCAAAGAGGGATAGAGGTTGACCCTGCTAAGGTAAAAGCTATACAAAATATGTATGCACCGCAAACAGAAAAAGAAGTATGTGGTTTCATAGGTAGATTGAACTACATTTCAAGGTTCATATATCACCTCACAGCCACTTGTGAACCAATTTTCAAGCTGCTAAGAAAAGAACAAACGGTCAAGTGGAATGACGATTTCCAAAAGGCTTTCGAGAAAATCAAAGAATATTTGCAGGAACCTCATATCTTAATGCCTCCGATTCCAGGGAGGTCGCTCATCATGTACTTAATAGTGATTGAAGGATCTATGAGGTTTGTTCTCGGCCAACATGACGAGTCTAGTCGAAAAGAGCATGCAATATATTACCTTAGCAAAACGTTTACCGACTGTGAGACAAGATACTCACCGCTTGAGAAAACTTTTTGCGCTTTGGCATGGGCTGCTCACCGACTAAGATAGTATATGTTGACCCATACAACTCTGCTCATTTCAAAAATGGATCCTATCAAGTATATTTTTGAGAAACCAGCATTGACCGGAAGGATTGCACGTTGGCAAATGGTGCTGACTGAATACGATATTAAATACACATCACAAAATCCATCAAAGGAAGTGTTTTGTCAGATTATCTTACACAACAACCTCTTGAGGATTATCAACCTATGCATTTTGATTTCCCAGATAAGGACATCATTTACCTCAAAGCTAAGACTGCGAGGAACCACTCCCGGAGGAGGGGTCAGATCCTGAATCCAAATGGAGTATGATGTTTGATGGGGCCGTCAACATGAATGGGTACGAATTTGGTGTCGTACTTATTACTCCTGAAGGTGTCCATTTTCCCTTTGCTTCCAGATTAACATTCGAGTGCACCAACAATGAAGAGGAATACGAAGCTTGTATTATGGGAATAGAGGAGGCGATTAATATAAGGATTAAGACCCTCAATATATTCAGAGATTCAGCTCTCGTAATCAACCAGATCACAAGAAATTGGTATACACATCAGCCTCACTTAATTCCATATTAGGATTATGCAAGAAGACTATTGACTTTCTTCACAACAGTAAAGCTCCACTATATATCACGATACGAGAATCAATTTGTCGATGCGTTGGCTACAATATCCTCTACCATCAAAGTGTTGTTCTGGAACTATGTCCCCAAGATTGACATATCATAGCTTGATATACCAACATATGTGTTTGCTGCTGATGCAGTATCTGACGACAAATTGTGGTATCATGACATCAAATTCTTTCTGAAGAGCAAGGAATACCCAGCTGGGGCATCTTCCGACGATAAAAAGACTTTGAGGCGACTGGCTGCAATTTTCTTCTTAAATGTAGATGGCGTGATGTATAAGAGAAACTTCGACATGGTCTTGCTTAGATGTGTGGATAAGTAGGAAGCAAACATGTTGATGCAGGAAGTCCACGAAGGATCTTTCGGTACCCATGCCGGAGGACATGCAATGGGAAAGAAATTACTAAGATCGGGGTATTATTGGTTAACAATGGATGCAGATTGTTGTTCATATGCCCAAAAGTGTCACAAGTGCCAAATTTATGCAGACAAAGTGCATGTGCCTCTGAGCCCGTTGAACATCATGTCATCTCCTTGGCCTTTTTCTATTTTGGGCATTGACATGACCGGGAAGATCGAGCCTACTGCTTCAAATGGCCATCGTTTCATCTTGGTCACGATTGATTACTTCACCAAATGGGTCAAAGCAGCATCTTATGCCAATGTCACCAAGCAGGTGGTGGCCAAATTTCTGAAAAGAGATATCTTATGCAGATACGGAGTGCCCGAAAGAATCATTACTAACAATGGTTCTAATCTTAACAACAAGATGATGGTTGAGTTGTGTCAGGACTTCAAAATTCAACATCACTATTATTTTCCTTACCGGCCAAAGATGAATGGCGCGGTCAAGGCAACTAATAAGAACATCAAGAAGATTGTGCAAAAAATGGTTGTCACTTAAAAAGATTGGCATGAGATGTTACCATTTGCTTTGCATGGGTACCGAACATCAGTCAGGACGTCAACTGGGGAAACATTGTTCTCACTTGTATATGGTATGTAAGTTGTTCTACCATTTGAATTTGAGATCCCTTCCTTGAGGGTAATGATGGACGTCAAGCTTGATGAGGCTGAATGGGTGTGTTCCTAGTATAATAAGTTGTGCCTGATTGAAGAGAAGAGGCTTCCAGCTATCTGCCATGGTCAGTTGTATCAGAGACGGATGAAAAGGGAATTTGATCAGAGAGAGCATCCTCGGGATTACCATGTTGGTGAGCTTGTACTCAAAAGAATCCTTCCTCTAGGAACAGATCACAGGAGCAAGTGGTCTCCAAATTATGAAGGTTCATTCGTGGTTAAGAAAGTTTTCTCAGGTGGAGATTTAATGCTTACAACCATGGATGGTGAAGAATTCCAATCTCTTGTTAATTCAGACGTGGTTAAAAAATACTTTGCATAAAAGAGACCAGCTGGACAAAAAACAAAATAAAGAGTCCAGGAAAAAAATGGGCATCCCGGCCAGCCAAAAATAGAATAAAAGGCTCGGGCAAAAGTTAGGGATATAAATAAAAATTCTACACCCGGTGAGTTGAAAATCCACATTGGATAGCTCAAGCAAAAAGGGTATCCCAGTGGATTGAAAACCCGAAAGGGCGGTCCACGTAAAAGAGGGAATAATCGAATGACTGCAATCTGAGTTATTTTTACTACATCGTCATCTTACTCAACCTGGAAATATCTAAAGGATAAAAATCAGTATAATCTTCCTCTTCAGAAAGAAAATTCAAATGGGAGTAATCTTGAAGACATACTGGTCATAGCAGAATCGAAACTTAGTGGAATGACATTCACATTGCCATTAGGATAGTTTCTTTTCTCAATTTGCAATGATCACCTCTTTCCAGGTGGTTGCTTCCTGATGTATCTTTGCTTATTCACAGGCCCATCAATAAAATAATTATTCAGTCAAAAAGCTTTGTCCTTATTTTTATTTTTACATGTTTTGTTTGAAAAAAATGTCCTGAATTTTTTATAAAAGAACATTGCATTTAAACGAGGTGGCTTTACGAATAACATGTGAAAGGGGAAAACATTTAAAATCACTTTGAATGTTGAGAAACACTGGATGGTTGACTCATACCATATCGTTCCCTAGGGAATATGTGTACAAACAGTGTTGTTCCAGGTTTAGCATCCAGAAGAGAAAGATGTTACTGGATGGCATTCCCCAAGCAGAGTCTTCTCCCCAGCGAGAGATGCCTTACAATTATTATCTTCGGCAGAAGGGTGATCCCCAGTATCCCTAGTAGAGTTCAAGATAGAACCCTTCCCAACTGAGTCAGAGCAGGAGGGTATTCCCCAGCAGAATTCCAAGGTCAGTTGAACAGTTCTCATCCCCAAACGGAGTCAGCACATTGAAGTATTCCCAGTAGGCAGTTGAAGGCCTTGCTTCCCCACAGAGTTAGAATTGTCAGAAGTTTCTCCCCAACAAGTATATTTGACCAAGCATTTCCTCAGCCAAGTCTAAAGATGGTCATTTACCCACAGAGTTTCATGTTTGGAATTTGTGCATCACTGAAACATTCCCCAACGAGGTCGCCAATTTATTTTTGTCCAATGTGACAAGTGATGCAGAGAGTGTTCACATTCCTCAGCCAGGATCAAGTATTGACAGAGCATCTTGATCTCATTACTCAACAAAATGTTAGTTAGAGCGTTCTCATCCTCAACGGAGTTACAAATGGTATTCTCCCCTGCAGAGTTGTTACTCTCCTCTCAAATCAAGTAATCTTGGTTATCGCTTTTGTCCCGTGTCAACGGACTATTCCTGGTTTTATCGCTTTTGTCCCGTGTCAACGGACTATTCCTGGTTTCATCACTTTTTTCCCGTGTCAACGGACTATTCCTGGTTTTATCGCTTTTGTCCCGTGTCAACAGACTATTATTGGTTATCGCTTTTGTCTCGTGTCAACAGGCTGAACTTGTTTATCACTTTTTTCCTGTGTCAACGGATTATTCTTGGTTTCATCGCTTTTGTCCCGTGTCAATGGACTATTCCTAGTTTTATCGCTTTTATCCCATGTCAATGGACTATTCTTGGTTATCGCTTTTGTCCCGTGTCAACGTAATGATCTTGTTTATCGCTTTTGTCCCGTGTCAACGAACTATTCTTGGTTTCCTTGCTTTTGTTCCATGTCAACGGACTAAATTTGAATTGATCGCGTCGTCCAGTGTCAACGGACCAATCCTAGATTTCTTATCTTTTGGAGATATCATATCTTTGGAGAACCTTCCAGCGCGTTTTTAGATGCAGGGTTCTAGGCAGTACTTTTTTGAGAATAGTATTCCAGCGTGGGTTCAGACGCAGGATTCTAATCGACGTATTGTCCCAACATTACTCAGCTTAGGGTATGTGAAGAGGGTCTTCCAGCTCTTTTCTAGACACAGGATCCTGACGGTGGGATTTAATCTTCAAAATGGTACGAGGAATCTTCCAGTGCGTGTTTAAACACATGATTCAAACGTACAGTTTACCACATCACTCATTTTCGAGCTTGTGAAGAGAATATTCCAGTGCATGTATAGACGCAGGGTTCTAATCATATACAATGTTGTCACTTATTATGTTGCAGAAGACGTGAAAGGAATCGTCCAGCGCAATTCCATATGCAGGATTCTGATATTGTTTACCATCTATCCAGTTTATTTCTGGGTACCTGAAAAGGGTCTTCCAGCACAGTTTTAGATGCAGGATCCTATGCATGTCTATCCCACAGACTAATATGCATAATTCTTGGTTATGGATCGCTCGATACCATTTCCATGATAGATCGTTGATCTTATTTGGGTTGTAACTCGCTCGATGTTACAACACCGTTAAAGTCCACCGTCGATGTGGCAAGCCAATAGTCTCTTGACATCATTCAAAATACATTTCCATTATGTTACGAGTTACTATTCATAGCATCGGGGATTTCAATCAGTGTTTTCCTTGGTCGGGTTTACATTTATTTCCTTCTTCAGCAGAGTGCAAATTTTCAGGTTGTTTTTGGATATTCAATCAGAGTTTATCTTGAACGTCTGATAGCTGACAATCTCATCCTTTTCAGATTAACAGATGATTGAATAGGGGCAGCTACAATACCCCAAAAGTTTCCCTCCCATTTTCCTGTCATATAGCATAGCATATAGTATACATACCAATGCATCTTTGCACAGAAAGATGAGGCATAACATACATGATTAAAAGCATAGGGCATGTGATCAATCATTTATCAAGTTGTGATTCTTCAAAGTCAAGATAAGAGCTAAGTGGTCTTGCAACAAGCCTACAAGGGATCTTCATATCCTGCATAAGCTCAAACATTTCCTCAAAGCCCTAGAAGAGGTGTGGTTCATCAGGAATTCATCAGTGCAACTTCCTCCTACACAAGGAAACCCTAATTAGGGTTTTGGCCCAGGGCAAGCAATCCACATAGCTTTGACCAATTCTTGTGGTCAAAGGCTTTTATATGTTATATAAGGCCTGTGGATGAAATTTGGTTCAAAAATTCATTGAAAAAAGTCAGGCATTGGTTCAGTTACTTATACATGAAGAAAGTGGTCAACTATGCAGAAGAAAAGTCAACCAGTGGATTTTTAGGGTTCCAATCATGATTTTCAAGTCTATGGACCCTGATTTGGTCAATAAATGGCATGAATGATCTCAAAAGTCAAGAATCAAGAGTTTGAAGGAAAGTTACCAAAATTGGAAAGTTACCTAAAATAAAACTTTCTATTTTTAGAAATTTTTTCCCTAACTTCAATCAATTCTTTCATGACCAAGGAAGCTTCAAATGAATTTTCCATAAACATCAAAGTTATAGATCTTGTTCCCCATTTTCAAAAAGAACAAGAACTCCTTCATAGCATTCTTGGATCAAAAGTTATGCTTGATGGAAGTTGGATTATTTTTAGGGATTTTCAAAAGTTCAAGTTTTACACATTTGCAAATTGATTCATATTGCATTCTCATGACTTCTAATGGATCAATTCTCTTCACCATATTCAAATACACTTCATGACAATCACTTTTGCCCAAGGAATCACCCATTTTCGTGCCATGAACACAAGTTGTTTCTCATTATGCAAAATTGCATTTCCACTCACAACTCATGAATCAAACCCTTTTAGGCCCTAAGATAAATCTAAAGGAACTCAATGACCTAATTGGAGAATGATCGAGCACATGGGAGATGGAATGCACGAGCAAAACACCACTTATGCACAATTATGCAAATTTGCATTTTTTTTTATCCAAATCTTTTATTGCTGAGTCCTCACACTTCCTAAACCCTAATCAACCTCATTAACACTTCGTATATATAAGCCAAACACATGAATTTCAGAGCCTCACGCACTCTTATTTGCTCCAATTCACAAAATCATCAAAAAATTTCATCTCTTCGAAAGTCTTCATACCTAGGGTTTTTGTGAGATCATTTTCCATATTCTTACTCAGTGACCTCTAAGGAACACAAATCACCCTTCATTTGGAGCAATAGATAAAGATTTCTCAAATTCAGTTCAGAATCATTTCTCTTCATATCTCAAGATCTAGGCTGATTTGAAGATCCATTTGCATTTATTTTGCAAATATAAGTTCTAAGGAGTGGATCTGCAGCTTTGGAGAGGGTTTCTGAAGGTTTTGCAAGCTCTGCCATATTTTCACGTAAGCTTCAAGCACTCTCATAAACCTTGATTCTATGGTGTGTATGTTGCATTTTGAGGTCCACTGATTGTGTTTATGTGTTTAGAATTGAGAATGCACGTGTAACATGAGAGTATTTTAGATCTGAATATTTTGTGTTCATACTTTCCTTCTTCGATTTGAGTTGTATGTTGATGATAAATTATTTTTGAGGATGGATTTGTGTTGTATGTGTCTTCCTGGTCATTTTGGTTACCAGATCTTAAAGAACGATTAACTTGTGTTGATTGGTCACCGGATCTTGGCCAGAGAAGACAACCGAATTCTTCTTCGGCCGATGACTATAACTAGGGTTTCATATTTTCCAGTTTGAATGTTGTGCGTTAGATCTATTTGGTTGAATGGTTAGATGTGTGACAACGCATTAAAATGTCACATGTTCAGGATGTGGTCTTGTTATTTCATATTAATTGTTTTGCTTGCTAGATCATGTTAAATGCGTGTGTCCTAGGATCTAGTGCGTCCATTTTCTTGACTTTGTTGGTTGACTCTTATAGAGATGTGTTGATTGTTTTTACCTTTTGTTGACTCTTATGAACCATTGGATTTTTATAATTTTCTTGGCTGACTAAATCATGCACATTGGATCTGATGACTTTGACACTTGTTGACTATAGCCTGGACCCTTAGATTTACATACTTTGTGAGACTTGATCTGGAGCGTGCGTTTTAATTACTTTGACTTTTGAGTGACTGAGCTTTGTAGGGCGCCTTTGGGCCTTTTTCTTTTCACACCCTCCTTTTGGGTCTGTTTCCATAGTAAACGTATTTGGGCTACTATTTTCAACCCCTTCCATTTTTTATTTCATTTTATTTTTCTTATTTCTTTTAGTTTCCTTTTTAATTTTTAAAATTAGTTGCAGGTTTCTAAAAATCCAAAAAAAAATCATCAATGATCTTTGACATTTTATAAAATTTTCCAAATTTTATTTTCTTTTATTTTATTATTTTTTAACCTTCTGAATTATTTTACTCTTTTATTTCTTTTGGTTTTGTTTCTATCTTGAGTACCCTGATTTATTGATTTTATATCTTGAGATCCCTAAATGCTTTGAACCTGATTCTATTTGCTTTATGTTAAGAACATGTTGGGGTACCTTAGAAATTTTTGTGCTAATTTTCAAATCTTGTTTGGTTGATTGTTGAGAGCTTGCTTCGAGCTTATGTTTATGAAACCCTAACTTGTATACCTAATTGTTTGAGTGCCTTTGGTTCTGATTCATGACTTGAAACTCTTGCATGATGTTTACCTTTGATTGAGGTCCCTTGGGACTTATTTTCATAATTTTTGAAACATGTTTGGTATTTCTTTGATGCTTGAACCTTTGCTTGCCTATTTTGTGAATGTTTTGGTCATAATTTGCTTGCTTTCTTAGGAAGGCACTTATGCCATTGTATGAGGACTTGTTTGAGTTTTTTGACATGCTATTTGATATCTGGTGGTGATATGTGGAATTCATCTTTACTTCTTTTGAGCTTACCTTGCATGACAATTCATTTTCCTCACATGTATGAAGCATGTTCACCTCACTTCACTTCTTCTCCTATCTTCTCCTATTGCTTGGATAAGTGCTTAAATGCTTTGAATGATGTTTGAATCTTTTGTTTAGGTACATAAATAGGGTGTTTAGCTTATGAGGCATTTCTTGTTTCATCTTAACTTGTTTTTCTTTACTTGTTCACTTCTTTCCTTCTCACTTCTTCTATGATAACTTGTTTGTTGTTTGTGGGACTTCTCCCATTTATTTTGCTTGAGTTTGCATGACTAACCTTAGAGGTCTTTTGTGACTAATAGGTTCTGACTTGTGTGGGTTTTAGTGCTTAGACTTTTTTTCTTGCATATCTTGTGCTTTTTTGAACTTCATTTTCCTTTATGTGAATACTTCTAACTTTTCAGGGGCTTTGGTAAGCTTGAGAGGTGTGGATGTTGTTTCCACATCTCAACTTCTTCCCTCACTTATTTTACATCTTCTTACTTGTGATTATGATGTTCTTAGGCCATCTTTGTTCAATTCTTCTTCATTCCCTTTAGGATCAACTTATCTTCTCTTAATAAGTAAGTTGAATCCTTTTCTCCTTTCTTCTTCTTCTTCTTTCTTCTTTCATTCTTCTTCATTAGGATAGAATTCAAACCAAACTAACCTAGGACTCCCATGCATGATAACATTTAGGTTTATTAGTCCCCCTTTAGTCTTTTACCTTTGAGATCCTTTTGGTGCTCTCTCTTTCTCATCTTCAAACAAAAACCTAAAAAACACTTAATAATGGTTGAGGCAGTCTTGTGTGTAAGGACTTATTCCATGGGGCATTTGTATTCATCCCATCTTGGGATAGTGAAAACTTGTCTAGCATGATGCACAAGTCTAATCATGAGATCACTTTCACAAAGGAAACTTAAGAAAAACACTTCTTCATTTCAAATAACAAAAACACTTAATAAATTCAATGAGTTAATGTGCTTGGGCCCTAATCTCTGGAACCAAGTCTTGGGGATCTTCTCCTTGGATGTGCTTGTTCCATATTCCATCTTGGAATGATGTAATAAGTACACATTCCATAGAAGAGTACTTGAATACACTTCCACATGTCAAACCCTAAAGAAAAAACTTCTAAAAGCCATTGAACAATGAATAAGCGTCTCTCCTTTAGGAATTATTTTCTCACCTCATTCAGTCATAACGTAAGAACTTGCTCCTATTTGTCACTTTGCAAGATGGTAACACACTCGAGGCAGACGAGCCTACAACACCTGAGCATTGGCATATACAGTTCAAGCCTTAAAAAACACCAAATTCTTTCCTCCCTAGTTAGGGGAACTACGTCGTCTATGATCCTCATTTCCTGATGAGGTGCGTAGGCAGTGGGGTATGGCCCATTCGAGAACTCTTGTAATACCCCGTATTTAATTAAGTGCTCTGGATAATATTAATTAAGTTTAATAGGGTTTCGGTGTACTCTGAGAGCTTTCAGTTAAAGTAATTAGAGAAACCGACGAACTTAAATTAATTAATTAAGTATTATCTGACACATAGGCTTTATTAAATATTCGACTCAGAGACATTTTTGGATACTCTCAAATTGGACCAGTTAGTGTTACTAACTAATGAATGGTAATTATTTTTTATAAAAAGAGAAAAGAAGGGTTTATAAGAAGAAAGAGAAAGAAATTTGGTAAGAGAAAGAAAGAAAAAGGAAAGAAAGAAAGAAAGAGGGAAGAAAAGAAGAGGGAGAAAACCTAAGAAGAGGGAAAGATTGGATCTTCACCATTTCTTCATCAAATCTTCATCTTCACTAAACTCCTCTAAATTGGCAAGGTGGGTTCATAGTTATAAACTTTTCTTTTGAGTTTTGGTTGAGATATTGAGTTTTAGGGTTTTGTAGAAAATCTTAGAAATTGAAAGATTAAACGGTTAAAACTCGATTGAATGCAGGTATAATGACTAATATATGATGGTATTCATGTATAGTGTTTGGTTCCTCTGATTTTGTGGTATTTTGGTTGAGTTTGGCATGGAAATGGATGTTTCCCGTAAGCCTGGGTTTTCTGGAAATTGCAGAGCTCGCTCAGCGAGCAGTGGAAATTTTGCAGAAAGATTGGAGATCTGGTGTAGCTTGCTCAGCGAGCTCAGTCAGGGAGTTTCTCGTTCAGCGAGTTGAGAGCTCACTCAGCTAGACCAAGAAGTTCAGTTTTCGTATTTAATTCATAACTTGTGAGCCGAGTGTCCGTTTTTAGTGTTCCACATATCGATTCGAAGCTAAAAATAAGAACTATTATATGCTATACACTAGGCCTCTGGAATAGTCTTATGTAAGTCTTGAGGTAGGTTATCTTTAGTCCCACGAGAAGCATCTGTAAGGACTAGAGGTGTGTATTACACATGGTATCCTCCGTAAGGTCTTAAGTAAGTCTTGAGGTGTGTATTACATTGAGTCCCACGGGAAGCATCCGTAAAGGCTTGAGGTACCATTGGTGAGACGGGTGTAAACACCCCAAATTTGCCCTCTCTTTTTTCTCACACCTTGGCATGTGATCCTTCATTTTGCATTGCATAAGCATACCATTTCACACTGCATAGTTATTTTCACTGCATAAGTTGCATAACTAGGGTTTGTGATCAAATGAATCTTAGAAGTGGTTTGAGCTATCTCAGAGACCATGAAGCATGCCAAGAGGGTCCATGAGTGTTCTATGATCATATTATACCTCCAAGTTTGCTTTAGAGTCACAAAATCTCAAAGGATTGCACAGCTACCCTGGCAGGCTTAGGGTTTCCTACACAGATGACCAGAAATTAGGGTTTTGGGTTTGAGGCCCTTACACTCAAAAAATTTGGCCATTCTTGATTCTATTGGTCTATATATGTTATAAGGAGCATGTGTATCAAATTTAAAGCAAAAAATTCCTTGTGGAAGTCATCTGATCAAATGGTAACTTGTTGTGCAAGAAAAGTCAGAATCAGGGCATCTGAGGCCACCATCAAGGGTACCAAAGGGTCATCTTCATCAATTTGAGGTCCTATGATATTTATTTGATCTTAGGAATTCTTGGAAGTTCACAAGATTAAAGAATTTTGAGCCAATTGAAAACTTTCTATTTTTGGACATGACTTGTAATGAAAACTTTCCATTTTGGGAAAGAATCTCAACCTCCTCTTTCTTGATCAAAAAGGATTCAAATGAAATTTCTTCAAACATGAAAGTTGTAGATTGGATCTTCCCATTTTCAAAAAGTACAAGAACTCCTCTTGATTCATCCTAGAACTCAAGTTATGATGGATCAAAGTTGGCAAAAATCACATAATTTTCAAGTTCATGCCAAAGAGGGAAATGTGCAATTTTGCTTTCCAAGCCTTCTCATGACCTCTAATGCACTTCTACATATCATAGAAACATAATGCAACTTGTTTAGACCAGAATTGAGCCAAGAACTAAGGCATTTCATGGCCAATTTTCACAAACTTCACAAAGTTAGAAATTTGCAAAATCACTTCAAACTTGTGTTCCAAGCCTCACAGCTCACCACATTTGATCCAAAGGTCATCCTTGAAGCCAGCTGAACACAATCCAATCAGAAAATCAGCTCTGCCATGACCCATACCTCAAGTACACAAATCTTGACTTTTTTGCATTTCAAGCCATACCAATCCCACAGTGCCACAACAACTCTTCTGACCAATAGCATTGTTTATAGAAACCCTAAGAAGCACAAAACACATGACATGAAGCCTTGAAACATACCACAAGCTCAGATTGCAAAAATCCTCTAAAAACTTCATTTCTTCGAAACTCATTACACAACCATCAAACATCACATTTTCTTTCACCATTCAACTCCTTATCACTCAAGGAACAAAACCCACCCATCACCATGACCTGAAACAACCTTAAACTCAAACACGATTTCTGCCATATCAGAACTATATCTCATAAACTAGCCAAAATAAACTCCATCCAAGCATCTCAATAGCTTTAGGACGTCCAAAGGAGTTGGTTTCCACAAAGGGAAGGCCTTGAAAGCTCCAGTTTGAAGAACTCCAACTTAGGTATCCCTCAAGAACAATTTTTCCAGAACCTTAATTTCTTGTTAAAATGTTAATCTATATGTTATGCTAGTCATGTTGATGTGTTTAAAACTGAAAATGAGTGAAAAATAAGCATATTATGATGTTCTGAAAGTTTGACCTAAAAAATGTTTGGTTTCGATTCAGCTTGTTCATGCAATATAAATGGTTTTTGTTTGTGAATTCGTGTTCTATGATGTTTAGGGTTTGATTCTGGGCAGGTTTGATGTGTTTTAGTGGCCTGTAGAAGAAGATAAGGTTTGGGGTTGGTCGAAGAAGATGACCGGAGCACTGTTCCGGTCATCTGAGAGTAATTAGGGTTAGGGTGCCCAGATTGAACCACAACCCTAGGATCCTGATTAGTTTAGTGAGCGAACGGTCCAGATCATATCATTAACCCTAATTTCATTTAATTATGTTAATCCTAATTAATTAAATCAGAGTGAATGCTTACCCTTAGATCACGCGCGAATTAGAAGTTTAAATCTGGACCCTTAGATCCTCATACCTCAAGTCAAGCTGACTTGCAATCTCAGCCTTTGATCCAGTTCCCACGCAATCCGAGCCATCCCTTGTAATTACTTTGCATTTTTATTTTATTTATTTCATTTTGTTTTCCTTTATTTATTTAAAATAGCAAATAGTTTTATAAAAATATAATCTTTTGCACTTTCACTTTAAATAATTTTCAAAAACCAAAAATATTTTAATTTTTAATTTTTGCATTAAAAGTCTATTTTTAAATCATTTATTTATATTATTTAATTAATTAATTCATTTTAATTAATTAAAAATACTTTTAGGTATTTAAAAATCACCAAAAAATTCATGAATCATTCATAAACATTTAGAACAATTTACAAACTCATCTTACAAATTTATTTTAGGGTTTGATCATGTTTTGATAATTAACTATGAATTAGGGTTTCCAAATTTATGTTGCATCTAGTATCTTTTTTATTTTAGGGTTTACAAATTTATTTTAGGGTTTACAAATTTATGAATTAGGGTTTACAAATTTATTTTAGGGTTTAAATCATATTTTTGCATTGCATTTTCAATTTGATATGCATTTTTCCTTGAAAGGTATCCAAAACCCTAGCCTAACTTAGAAAAACCATAACTTGACTTTGGTATAGCTTCTGACCTTCATCTTTGAGGAGTGATCTTATGTGTGTTTAGGGTTCATTTGATTTTATTTTCAAATTTTGGTCATTTGTTATCCTTCTGTTGTAGACATGTGCATCTCATACTTTCTTAAAACCCTAATTTGCCATGTTCATTTGCATTCATCTTTGCATACCTTCATCATATGAACTTGTCATCACATCTCATGCATTTGTATGTCATCTTAGATACCTTAGGACATGTATGAACATTGGTTGATCATTGTTACATCCATTTGGTATGTTTTGCATTCATTACTTCTTATGTGTATTCATGTAACTTCAAGCTTCTAACATGCCTTCCATTGCATCCCATCTCTTGTATAATCATGCATAAACATTGTACATGTCTTTGCATCATTTCATAACACATTTGAATTGTGTTTGTGCTTCTGGTCTTGATCATTGCATCTTCATTTGCCTTATTTCCTTTTGTTTCATATCTTATGCATTCATACTAACCATTTCAGGGGCTTCAGGTAAGTTGTTTAGGATGTGGGTTTGCCACCACATCCAACCTCTTCTTATCTCTTCATTTGCATCTTTATTTGTCTTTGAAGTGAGTTTGACTCACTTATGCTCTCTCTTGCTCCCTTTCTTTCTCTTAGGTTACTTAACTTCTTCAGGAAGTAAGTAACATATTCTCCTTTCTCTTCTCTTTTCATCTACTTCTTTTTCCTTGGTGGCCATCTGAAGATCTTTCTCTAATCCTAACAAACTATAGGAATATCCAAGCATGATAATTTTAGGGTTGTACATAGTCTCCCCTAGTTTTTACCTTTGAGTCTCCTTGAGTCTCTGCTTCTCATCTCATAATCAAGGCTAAACAGTTAAAGTTTTAAGACTCTGAATTAGGGTTATGCCTTTATCCTCATCTTAGGATGGAGTGTATAACTTTAATACTTAGTGTTAAACCTTTAAGTTGTTTACACCTCCTAATCAAAGCACCTAATAATCATTAAGACTTAAGCTTATAACTTAGGCCTTATATTAGGGTTACATCTCTACCTGTTGGTGCAGAGGGACTAACCCTAGTGTTCAATGGACAAGTCCCCCTCAGGTTTAGTCTTGCAAACATAAAATCATTTCTTAATCCCACCATTAATTAAAATCCACTTTAATAAAGGCTTGTTATATAATGATTTTAATCCCTAACCATGGATTAAGTTGAGGAGTCTTCCTCATCTTAAGTGTTCTCATCTATTATCCTTCTCTTAGGATGGTGTAATGAGTTCACTAATCCCTGATTAGAGATTAAACTCATTACTTAACACACACAAATATCCAAAAACACTTTATAATCACAAGTAGGTTAATGATCTTAATCCTGCATCATTAGGGTAATTAAGTTGAGATTTTCATCTCATACTTAAGTAGACTCATTATCCCTAATCAGGGGTGATATAATGAGTTTGCAAACCCTTGATTAAGGCTTAAGCTCATTATCTTATGCAAAACATCAAAAACAATAAAAAAACTAAAAACACAAAAACAAACAATAAACGTCTCCTCCTGGATTCTTTTCTCATCACATTCACTCTAAAAACGAGAACTCGCTTCTTCCGTCTAATGCAAGACAGATAGCACTCGGGCCAGACGAGTCATACACTTGAGCATAGACAAGCAAGCAGTTCACACCAAAACAATAAGTCTCTTTGAGTCAAACTACGGTGTTCTGATTTCCTCATTGCACGAGAGGATATGTAGGCATAACTTAACAGTTATCGAACAAAAGTCTCTTTGTTCCCCCCTCTCCTCCTCCCAGTTCTTATTCCTCAGCCTCAGTTTTTGAGCACTCACTTTCTTCTTGCACTGACACTTTGTACATCCATTCCTCCCTAGCCTTTTATACACAGTTTAATACATACACCATCCCCTTTTAAACACAATCAGGTATGTGTGGATCCCGTCGAGTACGACGGACGAATTGGGTGCTAATACCTTCCCATGTCGTAACCTACCCCCTTTCTCAGTTTCTTTGGTTCGCAACCGTCTTATCCACTTCTTTCTAGGTTTATGCAGCATTACCTTTCCTTCGGAATAAAAATGCCTAGATGGCGACTCTATTCAACCTCAACCTTCTCTTCGCCGACACCAATTTGCGTTTGCACCGGGATGAAAATCTGGGGAGTGATAGCTTGGCGACTCTGCTGGGGACTTTGCAACCAGGGCTTCTGGTTCTCTTGTGGGTTTCTCCTAGCGCTTTTTTGTTTGTGTTTATTGGGGGTGTTATGTGCTATTTGTGTTTATGTTTTTGCTTTATTTATTGCTTCCTCTACAACTTTGTTTATTGCATTTTACTTTACCGCTTTCATTTATTGCTTTCTACATTTCATTTATTATTATCATATCATTGTGCTGGATTTCTGGTTTGATTTGGTGGGAGGGGTATTCCAATGTGTCGCTCCCCCGAAAAGACACATGGTCAAATTGGGTACAGACGCGAACGGTCGGCGAGAGGAGAAGATGATATGAAGGTGAATAGAGTCGCAAGCTAGACATTTTTATCTCGAAGGAAAGGTAATTCTGCATAAACCATGAAAGATATGGATAAGACGGTTGCGAACCAGAGAAACTGAGAAAGGGGGTTGTCATAAGTTAATGAGCTTAAGCCTAAATCAAAGGTTAGTAAACTCATTATATCCTCCCTTTGATTAGGAATAATGAGAATACTTTAAGTATGAGATAAACACCTCAACTTAATTACCATGATGATGTAGGATTAAGATCATTAACCTACTTGTGATTATTAAGATGTTTTTGTTTTTTTGTTTACTGTTAAGTAATGAGTTTAAGCCATAATCAAGGATTAGTGAACTCATTACACCATCCTAAGAGAAGGATAATAGATGAGCACACTTAAGATGAGGAAGATACCTCAACTTAATCCATGATTAGGGATTAACCTCATGACAAAATAAGCCTTTATTAAAGTGGATTTTAATTAAGAGTGAGATTAAGAAGTGAATTTTATGGTTTATAAGACAACTTGAGTGTGACTTGTCCATTAAACACCAGGGTTAGTCCTTCTTAAACAATAAAGGAAGAATTAGCACCCTAATGTAAGGCCCAATTTACAAGTTAATGTATTAGTGATTATTAGATGGATTGATTAAGAGATTTAAACAAATTAAGGGTTTAACACTTAGGATTAAAGTTATACACTCCATCCTAAGAGAAGGATGCAGGCATAACCCTAATTCCAAAGTCCTAAAGCCTTAAAGGTTTAGTCTCTAATGATGAGATGAGAAGAGAGACACAAAGAAGACTCAAAGGTAAAAGCTAAAGGGGAACTAATCATAACCCTAATTATTATCATGCTTGGGTCTTCCTATGGTTTGTAAGGCTTGAAAGAGATCTTCAAAGAAGCCACCAATGGAAGAAGCAGATGGAAGGAAGGAAGGAGAAGTAGAAGAAACAAGTGACTTACTTCACTAAAGAAGATAAGTAACTTAGAGAAATAAAGTGAGAGATGAACATGAATGGGCAAGCCCACTCAAAGACAAATAAAAATGCAGCAAAGATGCATGAAGAAGATGAAGATAAATGAGAAGTGAAGGCAAATTCACTTCTCAACTTAACTTACCACCTGAAAATGTTAGCATAAGGAAAGAAATGAAATGAAGCATATGCAAAGACAAAAACCAAAACCAGAAGAAATCACATGATGCAAATGATTCTATGACATGATGCAAAGACATACAAAGTGCAATGGATGATCATACAAGAGAAAAAAATGCAAATGAAGCATGTGGGAAGCATGAAAACACATGGATGTTTATGAAATGAAATGGATGCAAAGCATAACAAATGTATGAATAAATGAGCAAGCAATGTTCAAGCAATGTCTTAAGATGTCTAAGATAGCATACAAGTGCTTAAAATGTCATAGCAAGTTCATATGTTCATGCAATGCAATGTAAGATGCAAGTAAGGGTGCAAAATTAGGATTACATGAAAGGATGAGATGCAAATGATCAAGACAGAAGCAATTCACATGATAAAAATTTGCAAATGAGCTCAAACAAAACCCTAACCCCATATGATATAACACCCCAAAGGAGAAGGTCTAACTCTTAACCTAAAGGAAGTTATGATTTTTCTAAGTTAACTAGGGTTTTTGGGTACCTTAAAAGGAAAAATGAAAATCAATTTGAAAATGAAAGATAAATTCATGACAAACATATCCAAGAAACTACATGTTATATGGAAAATAATTCAAAAATAATCATTATCAAACCATTCATAGTTAGGAAGATAAGATTTTTCAAAGTTAGGGTTCTAAAAAGGGGATTTTATGAACCCTAAATTCAAAGAAAATGTCAAAGTATGTTCAAAACCAAAAGGAAATTTGTATGAATGGTTTGAAAATGTTTCTAAATGTCATAAGATGCAATGTGAATTTTTTTGTGATTTTTAGAAACCTAAATGGTATTTTAATTAATTAATTTCCATTAATTAATTAAAATAAACATTTAAATATTTTAAAAATACAATTTTTATGCAAAAAATAAAAATCAAAATATTTTTGGTTTCTGAAAATTAATAGTAGTCATGGTAAAAAATTTCAGAATTTTTTAATGATTTTTGCTATTTTTAATAAAAATGTAAAATAAAATATAAAGAAAATAAGAATAAAAATGAAAGTATGCAAAAGGAGAGGCTGATATCTAAAGTTGGGAAATCCAGTGGTCCAGATGGCAAGTCAGCGTGACTGGGGGTATTTAAATCCAAAGGCCATGACTTAATCTTCCCAATTAAATGAAATGCTATGGCTATGTTTTAATCTGACTTAATTTAAATAATTAATTAAGTTTAGGGTTTAATGATTAATCTCAGCCCTTCAAAACGCGCGGCAAGCTCACATCAAACGGCCCAAATTCAAACTCAGCTAATCACCTGAGATTAGCCCTAATCCACCTCAGACGGCCGGAACAGTGTTCCGGTCGTCTTCTCCGGCAGGGTTCTTTCCCCAACACTCTCCCCATGCCATTTCAGGAGCTCTAAAGCTCCAGATCAAATCCCCAACTCACCCCAAGCACGAATCAACCCTCAAAATTAATTTATTTTGCATCAATCATGAGAATCAAACAAGAACATGTTTCACGGGCAAAGTTTCAGAAGTTAAATACACGTTTGTTTTCAACTCATTTTCAAAATAAATTATATCATGATGATCAGCATAACATGTAGAACAACTTAGAAACTTAAAATCATGCTTCTGGAAAAAGGTTTGAAGATGGATACCTGAGCTGGAGCTTTCACGTATGGAGCTTTCTGACCTCTTCTCTTGTGCAAACTCACCCCAATGGACTCCTTGATGATGTTGAGAAGCTTGGAATGAGTTGATAAGAGCTGGATTGGGAGGTTGCAACTCAACTGGTCCAGAATCGTGTTTGTGTTTGGCTGACTTTAGGGCTTGACAATGGTTGGGAAATGATTTGTGGATGATGGTGAGTTGATCTATGGAAAAATATTGGATGTTTGATGCTTGTGCAATGTGTTTCGAAGAGATGAAGGTTGAGGGTGATTTTGTGGAACTTGGTGTATGAGAGGTTCTGAGCTCCAAGGTTATGTGAATTAGCTTGCTTTTGGTCCATATAACATGTCTCTATTGGCCAGAGAGTTGTTGTGGCTGCAGCTGATTGGTATAGGCCAAGTTGCAAAAAGTCAACATTATGTGTACTTGAGGTATGGGCTTGTGCAGAAGCTGTTCAAGGGCATGTCTGGCCTCATCTTGGTTCAAGGAGAGCCATGGGATTTAAATTATGCAGTTGGATGGCTTAGAGGCAAAGATTTCATAGGTTTTGCAAGTGTTATGTAATTTTCCCCTTTTGTGATTTCTTGTGATGCAAGCCATGAAAGCAAGTGATTCTTTGGGCAATTCTGATCACAATGCAATGTAATATGTTTGTATGATGCTTAGAGATGCATTAGAGGTCACAAAATGACTTGGCAAATGGTTTTGCAAAAAATCCTCTTTGGTTTGAATGTGAAAATTATAGGATATTTGCCAACTTTGCAAGGCCATAACTTGAGTTCCACAATGAATTAGAACATGTTCTTGTACTTTTTGAAAAGGGAATGATCCAATCTACAACTTTCATGACCAACAATTTTTCATTTGAAGCATTTTTGGTTGAGAAAGAGGAGGTTGAAGAACTTTCCCAAAATGGAAAGTTTCCATTACAAGTCATTTCCATTTTTGGCAACTTTTGGTTTAGGTCAAATTTCTTCAATTTTGTGAACTTCCAAGCACTTCAATGATCAAATAAAGATCATATAACTTCAATTTGATGAAAATATCACTTTGGTTCCATTGTTGGGGGCCTCAGATGCCCTGATTTTGCTCTGACTTGCTCAAGAAGTTACCTAGTGAACAGATGACTTCCACAATGAATTTCTTCATCAAACTTGGTACAAATGATCCTTATAACATATTGAGACTATTAGAAACAAGAATGACCAAAAAATTTGGAGTTAAGGCCTCTGAAACCAAAACCCTAATTTTGGTCATCTGTGTAGTGAAAACCCTAGCTCTGCTTCCATGCCTTGCCAGTTCTTGTGATTCCTTGACTTCCATGAACTTTGAGGGATATAATATGATGATAGAACACACATGGACCCTCTTGGAATGGTTGGAGACCTTTGGAGTGGCTCAGATGGATCCTTGGATTGCTCAAATCACAAACCCTAGATGCAGATGAACTTGAACTAATGCAGTGAAACAAAATGAAATATGAGATGGTATACTTATACTAATGCAGACATGAAAGATCACAAGCCATGGTGTGAAATTAGTGAGGGAAATTTTGGGGTGTTTACAGCTGCCCCTATTCAAACATGAGTTAGCTATGCAGGTTGTTAGCGCCTGGCTTAACAGACAAACAAGATAACTTGTGGTTGAATACCAAAGACAGTCCAAAATTTGCACTCATTGGGGAGAAGAAGAAAAGGGATATAAATTGAAAAAGTTAGCATAGCATGAATATCAAATGAAAGCGATGGAGGACGACCATCGAGCAGAGGACGACTGCTGGGGATAAAGCAATGACGGGGACGACCGACAAGCTGGGGAAATAAAGATACCATGATGGGGACGGCCATAGGGTAAGGAAACAGGGTTCTATAGGGATTAAAACAAAGGCAACGATGGGGACGGCCATCAGGTTTGTAAAGTAATGTAAACAACGACGGGGACAACCATCGGTTTAAAGAATAAATGAAATATTGATGAGGGACGGTCATCAAAGTTGAAGGACGATCACCTAGCAGGGGACGGCTGCTCTTTATCACGACATAGGACGAATGTCGGATAGAAAAAGGTCGACAATGGGGACCTCCATCGGATAAGCATGATGAAGGACGATCATCAAGGGGTGAAGGACGATCACCTAGCAGGGTATAACTGCTCTCAGGGTTTATCACGACATAGGACAAATGTCGGATAACAAGATCAACGATGGGGACGGCCATCGGATAAAATGATGAGGGACGGTCATCAAAGGGTGATGGACGATCACCTAGCAGGGGACGGCTGCTAAATATCACGACATAGGACGAATGCCGGATAGGAAAGAGTTCCAATAATGGAGACTCCGCTGGGGAAAGGATGAGGGACGGTCATCCGAAGGTGAAGGACGATCACCTGGCAAGGTACGACTGCCGAAAGCATCACGACATAGGACGAATGTCGGCTAGAAGAAAACGTTGCTTTGCTGGCGACTTACTGGGGAATAGTAAACACGGACGAGTGTTTACGCCTAAGAAATAAAAGGTATAATTGTTTTGACGTTGTGTATAGATTAAAGATGCGGACGAGCATCCTTAAGACCATGATACGGACGAGTATCAGTAGAAACAAACGCTGACGCGTGTTCAGAGATGATGATACGGGCGAGTACCAACTGGTTAACAAAGAACATGGACGAGTGTCGAAAAATTGATATATATATATATATATATATATATATATATACGAGATACGGACGAGTATCTGTATAAGTATTGGTGAAGTATGAGCAAGACACGGACGAGTGTTCAACTTGCTGGGGAAACGTGTGACACAGACGAGTGTCAGAAGAGAAAGTCTACAAGTTATGAACAAACATTTGTATATGAGAGTGTAAAAGGTGTTTCGGCGACATGTGGGGATAGGATGACATGAACGGGTGTCGAAAGGAGTGTCTTATGGAGAAGTGTTTGGTTTACAACAAGTGTTTTGGCAACCGTGCTGGGGAAAGGTGACACAGACAAGTGTCAGAAGAGTATGTATAGGTATTTGCATTCAAAGAGGATGTTTTTGGATTATATCTGCAGGGGAGTGATATGACACGAACAAGTGCCGAAAAAGTACATATGAACATGTATCTGTGTTGGAGAGTGCAAATGGGACGCTTTGGCTTTTTACTTGCAAGTAATGTGAGCTTTTATATACATTACTGATGAAATGCTGGTGGTATTTGCAGGTGACTGGTTTGAACCAGGCTTGTGATCATGCAAATGTTTGATTTTTGCCGTAATGCTCCGTATTAGACGGAATGCTACGCTTTGTGGGAAAAAATGATGCGAATGCTATGATTATGCAAAAAAGAAACCGATCCGGGATTCGGATCCCGCTGTTGTGACGCTCTCTGGCTGATCTGCTTGGAGGAGTATCCCAGCTGGGGAAGATCATTGGTAGATCTGTTAAGATATGTAGCTCCGCTTGGGGAACTAGATCGTTGATAGATCTATCCTATAAGGAGAGGCCCAGCTGGTGATAAGGAAGCTTCCGTCACTTTGTTGTGTGAGAATTTCAGGCATTGCTCTTCTAGGGCAAGGCTGGAACTTCTGCGGGGAGATAGTCTTTTTGTCTTTGAGAGACCTGGCACTCTGTTTGGGGAAGAAAAGATCACTGAACGATCTTCCTAGAGAACTTTGTGGGGATACCGGCTGGGGAAGCTCCTGTTGAATAGACTCCTGCTAGGGATGAGGAGACTTTTGTCAACTCCACTGGGGAAAAGCATTCCAAATGCTGTTTGGGGAGGAGGTATGCTTGGGAAGATCATTGGTAGATCTGTTAAGATAAGAAATGCACAAGCATCCTGAGGTATCCCTTACCGGATTCCATCATAGGAGTTAGATATTCCTGAGAGTAAATACATTTCCTGCAAGAATTTATTAGGAATGGCTCATTTGTTTTATGCAAATATTATATCATGGATATTGGATATTTTACAAACGAAGCAAAAATGTACAAGACGGGGTGTGACTGAAAACTCTGATTTTATTAAAATGGGTGCCCTGAATCGGCAAATACAGTCAAAGGAACAAATCCCCTGGAATGAGGAGATTGTTACAAATTGAAAAAGTAAAAGTGTTGGCAATGTTGACGACGCTCCGATGAGCCTCCTTTGCTATGACCCGTATGACCTTGACGCTCTTCTCATCTTGCTTTCTGAAGAAGGTTGATTCTGACTGATGTTTTATCCTTCCGAAACTTGCCGTGTTATTAGTGATACAGACAAATTCAGAATGCAGTTGTTCGCTTATTCCCTAATTTTGCGTGGATCGCCCTTTCGGGTTTTCAATCCACCGGGAGACCCATTTTTGCCTGAGCTGTCCAATGCGGCTTTTCAACTCAGCGGGTGTACACATTTTTTTTTATTTTTCCCTTATTTTTCCCTTATTTTTTCCCGAGTCTTTTATTCTGTTTTTGACTCGCCGGGATGCCCTATTTTTTCCTGGACTTACATTCTGTTTTTATGTCCAGCGGGTCATTTTATGCGAAGTATTTTTTAACTGCATCTGAATTCACAGGGGATAAGAAATCTTCACCATCCATAGTAGTGAGCATCAGTGCTCCACCAGAGAAAACCTTCTTTACTATGAATGAGCCATCGTAGTTCGGAGTCATTTTGCCCCTGTGGTCTGTATGAGGAGGAAGAAGTCTTTTTAGCACAAGATCTCCTACTTGGTATTCCCGCAGGCTGACTTTCTGATCGAAGGCTTTCTTCGTCCTTTTCTGATATAACTGCCCATGACAGATTGCAGCTAATCTCTTTTCTTCGATCAGATTCAGTTGATTGTACTGAGAACGGACCCATTATGCTTCATTCAACTTTACATCCATCAGTACCCGTAAGGAGGGTAACTCAACTTCAACAGGTAGGACTGCCTCCATACCATACACGAGTTGATACGGTGTTGCCCTAGTGGATGTTCTGATTGAGGTTCGGTACCCATGCAAGGAAAATGGTAGCATTTCATGCCAGTCTTTATAAGTGACCACCATCTTCTGCACAATCTTCTTGATGTTTTTGTTAGCTGCCTCAACAGCGCCATTCATCTTTGGCCTGTAAGGAGAAGAGTTGTGATGTTGTATCTTGAAGTCCCGGAAAAGTTCCGCCATCATTTTGTTGTTCAAATTGGAACCATTGTCGGTAATGATTCCCTCAGGTACTCCATATCGACAGATGATGTCTCTTTTCAGAAATTTGGCTACCACTTGCCTGGTGACGTTTGCATATGAAGCCACTTCAACCCATTTGGTGAAGTAATCAATGGCTACCAAGATGAATCTGTGGCCATTTGAAGCAGCCGGTTCAATCTTCCCAATCATGTCAATGCCCTACATGGAAAAGGGCCAAGGTGAAGACATTACGTTCAAAGGATTTGGAGGCACATGCACTTTATCTGCGTAGATCTGGCATTTATGGCACTTCTTGGCGTAGGCACAACAGTCTGCATCCAGGTTGATCCAGTAGTAACCTGATTGTAACAATTTCTTTACCATTGCATGTCCTCCAGCATGGGTACCGAAAGATCCTTCATTCACCTCGTGCATCAGCAAGTCTGCTTCTTTCTTATCAACACATCTGAGTAGTACCATATCAAAGTTTCGCTTGTATAATGAACCATCAGCATTAAGGAAGAAACTACCGGCCAGTCTTCTTAATGTCTTCTTATCATTGGATGATGCCCCATGTGGGTATGTCTGATCCTCTAATAAGCTTTTGATGTCGTGGAACCAAGGCTTGTTGTCTTTAGCAATGTCCACGGAGAATACGTATGCTGGTCGGTCTAGTCTGGATACCGAAATCCGAGGCACAAAATTGGCAGTTTGAACCTTGATCATGGAAGAAATGGTAGCTAGAGCATCTGCAAACTGATTTTCGTCTCGAGGGATATACTCAAGTTTGACTGTTGTGAAGAAAGTCAATAATCTCCTCGTATAGTCACGGTATGGGATCAGATGCTCTTGGTGAGTGTACCATTTGCCGTTGGTTTGATTGATTACCAGAGCTGAATCTCCGAATACAGTCAAAGTCTTGATCCTGAGGTCAATGGCTTCCTCAAGACCCATGATACAGGCTTCATATTCAGCTTCATTGTTAGTGCATGCAAAGGTGAATTTTGCCGAGAAAGGCATATGAACTCCTTTAGGGGTAATGAGCACTGCACCAACTCCACGACCATTCATGTTGACAGCCCCATCAAACATCATTTTCCATTCTTCTTCTGGGTCAAGCCCTTCAGTGTGAACAGGCTCTTCATGATCTTTTGCTTTTAGGAACATGATTTCTTCATCGGGGAAATCAAATCTCATGGGCTGATAATCAGCAATGGGTTGCTCAGCCAGATAGTCAGACAGTACACTGCCTATGATGGCCTTTTGTGATGTGTTCTGAATGTCATACTCTGTCAGAATCATTTGCCATCTTGCAACCCTTCTGTAAACACCCCAAATTTTCCCTAACCCATTCACACCATGGCTTGTGAACATTTCATATGCATAATTTCAATCATAGCATCTCATACCACATTTTTGATTCAATGCATTGCTCCTAAGTCATCTGCATCTAGGGTTTGTGATCTGAGCTATTCCTGAGCCATTTGAGCCACTCCAAAGGTCATAAATCACTTAAAAGGTGTCCATGTATGTGCAAGCATCATATTGTGTCCTCTCAAAGACAAGAATGTCAAAAAATCACAAGAGCTGAAAATGGCATGGAAGCAGAGCCAGGTTTGACTGCACAGATGACCTAGAATTAGGGATTTGGTTTCAAAGGCCATAACTCCAAAATTTTTGGTCATTCTTGTTTCTATTGGTCTCTATATGGTATAGGGATCATGCATATCAATTTTCATGAAGAAATTCCATGGGGAAGTCATCTGATCAAGAGTTGACTTTTTGAGCAAGTCAGTGCAAAATCAGGGCATCTGAGGCCCCCAATGACCCAACCAAAGGTTGTTCTCCATAATTTTTATGGTGTATGATCTTTATTTGATCATAGAAGATGTTAAAAGTTCACAAAATTGAAGAATGTCAAGCCATTTGCAAAGTTGACTTTTTTGGGAAATGACTTGTAATTGAAAATTGCCATTTTGGGAAACTTTTTCAACCCTTGCTTTTTGATTCAAAAATGCTTCAAATGAGAAAACTTTGGTCATGAAAGTTGTAGAATGGATCATTACCTTTTCAAAAAGTACAAGAACTTGTTCTAATTCATTTTGGATCAAAAGTTATGGCTTGTCAAAGTTGGCCAAAATCACATAATTTGAAGTTTTCTACCAAAGAGGCATTTTGCAAAATGGTATGATCAAGTGTTCTAAAGGCTTCAAATGTGTACAAACTCTTCACAACATGATCACATGACCTCTAAGGATCAGAATGGTGCTTTGAATTATTCCATTTCATGCCTTAAACTTGAAGAATTTCCAAAAGGGGCAAAGTTGTGCCAATTTGCAAAATGATCCAAATCCCTTCATCCACTTGCCACAGCTCACAAAATCTGATTTCATGACACTCCTTGATCCCAGCTGAGCCAAGCCATACCCCTATCTCAGCCTTCCACTTGCCCATACCTCCAAGTACAACTTGCTTGACTTTTTGCAATTTGAGCCATACCAATCACAACAGTCCACACCAACTCCTCTGACCTCTCTAGTTGTGATAAGTGGACCAAAGCCAGCATAACACACCACACACACAAGCCTGAAAGCTCCAAGAACACAACATTCTCATTTTTCACCTCATATGCAACTTCCTTCGAAACTCATCATACAAGCTTCAAACACACAAACAAACTTCACCATTGATCTCAACATGTTCCACTGATCACAAACCAACCATTGAAACAGCTTGAAACTCACTGAAATCAAAACACGATCCTCACCCCTCACTGAACAAAACTTCTGCAATCTCTCAAACCAGCCATCAACAAAAGTTTTGAAGCATTCCATTGAGCTCAGGGGGACCAGAGGAGTCAGTTTGCATAGGAGAAAGGCTCAGAAAGCTCCATTTCGTAGAACTTCAGTTCAGGTATCCATCAAGAACAAATTTTCCAGAACTTCATTTACTTGTTATAAATTGATTCTACATGTTGTCATGATCATCATGATGTGTTTAAAAATGAAAATGGTGGAGTATTGAGTATGTATGAGTTGTCTGAAAGTTTCTGCCCTAAATTTGTTTTATTTCGATTTGCATGATTGATGAATGAAAAATGATTTTTGTTTGGGGGTTTTGATTCAGTGATGAGTGGGGTTTGATTCTGGGCAGAGAGATTTCATTTTTGGTGCTTGGAGAGAGAGAGATAAGGTTTTGGCTCGTCGGAGAAGACGACCGGAACCACTGTTCCGGCCGTCTGAAAGTCATTAGCCCTAATTTTGTCATTAAATGAAGTTTGAATGTGGAGCGTAGATTAGGCTGACTAAGTCAATCCCCCGCGCGTTTCAATGGCCTAGATTCCTCACTTAACCCTAATTCCATTTAATTAAATTAATTAATCAGTTTTAATCAGTTTGAATTTCAACCACTGGATGACGCGCGCAGTCAACTCCCGCGTCTCAGCTTTGAATCTTGGCCTTAGGATCAGCATACTTCCCATTTAAATCAATTTTAATTTCATTTTTATCCCATTTTCTTTGTCATTTATTTTAAAATACTTAGAAAAATCACAAAAATATTTCCTTTTGCATTTTTGTTTCAAATATTTTTCTCAATCAGAAAATGATTTTTATTTTATTTTTTGCATTCAAAAATATTTTTAAATCATTTAAAAGTTTATTTTTAATTAATTAATGAAAATTAATTAATTAAAAATGCTTTTAGGTATTTAAAAATCACAAAAAAATTCATGAAACATTTAAAAACATTTAGAAGCATTGTCCAACTCTCAAACCAAATTTCTTTTTGTTCTTGATGCCTTTTGATAATTTTCTTTGGATTTAATTTCATTTCAAGGCAATATTTTGTGACAAACTTCAAAAATTCATTTCTGTCTAACCTTTGAGAGTTGGACAATGATTCTTTTTGCATTGCATCTTGTTTGGCATGTAGTTTATAGGGTAAAATTGGCATGAATTGATCTTGCATTTTCAATTTGTTTTGCATTTTTCTTGACAAGGTACCTTAAAACCCTAGCAATCTTAGGAAATTCATAACCATCACTAGGTTAAGAATTGGATCCCCTCCTTTGGGCAGTGAGTTTGTATAGGTCTAAGGTTCCTTTGATTCCATTTTCAAATTTTTATCATGATGTTTGCTTCTGGTTTTGGTTTTTGCTTTGTGTATTGATCATAAACCCTAATTCATGCCTTCCTTTGCATCCATCTTCCATTTGCTTGCATACCATGACTTGCCATGACATTTTGTGCATCCATTTGATTCATAAGACATCTTAGGACATGTTAGAATCATGTTTGATCATTGCATCTTTCATTTGCCATGTTGTATGTCATTTGCATTTCATAACTTTTCATGAACATCTATGGTTCAATACATGCTTCTCTTGCATCCATATGCTTGTATGATCATTCTCATCTCTTGTCATGTGTTTGCATCATCTCTTAGCATCATTAACATCATGTTCATGCTTCTGGTTTTGGTTTGCATCATCACATTTCATCTCATTTGCATTGCATTTCATTTCTTTACTAACTTTTCAGGTGGTAAGTTGTATTGAGAAGTGAATTTTCCTTCACTTCTCACATTTTCTTTTCATCTCCTTTGTGCATCATTGCTGCATTTTGTCTTGTATTTTGGATTGAGCTTGCTCATTCTTGTCCCTCTTACCTTCTTTCTTCAAGTAACTTGACTTCTTGAATGAAGCAAGTTGTTTTGCTTCTCCTTCCTCCTTTCATCTGCTTCTCTCCTTGGTGGCCTTTGAAGATTCTTTCTTTCTTAAGCCTCACAAACCCTAGGACTTCCAAGCATGATAACTTTTTAGGGTTGTTTAGTCCCCCATTTATCTTTTACCTTTGTGTCATCTTTGAGTCTTCTCTTCTCACCTTATAATCAGGGGCTAAACCCTAAAGGTTTTAAGGCTTTGTGTTTAAGCTTATGCCTGCATCCTTCTATTAGGATGGAGTGTATAACTTTAATCCTAAGTGTTAAACCCTTAATGTGTTTAAATCCTTTAATCAATCCACTTAATAATCATCAAGACATCAAACTTGTAACTTGGGCCTTGCATTAGGGTTCTAATTCTTCCTTAATTGGTTAAGAAGGACTAACCCTAGTGTTAATGGACAAGTCCCCCTCAAGTTGTCTTACAAACCATAAAATCCATTTCTTAATCATATCATTAATTAAAATCCACCTAATAATGGCTTTGTTTTGTCATGAGGTTAATCCCTAATCATGGATTAAGTTGAGGAGTCTTCCCCAGCTTAAACATTCTCATCTATTATCCTTCTATTAGGATGGTGTAATGAGTCTGTTTAATCCTTGATTATGGCTTAAGCTCATTACTTAACACTAAACAAAAACAACAAAAACATCTAAATAATCACAAGTAGGTTAATGATCTTAATCCTACATCAGGGTGATTAAGTGTGAGAAGCTGACTTCACACTTAAGGTATTCTCATTACCCCTAATCAGAGGGAGGATGTGATGAGTTTACTAACCCATTGGTTTAGGCTTAAGCTCATTAACTTATGACAAACTACAAAAAGCAATAAAAGACTGAAAACTCAAAAAACAAACAATAATCGTCTCCTCCGGGATTCTTTTCTCATCATCTTCACTCACAAACGAGAACTCGCTTCTTCCGTCTGACGCAAGACAGTTAGCACCTGAGCCAGACAGGTCATACACTTGAGCATGGACAAGCAAGCAGTTCACAAGTCAATTCATCCTTTCAGTCTCTTTGGGTCGAACTACGATGTTCTGACTTCCTCATTGCACGAGAGGATACGTAGGCATAACTTAACTGTTATCGAACAAAAGTCTCTGTATATTCCCCCTCCTTCCAGCATCATTCTTTAAGCCTCATAGTCTTGAGCATTTCATTCCTGTTCTTACACTGACACTCTCACATTCCACTTCACTTTCTTTTAGCACTGATACTTGCAATCTTTCCAGCTTTGATACACAAATTGCACTGACACTACCCCTTTAAAACACAAATATTTTAAGCGTGGATCCCGTCGAGTACGACGGACAATTTGGGTGCTAATACCTTCCCAGGTTGTAATCAACCCCCTTTCTCAGTCTCTCTGGTTCGCAACCGTCTTATCCATCTTTTTCCTAGGTTTATGCAGCATTACCTTTCCTCCGGGATAAAAATGCCTAGCTGGCGACTCTTATCTTTTCTGAGTTCACTGCTGTGTGTTCTCATTCCTTTCACCGACTGTTCGCGCTTGTACCGGGATGCAAATCTTCGGGAGCGACAGCTTGGCGACTCTGCTGGGGACCCTTGTATTGTAACCAGGGCTTCTGGTTCTTTTTGTGGGTTCCTCCTAGCGTTTGTTTGATTTGTGTTTACTGGGGTGTTATATGCTAATTGTGTTTATTTATTTACTTTATTTATTGCTTTATGTACAACTTTATTTATTGCTTTCTTTACAGTTTTCCATACTTCATACTGTCATTATCATTGCTGGATCTGTTCTTCTGTCTTGGTGGGTGGGGTTCTATTGAGAGTTTAAGGTCCTATACCGGGGACCTGAGTGACACCTAGGCTAGAGTGGTTCATGTTCTTTCCCAGTCCATTTCGGTCTGGTGCGGGAATATGAAACACGGTTCAGATGTGGGTTTCTTCTTGAGAATTATGTGCTACAGATTTCCTGTAGTGCTAGGGCTATCTGGGAATCCTGCTATGTCTGGATGACCTTTATTATGACCTTCAGAAACTGAGGTGAATTAGAGGATGATCTTTTATGGTTATTGTAAACACTGTACCTCCGGGTTAGAAGTGTTTACACTTCTCATAACTGATCCAAGTCTGAGGATCTTTGTTTTAGAACACTACCTGTGAGGGGGTTGGGCTGTTTACAGGTTTGCAGGAACCCTTGGCCACATCATACCCTGTTACTTATTGTGTTTAAGAATGCTTCACTTTGGACAGTTCTTGTGATTTAACCCAGGACATGTGACTCTTTATTTGAGTCCCCCACCTTGGTTACTGGACTTTTGAACCTCCATCTGGACTTCTTAAACATACATGGGCTTATATCAAGACAGATAATCAGATCCAGCTTGATCACAAACCCTTGCATATCATTTGCATACGCATCATTGCATCATTTAACATTTGTTTATTTGTTTTTCAGGGTATCCACTTTACATTTGGCTTGGTTTTGACCCCTTCATCTGCATAGACCCTTGTTCACCAGTTATCTGCTTCAGCTATCTTTATCAGTGGTTTGCTTCAGTTACCTTCATCATCAGCCTATCAGTGGTTCATCTCTAGTATCAGTCTTCATCATCAGCATCTGTTTTCAGCCCTTCATGGCACCCAAGAAGAGCAACATCTCATACCATTTCTTTGAGCCTGTGTTGACTGGTATCAGACAGGTCCAGGCACTTATCACACCTGACCATATCCCATTATTCAGAGAACATTATGGAGGCATCCTTGATATGGTTATGGACTTGGACCCTTCTCAGAGGAGTTTGATTCACACTTGCCTACAGTTCTATGATCCTCCCTTGAGGTGCTTCACTTTCCAGAATTTTCAGTTGGGACCTCTGTTGGAGGAGTTTTCATCACTGATTGGATTACCTGTCAGGGGTGGTATCCCCTTCAACCCAGAGATGGATTCTCCCAGCAATGAAGAAGTGGCAAAAGCACTGAACCTGGAACCTATTTTGATTGAGCAGAACATGACAACAAAGGCTGGGATCCCTGGTTTGCACCTGGACTTTCTGACTTCTCAGGCCATCCTGAAGGCCTCCTTGGGAGAATGGAAGGCAGTTTGTGCATTGTTAGCCCTCAGTATATATGGGGTTATACTTTTTGCAGATGAGCCCAAGTTTATTAGCAAGAATGCCATTCATCTCTTCATCTTGAGGAACCTAGTACCCACCTTGCTAGGAGATTTCTATTATTCTGTTCACCAAAGGAATGAGAAGCAAAGAGGGAGGTTGGTGAGATGCTGTGCTCCTCTATTTCATACCTGGCTGCATAAACACTTGCCCAAGACTGATGCTTTCCTGAATCCTCACCAGCAGAAGAATTGGGCTAAGAGACTTATTGCTTTGACTTCATATGACATCAGATGGTGCACCCAGAGCACCAAGGGCAAGGACATCATCACTAGCTGTGGGCAGTATCCCAATGTACCTCTGGTAGGAGTGAGGGGTTGCATCAACTACAATCCTTTGCTGTTCAAGAGACAATTAGGCTATGCTTTGGTCCACCCTCCTAGAGTACAAGATCTAGCTGAGACCCTGTATTGTGAGATAAAGCCTAATCTAGCTGTTGTCAGGCAAGCATCCTGGGCTTGGGACAACATCCAGACCAAAGGGATGGCCATTCTTGGAAGGTGCAATAATGTGGCTTCAACTCAGTATTATGATTGGTCTCATGCTAGAGCTCAGATTACTGGAATGCCTTTCACCATTGAGGATGCACCTGGACCATCCACAGCACCACCTCCAGCCACTATCAGCCTGGAGGAATTTGAGAAACTGAAAGAGAGGAATGAGAATCTGTCTCAAGCTCTGAAGAAGACCCTCTGGGAGAGGAGTGATGGTCGTCTAGACATTGAGAGGTTGGAGAAGCTAAAGGTGGAGCATCTAGCCAGGATTGAGAAGTCAGAAGACTACATCAAGAAATCAAGAGCTGGGGAGCAAATTTTGAAGAATGCCTGTAAAGAGGCCCAGTTTCAGAAGGCTAGAACTGACCTCTATCTGAAGGAAAGTCAAGCTAGATGGGTCAGGATCACTGAAGCTCGTACTCAAGAGGATAAGAGAACTCAGGCCAGGATTGAGCAGTTGGAGGCCATTGAGAGGAAACAACAGGAGGCTCTGCTGGCAGCTCAGAAGGAAATCTCAGAATTGAAGCTTAGGGCTGGTGTGAAGAGGTCAAAGGACCAAGACAGACACAAGAAGCTGACCACTGTTATTACCACCAGGAACCTTCTTATCAGGAACATCACAGAGCATCCGACTGGTCCTGTAACTAAAGCACTTTTGAAGGAGGATAAGGAGGATGAGTTTGGTTTAGATGTTTGATCACTTTGCTTGTTGCCATTTCCATTCCATGTACTTTTCTTTTATGTTGTATTTTGGCCCTTCAAGGGTACATGTTGTAAAAACAGACTATGTATTATTCACCATGTGTAATGTATGTGTTAGTTTTGTTTCACTGAGTTTCTTTTCTCAAGCAACATCAAAGCATCCTCCTAAGGGTCTGGAAAGGTCAAAACCAAGAGCCAAGCCGGATACCTTGGAAGATAAATAAGCATACTGCATTGCATACTAACTCTTGTTTTATTTTGTAGGATCTTGTTTTGTTTGTCACTAACTCTGTTGTGATTCAGGAATTATTGCTCGCCGCCGGGTGTTCCCTCTCAACCGTCCGCACAGATATCCTACTCGCAACAACCTTCCTGGTATCCAGATGGACCAAGTACAGCAAGATCTGACAGAGGTCAGGACTCAGATGGCTAACATAAGGGTTGAGATGAGAAACCAAATGGCCCAGTTCATGACTGTAATGACTGGCTTGGCTCAGAGCCAAGAGAGGTTAAGGGCATTGGTAGAAAGACAGACCCCCGAAGAACATCATCCTGGCACTGGAGGAACCAGCAACAATGAGGGAGGTCAGCCTCATGTTAACCCACCAGTATTTGGACCTCATCTAGATCCAGAGGCCAATATCCCAAGGAATGTACCAGGCAATACTGCTGCAGGCAGGATCTTGCAAGAAGATCCTCAAGAAGAGCAGTTTACTGTAATGGGAGCTGGGGATGAAGTTTATGATCGGAGATTTGATGAAATTGCTGAGAAATTGAGATCTTTAGAGTCTCAAAACTCCTTGGGCTTTGATGTCATGGATATGGGGTTAGTGGATGGGGTAAGGATTCCTCATAAGTTTAAACCCCCGTGCTTCGAGAAGTACAATGGAACTTCCTGTCCACGAACTCACTTGCAGTCTTTTCTGGGGAGACTTAAGGCATACACCATGGATGAAAAACTATGGATGTTTTATTTTGAAGATAGTTTGACTGGGGCTTCAAGGGAATGGTACTCTCACTTGACCAGAGCTACTATCAGATGCTGGAAGGACTTAGCTGAAGCCTTCATCAGGCAGTACCAATACAATCTGGACATGGCTCCTAACAGGACCCTTTTGATGGGAATGTCTCAGTCTTCCAGAGAAAGCTTCAGGGAATATGCCCAAAGGTGGAGACAGCTTGTTGCTGCTGTCCAGCCACCCATGTCGGAAAGAGAAATGGCCGACATGTTTATGAATACCCTGCAAGGGACATATATTGATAGGCTAGCTGCCTTCTCTTCCACCAGCTTCGCTGACGTAGTCATAGCTGGAGAAAGAATTGAAAGCCTTTTGAAGATGGGAAAAATTTCTGATAATGGTGCAAGTTCGTCAGGCAATCCCAGGAAGCCTTTTGTGGGACTTAGAAGAACTGGTGAGACAAATGCCATTCATGCCAGCAGGGGCAGACCTCAGTATGTCCACAGATCAGTAGCCGCTATCACTATTTCAGCTCCGATTCCTCAGCAACCAGCATATCAACCACAACAACAACCACACTATCAACAACAAGTTCAGTATCCGCCGCAGAGGACCTACAACAACAACAACAACAGCAATCAGCAACAAAGACCCTTTCAGCAAAGACCATCACAGGCAAATAGGGTGATTGATCCAATCCCTATGCCTTATGCCGCTTTATTTCCACAACTCCTGAAACTCAATTTGGTTGAACTAAGGACATTGGCACCCCCAGATCCTTCCAGTCTCCCAAGAAACTATGATGTCAACACCAGATGTGCTTTTCACTCCAATGCACCAGGCCACAGTACGGAGAAATGTAGGGCTTTGCAAATGAAAGTACAGGATCTAGTGGATTCCAAAGCCCTCAATTTTGCACCCCCACCAAATGTCAACAAGAATCCCATGCCCAATCATGGAGGACCAAGAATTAATGCTATTGAGGAAGATAAGCCATCTTTCTTAATCACCAGTGTTGGGCAGATTCGGACACCTCTGGTAGAAATTAAAGCTCAGCTCCTAGAATGCCAGATGTTCCCCGAGTGTGGGCTCGGTTGTGGTTATTGCAACATTTCGGTCAACGGGTGTGATAACTTGAGAAGCGGCATAGATGGTCTTATCCAGAGTGGCATACTTCAAATCACGACATCGGCGCCTTCAAATCCAGCAATCTCTTTGACAACAATTCCTGAGTCTTCTACAACTGCAACGACAATCATTCCGAACAATTCATCAATTTCATCAACAATGGCTTCATCTATCACTTCCACAAATCAGATGTCAACAACCATTTCTTCTACAACATCAGCACCCATTTATTCAGCAGAATCTTCTACAACACCAACAGAAATTAACAAAGATGTCTCAGCAGTCACCATTTATTATGATCCGTCATATGTTCCTCCAAAGAACAACTTTCAACAACAAACAGTGGCATCTCCTGCCAGGTCACCGGTCACCATTTACTACAATTCACACACCATTTTTGTACCTTCCTCTGTAGCAGTAAGTCCAGTCACTATCACAGTGCCTGGACCCGTTCCATATGAAAGCAGTAATGCCATCCCTTGGCATTATGGCTCTGACCTCTACTGCAACGGAGAGAAAATCACTTTGAGTTCTTCAACTTCTTCTCCACAGATTGATAATGTTGGGGGAGGCGGAGGCTTCACCAGAAGCGGACGCCTTTTTGCCTCACAAGTACAAAGACCTAATGCCGAAGCAGAAGCTGCTGCCAAAGCAAAGGGGGGGAGTGTAATATCTGAAGAACCAATTATCAAGGAAACTCAGAAAACATCTTTTGAACAAGATGTAGACGAGTTTATGAGGATTATAAAGAGAAGTGATTACAAAGTGGTGGATCAGCTTCACCAAACTCCCTCAAAGATCTCCATATTATCCCTGTTGATGTGCTCCGAAGCTCACAGGAATGCACTACTAAAAGTCCTGCACGCAGCATACGTGCCAGAGGAGATCACTGTTAATCAGCTGGAGACAGTGGTGGCAAATGTCAACACCAGTCACGGACTGGGATTTACCAATGCTGACTTAACAACTGAGGGACGTAACCACAACAAGGCTTTACACATCACTCTAGAATGCAAGGGTGCTGTTCTATCCCATGTACTGGTGGACACTGGGTCTTTGCTCAATGTTCTACCAAAGAAAGCCTTGGTGAAGCTGGAGTATGATGGTTTGGCTCTGCGTCCAAGTAATCTGGTGGTGAGAGCATTTGATGGCTCTAAGAGATTAGTGCTTGGAGAGATTGATATACCAGTGATGATTGGCCCACAAACTTTCAAAATTACCTTCTATGTGATGGACATTCAGCCAGCCTACAGCTGTTTGTTGGGTAGACCTTGGATCCATGCCGCTGGCGCAGTTACGTCTACCCTTCACCAGAAGCTGAAATTCGAGTGGGAAGGCCAGATCATCACCATCTGTGGTGAAGAAGATATCTTTGTTAGCCATCTGGCTACATACAAATACTTAGAAATGGACGGGGAGATCCATGAAACTATGAGCCAGGGGTTTGAGGCCCTGAACATTAATGAAGCATCTGCTGTGCTTGGAACCTCCATGACATCTTATCAGCAAGCCAGGAAGGTTGTTGAAGAGGGGACTGCCCAAGGCTGGGGCAAGTTGTTGCCTGTGGAGAAGAAGGAGGACAGATTTGGGTTGGGTTACAAACCAACTCAACAAGATCAATCAGAGGCTGCCAAGAAGCCCAGTTTTGTCAGCGGGGGAATGCTCACCCCGGATGCAGTAAACAACTTGGAATATGAGTCGGAAGATGAGCGCAACCTGGAGAGCTGGATACGTCCAAGGATCCCGGGGAGCTGCGTCTCAAACTGGTCTTCCCAGGAAATTATAAGGGTTACTCCTGCAGAGTAATTATTATTTCCTGTATATTTTAAGCATGCATCAAGTCTTGCATCTTGCCCAAGATGTCAAGACTCATTTTGTAATCGGGCCATCTTGTAATTTTGTGCAAACAGATCAATCAATGAATATCGGACATTTTTTGCAAATGAGTCTTTTTCTTTTCCGCTCACTGTTTTTTCATTTTTCTTTTTGTACAAAAATAAAAATGGCAATGTTTTCCAAAATGATAAACTTCATTTCACTTTTTCTAAAACAAGATTAAAATCAATCACTAAAATGAACAATCTAAACCCTTGCAGAGAGTGCCTTTCAGACTGCACCGACAACAACACAGCTATGACTTCGTATGACTTTGACAATCCAATCAATCAAGCTGATGAAGGGGTTGAAGAAGATTATGAGCTTCCTGAAGAGCTAGCCAGTTTGTTAAGATAAGAGGAGAAGATTATCACTCCTCATCAGGAGGAGGTCGAAACGATTAATCTTGGTACGGATGAAGATGTGAAAGAGGTTAAGATCGGGGCCTGCTTACAAAACTCAGTGAAAGTACAACTGATTAACCTGCTTCGTGAATATGTGGATGTGTTTGCTTGGTCTTACCAGGATATGCCAGGTTTGGACACCGATATTGTTATGCATAAGCTGCCTTTAAGAGAAGATTGCCCGCCAGTAAAGCAGAAGCTGCGCCGTACTCGCCCGGACATGGCAATGAAGATTAAAGAAGAGGTACAAAAGCAGTGGGACGCCGGTTTCCTTGCTGTAACTAGCTATCCGCCGTGGGTTGCTAATATTGTACCTGTGCCTAAGAAGGACGGCAAGGTGAGGATGTGTGTGGACTACCGGGATCTGAACAGAGCCAGCCCGAAAGACGATTTCTCATTACCTCACATCGATGTATTGCTGGATAATACGGCTCAGTTCTCGGTGTTCTCCTTCATGGACGGATTTTCAGGATACAATCAGATCAAGATGTCACCTGAAGACATGGAGAATACAACTTTCATCACACCCTGGGGCACGTTCTGTTATAAGGTGATGCCGTTCGGACTGAAGAATGCTGGTGCAACTTATCAACTGGCTATGGTGACATTATTCCACGACATGATCCATAAAGAAATTGAATGTTATGTGGATGACATGATTGCCAAGTCCCTCACAGAAGAAGACCACCTGGTGAATCTGCTGAAGCTATTCAAGCGTCTGAGGAAGTACCAACTGAAGCTGAACCCCAACAAGTGCACATTCGGGGTGCGATCTGGTAAGCTGCTAGGCTTTATTGTAAGCAAGAAAGGGATTGAAGTTGACCCTGATAAAGTTAAAGCCATTCAAGAAATGCCTGCACCGAAGACGGAAAAAGAAGTTCGGGGGTTCCTAGGTAGATTGAACTACATTTCACGGTTCATATCTCACCTTACTGCGACCTGTGAACCTTTGTTCAAGCTGTTAAGAAAAGAACAAACGGTCAGGTGGAACGAAGACTGCCAAAGGGCTTTTGACAAAATCAAGGAATACTTACAAGAACCTCCCATCCTTATGCCTCCAGTTGAAGGAAGACCTCTGATAATGTACTTGACAGTATTAGAAGAGTCAATGGGGTGTGTGCTGGGCCAGCATGACGAGTCTGGTCGAAAAGAGTATGCAATTTACTACCTAAGCAAAAAGTTTACCGACTGTGAACAACGTTATTCACTGCTCGAGAAAACTTGCTGTGCTTTAGCGTGGGCTGCTCGCCGACTGAGACAATATATGTTGACCCACACTACTTTATTGATCTCAAAGATGGACCCAGTCAAGTATATTTTCGAGAAGCCAACACTTACCGGACGGGTTGCAAGATGGCAAATGATCCTCACAGAATATGACATTTAGTACACATCTCAAAAAGCCATCAAGGGCAGTGTGTTGTCTGATTATCTTGCTGAGCAACCCATTGACGATTACCAGCCAATGAGATTTAACTTCCCTGATGAAGACATCATGTTCGTAAAAGCAAAAGATCATGAAGAGCCTATTCACACTGAAGGGCCTGGCCCGGAAGAAGAATGGACTATGATGTTTGATGGGGCTGTTAATATGAATGGTCGTGGTGTTGGTGCAGTACTCATTACACCTAAGGGAGTTCACATGCCTTTCTCGGCGAAGCTCACCTTCAACTGCACTAACAACGAAGCTGAATACGAAGCTTGTATTATGGGTCTTGAGGAAGCCATTGACCTCAGGATCAAAACTTTGACTGTGTTCGGAGATTCAGCTCTGGTAGTTAATCAAACCAACGGCAAATGGTACACACACCAGGATCATCTGATACCTTACAGGGATTATACAAGGAGGTTATTGACTTTCTTTACAACAGTCAAGCTTGAGTATATCCCTCGGGATGAGAATCAGTTTGCAGATGCTCTGGCTACCATTTCGTCCATGATCAAAGTTCAAGCTGCCAACTTTGTGCCTCGGATTTCAGTGTCCAGACTTGACAGACCAGCATATGTGTTCTCAGCAGATGTTGTTAAAGATGAAAAGCCTTGGTTCTATGATATCAAATGCTTCTTGGAGGATCAGACATACCCACCTGGGGCATCTTCCAACGATAAGAAGACTTTGAGAAGGCTCGCTGGTAGTTTCTTTCTGAATACTGATGGTTCCCTGTACAAGAGAAACTTTGATATCGTGCTCCTCAGATGCGTTGATAAGACAGAAGCAGGCTTGTTAATGCACGAAGTGCACGAAGGATCCTTTGGTACCCATGCTGGAGGACATGCAATGGCTAAAAAGTTGCTAAGATCAGGTTATTACTGGATCACAATGGATGCCGACTGTTGTGCCTATGCCAGAAAATGCCATAAATGCCAGATTTATGCGGATAAAGTGCATGTGCCTCCCAATCCTCTGAATGTGATGTCTTCACCCTGGCCCTTTGCCATGTGGGGCATTGATATGATTGGCAAGATTGAACCGACTGCTTCAAACGGCCATAGATTCATCCTGGTAGCCATTGACTATTTTACCAAGTGGGTTGAAGCAGCTTCCTATGCAAATGTTACAAGGCAAGTGGTAGCCCGATTTCTGAAGAGAGACATCATCTGTCGGTATGGAGTTCCCAAGCGAATCATTACTGATAATGGTTCCATCTTAAACAACAAAATGATGGCAGAACTATGCCGGGACTTCAAGATCCAACACCACAATTCTTCTCCTTACAGGCCAAAGATGAATGGCGCTGTTGAGGCAGCTAATAAGAATATCAAGAAGATTGTGCAGAAGATGGTGGTCACCTACAAAGACTGGCATGAAATGCTACCGTTTGCCTTGCATGGGTACCGCACGTCAATCAGAACATCCACTGGAGCAACACCGTATCAACTTGTTTATGGTATGGAGGCAGTCCTACCTGTTGAAGTTGAACTACCCTCCTTGCGGGTACTAATGGATGTTAAGTTGAACGAAGCAGATTGGGTCCGATCCCGATACAAACAACTGAGTCTGATTGAAGAGAAAAGATTGGCTGCAATCTGTCATGGGCAGCTGTATCAGAAAAGAATAAAGAAAGCCTTCGATCAGAAAGTTAGGCTCCGAGAGTACCAAGTAGGAGATCTTGTGCTGAAAAGGCTCCTCCCTCCTCATACAGACCACAGGGGCAAGTGGACTCCGAACTATGAAGGGCCATTCGTAGTAAAGAAAGTTTTCTCTGGTGGAGCACTGATGCTCAGTACTATGGATGGTGAAGACTTCCCGTCCCCTGTGAATTCAGATGCAGTTAAAAAATACTTCGCATAAAAATGACCCGCTGGACATAAAAACAGAATGTAAGTCCAGGCAAAAATAGGGCATCCCGGCGAGTCAAAAACAGAATAAAAAACTCGGGCAAAAATAAGGGAAATAAGCAAAAAAAAATGTACACCCGCTGAGTTGAAAAGCCGCATCGGACAACTCAGGCAAAAATGGGTATCCCGATGGATTGAAAACCCGAAAGGGCGATCCATGCAAAATAAGGGAATAAGCGAACAACTGCATTCTGAATTCATCTCTATCACTTACAACTTGGTGAGCTTCGAAAGGATCAAGCTTCGTTTAGAATCAGCCTTCTTCAGAAAGCAAGACGAGAAGAATGTCAAAAGTCATACGAGTCATAGCCAAAGGGAAGCTCCCCGAAGCGTCGTCAACATTGCCAATACCCTTTATTTCTCAATTTGTAACAATCTCCTCATTTTAGGGATTTGTTTCCTTGACTGTACCTTGCCAATTCAGGGCACACGAATTAATAAAATCAGATTTTCAGTCATGTTTCGTCTCGTACACTTTATTTTCATTTGCAAAAATGTCCGGTGTCTCTAAGATACTGATTGCATGAATACAGATGTTTTTCTTCTAAAAAAATACGTGCTTGCAGGAAATATACTTACTCCCGGGAGTGTCTAAACTCCTATGATGGAATCCAGTAAGGGATACCTCGGGGTACTTGTGCGTTTCTCTGTCTTTTCAGGATTGCAGGTATTCAAAACACAACATGGGGCATGAAGGCTTCACCCCAGCAAGCTGGCAAATCATTATCTACTCAGTCTTAGCACCCGAAGTGCTTTCTCCCCAGCTGAGTCGTCAAGTAAGATCCCTACAGGAACCTGTAGGAAGACCTTTCAGTGACCTTCCTTCTTCCCCAGCCGAGTTGCCATCTACTATTCCTCCGCAGCCAAATGCAAAAGCCGGGGAACCATCTCCCCACAGAGTTTCAAGCCTCTATCCAGAAGGGCAATGCCTGAAGATCTCACAACAGAGTGAAGAAAGCTTCTACAAACCCCGGCTGGGTCCCTTTTATCTAAGATAGGTCTATCAGTGACCTATATCCCCAAGCAGATGCATCTTATCAGGTCTACCAATGATCTCATCCCCAGCTGGGATGACCACTTCAAGCAGATCAACCGGAGATCTTCGTAGCAACGGGACCCGAATCCCGGATGATTTGTATCTTTGCATAGTCATAGCATTCGCATCATATTCTCCCCCACAAAGCGTAGCATTCCGTCTAATACAGAGCATTACGGCAAAAATCAAACATATTGCATAATCATATGCCATGTTCTGAATCAAACACTTGCAAATACCGACAAATCCATCAACAATGTACAGAAAACTCCCCAAAATCCCCCACCAGAGAGCCAAAGCATTGGCCTTACACTCACAAATACAAAATACACACTCCTTTTGGCACCCGTCCGTGTCATCATTCCCCAGTAAAGTCGCCCGAGCTTTCTTTACGAACAAACACTTATACATATCACAGATACTTCTCGACACCCGTCTGTGTCATATCCCCAGCAGGAAGCCAAAGCGTCCTCTTTGCACTCACAGATACATCTTTATACAAATTCCCTGACACCCGTCCGTGTCGCTTTCCCCAGCACAGTTGCCTAAACATTTTGTAAATCACATACTTGTTTATATTACACCCTTTCTCTTTTGGCACTCGTCCGTGTCACTCTCCTCAGCAAGTTAACACTCCTGTACACCACTCATACTTATTTCACTCATACAGATATCCGTCCGCATCTTGTATATATCACTCAAATCCCCGCAGAGTCGATACTCGTCCGTGTTCTTTGTTAACCGGTTGATACTCGTCCGTATCATCATCTCAGAACATGCGTCAAGCGTTTGTTTCTACCTGATACTCGTCCGTATCACAGTCTTAAGGATGCTCGTCCGCATCTTTAATCTATACACCGTGTCAAAAACTTATGTCTTCTTGAATATAGACACTCGTCTGTGTCTACTATTCCCCAGGAGAGTCCCTTCAGATTCGACACTCGTCCGTGTTCCTTATTAACCAGTTGGTACTCGTCTGTATCATCATCTCTAAACATGCGTCAGTGTTTGTTTCTACTGATACTCGTCCGTATCACGGTCCTAGGGATGCTTGTCCGCATCTTTAATCTATACACAACGTCAAAACACTGTTACCTTTTATTTCTTGGATGTAAACACTCGTCCGTGTTTACTATTCCTCAGTAGGTCGCCAGCAAAGCAACCTTTTTTCTATCCGACATTCGTCCTATGTCGTGATACCTTTTCGGCAGCCGTACCCTGCCAGGTGATCGTCCTTCACCTTTGGATGACCGTCCCTCATCCTTTCCCCAGCGGAGTCTCTATTCATTAGAACCTTTTTTCTATCCGGCATTCGTCCTATGTCGTGATTTTTAGCAGCCGTACCCTGCTAGGTGATCGTCCTTCACCTTTTGATGATCGTCCTTCATCATTTTATCCGATGGCCGTCCCCATCGTTGATTTTGTTATCTGACATTCATCCTATGTCATGATAAACCTTGAGAGCAGTCGTCCCCTTCTAGGTGATCGTCCTTCACCTCTTGATGATCGTCCTTCATCATGCTCATCCGATGGCCGTCCCCATCGTCGACCTTTTATCCGGCATTCGTCCTATGTCGCGATACTTTCGACAGCCGTACCCTGCCAGGTGATCGTCCTTCACCTTAGATGACCGTCCCTCATCTTATCCCCAACAGAGCAGCCGTCCCCTGCTAGGTGATCGTCCTTCACCTGTGATGACCGTCCCTCTTCATTATTTCATTCATTCTTTAGCCCGATGGTCGTCCCCGTCGTGGTCCCTTTTCCTTTTCCCGGTGATTGTCCTTCACCTGTGATGACCGTCCCTCATCATTATTTCATTCATTCTTTAGCCCGATGGCCGTCCCCGTCGTGGTCCCTTTTCCTTTTCCCGGAGATCGTCCTTCACCTGTGATGACCGTCCCTCATCATTATTTCATTCATTCTTTAGCCCGATGGCCGTCCCCGTCGTGGTCCCTTTTCCTTTTCCCGGTGATCGTCCTTCACCTTTGATGACCGTCCCTCATCATTATTTCATTTATTCTTTAACCCGATGGCCGTCCCCGTCGCGGTCCCTTTTCCTTTTCCTGATGATCGTCCTTCATCAGTTCAGCCCGATGGCCGTCCCCATCGTTGTTTACATTACTTTATGAACCTGATGACCGTACCTCATCATTTATTTTTACCTTTAATCCCCAGAGAATCTTATAGCTTTACATGATGGCCGTCCCCATCATAATCCCTTATTTCCCCAGCATGTCGGCCGTCCCCGTCATTGCTTTATTTCCCGCATTTTCCCCAGCATGTCGGCCGTCCCCGTCATCGCTTTATTTCCCGCATTTTTCCCAGCATGTCGGCCGTCCCCGTCATTGCCCTATTTCCCGCATTTTCCCCAGCAGTCGTCCTCTGCTCGGCGGTCGTCCTCCGTCACCCACACTTTACAATTATACTTTACCTTCCTTTTTACAATCTATATCCCTTTTCTTCTTCATTCTGTGAGTGCAAATTTTGGACTGTCTTTTGTATTCAACCACAAGTTATCTTGTTTGCCTGCTAAGCCGTTGCTTACATCCTGCACAACTAACTCATGTTTGAATAGGGGCAGCTGTAAACACCCCAAATTTTCCCTCACCCATTCACACCATGGCTTGTGAACATTTCATATGCATAATTTCAATCATAGCATCTCATACCACATTTTTTATTCAATGCATTGCTCCTAAGTCATTTGCATCTAGGATTTGTGATCTGAGCTATCCCTGAGCCATTTGAGCCACTCCAAAGGTCATCAATCACTTCAAAGGGGTCCATGTATGTGCAAGAATCATATTGTTTCCTCTCAAAGACAAGAATGTCAAAAAATCACAAGAGCTGAGAATGGCATGGAAGCAGAGCCAGGTTTGACTGCACAGATGACCTAGAATTAGGGTTTTGGTGTCAAAGGCCATAACTCCAAAAATTTTGGTCATTCTTGTTTCTATTGGTCTCTATATGGTATAGGGATCATGCATATCAATTTTCATGAAGAAATTCCATGGGGAAGTCATCTGATCAAGAGTTGACTTTTTGAGCAAGTCAGTGCAAAATCAGGGCATCTGAGGCCCCCAATGACCCAACCAAAGGTTGTTCTCCATAATTTTGATGGTGTATGATCTTTATTTGATCATAGAAGATGTTAAAAGTTCACAAAATTGAAGAATGTCAAGCCATTTGCAAAGTTGACTTTTTTTGGAAATGACTTGTAATTGAAAATTGCCATTTTGGGAAACTTTTTCAACCCTTGCTTTTTGATTCAAAAATGCTTCAAATGAGAAAACTTTGGTCATGAAAGTTGTAGAATGGATCATTCCCTTTTCAAAAAGTACAAGAACTTGTTCTAATTCATTTTGGATCAAAAGTTATGGCTTGTCAAAGTTGGCCAAAATCACATAATTTGAAGTTTTCTACCAAAGAGGCATTTTGCAAAATGGTATGATCAAGTGTTCTAAAGGCTTCAAATGTGTACAAACTCTTCACAACATGATCACATGACCTCTAAGGATCAGAATGGTGCTTTGAATTATTCCATTTCATGCCTTAAACTTGAAGAATTTCCAAAAGGGGCAAAGTTGTGCCAATTTGCAAAATGATCCAAATCCCTTCATCCACTTGCCACAGCTCACAAAATCTGATTTCATGACACTCCTTGATCCCAGTTGAGCCAAGCCATACCCCTATCTCAGCCTGCCACTTGCCCATACCTCCAAGTACAACTTGCTTGACTTTTTGCAATTTGAGCCATACCAATCACAACAGTCCACACCAACTCCTCTGACCTCTCTAGTTGTGATAAGTGGACCAAAGCCAGCATAACACACCACACACACAAGCCTGAAAGCTCCAAGAACACAACATTCTCATTTTTCACCTCATATGCAACTTCCTTCGAAACTCATCATACAAGCTTCAAACACACAAACAAACTTCACCATTGATCTCAACATGTTCCACTGATCACAAACCAACCATTGAAACAGCCTGAAACTCACTGAAATCAAAACACGATCCTCACCCCTCACTGAACAGAACTTCTGCAATATCTCAAACCAGACATCAACAAAAGTTTTGAAGCATTCCATTGAGCTCAGGGGGACCAGAGGAGTCAGTTTGCATAGGAGAAAGGCTCAGAAAGCTCCAGTTCGTAGAACTTCAGTTCAGGTATCCATCAAGAACAAATTTTCCAGAACTTCATTTACTTGTTATAAATTGATTCTACATGTTGTCCTGATCATCATTATGTGTTTAAAAATGAAAATGGTGGAGTATTGAGTATGTATGAGTTGTCTGAAAGTTTCTGCCCTAAATTTGTTTTGCTTCGATTTGCATGATTGATGAATGAAAAATGATTTTTGTTTGGGGGTTTTGATTCATTGATGAGTGGGGTTTGATTCTGAGCAGAGAGATTTCATTTTTGGTGCTTGGAGAGAGAGATAAGGTTTTGGCTCGTCGGAGAAGACGACCGGAACCACTGTTCCGGCCGTCTGAAAGTCATTAGCCCTAATTTTTTCATTAAATGAAGTTTGAATGTGGAGCGTAGATTAGGCTGACTAAGTCAATCCCCCGCGCGTTTCAATGGCCCAGATTCCTCACTTAACCCTAATTCCATTTAATTAAATTAATTAATCAGTTTTAATCAGTTTGAATTTCAACCACTGGATGACGCGCGCAGTCAACTCCCGCGTCTCAGCTTTGAATCTTGGCCTTAGGATCAGCATACTTCCCATTTAAATCAATTTTAATTTCATTTTTATCCCATTTTCTTTGTCATTTATTTTAAAATACTTAGAAAAATCACAAAAATATTTCCTTTTGCATTTTTGTTTCAAATATTTTTCTCAATCAGAAAATGATTTTTATTTTATTTTTTGCATTCAAAAATATTTTTAAATCATTTAAAAGTTTATTTTTAATTAATTAATGAAAATTAATTAATTAAAAATGCTTTTAGGTATTTAAAAATCACAAAAAAATTCATGAAACATTTAAAAACATTTAGAAGCATTATCCAACTCCCAAACCAAATTTCTTTTTGTTCTTGATGCCTTTTGATAATTTTCTTTGGATTTAATTTCATTTCAAGGCAATATTTTGTGACAAACTTCAAAAATTCATTTCTGTCTAACCTTTGAGAGTTGGACAATGATTCTTTTTGCATTGCATCTTGTTTGGCATGTAGTTTATAGGGTAAAATTGGCATGAATTTATCTTGAATTTTCAATTTGTTTTGCATTTTTCTTGACAAGGTACCTTAAAACCCTAGCAATCTTAGGAAATTCATAACCATCACTAGGTTAAGAATTGGATCCCCTCCTTTGGGCAGTGAGTTTGTATAGGTCTAAGGTTCCTTTGATTCCATTTTCAAATTTTTATCATGATGTTTGCTTCTGGTTTTGGTTTTTGCTTTGTGTATTGATCATAAACCCTAATTCATGCCTTCCTTTGCATCCATCTTCCATTTGCTTGCATACCATGACTTGCCATGACATTTTGTGCATCCATTTGATTCATAAGACATCTTAGGACATGTTAGAATCATGTTTGATCATTGCATCTTTCATTTGCCATGTTGTATGTCATTTGCATTTCATAACTTTTCATGAACATCTATGGTTCAATACATGCTTCTCTTGCATCCATATGCTTGTATGATCATTCTCATCTCTTGTCATGTGTTTGCATCATCTCTTAGCATCATTAACATCATGTTCATGCTTCTGGTTTTGGTTTGCATCATCACATTTCATCTCATTTGCATTGCATTTCATTTCTTTACTAACTTTTCAGGTGGTAAGTTGTATTGAGAAGTGAATTTTCCTTCACTTCTCACATTTTCTTTTCATCTCCTTTGTGCATCATTGCTGCATTTTGTCTTGTATTTTGGATTGAGCTTGCTCATTCTTGTCCCTCTTACCTTCTTTCTTCAAGTAACTTGACTTCTTTAATGAAGCAAGTTGTTTTGCTTCTCCTTCCTCCTTTCATCTGCTTCTCTCCTTGGTGGCCTTTGAAGATTCTTTCTTTCTTAAGCCTCACAAACCCTAGGACTTCCAAGCATGATAACTTTTTAGGGTTGTTTAGTCCCCCATTTAGCTTTTACCTTTGTGTCATCTTTGAGTCTTCTCTTCTCACCTTATAATCAGGGACTAAACCCTAAAGGTTTTAAGGCTTTGTGTTTAAGCTTATGCCTTCATCCTTCTATTAGGATGGAGTGTATAACTTTAATCCTAAGTGTTAAACCCTTAATGTGTTTAAATCCTTTAATCAATCCACTTAATAATCATCAAGACATCAAACTTGTAACTTGGGCCTTGCATTAGGGTTCTAATTCTTCCTTAATTGGTTAAGAAGGACTAACCCTAGTGTTAATGGACAAGTCCCCCTCAAGTTGTCTTACAAACCATAAAATCCATTTCTTAATCATATCATTAATTAAAATCCACCGAATAATGGCTTTGTTTTGTCATGAGGTTAATCCCTAATCATGGATTAAGTTGAGGAGTCTTCCCCAGCTTAAACATTCTCATCTATTATCCTTCTATTAGGATGGTGTAATGAGTCTGTTTAATCCTTGATTATGGCTTAAGCTCATTACTTAACACTAAACAAAAACAACAAAAACAACAAAAACATCTAAATAATCACAAGTAGGTTAATGATCTTAATCCTACATCAGGGTGATTAAGTGTGAGAAGCTGACTTCACACTTAAGGTATTCTCATTACCCCTAATCAGAGGGAGGATGTGATGAGTTTACTAACCCATTGGTTTAGGCTTAAGCTCATTAACTTATGACAAACTACAAAAAGCAATAAAAGACTGAAAACTCAAAAAACAAACAATAATCGTCTCCTCCGGGATTCTTTTCTCATCATCTTCACTCACAAACAAGAACTCGCTTCTTCCGTCTGACGCAAGACAGTTAGCACCTGAGCCAGACAGGTCATACACTTGAGCATGGACAAGCAAGCAGTTCACAAGTCAATTCATCCTTTTAGTCTCTTTGGGTCGAACTACGATGTTCTGACTTCCTTATTGCACGAGAGGATACGTAGGCATAACTTAACTGTTATCGAACAAAAGTCTCTGTATATTCCCCCTCCTTCCAGCATCATTCTTTAAGCCTCATAGTCTTGAGCATTTCATTCCTGTTCTTACACTGACACTCTCACATTCCACTTCACTTTCTTTTAGCACTGATACTTGCAATCTTTCCAGCTTTGATACACAAATTGCACTGACACTACCCCTTTAAAACACAAATCTTTTAAGCGTGGATCCCGTCGAGTACGGCGGACAATCTGGGTGCTAATACCTTCCCAGGTTGTAATCAACCCCCTTTCTCAGTCTCTCTGGTTCGCAACCGTCTTATCCATCTTTTTCCTAGGTTTATGCAGCATTACCTTTCCTCCGGGATAAAAATGCCTAGCTGGCGACTCTTGTCTTTTCTGAGTTCACTGCTGTGTGTTCTCATTCCTTTCGCCGACCGTTCGCGCTTGTACCGGGATGCAAATCTTCGGGAGCGACACCTTCCGGTAAGTGCTGGCTTCTTAAATATGTACTTGACGGGGTCCATTTTTGAGATCAACAAGGTAGTGTGAGTCAACATATATTGTCTTAGTCGGCGAGCAGCCCACACCAAAGCACAACAAGTTTTCTCGAGCAGTGAATAACGTTGTTCATAGTCGGTAAACTTTTTGCTTATGTAGTATATTGCATACTCTTTTCGACCAAACTTGTCATGCTAGCCCAACACACACCTCATTGATCCTTCTAATACTGTCAGGTACATTCTTAGAGGTCTTCCTTCAACTAGAGGCATAAGAATTGGAGGTTCTTGTAGGTACTCCTTGATTTTGTCAAAAGCCTTCTGACAATCTTCATTCCACCTGACCGTTTGCTCCTTTCTTAACAACTTGACCAGGGGCTCACAGGTTGCAGTGATATGAAATATGAACCTTGATATGTAGTTCAATCTACCTAAGAACCCCCGAACTTTCTTTTCAGTCCTAGGTGCAGGCATTTCCTGAATGGCTTTGACTTTGTCAGGATCAACTTCAATTCCCTTTTCACTTACGATAAATCCCAGCAACTTACCGGAACGCACCCCGAATGTGCATTTGTTGGGGTTTAACTTCAGCTGATACTTTCTCTGACGCTTGAACAACTTCAGCAGATTTACCAGATGGTCTTCTTTAGTGAGGGACTTGGCAATCATGTCATCCACGTAGCATTCAATTTCTTTTTGGATCATGTCGTGGAATAATTTCACCATAGCCCGTTGATAAGTAGCACCGGCATTCTTTAGTACAAAAGGCGTTACCTTGTAACAAAACGTGCCCCAAGGTGTGATGAAGGTAGTCTTCTCCATGTCTTCGGGTGATATTCTGATCTGATTATACCCTGAAAAACCATCCATGAAGGAAAACACCGAGAACTGAGTTGTGTTGTCGACCAATATATCAATGTGAGGTAATAGGAAATCATCTTTCAGCCTAGCTCTATTCAGATCCTGGTAATCCACACACATCCGTACTTTGCCATCCTTCTTAGTCACTGGTATAATGTTAGCAACCCACGGTGGGTAACTAGTTACAGCAAGGAAACCGGCGTCCCACTGTTTTTGTACTTCTTCCTTGATCTTCATGGCTATATCTGGACGAGTACGGTGTAGCTTTTGCTTCACTGGAGGACAATCTTCCTTCAAAGGCAGCTTGTGCACAACAATATCCGTATCCAGACCCGACATGTCTTGATAAGACCAAGCAATGATGTCGACGTATTCTCAAAGCATGTCAATGAGCTATTCTTTTACTGAAGCCTGCAGACCGGCCCCAATCTTCACTTCTTTCAAATCCTCTTCGGTACCAAGATTAACTGTTTCAACCTCCTCCTGATGAGGAGTGATCACTTTCTCTTCTTGCCTCAACAACCTGGCTAACTCTTCAGGTAACTCATAGTCTTCTTCAACCCCTTCATCGGCTTGATTAATTGGATTGTCGAAGTCATACAAGGTCATAGCAGTGTTGTTGTCGGTGCAATATAGAGGATAATCTCTGCAAGGGTTGAGATTGGTTCGTTTTAGTGATCAATTTTAATCTTGTTTAGAAAAAGTGAAAATGAAGTTATTATTTTGAAAAAAATTCCATTTTATTATTTTGTACAAAAGTGCAAAATGAAACGACAGTGAGCGAAAAAGAGACTCGTTTGCAAAAGATGTCTGATATTCATTGATTAATCCATTTGCACAAAAATACAATATGGCCCTATTACAAAATGAGTCCTGACACCTTGGGCAAGATGTAGGACTTGATGCATGCTAAAAAGACAGGAAATAATAATTACTCTGCAGGAGTAACCCTTATAATTTCCTGGGAAGACCAGTTAAGGACTTGATTCACCGGGATCCTTGGACGTATCCAGCTCTCTAGGTTGCGGTCACTTTCCACCTCGTCTTCCAGGTGGTTAACAGCATCTGGGGTGAGTATCCCCCCACTGATGAACTTGGGCTCCTTTACAGCCTCTGATCGATCTTGTCGGAATGGTATGTAACCCAAACCGAATTTGTCCTCCTTCTTCTCCACTGGCAGCAACATGCCCCAGCATTGAGCATTACCATCTTCAACAACCTTTCGGGCTTGCTGATAGAAGACAATTAAAGTACCCATCCTGTCTTCCTGGGATGCAACAAATAATTCAGTCGTCGCCTCATTGATATTCAAGGCCTCGAACCCTTGGCTCATAGTTTCATGGATCTCACCATCCATCTCAATATACTTATATGTAGCCAGATGGCTAACAAAGATGTCCTCCTCACCACAGATGGTGATAATCTATCCTTCCCACTCATATTTCAGTTTCTGGTGAAGGGTCGACGTTACTGCGCCTGCGGCGTGAATCCAAGGTCGACCCTATAAACAGCTGTAGGCCGGCTGAATGTCCATCACATAGAAAGTAGTCTTAAAGACTTGCGGACCTATTATCACTGGTAGCTCCACCTCTCCCAGAACAGATCTTTTGGAGCCATCAAAAGCCCTAACCACAAGGTTACTTGGCCGGAGAGGTATTCCATCATATTCGAGCTTGACAAGAGCTTTCTTGGGTAAGACATTGAGTGAGGACCCAATGTCTGCAAGAACATGAGACAGTACAACTCCTTTGCACTCCCGGGTTATGTGCAAAGCTTTGTTGTGGTGACGTCATTCTGTTGTCAAATCAGCATCAGTGAAACCTAGCCCATGGCTAGTATTGACATTTGACACCACTGTTTCTAGCTGCATCCCGATGGGCTTCGGAACACAACAACAGGGATAAGATAGAGATCTTTGAAGGAGTGTGGTGGAGCTGGTCCACAACTTTATAGTCACTTCTTTTAATTATCCTCATAAATTCATCCACATCCTGATCAAAGGGTGATTTATGAATCTCTTTCGGGGCAAATTCTTCAGGTATCACACTTTTTCCTTTGGCTTTTGCAGCAGCCTCTGCCTCAGTGTTAGTTCTCAGAACTTGTGACACGAAGAGGCGTCCGCTTCGGGTGAAGCCTCCGCTTCCCCCTACATTGTCCACTTGGGGAGTGAGAACTGGAGAATCAAGAAGGACTTTTTCTCTGTTGCAGTAAAGGTCATTACCATAATGCCATGGTACAACACTGTCTTTGTCATATGGAATTGGCCCGGGCACCGTGATAGTGACTGGGCTTACTGCGGAAAATGTTGGAATCATGATTGTTTGTGGATCATAGAAAATAGTAACAGGACCTCTGGTGGATGTTGGTGGTGGTGAATTGAAGTTTGGTTGAAACTGTTGTTGAGATTGTTGAAAGTTGCTGGAATTCGGGACCGTTGTCGGGTCGTGATAAATTGTAACTGTGGAGACATCACTGTTGGTGGTTGCTGGAGTTGTAGAAGGAGATGAAATGGAATTGTTGTTTGTTGAAGTGATGGAAGAAGTGGTTGCTGAAGTTGTAGATGAATCAGTAGGAACAATGGTTGTTGCAGTTGTAGAAGAATCCCTAGGAACAATGGTTGTTGCAGTTGTAGAAGATTCACTTATTATCGACAAAAGAGTTGCTGGTGTTGTAGAAGCTGTTGTGGTAATTTGTAGAATTTCTTATCTGATCAGGCTATTAATTCCACTCCTCAAGCTTGCACACCCATTCTTGGAAAGTTTGCATGATTCACAACAGGCCTCACAACCTGGAAACACCTGGCATTTCAAAAGCTGAGCTTTAACCTCTGCCAGAGGTGTCTGAATACTTGCAATGTCTTCTATCAAACTCGTGGGGTGAGCCTTTCTCTATATCATTAATCCTTGGCCCACTGTGGCTTGGCATAGGATTTTTCATTACATTGGGAGGAGGTGCAAAGTTCAGGGCCTTTGAATCTACCAGATCATGGACCTTCATATGCAGAGCCCTGCATTTTTCCGTGGAGTGACCAGGTGCGCTAGAATGAAAAGCACACCTAGCGTTGACATCGTAATTTCTCGGAAGGTTCTAAGGATCAGGTGGAGCCAATGTCCTCAACTCAACAAGATTGAGCTTTAGGAGTTGTGGCAGCAATGTGGCATATGGTATTGGAATAGGGTCAATCACCCTGTTGATTTGAGATGGCCACTGTTGAAAAGGGCATTGTTGTTGATTGTTGTTATTGTTGTTGTAGGATCTTTGTTGAGGAAACTGTGGTTGTTGAGGAAAGTGATGTGGTTGTTGAGTATACTGAGGAGATGGAGCAGGGATAGTAACAGCAACAACTGTTCTGGGCAGGTATTGGGGTCTCCCTCTTCCCATGTGCACAGAGTTTGTCTCACCAGATCTACGGGGCCTAGCAAATGGCTTCCTTGCACTGCTTGAACTAGCACCGTTGTCGGAGATCTTCCCCATCTTCAATAAGTTTTCTATTCTTTCCCCAGCTATCACCACATCTGCAAAGCTGATGGAAGAAAATGCAGCCAATCTGTCAATATAGGTACCCTGAAGAGTATTCATGAACATGTCTGCCATCTCCCTATCAGACATGGGGGGCTGAATTGCAGCAGCAAGTTGCCTCCACCTTCGGCCATACTCCCTAAAGCTTTCACGGGAAGACTGTGACATTCCCATCAGGAGGGTCCTGTTTGGAGCCATATCCAGGTTATACTTATACTGACGGATGAAAGCTTCAGCCAAGTCTTTCCAGTTTCTTACTGTGGCTCTGGTCAAATGGGAGTACCATTCTTGGGATGCCCCTGTCAGACTATCCTCGAAGTTAAACATCCACAATTTCTCATCCATTGTGTATGCTTTTAATCTTCCCAAGAATGACTGAAGGTGGGTGCGTGGGCAGGATGTGCCATTATATCTTTCAAAACACGGGGGTTTGAACTTGTGAGGAATTTTCACCCCTTCCACCAATCCCATGTCCATGACATCAAATCCTAAAAGGTTTTGGGATTCAAGGGACCTCAGCTTCTCCGCAATTTCATCCAACCGACGGTCGTAAACTTCGTCTCCAGCCCCTATTACAGTAAACTGTTCTTCTTGAGGATCTTCCTGCAAGACCCTTCCCCCAGCAGTGTTACCCTGAGTATTCCTTATGGCATTGATTTCTGGGTTCAAATGAGGCCCAAACTCTGGTGGATCAGTGCGAGGCTGCACGTCATCGTTGTTACTGGTACCCCCTGTACCTAGATGGTGTTCCTCAGGAGTTTGTCGCTCTACCAACTTCCCCAGTCTTTCCTGGCTCTGAGCTAAACCAGTCATTACAGTCATGAATTGAGTCATCTGATTTCTCATCTCAACCATCTCATTTGCCATTTGGGTCCTCACTTCATTCAAGTCTTGCTGAACTTGATCCATCTGAAGTCCCGGAAGGTTGTTTATTGTCGGGTACCGGTGTATTCTGTTGACAGGGAACACTCTTCTGCGAGCAATGTTTCCTGAAACCACAACAAAGTGAGAAACAACAATAAAACAAAGACCTACAAAACAAAGACCTACAAAACAAAGAAAAATGTTAGTATGCAATGCAGGATGCCTATTTGTCTTCTAAGGGTATCCGGTTTGGTTCTTTGGTTTTGACCCTTCCAAACCTCGAGGAAATGCTGATGATGAAAAGAGATTAAGCCCACCAAGAGTAATACAAACCACATATATTACAAAGGGTGAAAATACATAGTTTGATTACAATACATCCCCATGATGGGTCAAAATACAACAACAAAAGAAAAGTACAACAAAAGAAAAGTACAAGCAAAAAGAGTTAAACATTTAATCCAAAGTCATCCTCTCTGACTTCCTTCAGGAGGGTCTCATTCACTGGACCTACTGGGTGCTCTATGATAGTCCTGATGAGGAGGTTCCTGGTAGCAATGGCACTAGTTAACTTCTTATGATTATCCTGATCCTTTGACCTTTTTAACCCTGCTCGGAGTTTCAACTCAGATATCTCCTTTTGTGCTGCCAATAATGCTTCCTGATGCTTCTTCTCACCAGCCTCTAGTTGCTCTATCTTAGCTTGAGTTCTCTGATCTTCTTATGCATGGGCTTTAGTGATCCCGATCCACCTAGCCTGGCTTTCCTCTAAGTAATGCTCTTCCCTAGCCTTCTGAGTTTTTGCTTCCTTGCAAGCACTCTTCAGCACTAACTCCCCTGCTCTAGCCTTTCTGACGTAGTCATCCGTCTTCTCAATCTTGGCCAAATGCTCAATCCTGAGCCTCTCTAACCTCTCATTATCTAGACGACTGTCATTTCTCTCCCAGAGGGTCTTCTTCAAGGCTTCAGAGAGCTGAGTATTCCTCTCCTTCAGTTTCTCAAACTCTTCCAAACTGATAGTAGCTGCAGGTTGCACTGTTGAAGGTCCAGGTACATCTTCTAAGGTGAATGGCATCCGGGTGATCTGAGCCCTGGTACGAGACCAATCGAAATACTATGCTGAAGCAATATTATTGCATTGCCGAGGATGGCTGTTCCCTTAGTCTGAATGTTATCCCAAGCCCAGGCAGCTTGTTTGACAACAATAGAGTTGTGCTGGATTTCACAATAGAGGGTCTCAGTCAAATCTTGCCCCCTTGGAGGATGAACCAAATCATACCCTAATTGTCTCTTAAAAAGTAGAGGGTTGTAATTGATGCAACCTTTTACTCCAATCAAAGGCACATTAGGATATTGCCCACAGCTAGTAATGATGTCCTTGCCCTTGGTGCTCTGAGTGCACCATCTGATGTCTTCTGATGTCAAGGAAATCAATCTCTTAGCCCAGTTATTTGGCTGATGAGGGTTCAGGAAAGTATTTGACTTTGGAAAATGTCTTAGCAGCCAACAGTAATAGAGGGGAGCACAACATCTGACCAGTCTTCCTCTTTGCTTCTCATTCCTCTGGTGTACTGAATAATAGAAGTCTCCAAGCAAGGTTGGAACTGGGTTCCTCAGTAAGAACAGGTGAATAGCATTCTTGCTTACAAACTTTGGCTCGTCTGCAAACAAGACAATTCCATATATGCTGAGGGCTAAGAGTGCACAAACAACATCCCATTTCCCTGCTGCAGCATGCAGGGTGGCCTGGGAGATCAAGAAATCTAGGTGAAGGCCTGGAACCCCAGCCTTGGTGGTCATGCTCTGATCAATGAGGGTAGGCTCCAAATGCAATGCCCTGGCTATGTCTTCATTCTTGGGAGCAACCATCTCAGGGTTGAAAGGTGTAGATGTTAAGAATTGGCAGAATTTTTGACAAACAAGAAGTTATGAACTTAGTTCAAGATGTCACACCAGATGTTGTGACATTGACAAACAAAGTAAAAGTTATGAACTTAGTTCAAGACATCAGGATTTCACACCAGATGTTGTAACATCGCAAACCTGCTATCTGACTTAAATGATGCGTAACAGAAGTGAGTAAATTCAGGAGAAAATATCTGGAATTAATTGTAAAAGGATAAGCACTCCAAGGTGCATCTTTAGGAAGCTTAGTTATCTGGTTCCAGTGTAACTGAATAACTAACTCACCTTGATTCAAGGAGATAACAAACTAACTCACCTTAATTCAAGGAGATGACTGTGGGATTTATCAAAGTCTAGATAATTTGCAAAAAGCCCACAAACCAATCATCTATTTAAGGAACTGAAACACTCAAGAAAAGATCACGAATTTTAGAAGACTGTCAAGGGTGTTAGTGAAGCTAGTTATAAGCAGGTTTTAATTGTTAGTCACTTTATGAGCTTTTAAGCAAAAAGTGAATTGTGTCTTGATTGAAACTATTAAGTAAGATCAAGCTGGTGTGTATGAAGTGTGACTTCAAATTTATTAATCATTGTAAAGATCACTGTGTGATTGAGGGGGAGTGAGTAGGAACTCATATCTAAGTAGAGTCTTAGGTAGAAATTGCCTTGGGTAGATATTAAGTGAAGGATTAAACTGATTGGTTTAACTCCATAATTAATATTACTTATATTGGATTTCCTTCCTGGCTTGGTAGCCCCCAGATGTAAGTGTGGAGATACACTGAACTGGGTTAACAATTTCCTGTGTTATTTAATTTACTAGCTCATTAATTTTTGTTTAGGATTTCAAGTGTCTAATCATCTGGTTCGATATCACATATCTGATCCCAGAATTTCAATTGGCATCAGAGCAGGCACCCTGCCTGTATAACTGGGTGAGATCTAGGGACTGCAAATTTTGGGAACATGGACAGAGATGTAGGATCTGTGAATCGACCACCTATCTTGGATGGATCCAACTATGATTATTGGAAGCCAAGAATGGTTGCATTCTTGAAATCTCTTGATAGCAGGGCTTGGAAAGCAGTTAACAAAGGATGGGAGCACCCTATCAAAGACAATAAGGATGGGGAAAAAGTGATGAAGCCTGAAGAAGAGTGGAGCAAGGAGGAAGAAGAGTCAGCACTTGGAAATTCCAAAGCCTTAAATGCCTTATTCAATGGCATTGACAGGAACATATTTAGGCTTGTGCATCACTGTGAGCTAGCCAAGGATGTTTGGGACACCCTCAAAACTACTCATGAAGGAACATCAAATGTGAATATGTCAAGACTTCAACTTCTCACCACCAAGTTTGAGAACTTGAGGATGAAGGAAGATGAGACCATTCATGCGTTTTACATGAACATCCTGGAGATTGCAAATACTTCTGGTGCCTTGGGAGAGAAGATGAGTGATGAAAAGTTGGTAAGGAAGATTCTCAGATCACTGCCCAAGAGGTTTGACATGAAGGTCACTGCCATAGAAGAAGCTCAGGACATCTGCACAATGAAAGTTGAGGAGCTCATTGGTTCCCTTCAAACCTTTGAGATGGGAATGAATGATACTATTGTGAAGAAAAACAAAAGCATAGCCCAGGTCTCAAACACTGAGAAGGAAGAAGAAAGTCATGAAGCAGGCTCTGAGGACAACTTATCAGATTCAATTGCTATGCTTGGAAGACAATTTAATAAAATTCTCAAAAGAATGGACAACAGGGTCAGACCAAGTGGAAGACTCTCAACCTCTGAGAATAAAAGATCTTATGACTCTAATAGAAGGTCAAACTATGATGAGAAGACTAACCAAGGAAAAGGGATCCAATGTCATGGATGTGAAGGTTATGGTCACATTAGAAGTGAATGTCCAAACTATCTAAAGAAGCAAAAGAAAGGTCTTTCTGTGTCCTGGTCAGATGAAGACTCAGGTAGTGAGTCAGAAGAAGAGTCTGCAAAGCATATCACTGCTCTAGCTGGAGTATGTGAAACTGAAGGGGGATCCAGTGATGAGGATCTGACATTTGAAGAGCTTGAAACATCTTACAGGATGTTGTGTGAAAGGAGCACTGAAGTATGCATGGAAAGTAAAAAGCAGAAGAAGCAGATTGAGGAATTAAAGGCTGAAAAGGCAAGTCATCTAGAGATCATTGACACTTTGAAAAATGAAGTCAGCCTACTCAACTTCAAAATGGAGCATATGTCCAAATCTGTCAGAATGCTGAACAGTGGCTCAAACAAACTGGATGCCATTCTCAACAACAACAAGCACTCAAGGGATAGGACTGGGCTGGGATTTAATAAAGCTCAAAACTCTGAGGCCAGCACCAGCCAAACAACTCCAAATCCCATGAAGTTAAACAAGATGTTCAAGCAGATGTCTCAACATCATGACAAAAACATGATGAAAAAGAAATATCAAAGATGGAGATGCCATCACTGTGGAAGGTTTGGTCACATCAAACCTTTTTGCTACAAACTGCATGGATACCCCAATCAGAGTTCCCAGCACCTTCCTAAGCAGAAGACAGAGGTCACCAAGAAAATTTGGATACCTAAAGCTAGTCTTTATACTGATCAAAGCTACCAGTACATGCCTAAGAACAAGTTCACCAGGCAATCTTGGATCTCTAGAGATGGACACTACCCAGGGAAGATTCATCAAAGGAAACCTCACAACAGGCACAAATGGTCCAAGCAGGTTGTTGCCTTTATAGCACACACATCTCTCAGAGTATCTGCTAAGGAAGACTGGTATTTTGACAGTGGCTGCTCAAGGCACATGACTGGACTGAAGAATCTGCTGGTAGACTTAAAGTCACACTCATCCAGCTATGTAACCTTTGGAGATGGAGCAAAGGGGGAAATCAAGGGAGTTGGGACCCTGGACTGCTCAGGTGTACCAAGTCTAGATGGTGTGCTGTTGGTAAAAGGATTAACTGCTAACTTGATCAGCATAAGTTAGTTATGTGACCAAGGTTACAGTGTCAACTTCACCAAAGCTGAGTGCATAGTTTCTGATAAAGAGCAGAAAGTGGTCATGAGAGGAGCCAGATCAAAAGATAACTGCTATATGTGGGAACCCCAAGATTTCAGCCTCACATCTACTTGTTCCATAGCCAAAGAAGAAGAAGTGAAGCTGTGGCATCAAAGACTGGGTCATCTCCATCTCAGAGGAATAAAGAAGATCATATCTATGGAGGCAGTAAGAGGGATCCCAAGACTTAAGATTGATGAAAGTACAGTGTGTGGTGAGTGTCAAATGGGCAAGCAAACCAAGATGTCACACCCAAAGCTTCAACATCTGACAACTCCCAAAGTCTTGGAATTATTGCACATGGACCTTATGGGACCAATGCAGGTAGAGAGTCTTGGTGGAAAAAGATATGCCTATGTGGTTGTTGATGACTTCTCAAGATATACCTGGATAAGCTACATCAAAGAAAAGTATGATGTGTTTGAGGTATTTAAAGATCTGTGCCATAGGATCCAAAGAGAAAAAGCAAGTTGTGTGGTCAGAATAAGAAGTGATCATGGAAAGGAGTTTGAGAATAAAAAATTCTCAGACTTCTGTTCTTCAGAAGGGATCAACCATGAGTATTCTTCTCCCATCAACCCTCAACGGAATGGGATTGTTGAAAGGAAAAACATAACTATTCAGGAGTCAGCTAGAGCTATGATTCATGCCAAGAAGTTACCCCTGTATTTTTGGGCTGAAGCTATGAACACAGCATGCTACATCCACAATAGAGTCACACTAAGAAAGGGAACTTTATCCACCATCTATGAAGTCTGGAAGGGTAGAAAACCTACATTCAAGTACTTTCATGTATTTGGAAGTAAGTGCTACATTCTGGCTGATAGGGATCAAAGAAGGAAGATGGACCCTAAGAGTGATGAAGGGATATTTCTTGGATACTCCATAAATAGCAGAGCTTACAGAGTATTTAATTCCAGAACCAAGGTTATAATGGAGTCAATAAATGTGATTATTGATGATACCTATGCAAAGACAGATGTTGCTGATGATGTTGGAACATCTGCTGACAATCAAACTGAAGTTGAAATAGAAAGTGATAATCTTGACTTCACTGAGGCAAGATCAGAGCAATCCAACAAACCTCCCTCCATCAAAATCCAGAAAGATCATCCTAAAGAACTAATAATTGGTGATCCCAACAGTGGTGTCATCACTAGATCAAGAGAGATGATCTCAGGCTCCTGCTTTGTTTCAAATATAGAACCTAAAAACATCAAGGAAGCTCTGAATGATGAGTACTGGATCTCTGCTATGCAGGAAGAATTAGGCCAGTTTACAAGGAATGAAGTATGGGATCTTGTTCCTAGGCCTGATGACATTAATGTGATTGGCACTAAGTGGGTGTACAAAAACAAGTCAAATGAGCAGGGAGTAGTTACAAAAAACAAGGCTAGGCTTGTAGCTCAAGGATATACACAAATTGAGGGGGGTAGATTTTGATGAAACTTTTGCACCAGTAGCAAGACTTGAATCCATCAGACTACTCCTAGGAATTGCTTGCATCCTAAAGTTCAAGCTATTTCAGATGGATGTTAAAAGTGCCTTCCTAAATGGGTACCTTAATGAGGAAGTATATGTGGAGAAACCAAAGGGATTTGTTGATCCAAGCTGTCCAGACCATGTATATAAGCTGAGGAAGGCTCTGTATGGTCTAAAGCAAGCTCCCAGAGCATGGTATGAAAGACTGACCACCTTTCTCACTAAACATGGATACAGGAAAGGAGGAATAGACAAAACCCTGTTTGTAAAGGATGAAGAGGGAAAGGTTATGATTGCTCAGATATATGTGGATGACATAGTGTTTGGTGGGATTTCAGACAGGATGGTTAAACATTTTGTTACTCAAATGGAGTCTGAGTTTGAAATGAGCCTAGTGGGAGAACTAACCTACTTCCTTGGACTGCAAATCAAACAGATGGAGGACTCCATGTTCATATCCCAAAGCAAGTATGCAAAGAACATTGTCAAGAAGTTTGGGATGGACAATGCAAGTTACAAGAGAACACCTGCCCCCACTCATTTAAAACTGACAAAGGATGACAAAGGTGAGAGTGTGGACCAAAGCTTGTACAGAAGCATGATTGGAAGTCTACTATATCTTACAGCTAGCAGACCAGATATAGCTTTTGCAGTAGGTGTGTGTGCAAGGTATCAAGCTGAACCAAAAGTGAGCCATCTAAACTAGGTTAAGAGGATCTTGAAATATGTAAATGGTACTTGTGACTATGGCATAATGTACTCTCATGGTTGTGAACCAATCCTCACTGGATTTTGTGATGCTGACTGGGCTGGAAGTGCTGATGATAGAAAGAGTACATCAGGAGGATGCTTTTTTCTAGGGAACAATTTAATTTCTTGGTTCAGTAAGAAACAAAATTATGTGTCCTTATCCACTGCTGAAGCTGAATATATTGCAGCTGGTAGCAGTTGGTCACAGCTGGTATGGATGAAACAAATGCTCACAGAATACAATGTCCCACAAGATGTCATGACATTGTACTGTGACAATTTAAGTGCTATTAATATCTCAAAAAATCCTATCCAACACAGCAGGAATAAGCACATAGATATCAGACATCATTTCATCAGAGACCTTGTGGAAGAGAAGGTGATCACATTAGAGCATGTAGCCACAGAGCTGCAATTAGCTGACATATTTACTAAGGCTTTGGATGCTACCCAATTTGAAAACCTAAGGGGTAAATTGGGAATCTGCATATGTGACATATAACAATTATGGAGAAGTGCCAGCATGTCTCATGACATCGTGTGGCATGATCACCAGATGGCAGCACCAGTCTGGCCAATAATTGTTTGTATTCCAATCTTAAAAATTCCAATAGCAACAGATTCTATTTATGTACAAACGTGCTCTCAGCTTCTCACATTCTCATTAGCACCACTGAACGTTTTGCATGCTACAGCTGAATCTCTAAACTCATCCAAATCTATCAAACCTTTACACATTTCCACTACAATCGAAAAAATGTCTCAACATCAGAACCCTAACTCCATTGATGAGGGTCTCATTCAAGAAGACGTAGTGAACGCAACTCCAATATCTGTAGTACCAATGGATGTTACACCTATGAATATGATCAGAGGAAGCGTTCTTATTGCTCAAATGCCCAGGACTCCCCATGCAAGAAGACCTAAGGAGCTAGGCTTCAGCAAAAGTAAGGGAAATCCTTCATCTTCCAGTACCCCCAAAGCTTTTGCTTACGTGGACGCATCAATCAAACAGCTTTTAACCAGGATCCTGGCTGAACAAAGAGTTGTGCCTAGGGTGTCTGTTCCCCTGAACAGTATGCCTGTTCCACAAGATGACCCAATCAACCAAGTTGAAGAGGACATACCTGCTCCACAGGATGTCCCAAGAAATGTTGAAACAACTGAGGGCCAGGACAAAGCCCCAAATGAAAATGATCAAGCTACTAATGATCAAGCTACTGATGATCAAGCTCCTGATGATCAAGCTGCTGAAAAAGAGGCTTCCCAACCTCCACCAGTTGAAAACCTGGATGATGACTCTGACACAGAGATCATAACATCTGTTAATCCTAGCATAGCCAAGAGGCTTAGGGCTAGGAAGGATAAGAAGCCAGCTGCTCATGCAACTCCTGAGAAGAGACAGTCAACTCCCAAGAAGGACAAGGTCAAAACTGTTTTTGGACCTACAAAGCAACGGAGTAAGGTCAGCACTCAGAAGAGGAAGGCCACAACTCCATCTGACTCTGATGTTGAGGAGGATGTCCCAACATCCCAACCCAGGAAGAAGCCAGCACCTCCTAGGACTACCACTGCTGTCCCTGAAGCACCCCTGAACAATGTGTCCTTCCACCATGTCTCCAGTGTAAGCAAGTGGAAATATGTCTATCAAAGAAGGGTGGCTCTGGAAAGAGAGCTGGGTAGCAATGCTTTGGAATGCACTGAGGTAATTGATTTAATCTCAAATGCTGGACTATTCAAAACTGTCTCCAACTTTTCCCCTTGCTATGAACTACTGGTAAAAGAATTCATAGTCAATTTACAAGAAGGGTGTGCTGATGGGAAATCTGAGGATTTCAGGAAAGTATATGTAAGGGGAAGATATGTAGATTTTTCTCCTAGGGTGATAAATCAGTACCTGGGGAGAGAATCAGATGGGCCAAATGAGCTTGGCAAGACTGACAACCAAGTCTGCAAAATAATCACAGCCAACCAGGTCAAGTCATGGCCAGTCAAAGGAAAACTATCTGTCAGCTTGTTAACAAGGAAGTAAGTTATGCTGCACAGGATTGGAACAGTCAACTGGGTCCCAACCAACCACACCTCATCTATAGCTACTGGGCTTGGGAGGTTTATCTGTGATGTAGGCACCCAAACCAAGTTGGATTATGGGGAATATATCTTTGACCAGACACTCAAGCATGTAGGAACCTCAGCAATCAAGCTTCCTATAGCCTTCCCATCACTGCTCTGTGGAGTAATTCTCAACCAATATCCAGGCATCCTTACTGACAAGGATTCTATCTGTAAAAGGGAGAGTCCATTGTCCTTTCATTACAAACTATTTCTAGGTCATCATGCTGCAGATGTTGAAGCACCAGGTGGGACATCTGCTGGGCCATCTGCTGTCAAGACTCCTATATCCAAGGCAGCCCTAATTGCAGAGCTCAGGACAACCTGCAAAGAGCTGGATGAAAGGAAGAAAAAAAGCTTGAGAATATAATTCAAAGACTAGAGCTGGAAGAGGTTGCTGGGAATGTTGATGGATCTGATTCTGAGTCTGAGGATACATAAGATGTAGAGTATACTGAGTCTGAGTGAAGCTGTTAGTGGTGGAAAATGTATTGTCTGTTTTGCTTTGTATTTCTGAATGTTTTTTTTCTGTTTATGTAATGTTTGGCCCCAAATTTGTGTCTAACAAGGGGGAGAAGTGTATTGAATAATGCTGCTGTTGTTAATGTTTGTTTGATGAACAATGCTGATGTTAATTTTTGTCTTCTGAACTAAGTTGAATTTGAATTTTCATTGGTATATCAAAGTCTATTGGACCAAGTCATAGCAGTATACATACAAGTTTGAGGGGGAGCAAATTATTAGCTCTCACATGATCCAACAGAACTCCGCTGCTCTCTGACAAAACCAGAAGATTGTGTTAGCCAAAAATTAGCCAAAGGGGGAGTTTGTAGATGTTAAGAATTGGCAGAATTTTTGACAAACAAGAAGTGATGAACTTAGTTCAGGATGTCACACCAGATGTTGTGACATTGACAAACAAAGTAAAAGTTATGAACTTAGTTCAAGACATCAGGATGTCACACCAGATGTTGTGACATCGCAAACCTGCTATCTGACTTAAATGATGCGTAACAGAAGTGAGTAAATTCAGGAGAAAATATCTGGAATTAATTGTAAAAGGATAAGCACTCCAAGGCGCATATTTAGGAAGCTTAGTTATCTGGTTCCATTGTAACAGAATAACTAACTCACCTTGATTCAAGGAGATAACAAACTAACTCACCTTAATTCAAGGAGATGACTGTGGGATTTATTAAAGTCTGAATAATTTGAAAAAAGCCCACAAACCAAGCATCTATTTAAGGAACTGAAAAACTCAAGAAAAGATCACGAATTTTAGAAGACTGTCAAGGGTGTTAGTGAAGCTAGTTATAAGCAGGTTTTAATTGTTATTCACTTTATGAGCTTTTAAGCAAAAAGTGAATTGTGTCTTGATTGAAACTATTAAGTAAGATCAAGCTGGTGTGTATGAAGTGTGACTTAAAATTTATTAATCATTGTAAAGATCACTGTGTGATTGAGGGGGAGTGAGTAGGAACTCATATCTAAGTAGAGTCTTAGGTAGAAATTGCCTTGGGTAGATATTAAGTGAAGGATTAAACTGATTGGTTTAACTCCATAATTAATATTACTTATATTGGATTTCCTTCCTGGCTTGGTAGCCCCCATATGTAAGTGTGGAGATACACTGAACTGGGTTAACAATTTCCTGTGTTATTTAATTTACTAGCTCATTAATTTTTGTTTAGGATTTCAAGTGTCTAAACATCAGGTTCGACATCACATATCTGATCCCAGAATTTCAAAAGGAATCCCTCTCCTGATAGGAACTCCTAACAACATGGAAAATTCTTCTAGCAGAGGTCCCAACTGGAAGTCAGGAAATGTGAAGCATCTGAGAGGAGGATCATAAAACTGCAAACAAGTATGGATCATGCTCCTCTGGGATGCATCCAGGTCCATGATCATGTCCAATATGCCCCTATAATGTTCTTTGAATAGTGGGACATGATCAGGAGTAATGAGAGACTAGATCTGTCTGATGCCTGTCAAGGTAGGCTCAAAGAAGTGGTATGTGATGTTGCTCTTCCTGGAATTGTCCATGCTGATGATGGATGCTGGTGAAGAGAACTGAGGGTGACTGCTAATGAATGACACTGAGGAAGATGCTGAAGCAAGGTCTTTGATGAAGACAAGCTGAAGAGAAATCTCTGATGAAGACAAACTGATGAAAGTGCTGGAGAAGAAACACCGATGAAGATGCTAGAGAAGATGACAGAAGAAGTCTGAGCAGCAGAATGGGTCAAAACCAAACCAAAGGTAATAAGATAGATACCCTGTAAAACAAATAGGCAAATGTTAAATGATGCAAAAATGATGTATGCAAAATGATATGCAAAGGGTTTGTGATCAAGAGCTGGATCTGGTATCTGCCTTGATAAGGTCCATGTGTGTCCATAAGTACGGATGGAGGCTCAGAAAACCAGTAACCAGGTGGGGGACTCAAATAAAGAGTCACAAATCTAGGGTTTCACAAGAACTGTCCAAAGTGGTGCATTCTTAAAATAAAACTAGTAACAGGGTATGATGTAGCCAAGGGTTCCTGCAAACCTCTAAACATCCCAACCCCCTCACATGTAATGTTCTAGAACAAGGATCCTCAGACTTGGATCAATTATGAGAAGTGTAAACACTTCTAACCCGGAGGTACAGTGTTTACAATAACCATAAAAGATCCTCCTCTAATTCACCTCAGATGCTGAAGGTCATAAAAAGGTCATCCAAACTTAGCAGGCTTCCCAGATAGCCCTAGTACTACAGAAAATCCATAGCACATAGTTCTCAAGAAGAAACCCGTGTCTGAACCGTGTTTCATATTCCCGCACCAGACCGAAATGGAATGGGAAAGAATATGAAGCCACTCTAGCCTATGTGTCACTCAGGTCCCCGATATAGGACCTTAATCACTCAATGATCCCCACCCACCAAGGAAAGCACAGATCCAACACATGATAATGACAGCATGAAATGCATAAAAAACTATAAATGAAAGCAATAAATAAAGCTGTACAGAAAGCAATAAAATAAAGCAATAAATAAGAACAAGTAGCACATAACACCCCCGTAAACACAAATCAAACAAGTGCTAGGAGGAACCCACAAAAAGAACCAGAAGCCCTGGTTGCTATATAAGGGTCCCCAGCAGAGTCGCCAAGCTTTCCCTCCCCCGAAAAGACACCTGGTCAGATAGGGTACAGACGCGAACAGTCGGCGAGAGGAGAAGATGAAATGAAGGTGAATAGAGTCGCCAACTAGGCATTTTTATCCTGAAGGAAAGGTAATGCTGCATAAACCTTGAAAGATATGGATAAGACGGTTGCGAACCAGAGAAACTAAGAAAGGGGGTTGGTTACAACCTGGGAAGGTATTAGCACCCAGATTGTCTGTCGTACTCGACGGGATCCACGCTTAAAAGATTTGTGTTTAAAGGGGGTAGTGTATGTGCTATCTGTGTGCAAAAGCTAGAAAAGAATATACAAGTGTTAGTGCAAAAGGGTGAAGTGCTCAGGAACTGAGGCTTTGAAAAGAATACTGAAAGAGGGGGGGAGATACAGAGACTTTTGTTCGATAACGGTTAAGTTATGCCTACGTATCCTCTCGTGCAATGAGGAAGTCAGAACACCATAGTTCGACTCAAAGAGATTGAAAGATAAATTGACTTTTGAACTGCTTGCTTGTCTATGCTCAAGTGTACGACTCGTCTGGCTCGAGTCCTAACTGTCTTGCATTAGACGGAAGAAGCGAGTTCTCGTTTGTGAATGAGTGTGATGAGAAAAGAATCCCGAAGGAGACGATTATTATTTGCTTTTTTTGTGTTTTGAGTTTTTTATTGTTTTTGGTGTTTGTCATACGTTAATGAGCTTAAGCCTAAATCAAAGGTTAGTAAACTCATTATATCCTCCCTTTGATTAGGGATCATGAAAATACTTTAAGTATGACATAAACACCTCAACTTAATTACCATGATGATGTAGGAATAAGATCATTAACCTACTTGTGATTATTAAGATGTTTTTGTTTTTTTGTTTAGTGTTAAGTAATGAGTTTAAGCCATAATCAAGGATTAGTGAACTCATTACACCATCCTAAGAGAAGGATAATAGATGAGCACACTTAAGATGAGGAAGATACCTCAACTTAATCCATGATTAGGGATTAACCTCATGACAAAACAAGCCTTTATTAAAGTGGATTTTAATTAAGAGTGAGATTAAGAAGTGAGTTTTATGGTTTATAAGACAACTTGAGGGTGACTTGTCCATTAAACACTAGGGTTAGTCCTTCTTAACCAATAAAGGAAGAATTAACACCCTAATGTAAGGCCCAAGTTACAAGTTAATGTCTTAGTGATTATTAGATGGATTGATTAAGAGATTTAAACAAATTAAGGGTTTAACACTTAGGATTAAATTTATACACTCCATCCTAAGAGAAGGATGCAGGCATAACCCTAATTCCAAAGTCCTAAAGCCTTAAAGGTTTAGTCTCTAATGATGAGATGAGAAGAGAGACACAAAGAAGACTCAAAGGTAAAAGCTAAAGGGAAACTAATCACAACCCTAATTATTATCATGCTTGGGTGTTCCTATGGTTTGTAAGGCTTAAAAGAGATCTTCAAAGAAGCTACCAATGGAAGAAGCAGATGGAAGGAAGGAGAAGCAGAAGAAACAAGTTACTTACTTCACTGAAGAAGATGAGTAACTTAGAGAAAGAAAGTGAGAGATGAACATGAATGGGAAAGCCCACTCAAAGACAAATAAAAATGCAGCAAAGATGCATGAAGAAGATGAAGAGAAATGAGAAGTGAAGGCAAATTCACTTCTCAAGTTAACTTACCACCTGAAAATGTTAGCATAAGGAAAGAAATGTGATGAAATGAAGCATATGCAAAGACAAAAACCAAAACCAGAAGCAATCACATGATGTAAATGATGCTATGACATGATGCAAAGGCATACAAAGGTCAATGGATGATCATACATGAGAAAGAATGCAAATGAAGCATGTGGGAAGCATGATAACACATGGATGTTTATGAAATGAAATGGATGCAAAGCATAGGAAATGTATGAAGAAATGAATAAGAAATGTTCAAGCAATGTCTTAAGATGTCTATGATAGCATACAAGTGCTTAGAATGTCATGGCAAGTTCATATGTTCATGCAATGCAATGTAAGATGCAAGTAAGGGTGCAAAATTAGGATTACATGAAAGGATGAGATGCAAATGATCAAGACAAAAGAAATTCACATGATAAAAATTTGCAAATGATCTCAAACAAACCATAACCCCATATGATATCACACCCCAAAGGAGAAGGTCTAACTCTAAACCTAAAGGAAGTTATGATTTTTCTAAGTTAACTAGGGTTTTTGGGTACCTTAAAAGGAAAAATGCAAATCAATTTGAAAATGAAAGATAAATTCATGACAAACATATCCAAGAAACTACATTTTATATGGAAAATAATTCAAAAAGAATCATTATCAAACCATTCATAGTTAGGCAGAAAAGGTTTTTCAAAGTTAGGGTTCTAAAAAGGGGATTTTATGAACCCTAAATTCAAAGAAAATGTCAAAGTATGTTCAAAACCAAAAGGAAATTTGTATTAATGGTTTGAAAATGTTTCTAAATGTCATAAGATGCAATGTGAATTTTTTTGTGATTTTTAGAAACCTAAATGGTATTTTAATTAATTAATTTCCATTAATTAATTAAAATAAACATTTAAATATTTTAAAAATACACTTTTTATGCAAAAAATAAAAATAAAAATATTTTTGGTTTCTGAAAATTAATAGTAGTCATGGTAAAAAATTTCAGAATTTTTTAATGATTTTTGTTATTTTTAATAAAAATGTAAAATAAAATATAAAGAAAATAAGAATAAAAATGAAAGTATGCAAAAGGAAAGGCTGAGATCTAAAGTTGGGAAATCCAGTGGTCCAGATGGCAAGTCAGCGTGACTGGGGGTATTTAAATCCAAAGGCCATGACTTAATCTTCCCAATTAAATGAAATCCTACAGCTATGTTTTAATCTGACTTAATTTAAATAATTAATTAAGTTTAGGGTTTAATGATTAATCTCAACCATTCAAAACGCGCGACAAGCTCACATCAAACGGCCCAAATTCAAACTCAGCTAATCACCTGAGATTAGCCCTAATCCACCTCAGACGGCCGGAACAGTGTTCCGGTCGTCTTCTCCGGCAGGGTTCTTTCCCCAGCTCACCCCAAGCACGAATCAACCCTCAAAATTAATTTATTTTGCATCAATCATGAGAATCAAACAAGAACATGTTTCACGGGCAAAGTTTCAGAAGTTAAATACACGCTTGTTTTCAACTCATTTTCAAAATAAATTATATCATGATGATCAACATAACATGTAGAACAACTTAGAAACTTAAAATCATGCTTTTGGAAAAAAGTTTGAAGATGGATACCTGAGCTGGAGCTTTCACGTATGGAGATTTCTGACCTCTTCTCCTGTGCAAACTCACCCCAATGGACTCCTTGATGATGTTGAGAAGCTTGGAATGAGTTGAAATAAGCTGGATTGGAAGGTTGCAACTCAACTGGTCCAGAATCGTGTTTGTGTTTGGCTGACTTTTAGGGCTTGGCAATGGTTGGGAAATGATCTGTGGATGATGGTGAGTTGATCTATAGAAAAATATTGGATGTTTGATGCTTGTGCAGTGTGTTTCAAAGAGATGAAGGTTCAGGATGATTTTGTGGAACTTGGTGTATGAGAGGTTCTGAGCTCCAAGGTTATGTGAATTAGCTTTCTTTTGGTCCACATAACATGTCTCTATTGGCCAGAGAGTTGTTGTGGCTGCAGCTGATTGGTATTGACCAAGTTGCAAAAAGTCAACATTATGTGTACTTGAGGTATGGGCTTGTGCAGCAGCTGTTCAAGGGCATGTCTGGCCTCAGCTTGGTTCAAGGAGAGCCATGGGATTGAAATTATGCAGCTGGATGGCTTAGAGGCAAAGATTTGATAGGTTTTGCAAGTGTTATGTAATTTTCCCCTTTTGTGATTTCTTGTGATGCAAGCCATGAAAGCAAGTGATTCTTTGGGCAATTCTGATCACAATGCAAGGTATTATGTTTGTATGATGCTTAGAGATGCATTAGAGGTCACAAAATGACTTGGCAAGTGGTTTTGCAAAAAATCCTCTTTGGTGTGAATGTGAAAATTATAGGATTTTTGCCAACTTTGCAAGGCCATAACTTGAGTTACACAATGAATTAGAACATGTTCTTGTACTTTTTGAAAAGGGAATGATCCAATCTACAACTTTCATGACCAACAATTTTTCATTTGAAGCATTTTTGGTTGAGAAAGAGGAGGTTGAAGAACTTTCCCAAAATGGAAAGTTTCCATTACAAGTCATTTCCATTTTTGGCAACTTTTGGTTTAGCTCAAATTTCTTCAATTTTGTGAACTTCCAAGCACTTAAATGATCAAATAAAGATCATATAACTTCAATTTGATGAAAATATCACTTTGGTTCCATTGTTGGGGGCCTCAGATGCCCTGATTTTGCTCAAGAAGTTACCTAGTGAACAAATGACTTCCACAATGAATTTCTTCATCAAACATGGTACACATGATCCTTATAACATATTGAGACTATTAGAAACAAGAATGACCAAAATTTTTGGAGTTAAGGCCTCTGAAACCAAAACCCTAATTTTGGTCATCTGTGTAGTGAAAACCCTAGCTCTACTTCCATGCCTTGCCAGTTCTTGTGATTCCTTGACTTCCATGAACTTTGAGGGATATAATATTATGATAGAACACACATGGACCCTCTTGGAATGGTTGGAGACCTTTGGAGTGGCTCAGATGGATCCTTGGATTGCTCAAATCACAAACCCTAGATGCAGATGAACTTGAACTAATGCAGTGAAACAAAATGCAATATGAGATGGTATATTTATACTAATGCAGACATGAAAGATCACAAGCCATGGTGTGAAATTAGTGAGGGCAAATTTGGGGTGTTTACACAGTGAGAAAGGTCCAACACAAAGGCCTGAGTGACACATAGGATTAGAGTGGTTTTGTATTCTTTCCCATTCCATTTCGTTCTGGTGCGGGAATATGAAAACACGGTTCAGACATGGGTTTCCTTTTGAGAACTCTATGCTACGGATTTCCTGTAGTGCTAGGGCTATCTGGGAAGCCTGCTAAGTCTGGATAACCTTTTTAGATGACCTTCAGCATCTGAGGTGAATTAGAGGAGGATCCTTTATGATTAAGGTAAACATTGTACCTCTGGGCTAGAAGTGTTTACACTTCTCATAATAGATATGAACCTGTGGATCCTTGTTTTAGAGCAACACCTATGAGTGGGTTGGGCTGTTTACAGGTTTGTAGGAACCCTTGACCTCAACATACCTTGCTAGTGGAATTTGTTCTTAAGGTTGTACTATTTTGGACTAGTTCTTTGAAACCCTGGATTATTGACTTTTTATTTGAGTCCCCACCTGGTTATTGGTTCTCAGGCCTTCATCTGAAACTTTGAACACTCATAGAACCCACCAAAGGCAACTGATAATCCAGCACATGATCACAAACATTTGCATATCATAAGCATACATCATATTGCATCATTTAAGATTTGTCTATTTGTTTTACAGTGTATCCATCTATCCTTGGTTTGGTTTTGACCATTATTCTGCTCAGCGTATCTGCTTCGACACTTCTTCAGCTATCTTCTTCAGCTATCTTCTTCAGTTATCCTCTTCAGTTATCTCCTTCAGCACACACCTTCAACATGGATTCAACCAGAAAAAGTAACATCACCTACCACTTCTTTAAGTATCCTCTAGCAGGCATCAGGCAAATACAAGCCCTTATCACCCCTGATCATGTTCCTTTATTCAGAGAGCATTATGGTGGAATCATAGACATGGTCATGGACTTGGACACATTGCAGAGGAGCATGATTCACACATGTCTTCAGTTTTATGACCCTCCTCTACGTTGCTTCACTTTCCCATATTTTCAAATAGGTCCTTTACTGGAAGAATACTCTATGCTATTGGGTGTCCCTAATGAAGACATAGCCAAATCATTACATCTGGAAGTAACCACCATTGATGAACACATGACTTCCAAAGCTGGAATCCCAGGCCTCCATTTGGATTTCTTGATCACTCAGGCTACAAAGCATGCTGCATAAGGGAATTGGGAAACTGTGTGTGCTCTCTAGGCTCTCAGCATTTATGGTATCATTTTGTTTGCAGACGAACCTATGTTTGTAAGCAATAGTTCCATCCACATCTTCATGCTAAAGAACTCGGTTCCCACCTTATTGGGAGACTTATACTACTCAGTTCATCAGAGGAATGAGAAACAGAGAGGAAGACTGGTGAGATTTTGTGCACCTCTTTTCTATAGTTGGTTAATGAAGCATATGCCGAAGACGAAAGCTTTCCTAAACCCACATCAGTCAAGGAATTGGGCTAAGAGGATGATTGTCCTTACTTTAGAAGATATCAGATGGTGCACTAAGAACACCAAGGGCGGGACATAATAACAAGCTGTGGGCAATACCCAAATGTGCCACTTATTGGAGTAAAGGGTTGAATCAATTACAATCCTTTACTATTCAAAAGGCAGTTGGCGTTTGCCTTGATACATCCACCTATGGAGCAGGACTTAGTAGAGTCTCTTTATTGTGCTGTTCAGAACAACCATGCCACCGTCCGACAAGCAGCCTGGCCTTGGGACCATATACAGACTAAAGGAACCACCATCCTTGGAAAGTGTAATAACATAGCTTCTACTCAGCACACCGAATAGTCGCGCATCAGAGGACAGATTACTCGTATGCCATTCACCCTGGAAGATGTACCAGTGCCATCAGCAATTGAGCCTATAGCTACAGTAAGCCTGGAAGAGTTTAAAAAGCTAAAAGAAAGAAATACCCTACTGTCTGAAGCTTTGAAGAAGACCCTTTGGGAAAGGAACGATGGTCGTCTAAACATTGAGAGGTTAGAGAAGCTGCGCATCGAGCATGTAACCAAAATTGAGAAGATTGGAGACTTCATTAGGAAAGCCCGAGCAGGGGAACTTGTGTTGAAGAATGCATGTAAGGAAGCAAATATTCAAAGGGCAAGAGCTGAGCATTATCTAGAGGAGAGTCAGGATAGATGGGTCAGGATAACTGAGGCTCATCTGAAAGAAGACCAGAAGATGCAATTCAAGATAGAGCAGTAAGAGTCTAATGAGAAAAGAAGCCAAGAAGCACTGCTAGCAGCTCAAAAGGAGATCTCAGAGTTGAAACTTCGGGCAGGGTTAAAGAGATCCAAAGAACAAGACAGGTATCAGAAGATGACAAATGCCATTGCAACCAGAAACCTTCTCATCAGAACCATTACAGAGCACCCAGTTGGACCGGTAACTGATTCTCTCCTGAAGGAAGTCAGGGTGGATGCTTTTGGACTGGATGTCTGATTTTCTTTAATTATATCTATTTGATTGTACTTTAGCTCACCATGGTGATTTTGTTTGTTGTATTCTTGAATTTGATTGTATTTTGATTCACCATGGGAGTTTGTTTGGTTATAATTCATGAACTATTTATATTTTGGCATTGCCACTTGTATTTTTATGGTTATGTATTGGATTTTCTTATGGACTTCATTTGCTTCAACATCTTCATCTTCTCAAGAGAGGTCTGGAAGGTCAAAACCAAGAACCAAACCGGATATCCTTGAAAGACAAATAGACATATTGCATTGCATGCTAACCTCATATCCTTTGTTTTTGCAGGTGTTTTGTTGTTGTTTTCTCACTCTGCTGATTGTTTCAGGAAATATTGCTTGCAGGAGGGTCTTTCCCGTCAATCGCATCTACAGATATCCAACTCGACACAACCTTCCGAGTCTACAAATGGATCAGCTACAGCAGGAACTGACAGATGTGAGGACTCAAATGACAGATGTGAGGATAGAAGTGAGGACCCAAATGAATCAATTCATGGCTGTAATGGCGGGACTGGCACAGACCCAGGAAAGATTGAGGGAGTTGGTCGAGCGGCAAACTCCAGAAGATAACCACGCAGGCACTGGAGGTACTAGTAAGAATGAGCGCGAGCAGTCGCGAACGACTCCAGTAGTGTTTGGACCTGACAACAATCCTGAAGCTAATGTCCTTGGGCATGGCCAGAGAAACACTGGAGATCGTATTCTACAAGAAGATCCTTAAGATGAGCAGTTTACAGTGTTAGGTGATGGGGCAGATGAAGCTTATCACCGTCGTCTGGACGATATATCTGAGAAGCTAAGATCCCTAGAATCCCAAAACTCTTTAGGATTCGATGTGATGGATATGGGCTTAGTGGAAGGGGTAAGGATTCCCCACAAGTTCAAACCTCCATGCTTTGAAAAGTATAATGGTACCTCCTGTCCTCGTACCCATTTGTAATCTTTTCTGGGAAGATTGAAAGAATATACCATGGATGAGAAATTGTGGATGTTTTACTTTGAAGATAGTTTAACCGGGGCATCCAGAGAGTGGTATTCACAACTATCAATGGCTATTGTCAGAAACTGGAAAGACTTAGCTGAGGCCTTTATACGCCAATATCAGTACAACCTGGATATGGCACCCAATAAGACCCTCTTGATGGGTATGTCTCAGTCCTCGAGGGAAAGTTTCCGCGAATACGCTCAAAGGTGGAGACAACTCGCTGCTGCTGTCCAGCCACCTATGTCTGAAAGGGAAATGGCTGATATGTTTATGAATACCTTGCAAGGAACCTACATTGATAGACTTGCTGCCTTCTCTTCTACTAGTTTTGATGATGTGGTTATAGCAGGCGAGAGAATCGAAAGCCTATTGAAGATGGGTAAGATTTCTAACAATGGTGCTAGCTCCAGCAATGCAAAGAAACCCTTCTCAGGACCTAGAAGGACAGGGGAGACTAATGCAGTGCATGTTAGTAGAGGTAGACCCCTGTACTTACAAAGATCAGTGGTTACAGTCACCATCCCTACTTTAGCACCTCAATAACAACAGTTCCTACAACAACATCAAAGACCTTACAATACCAACAACCAACAACAACGTCCTTTCCAACAAAGGCCTTTTCAGATTAATAGGGTGATCGATCCCATCCCGATGCCCTATGCAGTCTTACTCCCGCAACTATTGAAGCTTAACCTGACTGAACTGAGGACTTTGGCTCCACCAGATCCTCTGAATCTTCCAAGGAATTATGATGTCAACACTAGATGTGCTTTTCACTCCAATGCACTTGGTCATTCAACAGAGAAGTGTAAGGCCCTGCACATGAAAGTCCAAGATTTGATTGACTCCAAAGCTTTGAATTTTTCACCTCCGCCAAATGTCACAAGGAATCTAATACCAAATCATGGTGAGCCAAAGATTAATGCCATTGAGGAGGACCAACCAACAATTCTGATTGATGACATTGTAAATATCCAAACACCACTGGCCGAAGTAAAAGCTCAGCTATTGAAGTGCCAAGTGTTTCCGGGTTGTGAGGCCCGTTGTGAAGCTTGCAATGTTTCTACCAATGGTTGTGCAAATATGAAGAATGGTATTAGCAGTCTTATCAGAGAAGGCATCCTGAAAATCACATAAACAGTTCCATCTTCCGCAAAGACAACAAAAATCTCTTCTATAGCACCAACAAACATTATCTCAACAGAATCGACTACAACAGCAAACACCAGCAGTGATGACATCTCAACAGTTACCATCTTTTATGATCCAGCAACCATCCATGTTTCGGATTCTCTCAACAACAACTTTCAACAACACCCTCATCAACATCAACAACTTCTTGCACCTGCACCATCTTCAATCAGATCTCTTGTCACCATCTACTATGATCCACGGACTATCACAACTCTTTCTTCCGCTGCAATTAGTCTGGTGACCATCACGGTACCTGGGCCAATTCCCTATAACAGCAACAGTGTCGTTCCTTGGCACTACAGCTCAGATCTTTACCGCCACGGGAAGAAAGTCACTTTTGACTCCTCAACACCTGCACCACAAATTGACAATGTCGGGGGAGGCTTCACTCGGAGCGGACGTCTCTTCGCTTCACAGTTTTCAAGAATTAATGTTGAAGCAGAAGTTATTACCAAAGCAAAAGGCAAAAGTGTGGTGCCAGAAGAACCAGCTGCAAAAGAAACTCAAAAGTCATCCTTTGATCAGGATGTGGACGAGTTCATGAGGATTATCAAGAAAAGTGATTACAAAGTTGTGGATCAGCTCCACCAAACACCCTCCAAGATCTCTATACTATCTCTTCTCATGTGTTCTGAGGCTCACTGGAATGCACTACTCAAGGTCTTGCATGCAGATTATGTGCCGGAAGAAATCACGGTCAATCAGTTAGAAATGGTGGTCGCAAATGTCAATACTAGTCATGGACTAGGTTTCACCAATGCTGACTTGACTACGGAGGGGCGTAACCACAACAAAGCTTTGCATGTCACTTTGGAATGTAAAGGTGTTGTACTTTCTCATGTCCTTGTTGATACCGGATCATCACTCAATGTGTTGCCAAAGAAAGCTTTAGTCAAGTTGGAGTATGATGGTCTTGCACTCCGTCCGAGCAACCTAGTTGTCAGAGCTTTTGATGGTTCTAAGAGATCAGTTCTCAGAGCGATTGAGCTTCCCGTGGTAATTGGCCCACAATTTTTCAAAACTACCTTCTATGTGATGACATACAGCCTGCCTACAGCTATTTGTTGGGTCGACCCTGGATCCACGCCGCCGGTGCGGTAACGTCTACCCTTCACCAGAAGTTAAAATATGAGTGGGAAGGCCAAATTATCACCATCTGTGGAGAAGAAGACATCTTTTTTAGTCACCTGGCTACGTACAAATACATAGAGATGGATGGGGAGATCCATGAAACCATGAATCAGGGTTTTGAAGCCTTGAACATCAATGAAACTACAACTGAGGTGTTTCCTGCATCCCAAGAGGAAAGGATGGGCACCTCAATTACTTCCTACAAACAAGCTCGGAAGGTTGTGGAAGAAGGGAATGCCCAAGACTGGGGCAAGCTGCTGAATGTTCAGATGAAAGAAGACAAATTTGGTTTGGGTTACAGACCATCCCGACAAGTTCCAGAGGAGGCTGCTGAAGCTCCCAAGTTCATAAGTGGGGGAATGCTGACCCCGGATGCTATCAACACATTGGAAGACGAGGCTGAGAGCGACTACAACCTGGAAAGTTGGATCTGTCCAAGAGTCTCGGACCAACAAGTCCTCAACTGGTCTTCCCAGGAAATTATAAGGGTTACTGCTGCAGAGTAATTATTATTTCCTATTTTAAGCATGCATCAAAGTCCTGCATCTTGCCTAATATGTCGGGTCTCATTTTGTAATAGGGCCATATGTATTTGTGCAAATTTAATATTAATGAACAATGGACATCTTTTTACAAACAATCTTTTTCGCTCACTGTCTTTTCATTTTTGTTATTTTCGCACAAAACAATAAATGGCAATGTTTTTCTCAATAATAACTTCATTCACTTTTTCTAAAATAAGATAAAATCAATCACTAAAATGAACAAAATCTCAACCCTTGCAGAGGTAGTCCTCCAGATTGCACCAACAACGACATTGTTATGACCTTGTATGACTTCGACAATCTGATTAATCAAGCAGATGAAGGGGCTGAAGAAGACTACGATTTACCTGAAGAGCTAGCCATGTTATTGAGACAAGAGGAGAAGATGATTGCTCCTCATCGGGAGGAGGTTGAAACTATCAATCTTGGTACCGAGGAAGATGTGAAAGAGGTGAAGATTGGAGCCAGTCTGCAAGCTCCTGTAAAAGAACAACTTATCAGTATGCTGCAAGAATATGTCGATGTGTTCGCTTGGTCCTATCAAGATATGTCGGGTTTGCATACAGATATTGTCGTGCACAAGCTGCCATTGAAAGAGGATTGTCCGCTAGTTAAACAGAAGTTGCATCATACTCGCCCGGACATGGCTATGAAAATCAAAGAAGAAGTACAAAAGCAGTGGGACGCCGGTTTTCTTGCTGTATCTAGTTACCCTCCGTGGGTTGCTAACATTGTACCCGTACCCAAGAAGGATGGCAAGGTGCATATGTGTGTTGATTACCGGGATCTGTATAGAGCAAGCCTGAAAGATGACTTCCCATTACCTCACATTGATGTATTGGTAGACAACGCAACTCAGTTCTCGGTATTTTCCTTCATGGACGGATTTTTTGGATACAATCAGATCAAAATGTCACCTGAAGACATGGAAAAGACAACCTTCATCACACCATGGGGCACGCTCTACTACAAAGTAATGCCGTTTGGTATGAAGAATGCCGGTGCAACATATCAACGGGCTATGGTAACATTATTCCACGACATGATCCATAAAGAAATCGAGTGCTACGTATGACATGATTGCCAAGTCCCTCATAGAGGAAGACCATTTGGTAAACCTGTTGAAATTGTTCAAATGTCTTAGGAAGTATCAGTTAAGGTTGAACCCTAACAAATGCACATTCGGGGTACGTTCTGGTAAGCTGCTGGGTTTTATTGTAAGCGGAAAAGGAATTGAGGTTGATCCCGACAAAGTCAAATCAATTCAGGAAATGCCTGCACCTAAGACTGAGAAAGAAGTTCGAGGGTTCTTAGGTAGATTGAAATATATCTCAAGGTTCATATCTCATCTCACTGCAACCTGCGAGCCCTTGTTCAAACTGCTAAGAAAGGAACAAACAGTCAGGTGGAACGATAATTGTCAAAGAGCTTTTGACAAGATCAAAGAGTATTTGCAAGAACCTCCAATTCTCATGCCTCCAGTTGAAGGAAGACCTCTAATAATGTACCTGACAGTATTAGATGAGTCAATAGGGTGTGTGTTGGGCCAGCATGACGAGTCTGGTCGAAAAGAGTATGCAATATACTACCTAAGCAAAATGTTTACCGACTGTGAACAATGTTATTCACTGCTCGAGAAAACTTGTTGTGCTTTAGCGTGGGCTACTCGTCGACTAAGATAGTATATGTTGACTCATACTACCTTGTTTATCGCAAAGATGGACCCCGCCAAGTACATATTTGAGAAGCCAACACTTACCAGAAGGGTTGCATGTTGGCAAATGATTCTAACATAGTATGATATTCAGTACACCTCTCAGAAATCCATCAAGGGCAGTGTATTGTCTGACTATCTGGCTGAGCAACCCATAGATGGCTACCAGCCTATGAGATTTGATTTCCCTGATGAAGACATCATGTTCTTAAAGTCAAAAGATTGTGACGAGCCTATTCACACTGAAGGGCCTGATCCAGAAGAAGCATGGACTATGATGTTCGATGGGGCAGTTAATTGTAACGGTCGTGGAGTTGGTGCAGTGCTTATTACACCCAAAGGAGTCCATCTGCCTTTCTCAGCTAGACTCACCTTTGCCTGCACTAACAACGAAGCAGAATACGAAGCTTGTATCATGGGTCTTGAAGAAGCCATTAACCTCAGGATCAAAACCTTGAATGTATTTGGAGATTCAGCTTTGGTGATCAACCAAACTAATGACAAGTGGTATACTCATCAAGAGCATCTGGTTCCCTACCGTGACTATACGAGGAGATTGTTGACTTTCTTCACAACAGTCAAGCTTGAATACATCCCTCGAGATGAGAATCAGTTTGCAAACGCCTTGTCCACTATTTCATCTATGATCAAAGTACAGACTGCTAACTATGTACCTCGGATTTTAGTATCCAGACTGGACCGACTGGCATATGTCTTCCTTGTGGACACTGTTATTGACAACAAACCTTGGTTCCAAAACATCAAATGCTTCTTGGAGACTCAGACATACCCACCTGGGGCATCGTCTAATGATAAGAAGACATTGAGAAGGCTAGCCAACAGTTTCTTCCTCAATATTGATGGCTCCTTATACAAGCGGAACTTCGACATGGTCTTGCTCAGATGTGTTGACAAGAAGGAAGCAGACCTACTAATGCACGAAGTACATGAAGGTTCTTTCGGTACACATGCCGGAGGACATGCAATGGCAAAGAAATTGTTAAGGTCAGGTTACTACTGGATCATAATGGATGCAGACTGTTGCGCATATGCCAGAAAGTGCCATAAATGCCAGATCTACGCAGACATAGTGCATGTGCATCCCAATCCTTTGAATATATTGTCTTCACCCTGGCCCTTCGTCATGTGGGGCCTTTATATGATTGGAAAGATCGAGCCAACTGCCTCCAATGGTCACAAATTCATCCTGGTAGCCATTGATTACTTCACCAAATGGGTTGAAGCATCTTCATATGCAAACGTCACCAAGCAAGTGGTAGCCCGATTTTTGAAAAGGGATATCATTTGTCGATATGGAGTCCCCGAGCGAATCATTACTGATAATGGTTCAAACCTTAACAACAAGATGATGGCAGAACTGTGCCGAAACTTCAAAATTCAACATCACAACTCTTCTCCTTACAGTCCAAAGATGAATGGCGTTGTTGAGGCGGCTAACAAGAACATTAAGAAGATTGTGCAAAAGATGGTAGTCACATACTGTAAACACCCAAATTTTCCCTCACTCATTTCACACCATGGCTTGTGATCTCTCATTTGCATAAGCATAAGCATACCACTTTACATTGCATTTTTGTTTCATCTGCATAAGTTCAAGTTCATCTGCATCTAGGGTTTGTGATCTGAGCAATCCAAGATTCCATTTGAGCCATCCCAAGGGTCTCAAAGCTTACCAAGAGGGTCCATGTGTATTCTCTCATCATGTTGTGTCCCTCAAAGTTCATAGAAGTCAAGAAATCACAAGAACTGGCAAGGCATGGAAGCAGAGCTAGGGTTTTCACTACACAGATGACCAAAATTAGGGTTTTGGTTTCAAAGGCCTCAACACCAAGTTTTTGGGCCATTCTTGTTTCTAATGTTCTTAATATGTCATAAGGATCATGTGTACCAAGTTTGATGAAGAAATTCATTGTGGAAGTCATCTGTTCACTAGGTAACTTCTTGAGCAAGTTAAGTCAAAATCAGGGCATCTGAGGCCCCCAACAATGGAACCAAAGGGGTATTGTCATCAAATTGAAGTTCTATGATCTTTATTTGATCTTAGAAGTGGTTGGAAGTTCACAAGATTGAAGAATTTTGAGCCATTTGCAAAGTTGCCAAAAATGGAAATGACTTGTAATGGAAACTTTCCATTTTGGGAAAGTTTTTCAACCTTCTCTTTCTTGATAAAAAATGCTTCAAATGAAAAATTCTTGGTCATGAAAGTTGTAGATTAGGTCTTTCCCTTTTCAAAAAGTATAAGAACATGTCTTGATTCATTATAGAACTCAAGTTATGATCCTTCAAAGTTGGCAAAAATCCTATAATTTTCAAGAATGCACCAAAGAGGGATTTTTGCAAAACCACTTGCCAAGGCTTCAAATGACTTCTAATGTGCCCAAATGTGACATAACATGATCAAACAACTTCAAAGCATCAGAATTGGGCCCTTGACCTAGGGTTTTTATGGCTTGTGAATCAAGAAACAACAAAGAGGGAAATTTGCAAAACACATAGAAACCCTAGCTGCAAGTGTTCCAGCTACAATCTTTCAATCCTATGTCCCTCCTTGATCCATGCTGAGGCCAGACACCCCATAAACTCAGGCCTGCACCATGCCCATACTTCAAGTACACATTCTTGACTTTTTTTGCAAATCACCCCATACCAATCACACTATGCCACACCAACTCCTCTGACCAATCACAGCTGCATATACAAAAATTATGGAAGACATTTCACAGAACACACAAGCCTGAAACACACCTAAGCTCAAATTACACAAAATCCCTCTCAAACTTCATCTCTTCGAATCTCTCAACTCACTCAACAAAAATCAAATTTTCTTTCACCAATCATCTCCACATAACCCCAGGATCATTTCCCACCCCTCACATTAGCCTGAAACCATCTCAAACAAAAACACGATTTCAGCTTCCTCTGAACTGAAACCTTCAAAACAATCCATACAAACTTGTTTCAAGCTTTCCAGAAGCATTAAGGGGTTCATTGGAGTGGAAACGCACCAAGGAGGTGGCCAGAAAGCTTCAGATAACAAAGCTTCATCTCAGGTATACCTCAAGAACATTTTTTCCAGAACTTTGATTTCTTGTTATAGAATGATTCTATGGTTGCACTGATCATCCTGATATGTTTGAAATTGAAAATGGTTGAGAAATAAGCATTTCATGATCTCTGAAAGTTTTTTGACCTAGAACTGATTTGCTTCGATTCTCTCTTTTGACGTGTTATAAATGAATTTTGTTTGGGGATTTAGGTTCAGTGATGTATGGGGGTCATTTTTGGGCAGAAAAATTAGGTTTTAGAGGCTTAGGGAGAGAGATAACGTTTTGGCTCACCGGAGAAGATGACCGGAGCACTGTTCCGGTCATCTGAAAGTAATTAGGTTAATGACGTGGTTAGGGCTAAGTTTGAATGTGGACCATTGGATGAGTTTGCGTGCGCGTGTTTGGACGGATGAGATTAGGTCATTAAGTTTTAATCAGGATTAATTAATTTAATTAATTGGAATAGCCAGGAAAGAATCCCAGCTATTGAATCACACGCCAGTCAACCCTGTCCTCCTGACTTTGAATCCTGACCCTCAGATTGACATACTTTCCCTTTTATTTTATTTTTATTTCATTTTCTTTGTATTTTATTTCATATATTTATTAAAAATAGCAAAATTGATTTAAAAATTCTGGAAATTTTTTTCAAGACTTTTATTAATTTTCAGAAACCAAAAATATTTTTATTTTTATTTTTTGCATTAAAAAATATTTTTAAATCATTTAAATGTTTTATTTAATTAATTAATTCATTTTAATTAATTAAAAATATATTTAAGTATTTAAAAATCACCAAAAAAATTCAGAGAGCATTTATAAACATTTAGAAACATTTACAAACTCATCATACAAATTTCTTTTTGGTTTTGATCATGCTTTGACATTTTTCATTGAATTAGGGTTCCTAAAATGACCTATTTTCTAACCCTAACTTCAAAAATTCATAACTTTTAAACCAAGATGAGTTTGTACATGATTCTTTTTGCATTGTTTCATACATGGCCTCTAGTTTCTAAAAATATTTTTGTTTCATTTTTATCTTGCATTTTAAATTTTTTTGGCATTTTACATTGAAGATCACCCTAAAAACCCTAGCAAACTTAGAAAATTCACAACTCCTTCTAGGTTTAGCTTCTGACCTCCCTCTTTGGATGGTAACCTAGTATAGGGTTAGGGTTCCTTTGAGTGCATATTCAATTTTTTATAATGTCATTTGCTTCTGTCTTTGTCATTTGCATCTCATGTGTCCCTAAAACCCTAATTTCACATGTCCATTTGCATTCATCTTGCATATGCATCCATACATGAACTTGCCATGACATTTCTTGCATTCATATGTCATCTTAGACATCTTAGGACATGTTAGAATCATGCTTGATCATTTCTTCATTCATTTGCCATGATTTGCATTCATTTCATTTCATTAACTTTCATGAACTTTCAAACTTCAAAGCCTGCTTACATGACATATCATCTTTGTATGAACATACATATGCACTTTGTATGCCTTTGCATCATCTCACATGACATTAACATTGCATAAACACTTCTGACTTTGGTCATTTCATATCATCTCATCTCATTTAATTTCTTTATGCTTTGTATCTTATACATTCATGCTAACATTTTTCAGGTGGTAAGTTACTTTGAGAAGTGAATTTGCCTTCACTTCTCATTCTTATTTATCTATTTCATTTGCATCTTGATGGTTTTGAAGTGAACTTGTTCACTTGTGTTCTTCTTTTCTCACTTTCTTTCTTTAAGTTACTTATCTTCTTCAATGAAGTAAGCAACTTATTCTTCTGCTTCTTTCTCTTTTCACCTGCTTCTTCCATTGGTGGCTTCCTTGAAGACTTCTCTTAAGCCTCACAAACCATAGGATAATCAAGCATGATAACTTTAGGGTTTTATATAGTCCCACTTTAGTCTTTCACCTTTGAGTCTTCTTTGAGTCTCTCTTCTCATCTCTTAATCAGAGACTAAACTCTTAAAGTTTTAGGACTTTGGTATTAGGGTTATGCCTGCATCCTTCTATTAGGATGGAGTGTATAACTTTAATCATAAGTGTTAAACCTTTAATTTGTTTAAACCTCTTAATCAAATCATCTTAATAATCACTAAGGCTTCATCTTGTAACTTGGGCCTTACATTAGGGTTCTAATTCTTCCTTTATGGTAAGAAGGACTAACCCTAATGTTTAATGGACAAGTCCCCCTCAAGTTATCTTACAAATCATAAAATTCATTTCTTAATCTCACCCCTAATTAAAATCCACTTAATAAAGGCTTTGTTATATAATGAATTTAATCCCTAACCATGGATTAAGTTGAGGTATCTTCCTCAGCTTAAGTGTTCTCATTTATTATCCTTCTATTAGGATGGTGTAATGAGCCCACTAATCTGTGATTAGAGATTAAACTCATTACTTAACACTAAACAAAATCCAAAAACATCTAATTAATCACAAGTAGGTTAATTATCTTAATCCTACATCATCATGGTAATTAAGTTGAGATGCTTATCTCATACTTAAGTATTCTCATTATCCCTAATCACAGGGAGGATATAATGAGTTTACAAGCCCTTGATTTAGGCTTAAGCTCATTAACTTATGCAAAACACCAAAAACAATAACAAAACTGAAAACACAAAAACAAACAATAATCGTCTCCTTCGGGATTCTTTTCTCATCACACTCATTCACAAACGAGAACTTGCTTCTTCCGTCTAATGCAAGACAGTTAGCACTCGAGCTAGACGAGTCATACACTTGAGCATAGACAAGCAAGCAGTTCACAGTCAATTCATCTTTTAGTCTCTTTGAGTCGAACTACGGTGTTCTGACTTCCTCATTGCATGCGAGGATACGTAGGCATAACTTAACTGTTATCGAACAAATGTCTCTGTGTCTTCCCCCTCTTTCAGCATTCTTTTAAAAGCCTCAATCCTGAGCAATTCACTTTTTCTTACACTGACACTTGTACATTCATTCTCAACTTTTGCACACAGATAGCACAGACACTACCCCTTTAAACACAAACTTTTAAGCGTGGATCCCGTCGAGTACGACGGACAATCTGGGTGATAATACCTTCCCAGGTTGTAACCAACCCCCTTTCTCAGTTTCTCTGGTTCGCAACCGTCTTATCCATATCTTTCTAGGTTTATGCAGCATTACCTTTCCTTCGGGATAAAAATGCCTAGCTGGCAACTCTATTCACCTTCACCTTCATTTTCTCCTTTCGCCAACCGTTCGCGTTTGCCCCGAGATGCAAATCTCCGGGAGCGACACATACAAAGACTGACATGAAATGTTACCATTCTCCTTGCATGGGTACCGAACTTCCATTATAACATCTACCGGGGAAATACCTTATCAGCTTGTGTATGGTATGGAAGCAGTCCTACCTGTTGAAGTTGAATTACCCTCCTTGCGGGTAATGATGGATGTAAAATTGGACAAAGCAAAATGTGTCTGATCTCGTTATAACCAACTGAGCCTGATTGAAGAAAAGATATTAGCAGCTATCTGTCATGGTAAGTTATATCAGAAAAGGATGAAGAAAGCCTTCGATCAAAAAGTCAGACCTCAGGAATATCAAGTGGGAGAGCTTGTACTGAAAAGGATCCTTCCTCCTCTTACAGACCACAGGGGCAAGTGGACACCAAACTATGAAGGTCCCTATGTGATAACTAAAGTCTTCTCAGGCGGAGCACTGATGCTCGCAACCATGGATGGTGAAGACTTCCCGTCTCCTGTGAATTCAGATGTAGTTAAAAAATACTTCGCATAAATGACCTGCTGGACATAAAAACAGAATGTAAGTCCAGGAAAAAATAGGGCATCTCGGCGAGTTAAAAACAGAATAAAAGACTCGGGCAAAAATAACGAAAAAATTGAAAAAAAATGTACACCCGCTGAGTTGAAAAGCCACCGGTGGATTGAAAACCCGAAAGGGTGATCCACGCAAAATCGGGGAATAAGCGAATAACTGCATTATGAATTCGTCTGTATCACTCACATAACATGGAAAGCTTCGAAAGGACAAAGCGTCGGCCATAATCAACTTTCTTCAGAAAGCAAGATAAGAAGTGCGTTCAGGTCATACAGGTCATAGCAAAGGAAGCTCATTGGAGCGTCAACTTCAACGTTGCCGAATAGGATTTTTATTTTCTCAATTTCGCAGCAATCTCCTCATTTCAGGGATTAGCTTCCTCGTTGTACTCGCCTATTCAGGGCACACAAATCAATAAAGTCAAATATTCATTCACACTTTGTTTTGTATCTTTTTGTTTTGTTTGCAAAATGTCCAAAGTTCGTAATACAACATTTGCATGAAAACATATAAGCCATTTTCAATAAATGCTTGCAGGAAATATGTGCTCTTAAGCGAACCTAACTCTTATGACGAAATCCGATTGAGGATACCTCAGGGCACTTGTGCGTTTCTTTTGTTTGACAGGATGCATGTACTCAAGGCGGACAACCTTTCACAGCATGGGGCATATCAGGCACTATATCCCCAGCCAAGACGACAGTCACATCATCAGAAGGACTACTTGACAAAAGTATTCCCCCACAGAGCTTTTTATCCCATCAGAGTATCCCCCACAAAGCTGATCCTCCATCAAATTACTTCCCAGGAGTTCTTTCCTCCCCAAGCAGGATCTCCAAAGCAATGCCTAAATCATTTTTCCCCAGCGATTTTCCAGATCTTCTCATCTCCAGCATTGGATCCCCACAGAGTTCTTCCCCAGAGTTCTACAGAAAGATCGTACAATGATATTTTCTCCCCACAGATCGCCCAGTGATCCGTTCTCCCAACAAATTTCGGATCTCAAATCCCGTTTCTCTCTTTTGCATAATCATAGCATTCACATCATTCCTCCCCAAACAGAGCGTAGTATTCCATCTAATACGGAGCATTATGGCAAAAATCAAACATTTGCATGATCATAAGCTAGGTTCGAGCCAGCCACCTGCAAATACCAAAATCACTCCTCCAGCAATACGCAAAAACTTATCCCCTGCAGATAAAAGCCAAAATATCATTTTGCACTCTCAATACTAATACTTGTACATACTTATACACAATCCTTCTGATACTCGTCCGTATCCTACTTGTACATAATTCTTTGATACTCATTTGTATCTTACGCATCTCCCCAGCAGATCAACACTCGTCCGTGTTCCGTGTTCAAACAGTTGATACTCGTCCGTATCATCACCTCTTAAACATGCGTCATTGTTTGTTTCTATCGATACGGGTCTGTATCGTGGTTCTAAGGATACTCGTCCATATCTTTAATCAATACACACTGTCGAGACACTTATACCATTTTATTTTTAGGGCTTAAACACTCGTCTGTGTTTATCTATCCTCAGAAGTCGCCAACAAACAACTTTCTATCCGACATTCGTCCTATGTCGCGATAATCCTCAGCAGCCGTACCCTGCTAGGTGATCGTCCTTCACCTTTTGATGACCGTACCTCATCATTCATCTGATGGTCGTGCCCATCGTCGATCTTTTTATCTGGCATTCGTCCTATGTCTAGATAATCCCCAACAGAGCAGCCGTCCCCTGCTAGGTGATCGTCCTTCATCATTTATTTTGATGACCGTCCCTCATCATATTATTCGATGATTGTCCCCATCGTTGATCTTTCTATCCAACATTCGTCCTATGTCGTGATCTTTTCAGCAGCCGTCCCCTGCTCGGTGATCGTCCTTCACCTTTTGGATGACCGTCCCTCATCATTGTTTCATTTATCCTTTACCCTATGGCCGTCCCCGTCGTGGTTTTCTTCTTTATCTTGATGATCCTCCTTCATCACTTTACCCGATGGTTGTCCCCGTCGCGAATTCTTTATTCCCCAGCATGATGGTCGTCCCCGTCAGTGCGCTTCTCACCGTTTTTATCCCCAACAGTTATCCTCTGATCGATGGTCGTCCTCTGTCGCTATCATTTGATATTCAGTCTATGTTGTTATCGCTCTCGGGATTTTCATCCTAGTACAAACGCGAAAGTTGCGCGGAAAAGGTAGAGTCGCCAGCCAGACATTTTTATCCCGAAGGAATGGGAAAGGTAATGCTGCAAAAACCTGAGGAAGAAGGAAAGGAAAAGGTCCTACGAACCAAAGATCTGGGTTCGGGAGTCGATTACGACCTGGGAAGGTATTAGCACCCCAGACCGTCCGCCGTACCCGACGGGATCCACGCTTGCTTGTTTGCTTCAAAGGGTGAGAAAATAAAGTGTTGCTGAATAAAACAGCTACTGGAATTGGAATGGGAATGGAAAAGGAGAAAGGGAATTTGAATGGAAAGAAAGGATATGGAAAATGTTGGGAAAATAAAGAATGTGCCCGAACGGGCCCTACCCCGCTGCCTACGTACCTCATCGGGAAAATGAGGATCAGAGTCGACGTAGTTCGCCTAACCAGGCGGGAACTTTGTTTGTGTTTTTTATAGCTGGAACTGCGTATGTCTATGCTCAGGTGTTACAGGCTCGTCTGGTACGAGTGCGTTTACCGTCTTTCATGCAAGAAAAGTTGTCGCAAGTTGGCGTTATGAGTGAATGAGATGAGAAGAGAAGTTCCCGCAGGAAAGTCGCTTATTATTTGTTGTTTGCTTTTTGAGAGTTTTTATGAATTTGGCACAAGGAAGTGAATTCAAACTCTTTTCCATGGAATGTGTACTTGCTACTACATTCCAAGATGGAATAATAGAACAAGCACACCAAGCAAGGAGAATTTATCCAAGACTTGTTTCCTAGGATTAGGGTTTAAGTTCACTAGCTTGTTGAACTTTATTAAGTGTTTTTGTATTATTTTTATGAGGTGAGAAAGAATGACTCAAGTTGCAAATGTCAAAAACTAAGGGGACTAAGACTCAACCCTAATTTTAGTTATTATATTCAAAAAGTGGTCCTAATGGTTTGTGTAGTTTTCTAATCCTAATGAAGAAGAAAGAACAAGTTAGAATTCAACTTACTTCCTAAGGAAGTTAAGTTGAAATCTAAAGAAAGAGGGAAGCCTATGAACAAAGCACCAAGTGCTAAGGAAAATACAAATTAAAAATACATAAAAGAAAGGAATGAATAATGATTTCCTCATCTTCACCCCTACAAAACAAATGTTAGCATGATGAAGTAATATGAACAATTATGACATGGCAAACTTCCATTAAGAACTCACACTAATTAATAAAGGCATTAATGAAATTCTAAGCCTAAAGTCAAGTCCTAAGATACCCTATATGCTATCTAGATTCTAGGGATAGGAGCTAAGTCATACAAAAATGATCTAAGGTTGAAAAGAGAAACACACTCAAACTATGCCCTAAATGGCACTAAACCCCCTAAGTGGAAACTAGGTGAATTTGCATGGAAAACTCGAATAAAGTCAAAGCACAAAAAAATGGTAAAGGTCCTGGAAAAATATGATATTAATTCCTTAAGGTACCTAACCTAAATCTAATGTTGTGTTAAAAAACCTCCTAAAAAATCCTAACCTAACTATGCCAAAAGGTCACTTAAATCTACATAAGATTTGTTCACAAACTTGCACAAACTATGCTTCCAAAACAGTGGATAAACTGGACTTAAAAATATGACAAAAATAATTCAAGGTTCTATTATGAGTCCTCTAATCACAGAAAAATGAATGGGACAAAAAGATAACTGGAAGTGGGAGAAATAAAATGAACAAAATAAAGTGTAGCTGCAAGAATTCCATAGAAAACTAATTAAATGGAAAATCGAAATAAAATTGAAAAATGACTAAAATCAGAAAGTAAAAGTGTGGAAAATTTCTAAAATGAGTTAGGAGGTCTCTGTGATTTTTGGGGAATTTTATCATGAGTTTTGGTATTTTTTTTGGATAAAAAATGAAAGTTATGTAAAACAGAAATTAAAGAAAACAAAGCAAATGGAGAGGGGTGCAGGAAGTGGAAAGTTGAACTGAATTGGGCTGGACCCAAACATGCTGGAATGCAAATAGTGATCTGAAAAAATCTTGACAAATTATGACCCATGATTGGCACATGATCATTAATGTGGTGGCAGAATCTGAAGCGTTGGATTAAACTAATCTAAGGGTTGTGTTATGTTCCCACACTTATGCTAAAACTACTATTCCGGTCACCGGAGCTAAACTCCGGTCATCTTCTACGATCACTCTCTGGTTAGGTTTTGGACAAATATCTACCAAACTGAAAAATAAGTCCATGGACAGATTCATCTCCTTAAGTACGTCATCAATCTAGGCTTGATTTTCTCCTAAGGCTCATGAATAATGCAAATCGAAGCACACAAGAATCAACCTAAGAATTGAATCTAAGCACCTAAGATGCCTATCAACTAGCCAGCACAAGCATTGCTCCTATTGAGCTCATATCAACATCAAACAACCAAAAAAATCAGAATTCGTGTCAATGGAATTAAAGATGAAACCTGAAATTCAGTGGTGTTTAGAGTTGTAGAAATCCAGAGGAGAGGTTCCAATGTCTTCTATGCTTGATCTTGATCCTTTGTGAAGTGAAATAAACACTTTGTTGATGAAGAATCTTGAGAAATTGACGAAGATGCAAAAAATTCAGAAGTGAATTCTTGATGATTCAAGCTATAAACTCCATGGATATGCTTCAAATCATGATGCTAGTAGTGAATTGATGCTCAATGAGGCTTGTTGGATAATGATTTATCTTGTTCAATCCAAAAGGTGGAAATGTTGTGATGATGCAACTTCAAATTTTCAGCTTCAAATCTCCATGAACATGCACTATGAATGGTGCTTGAAGAAGAAGAAGAAGATCAATGTTATGGTTGTGGAAGCTTAATTCTTCAAAATGCATAGAATTTACAGAGAAAATGCAGAGCCAAATTTGGAAGATTTTGGTGTGATTTGAGTGAAAATGAAGCTCTCCTCAAACTCAGTCACTACTCATCCTTTTATAGAGCATTAAACCTCTGGTTAACAGTTAGAACCAGGGTTAATTATCCTTGGTTAACTGAGTGAAGTGAGTTAAATGAGTGAAGTTAGTTATGACAGTTATGCCAGCTGGATTTCTAGAACCTTCTTCAGTTGAAATCAATCAAATGCTGCAGAGAACATGAAGCTTATGCTGAATATTAGTGAAGTGAAACACCGGCTTAATTGCCCAAGGATTGCAGCTTGAGTTTTCTCACTTGGTTGTGAGATGCACAACAATTAAAGTGGTCCTGCATACACTTAATAATAACCTGCTGATGCAACAAAATTAGAGGCTAAATATAGCTTGAGACTAATAGATCTAGTGTACACCAGCTCATGATCATTGTGGTGAGGATCATTCTGATGTAGCAGCAATGGTTGAAGTTTGAATTGAAGCAAATGTGAAGCTAAATGAGCTCTAGTATGTGCACAAGTCACCCCTGAGCTTATCCCCAAGACATCACTGTCATTTCCCATTTCCATGCATCATATAGTAGCTTTTTAGCAGAAAAACAGCATCATGCATCGATACATGTGGGTATGCATCAATACATACTGAAGCATTGTCAATTTTCAGCAAAAAAAAAACAACTATGTATCGATACATAACACGGATGCATCGATGCATGTCAGTTTTTTAACTGATATGTATCGATACATAACACAGATGCATCGATGCATCCTGCAGGTTTTTCTGATCATGCATCAATACATCCTGCTTATGTATCAATACACAGTCCATTTCCAAAACAACACAGCAGACATGTATCGATACATGACTCGTATGCATCGATACATAGTCTCCAAAAACTGTTTTTTCTTTGATTTCTCCATTCTTTCTTGATCAAATTTGGTCCATAATTCCTTTGTAACCAAAATTTCCTGACCTTGACCTCAAAGAGTCCAGAGTTGACTTTTTACTCATCCTGGTTGACTTTTCTCCAATTTCCTGATTTTCAATCATCTGACCAATTGAACCTCTTCCAAAATGAACTTGTGGATGAAATTTGAACCCTATACACTTGTTGTCATATAGAACATAATGGAATCCACTTTTTCTCAAAAATTCATTGAGAAGCCCTTCACAATTGAAACCCTAACTTGGATCATTTCCTCAGGAGATGTTGCACTACTTGCACTCCTTGGAGCCATTCACTTCTTTCTAAGACTTGAGGCTTCAAATGGAGACTTGTGGGATGTTGTAGACCCCTTGCACATGATTGAGAAGCTTTGTGACCCTTTGGTTTCCTTTGTATAGCTTTCAGTTGCTCCAATCATTAATCACATACCTATGCCTCAACTATACTACACATGATGCAATATTTTTTATTAGTTTATGAATTTATGTATGCAAGATGCTATGCAAAATATTGAGGATATGAGAGGGCAAATTTTGAGTTATTACAGTTTTCTATTATAATTTATATCCCTTTTCTTCTTATAATAAAGAGTGCAAATTTTGGACTGTCTTGGTATTCAACCACAAGTTATCTTGTTTGTCTGTTAAGCCATGCGCTTACATCCTACACAGCTAACTCATGCTTGAATAGGGGCAGCTGTAAACACCCCAAATCTTACCTCTCTTTTTTCTCACACCTTGGCTTGTGATCCTTCATTTTGCATTGCATAAGCATACCATTTCATACTGCATAGTTATTTCACTGCATAAGTTGCATAACTAGGGTTTGTGATCAAATGAATCTTAGAAGTGGTTTGAGCTATCTCAGAGGCCATGAAGCATTCCAAGAGGGCCCATGAGTGTTCTATGATCATATTATACCTCCAAGTTTGCTTTAAAGTCACAAAATCTCAAAGGAGTGCACAGCTACCCAGGCAGGCTTAGGGTTTCCTACACAGATGACCAGAAATTAGGGTTTTGGGTTTGAGGCCCTTACACTCAAACGTTTTGGCCATTCTTGATTATATTGGTCTATATATGTTATAAGGAGCAGGTGTATCAAATTTGAAGCAAAACATTCCTTGTGGAAGTCATGTGATCAAATGGTTACTTGTTGTTCAAGAAAAGTTAGAATCAGGGCATCTGAGGCCACCATCAAGGGTACCAAAGGGTCATCTTCATCAATTTGAGGTCCTATGATCTTTATTTGATCTTAGGAATGCTTGGAAGTTTACAAGATTGAAGAATTTTGAGCCATTTGAAAACTTTCTATTTTTGGACATGACTTGTAATGAAAACTTTCCATTTTGGGAAAGAATTTCAACCTCCTCTTTCTTGATCAAAAAGGCTTCAAATGAAATTTCTTCAAACATGAAAGTTGTAGATTGGATCTTCCCATTTTCAAAAAGTACAAGAATTCCTCTTGATTAATCCTAGAACTCAAGTTATGATTGATCAAAGTTGGAAAAAATCACATAATTTTCAATTTCATGCCAAAGAGGGAAATGTGCAATTTTGCTTTCCAAGCCTTCTCATGACCTCTAATGCACTTCTACACATCATAGAAACATAATGCAACTTGTTTATACCAGAATTGAGCCAAGAAGCAAGGCATTTCATGGCCAATTTTCACAAACTTCACAAAGTTGGAAATTTGCAAAATCACTTCAAACTTGTGTTCCAAGCCAGCTGAACATAATCCATCCAGAAAATCAGCTCTGCCATGGCCCATACCTCAAGTACACAAATCTTGACTTTTTTGCATTTCAACCCATACCAATATCACAGTGCCATAACAACTCTTCTGACCAATAACATTGTTTATAGAAACCCTAAGAAGCACAAAACACATGACATGAAGCCTTGAAACATACCACAAGCTCAGATTGCAAAAATCCTCTAAAAACTTCATTTCTTCAAAAATCATTGCACAACCATCAAACATCACATTTTCTTTCATTATTCAACTCCTTATCACTCAAGGAACAAAACCCACCCATCACCATGACCTAAAACAGCCTTAAACGCAAACACGATTTCTGCCATATCAGAATTGTATCTCACAAACTAGCCAAAATAAACTCCATCCAAGCATCTCAATAGCTTCAGGAGGTCCAAAGGAGTTAGTTTGCACAAAGGGAAGGCCTTGAAAGCTCCAGTTTGAAGAACTCCAACTCAGGTATCCCTCAAGAACAAGTTTTCCAGAACCTTGATTTCTTGTTAAAATGTGAATCTACATGTTATGCTGGTCATGTTGATGTGTTTAAAACTGAAAATGAGTGAAAAATAAGCATGTTATGATGTTCTGAAAATTTGACCTAAAAAATGTTTGGTTTCGATTCAGCTTGTTCATGCAATATAAATGGTTTTTGTTTGTGAATTCGTGTTCTATGATATTTGGGGTTTGATTCTGGGCAGGTTTGATGCGTTTTAGTGGCCTGTAGAAGAAGATAGGGTTTGGGGTTGGCCGAAGAAGATGACTGGAGCACTGTTCCGGTCATCTGAGAGTAATTAGGGTTAGGGTGCACAGATTGAACCACAACCCTAGGATCCTGATTAGTTTAGTAAGCGAACGGTCCAGATCATGTCATTAACCCTAATTTCATTTAATTATGTTAATCCTAATTAATTAAATCAGAGTAAATGTTGGCCCTTAGATCACGCGTGAATTGGAAGTTTAAACCTGGACCCTTAGATCCTCATACCTCAAGTCAAGCTGACTTGCAATCTAAGCCTTTGATCCAGTTCCCCCATAATCTGAGCCATCCCTTGTAATTACTTTGCATTTTTATTTTATTTATTTCATTTTGTTTTCCTTTATTTATTTAAAATAGCAAATCATTTTATAAAAATATAATCTTTTGCACTTTCACTTTAAATAATTTTCAGAAACCAAAAATATTTTTATTTTTAATTTTTGCATTAAAAATCTATTTTTAAATCATTTAATTGTATTATTTAATTAATTAATTCATTTTAATTAATTAAAAATACTTTTAGGTATTTAAAAATCACCAAAAAAATCATGAAGCATCCATAAACATTTAGAACAATTTACAAACTCATCTTACAAATTTCTTTTAGGGTTTGATCATGTTTTGACAATTAACCATGAATTAGGGTTTCCAAATTTCCTATTTTTCTAACCCTAACTTCAAAAATCCATTTCTGATCAACCAAGATGAGTTTGCATATGGTTCTTTTTAAATTATTTTACATGTTGCATCTAGTATCTAGGACATTTAAATCATATTTTTGCATTGCATTTTCAATTTGATATGCATTTTTCCTTGAAAGGTATCCAAAACCCTAGCCTAACTTAGAAAAACCATAACTTGACTTTAGTATAGCTTCTGACCTTTATCTTTGGGGAGTGATCTTATGTGTGTTTAGGGTTCATTTGATTGCATTTTCAAATTTTTATCATGTGTTATCCTTCTGTTGTGGACATGTGCATCTCATACTTTCTTAAAACCCTAATTTGCCATGTTCGTTTGCATTCATCTTTTCATACCTTCATCATATGAACTTGTCATGACATCTCATGCATTTGTATGTCATCTTAGATACCTTAGGACATGTATGAACATTGGTTGATCATTGTTGCATCCATTTGGTATATTTTGCATTCATTACTTCTTATGTGTATTCATGTGATTTCAAGCTTCTAACATGCTTTCCATTGCATCCCATCTCTTGTATGATCATGCATAAACATTATACATGTCTTTGCATCATTTCATAACAAATTTGAATTGTGTTTGTGCTTCTGGTCTTGATCATTGCATCTTCATTTGCCTTATTTCCTTTTGTTTCATATCTTATGCATTCATACTAACCATTTCAGGGGCTTCAGGTAAGTTGTTTAGGATATGGGTTTGCCACCCCATCGAACCTCTTCTTATCTCTTCATTTGTATCTTTATTTGTCTTTGAAGTGAGTTTGACTCACTTATGCTCTCTCTTGCTCCCTTTCTTTCTCTTAGGTTACTTAACTTCTTCAGGAAGTAAGTAACCTATTATCCTTTCTCTTCTCTTTTCATATGCTTCTTCTTCCTTGGTAGCCATCTGAAGATCTTTCTATAAGCCTCACAAACCATAGGCATATCCAAGCATGATAATTTTAGGGTTGTACATAGTCTCCCCTAGTTTTTACCTTTGAGTCTCCTTGAGTCTCTGCTTCTCATCTCATAATCAAGGCTAAACAGTTAAAGTTTTAAGACTCTGAATTAGGGTTATGCATGTATCCTCATCTTAGGATGGAGTGTATAACTTTAATACTTAGTGTTAAACCTTTAAGTTGTTTACACCTCCTAATAAAAGCACCTAATAATCATTAAGACTTAAGCTAGTAACTTGGGCCTTATATTAGGGTTACATCTCTGCCTGTTGGTGCAGAGGGACTAACCCTAGTGTTCAATGGACAAGTCCCCCTCAGGTTTAGTCTTGCAAACATAAAATCCATTTCTTAATCCCACCTTTAATTAAAATCCACTTTAATAAAGGCTTGTTATATAATGATTTTAATCCCTAACCATGTATTAAGTTGAGGAGTCTTCCTCATCTTAAGTGTTCTCATCTATTATCCTTCTCTTAGGATGGTGTAATGAGTTCACTAATCCCTGATTAGAGATTAAACTCATTACTTAACACAAAACAAAATCCAAAAAAACTTAATAATCACAAGTAGGTTAATGATCTTAATCCTGCATCATTAGTGTAATTAAGTTGATATTTTCATCTCATAGTTAAGTAGACTCATTATCCCTAATCAGGGGGGATATAATGAGTTTGCAAACCCTTGATTAAGGCTTAAGCTCATTATCTTATGCAAAACATCAAAAACAATAAAAAAAACTGAAAACACAAAAACAAACAATAAACGTCTCCTCCAGGATTCTTTTCTCATCATATTCACTCTAAAAATGAGAACTCGCTTCTTCCGTCTAATGCAAGACAGTTAGCACTCGGGCCAGACGAGTCATACACTTGAGCATAGACAAGCAAGCAGTTAACACCAAAACACTAAGTCTCTTTGAGTCGAACTACGGTGTTATGATTTCCTTATTGCACGAGAGAATACGTAGGCATAACTTAACAGTTATTAAACAAAAGTCTCTTTGTTCCCCCCTTTCCTCCTCCCAGTTCTCATTCCTCAGCCTCAGTTTTTGAGCACTCACTTTCTTCTTGCACTGATACTCTGTACATCCATTCCTCCCTAGCCTTTTATACACAGTTTAGCACATACACCATCCTCTTTTAAACACAATCAGGTATGCGTGGATCTCGTCGAGTATGACGGACGATCTGGGTGTTAATACCTTCCCAGGTCGTAACCTACCCCCTTTCTCAGTCTCTTTGGTTCGCAACCGTCTTATCCACTTCTTTATAGGTTTATGCAGCATTACCTTTCCTTCGGGATAAAAATGTCTAGCTGGAGACTCTATTCAACCTCAACCTTCTATTCGCCGACACTAGTTCGCGTTTACACCGGGATGAAAATCCGGGGAGCGACAGCTTGGCGACTCTGCTAGGGACTTTGCAACCAGGGCTTCTGGTTCTCTTGTGGGTTTCTCCTAGCGCTTGTTTGTTTGTGTTTATTGGGGGTGTTATGTGCTATTTGTTTTTATGTTTTGGCTTTATTTATTACTTCCTGTACATCTTTGTTTATTGCATTTTACTTTATCGCTTTCATTTATTGCTTTCTGCATTTCATTTATTATTATCATATCATTGTGCTGGATTTCTGGTTTGCTTTGGTGGGAGGGGTATTCCAGTGAGAAAGGTCCAACACAAAGGCCTGAGTGACACATAGGATTAGAGTGGTTTTGTATTCTTTCCCATTCCATTTAGGTCTGGTGCGGGAATATGAAAACACGGTTCAAACATGGGTTTCCTTTTGAGAACTCTGTGCTACGAATTTCCTGTAGTGCTAGGGCTATCTGGGAAGCCTGCAAAGTCTGGATGAACCTTTTTAGATGACCTTCAGCATCTGAGGTGAATTAGAGGAGGATCCTTTATGATTAAGGTAAACATTGTACCTCCGGGTTAGAAGTGTTTACACTTCTCATAATAGATTTGAACCTGTGGATATTTGTTCTAGAGCAACACCTGTGAGTGGGTTGGGTTGTTTACAGGTTTGCAGGAACCCTTGACCTCAACATACCTTGCTACTGGAATTTGTTCTTAAGGTTTTACTATTTTGGACTAGTTCTTTGAAACCCTGGATTATTGACTTTTTATTTGAGTCCCCACCTGGTTACTGGTTCTCAGGCCTTCATCTGAAACTTTGAACACTCATGGATCCCACCAAAGGTAACTGATAATCCAGGACATGATCACAAACCTTTGCATATCATAAGCATACATCATATTGCATCATTTAACATTTGTCTATTTGTTTTACAGGGTATCCATCTTTCCTTGGTTTGGTTTTAACCGTTGTCCTACTCAGTGTATCTGCTTCGACACACACCTTCAGCTATCTTCTTCATCTATCTTCTTCAGTTATCCTCTTCAGTTATCTCCTTCAGCACACGCCTTCAACATGGATTCAACCAGGAAAAGCAACATCACCTACAACTTCTTTGAGTATCCTCCAGCAGGCATCAGGCAAATACAGGCCCTTATCACCCCTGATCATGTTCCTTTATTCAGATAGCATTATGGTGGAATCATGGACATGGTCATGGACTTGGACACATTGTAGAGGAGCATGATTCACACATTTCTTTAGTTTTATGACCCTCCTCTATGTTGATTCACTTTCCCAGATTTTCAGATAGGTCCTTTGCTGGAAGAATACTCTATGCTATTGGGTGTCCCTATCAGAAGAGGAATTCCTTTCAATCCTGAAATTACTCCTCCAAAGAATGAAGACATAGCCAAAGCATTACATCTGGAAGTAACCACCATTGATGAACACATGACTTCCAAAGCTGGAATCCCAGGCCTCCATTTGGATTTCTTGATCACTCAGGCTACAAAGCATGCTGCATAAGGGAATTGGAAAATTGTGTGTGCTCTCCTGGCTCTCAGCATTTATGGTATCATTTTGTTTGCAGACGAGCCTAAGTTTGTAAGCAAAAATGCCATCCACATCTTCATGCTAAAGAACCCGGTTCCCACCTTATTGGGAGACTTCTACTACTCAGTTCATCAGAGGAATGAGAAACAGAGAGGAAGACTGGTGAGATTTTGTGCACCTCTTTTTTCAGTTGGTTGATGAAGCATATGCCGAAGATGGAAGCTTTCCTAAACCAACATAAGTCAAGGAATTGGGCTAAGAGGATGATTCCCCTTACTTCAGAAGATATCAGATGGTGCACTCAGAACACCAAAGGCCGAGACAAAATAACAAGCTGTGGGCAATACCCAAATGTGCCACTTATTGGAGTAAAGGGTTGCATCAATTACAATCCTTTACTTTTCAAAAGACAGTTGGGGTATGCCTTGATACATCCACCTATGGAGCAGGACTTAGCAGAGTCTCTTTATTGTGATGTTCAAAATAACCATGCCACCATCCAACAAGCAGCCTTGTGTCGCTCCCAAAGATTGACACAGGGTCAGATAGGGTACAGACGCGAACGGTCGGCGAAAGGAGAAATGAAGATGAAGTGAAAAGAGTCGCAAGCTAGGCATTTTTATCCCGAAGGAAAGGTAACGCTGCATCAACCTAAGAAAAGATATGGATAAGACGGTCGCGAACCAGAGAAATTGAGAAAGGGGGTTGGTTACAACCTGGGAAGGTATTAGCACCCAGATTGTCCGTCGTACTCAATGGGATCCACGCTTGAAAGTTTGTGTTTAAAGGGCTAGTGTCTGTGCTATCTGTGTGCAAAAGCTGGAAAAGAATGATATACAAGTGTTATTGCAAAAGAGAAGTGAATTGCTCAGGAATGAGGCTTAAAAGAATAATGCTGGAAGAGGGGGGAAGTGACAGAGACTTTTGTTTAATAACAGTTAAGTTATGCCTACGTATCCTCGCGTGCAATGAGGAAGTCAGAACACCGTAGTTCGACTCAAAGAGACTGAAAGATGAATTGACTTGTGAACTGCTTGCTTGTCTATGCTCAAGTGTATGACCTGTCTGGCTCAGGTGCTAACTGTCTTGCATTAGACGAAAGAAGCAAGTTCCCGTTTATGAGTGAAGGTGATGAGAAAAGAATCCCGAAGGAGACGATTATTGTTTGTTTTTGTGTTTTTAGTTTTTTATTGTTTTTGGTGTTTGTCATAAGTTAATGAGCTTAAGCCTAAATCAAGGGCTTGTAAACTCATTATATCCTCCCTGATTAGGGATAATGAGAATACTTTAAGTATGAGATAAACATCTCCACTTAATTTCCATGATGATGTAAGATTAAGATCATTAACCTACTGTAAACACCCCAAATTTGCCCTCACCCATTCACACCATGGCTTGTGATCATTCTCATATGCATAAACACAATCATGTCATCTCACATCTCATTTTTGATTCACTGGATAGTTTCTAAGGCATCTGCACCTAGGGTTTGTGATCTGGGCAACCTCAAGGCTTCTTGAGCCATTTCAAAGGCTACCAATCAACTCAAAGGGGTCCATGTGTGTTCTTATATCATATTTCATCTCCTCAAAGTCAAAATGCAGAGGAATCACAAGAACAAGGGTTTGAGTGGATGCAGGGCCAGGATGAACTGCACAGTTGACTGAAAATTAGGGTTTTGGTTTCAGAGGCCATAACCCCAAATTTTTTGGTCATTCTTGTTTCCAATGGTCTCTATATGGTATAGGGAGTATGCATATCATTTTTCATGAAGAAATTCCATGGGGAAGTCATCTGATCAAGGGTTGACTTTTCAGACAAGTCAGTGCAAAATCAGGGCATCTGAGGCCCCCAATGACCCAACCAATGGGTGATCTTCATCATTTTGAGTGTATATGATCTTTATTTGATCATGGAAGAAGGTTGAAGTTCATAAAAATCAAGAATTTGGAGTTTTTGCAAATGTTGACTTTTTGGGCATAGTTGACTTTTCAAGAATGCACCATTTTAGGTCAATTTTCAAGCCTTGATTCATGATCCAAAAAGGCTTCAAATGAAAAAACTTTGGTCATGAAAGTTGTAGATCTCATCTTTCCCTTTTCAAAAAGTACAAGAACATGATCAAATTCTTCTTGGATCAAAAGTTATGACCATGCAAAGTTGCCAAAAATCACTTATTTTCAAGTTATGCACCAAGTGGGAATTTTGCAAAAGTCTTGGATCAAAACACATTGCAGCCTCTAGTTCATCTCAAATCAACATGTAAACATTCTCTAAGTTACAAAAATCAGATTTGAACTAAGTTTGCCCTTGGTTTCATGTTTGGTTATGCAAAGGATCACATGTGAAACATAAGCCAACCAACTTGCAAAACACTCATGATCACTTCCTACAACTTGGTGCATTGGCTGCTGAGCTTTGCTAGGCCTCTCCCTCACCTTTGCTGCGCCAGCCATGCCTTGTACTTGCCTAGACCTTGCCCATGCCCTATCTTACACAAAGTTGACCTTTTATGCAAAAGCAAACTTACCTATCACAGCTGCACAAGTCACATCCTCTGGCCACTTGGATTAAAATATGTTATCAATTTGCAAGCTAAAGACATCAAGGACCAAGGCTGAAACACAACCATTCACCACATTCACAAAAACTCACCTCATTGCAAGTTCCTTCAAAATTCTGTCCACAGCCATAAAACACTAAAACTCTCATCATCATTCAACTCACCACATCTCATAGACAAGAAACCATCAAAGCTCAAGCCTAAATCAAGCCTGAAAACTCCATTGCCATTATTCACCTCAAGCTGCAGATTCTATCGAATCTCTCTCCACATGCCACAAACACACCAACCAACACCACAAACTTTCTCAACACACTTCATAGATCACAAACAACTCCTTTTCACAGCCTGAAAGTGCCAAAATCATCATGGCCATTGTTGACTGAACTGAAGCAGTTCCATTCGAATCTCCTTTTCCAGCCAACACAAACTCATTTTGAGCATTCAAACACATTTGGGGGATCAAGTAGGGCAGCTTGCATCAAAGGAAGTGGCCAGAAAGTTCCTAAACTGAAAGCTCCAAATCTCAGGTAGCTCGAAATTAATTTTTCCAGAAATGTTTTTTTATGTTACAAACTTGTTCCTCATGATGCACTGATCATTCTGGTACCTTTAGTTTTTGAAATGGTTTTGTTTTGAGCATTTAATTTGTGTTTGAAGCTCACGAACCCTAGAAATTGTTTGCTTCGATTCAGTTGATTTAGGAACTTTAATTTTGTTTTGAGAGAGGGGTTTGGTTCGTGAGAGGATAAGGATCATTTCCATGCTCTTGGTTTTCATTTTTGGTACGTATTGAGAGGTTTTGAGATTTTCAGGTGAGCTTCTGGCCGGAGAAGACGACCGGAAGTCTTCTCCGGCCACCTGAGAGTGATTTGCCCTAATTACAGTCATTAACTTTAGTTTGAATGCTGAGCGTAGATGAGCGTTGAATGTTTGACTTCCCTCCAGTTTCGATGGCCCAGATGCGTTTGATTAACCCTAATCCACGTGTTAGGTCTAATTAATCCATAATTAATTTAATTAAGTCTGAAGCAATCCTGGCCCTCCACTAGCGCGCGCAGTCAACATGTTTGAATCCAGGAGCAATCTCATCCATTCAATCTGATTACTTCTCATTTTATTTGTTTTATTTCATTTTATTTCATTTAAACTTGCATAATTTATTTAAAATAGTTAAAAAATCATAAAAATTATGAAACTTTTTCTTTAAGGTTTTATTAATTTTTATGACACAAAAATATTTTTATTTTATTTTTTATCATTAAAAAAGTATTTTTAAATATTTAAAGGATTATTTTTAATTGATTAATGGGAATTAATTAATTTAAAATACTTTTAGGTATTTAAAAATTACAAAAAAATTCATGAAATGTTCTAAGACATTTAGAAACATTATCCAACCTTCAAACCAAATTTCTTTTTTGATCTTGATGCATTTTAAGAATTTTTCATGGAATTAAATCATATTTTGTGCATTATTTTGATCACATGTTTGAAAATTCATTTCTGCCTATTGGTAAAGGTTGAGACATTGATTCTTCTTGCTTTGTCTTTTGTTTAGCATGTATTTTCAAGGATAAAAAGGCCATGATTTGATCTTGCATTTTCTAATTGATTGGCATTTGTTTTGTTAAGAACCCTAAAAAACCCTAATAACTTAGAAAAATCATAACTTGAGTTTGGTTGAGAGTTGAGAGCTCCCCTTTGGGCAGTGGTTCATCATAGGCCTAGGGTTTCTTTGGGGGCCATTTTCCATTTTTACTTTGGGGTTTTGCTTCTGTTTTTGGTTTGTGTTTGATGTTTGATCCATGAACCCTAATTTGGGCTTCCATTTGCATCCTTCTTGCATTCTCTTGCATAACATGACTTGTCTTTGCATTTTGTGCATGCTTATGATTCATTTGACATTTTAAGACATGTATAAAGCATCTTTGATCATTGCATTATATATTTGCCATGCCATTTGCCTTGTATGCTTCATAACATTTCATGCTTGTTCATGTTCCTTAGCTTGCATCATATGCATTCATGGTCTTGTATGAGCATCTCCACATGCTGCCTTATGTTTGTAGCATCTCATAACATCATAATCATCATGTACATGCTTCTGGTTTGGTCTAGCATCATGCCATTTCATCTCATCTTGCATTACATTGCATTCCTTTCTAACATTTCAGGTGGTAAGTAAAACTGGGAAGTGAATTTGCCTTCACTTCTCATAACTTTTCTTCTCATCTCTCTTGCATCCATTGCTGCATTTCTACTTGTGTTTGAGTTTGAGCTTGCTCATTCTTCTTCCTCCCACTTTCTTTCTTCAAGTGACTTGACTTCTTGAATGAAGCAAGTCACTTTGCTTCTCTTGATCCTGTTCATCTGCTTCCTGGTGGTTCTCTTTGAAGATCTTCTTGTTTAAACCTCACAAACCTTAGGATCAACCAAGCATGACAATGAATTAGGGTTTTGATTAGTTCCCCCATAGTTTTACCTTTGTGTCTCTCTTTGAGTCTCCTCTTCTCACCTCATAATCAGGGACTAAACCCTAAAGGCTTTAAGACTTTGTGATTAAGCTTATGCCTGCATCCTTCTCTTAGGATGGAGTGTATAACTTTAATCCTAAGTCTTGAACCCTTAAGGTGTTTAAATCTCTTAATCAATTCACTTAATAAATATCAAGACATCACTTGTAACTTGGGCCTTGCATTAGGGTTCTAATTCTTCCTTAAGTGGTTAAGAAGGACTAACCCTAGTGTTAATGGACAAGTCCCCCTCAAGTTGTCTTACAAACAATAAAATCACTTCATCATCATATCATTAATAAAATCCACTTAACCAAAGGCTTGTTTTGTCATGGGTTTAATCCCTAATCATGGATTAAGTTGAGGTGTCTTCCTCAGCTTAAACATTCTCATCTATTATCCTTCTTTTAGGATGGTGTAATGAGTCTGTTTAATCCTTGATTATGGCTTAACCTCATTACTCAACACTAAACAAGAAACCACAAAAACATCTAAATAATCACAAGTAGGTTAATGATCTTAATCCTACACCAAAGGTGATTAAGTGTGAGAATCTGACTTCACACTTAAGGTACTCTCATTACCCCTAATCAGAGGGAAGATGTGATGAGTTTACTAACCCATTGGTTTAGACTTAAGCTCATTATCCTGTGACAAACTTCAAAAAGAAATAAAAGACTGAAAACTCAAAAACAAGCAATAATCGTCTCCTCCGGGATTCTTTTCTCATCACCTTCACTCACAAACGAGAACTCGCTTCTTCCGTCTAACGCAAGACAGTTAGCACCTGAGCCAGACAGGTCATACACTTGAGCATTGACAAGTAAGCAGTTCACAAGTCAATTCATCTTTCAGTCTCTTTGGGTCGAACTACGGTGTTCTGACTTCCTCATTGCACGAGAGGATACGTAGGCATAACTTAACAGTTATCGAACAAAAGTCTCTGTCCATTCCCCCTCCTTCCAGCATTATTCTCTTAAGCCTCATGATCTTGAGCATCTTATTCCTTTCCTTACACTGACACTGTATATATCATACTTCACTTCTTTTACACTGACACCTGTACATCCTTTTCCAGCTATTTTATACACAGATTGCACTGACACTACCCCTTTAAAACACAAATCTTTGAAGCGTGGATCCCGTCGAGTACGACGGACAATCTGGGTGCTAATACCTTCCCAGGTTGTAACCAACCCCCTTTCTCAGTCTCTCTGGTTCGCAAACCGTCTTATCCATCTTTTCTTAGGTCTATGCAGCATTACCTTTCCTCCGGGATAAAAATGCCTAGCTGGCGACTCTTTTCATTCTCCAGTGAGTTCACGGCTGTGTGTTCTCACTGTTCCCTTCGCCGACCGTTCGCGCTTGTACCGGGATGCAAATCTTTGGGAGCGACAGCTTGGCGACTCTGCTGGGGATATCTTATACTGCAACCAGGGCTTCTGGTTCTTTTTTGTGGGTTCCTCCTAGCGCTTGATTGATTTGTGTTTACTGGGGTGTTATGTGCTTGTTTGTGCTTGTATTTATTTTTGTTTATTGCTTTATGTACAGTTGATTTACTGCTTTCTTTACTGCATTTATATATCATACTGTCATGCTGCTGGCTGGATCTGGGTTTTTCTTTGGTGGGTGGGTGTTTCATTGAGAGTTAAGGTCCTATACCTGGGACCTGAGTGACACCTAGGCTAGAGTGAATCATATTCTTTCCCATTCCATTTCGGTCTGGTGCGGGAATATGAAACACGGTTCAGATATGGGTTTCTTCTTGAGAACTCTGTGTTGCAGATTTCCTGCAATGCTAGGGCTATCTGGGAAGCCTGCTAAGTCTGGATGACCTTTTAGTATTGACCTTCAGAAACTGAGGTGAATTAGAGGAGGAATTGTTATGGTTATTGTAAACACTGTACCTCCGGGTTAGAAGTGTTTACACTTCTCATAACTGATCCAAGTCTGAGGATCCTTGTTCTAGATCATCACCTGTGAGGGGGTTGGGGCTGTTTACAGGTTTGCAGGTACCTTGACCTCAGAATACCCTGTTACTTTGATTTGTTAAGAATACTCCATGTTGGACAGTTCTTGTGATTCTAAACCCTGGACATGTGGCTCTTTATTTGAGTCCCCCACCTTGGTTACTGGATTTTTAGACCTCCTTCTGGAATTCTTGAACACACATGGATCTATACCAAGGCAGTTAATCAGATCCAGCTCAGTCACAAACCCTTGCATATCATTTGCATACATACTCATTGCATCATATTAACATATGCTTATTTGTGTTTCAGGGTATCCATTTTCATCTGGTTTTTGGTTTTGACCCCATCTGTAGTTTTGACCTGTCTCCACCAGCATTTGCTTCAGCTTGTCAGCCATATACTTCAGTTACTTGCACTAGCCAGCCAGTGGCCCACTCCTCAGCATCTTCATCAGCACTCTACTCAGTCTTCAGCATCATGGCTCCAAAGAAAAGCAATATCACTTATCATTTCTTCCAACCAGACTTATCAGACATCAGGAGGATCCAAACCCTGATCACTCCAGATCACATACCCTTGTTCAGGGAGAGTTATGGAGATATACTGGACATGGTCATGGATTTGGACCCATCTCAGAGAAGCCTCATCCACACCTGCATTCAGTTTTATGATCCTCCATTAAGATGTTTCACCTTTCAAGACTTTCAGTTGGGTCCTCTTTATGAAGAATACTCATATTTGGTTGGCTTGCCCATCAAAAGAGAAATCCCTTTCAACCCTGAAATGGTCTTTCCTAGCAATGGAGAGATAGCAAAAGCTTTGCACCTGGAACTTGTATTGATTGAACAACACTTGACCTCTAAAGCTGGGATCCCTGGATTTCATCTGGACTTCCTAATTTCTCAGGCTAGTTTGAAGGCCTCCTTGGGGGAGTGGAAAGCTGTTTGCGCTCTATTAGCCTTAAGTGTATATGGAATTGTGTTGTTTGCAGATGAGCCTTGATTCATCAGCAAGAATGCAATCCACTTGTTCATCCTGAAGAACCCTGTGCCAACTTTACTGGGTGATCTCTATTACTCAGTCCATCAGAGAAATGAGAAGCAGAGGGGAAGGTTAGTGAGGATTTGTGCTCCATTATTTCATGCTTGGCTTCTCAGGCATCTACCCAGGACAAATGCATTTCTAAATCCTCATCAGCAAAGCAACTGGGCTAAGAGACTCACTACTCTCACTTCAGCAGACATCAGATGGTGTACTCAAAGCACCAAGGGCAGAGATATGATCACCAGCTGTGGGCACTTTCCCAATGTGCCCTTAATAGGAGTTAAGGGAAGTATCAATTACAACCCTCTGCTGTTCAAGAGGCAATTAGGCTATGCACTGGTCCATGCTCCTAGGGTACAGGATTTGGTGGAGACCCTCTACTGCGAGAACAAGATTAGTTTGACTGTTGTTAGGCAGGCTGCCTGGGCCTGGGATCATGTTCAAACTAAGGGAATCATCATTCTGGGGAAGTGCAATAATGTGGCATCAGTCCAATATTATGAGTGGTCCCATGCTAGGGCCCAATCCTCTGGAATGCCCTTTACCATAGAAGACATGCCTGAGTCATCTTCAGCATCACCCCCTGCCACTATCAGTTTGAAGGAGTTTGAAAGCTTGAAGGAAAGAAATGAGAAGTTAACCCAAGCCTTGCAGAAGACCCTCAGGGAGAGGAGTGAAGGTGTGAGGGAGATTGAGAGATTAGAGAAATTGAGGGTGGAACACTTGACTAAAATTGAGAAGTCTGGAGATTATATCAACAAGTCCAAAGCTGGTGAGCAGATTCTGAAGAATGCTTGTAAGGAAGCTCAGTTCCAAAGAGCAAGAACAGACTTGTATTTGAAAGAGAGTCAGGCCAGGTGGGTCCGGATCACTGAGGCCCGTACTCTAGAAGACAAGAAAGTTCAGGACAAGATGGAGCGGATGGAAAAAGCCCTGGCAGCAGCCCAGGAGGAAATATCAGAGCTGAAAATCAAAGCAGGATTGAAGAGGTCTAAGGACCAAAGTCAGAGCAAGGAATTGACTGCAGCTGTTGCAACAAGGAACCTTCTCATCAGAAGTCTCACGGAGCATCCGGCTGATCCTGTGACCGAAGCACTTCTTAAGGAAGTTCGTGAGGATGAGTTTGGCCTTGGAGTTTGATCATTTGCTTGTTGTTGTTCCTTTTCCGTGTACTTTTGCTTTTGTGATGTATTTTGGCCCCTTTTGGGGTTTTGTGTTGTAAAGTGAACAAATTGTATTATTTCACCTTTGTAATATATTTGTGTTAGTTTCCATCTGGGTTCACATCAAAAGCAACTTCAACAGCATCATCTTCAAGGGTCTGGAAGGGTCAAAACTGAAGGCCAAACCGGATACCTTGAGAGCAAATAAGCATAACTGCATTGCATGCTAACCCTTTTGTTTGTTTTGTAGGTTTTTGTTTTGTTGTTGCTAACCTCTGTTGTGATGTTCAGGAATTATTGCTCGCCGCCGGGTATTTCCTCTCAACAGGCCACACAGGTACCCAACCAGAAACAACCTTCCGGGAATCCAGATGGATCAAGTTCAACAAGATCTTGCTGATGTCCGAAATCAGCTAGCCAATGAAAGATTGGAGATGAGAACACAGATGACGCAGTTCATGGAGGTTATGAACAACATGGCTCAGAGCCAGGAGAGACTGAGGGCTATGGTTGAGAGGCAAAATCCAGAGGAGCCTCATGTAGGAACTGCAGGCACCAGTAACAATGAAAGGGTGCAACCACATGTGAATCCCCCTGTGTTTGGTCCACATCTACATCCTGAGATTAATGTTCCTGCCAACATCCAAGGAACAGCTACTGCAGCCAGAGTACTTCAAGAAGATCCTCAGGAGGACCAATTTACAGTAATGGGTGCTGGAGAGGATGCTTATGATAGGAGATTGGATGAAATAGCTGAGAAGTTAAGGTCTTTAGAATCTCAAAATTCTTTGGGCTTCGACGTCATGGACATGGGTTTGGTTGATGGGGTCAGGATCCCTCATAAGTTCAAGCCTCCTTGTTTCGAAAAGTATAATGGGACTTCGTGCCCCCGGACTCATCTGCAATCATTTCTGGGAAGGCTGAAGGCCTATACAATGGATGAGAAACTGTGGATGTTCTATTTTGAAGATAGCCTGACTGGAGCTTCGAGGGAATGGTACTCTCATCTGACAAAAGCAACTATCAGGTGTTGGAAAGACCTGGCAGAGGCCTTCATCAGACAGTATCAGTATAATCTAGATATGGCACCCAACAGGACCCTCCTAATGGGAATGTCACAGTCTTCGAGGGAGAGCTTCAGAGAATATGCTCAAAGATGGAGGCAATTGGCTGCTGCCGTTCAACCACCAATGTCTGAGAGAGAAATGGCAGACATGTTTATGAACACTCTTCAGGGAACCTATATTGACAGGTTGGTTGCTTTCTCTTCCACTAGCTTCGCAGATGTTGTCATAGCTGGGGAGAGAATTGAAAGCCTGTTAAAAATGGGTAAGATCTCAGACAACGGTGCAAGCTCGTCCAGCGGTACAAGAAAGCCTTTTGCAGGCCCGAGAAGAACTGGCGAAACCAATGCTATTCATACCAACAGGGGTAGGCCCCAATATGTTCAGAGGTCAATAGCAGCAGTTACTATCCCTGCTCCAGCTCATCCACAGCCAATCTATCAACCTCCTCAACAAAACTTCCAACAACAACCTCAGTATCATCAGAATCAATATCCTCCGAGGAACTTCAACAACAACTCCAACAACAACAATCAACAGAGGCCATTCCAACAAAGGCCATCCCAAGCTAACCGAGTGATCGACCCAATTCCAATGCCGTATGCTGCTTTGCTGCCACAGCTTCTGAAACTCAACCTGGTTGAGCTAAGAACGTTGGCACCTCCGGATCCCAACAGTTTACCAAGAAACTATGACTCCAATGCTAGGTGTGCTTTCCATTCAAACGCGCCTGGCCACAGTACAGAAAAATGCAGGGCTCTGCATATGAAGGTACAAGACTTGGTAGACTCCAAGGCTCTGAATTTTGCACCTCCGCCCAATGTCAACAAAAACCCAATGCCAAACCATGGTGGTCCTCGAATTAACGCTATTGAAGAAGACCAACCGTCTTATTTAATAACAAGTGTGGATCAGATCCGGACACCATTGGTGGAAATCAAAGCTCAACTCCGTGAAAACAATATATTTCCGGGGTGTGAACTAGGGTGCCCATACTGCAATATTTCATGGAATGGGTGTGAAGATTTAAGGAATGGCATTGACGGCCTTATTCAGAGTGGTTTGCTACAAATCACTACATCATTTCCGACAAATCCGGCAACTTCATCAACAATGGTTTCAGACACTCCTACAAATACAGCAACTATTGTACCCGACAATTCATTAGCACCATCAACAAGTACTTCACCTGTCCTTCCAAATGATCAGTTTTCAACAGTTCCTCCTGCTACAACTTCAGCTTCATTCCATTTCGAATCTCCATCAACAACAACAACAGTCCTTCCAACAATACCTCCTACAACACCAGCAATCAATCATGAAGATGTCTCTACTGTTACCATATTCTACGATCCTGAAAATAACTCCGCTTACCATTCAGAAGGTGCTGCTCCCACTAGAGCGCCAGTCACAATCTTTTATGATCCACAAACAATAACAGTCCCTTCAGCAGCAGCAATCAGTCCAGTTACCGTCACGGTGCCTGGACCTGTACCGTATGAAAGCGATAGGGCCATCCCTTGGCACTATGGCTCTGACTTGTATCGCGAAGGAAAAAGAATCACTCTTGAAACATCAACACCTGCACCACAAATTGATAATGTGGGCGGAGGCGGAGGCTTCACCCGAAGCGGACGTCTCTTCGCCCCACAAATTCAAAAGCCTACTGCCGAAGCAGAAGCTGCTGCCAAGGCAAAAGGTAAAGGCCTGGTGCAGGAAGATCCAGCTGCCAAAGAAGCCTTGAAAACTCCATTTGATCAGGAAGTTGATGAGTTTATGCGAATCATCAAAAAGAGTGATTACAAAATTGTGGATCAGCTTCACCAGACGCCATCCAAAATCTCTATCCTCTCACTGCTTATGTGCTCCGAAGCCCATCGGAATGCACTACTGAAAGTACTGCACGCAGCTTACGTGCCCGAGGAGATTACTGTCAACCAATTGGAAACCGTTGTTGGAAATGTTACTGCCAGCAATGGGCTAGGGTTTACCAATTCTGACTTGACAGCGGATGGCCGCAATCACAACAAAGCCTTGCACATAACCCTGGAATGCAAAGGAGCTGTCCTTTCTCATGTGCTGGTGGACACAGGTTCTTCCCTGAATGTCTTGCCAAAGAAGGCTCTGGTGAAGCTTGAATATGATGGATTGGCATTGAGACCCAGCAACCTGGTAGTAAGAGCCTTTGATGGCTCAAAGAGATCGGTTCTGGGAGAGATTGAGCTGCCTGTGACAATTGGCCCACAGACCTTTAAAACTATCTTTTATGTGATGGACATTCAGCCCGCCTACAGCTGTTTGTTGGGTAGACCCTGGATTCACGCTGCTGGCGCAATAACGTCTACCCTTCACCAAAAGTTAAAATTTGAGTGGGAAGGTCAAGTTGTCACAATCTGTGGAGAGGAGGACATTTTTGTCAGCCACCTGGCAACCTACAAGTACATTGAAATGGATGGAGAGATCCATGAAACAATGAGCCAGGGGTTTGAAGCGTTGAATGTGAATGAAGCATCTGCTGTATCTGGTACCCCAATGTCGTCTTACCAACAAGCCCGGAAGGTTGTTGAAGAAGGAACTGCCCAAGGCTGGGGCAAGGTCTTAGCTGTGGAGGAGAAGAAGGACAAATTTGGGTTGGGTTACAGACCAACTCAACATCAAGCGAAGGCTGCTGCAGAGCCAGGATTTGTCAGTGGGGGAATGCTTACCCCTGATGCTATCAACTGTCTGGAAGACGAGCTAGAAGAGGAGCGCAATCTGGAGAATTGGATTCGTCCGAAGATCCCGGGGAGCAGTGCCTCGAACTGGTCTTCCCAGGAAATTATAAGTGTTACTCGAGCAGAGTAATTATTATTTCCTGTATTTTTATAGCATGCATCCAAGTCTTGCATCTTGCCCAAGATGACAAGACTCATTTTGTAACCAGGGCCATCTGTACTTTTGTGCAAACAAGATTAAATTAATGAAGTATCAGACGTCTTTTTGCAAACGAGCCTTTTTCTTTTCTGCTCACTGTTTTTTCCATTTTTCTTTTTGTACAAAAACAAATGGCGGTGTTTTCAAAATGATAACTTCATTTCACTTTTTTCTAAAGCAAGATTAAAATCAAATCACTAAAATGAACCAACTTAACCCTTGCAGAGAGTACCTTCTAGACTGCACCGACAACAGCACGGCTATGACATCGTATGACTTTGACAATCCGATCAATCAAGCTGATGAAGGGGTTGATGAAGAATATGAGCTTCCTGAAGAGCTAGCTAGGTTGTTGAGACAGGAGGAAAAGGTTATTACTCCTCACCAGGAGGAGATTGAAGTGATCAATCTTGGTACGGAAGAAAATGTGAAAGAAGTTAAAATCGGGGCCTGCCTGCAAGACTCAGTGAAGAGGCAACTGATAGATCTGCTTCGAGAGTATGTTGATGTGTTTGCTTGGTCGTATCAAGATATGCCAGGGTTGGATACCGATATAGTTGTGCACAAGCTGCCTCTGAGGGAAGAGTGCCCACCAGTGAAACAGAAGTTGCGCCGAACTCGCCCAGACATGGCTATGAAAATCAAAGAAGAGGTACAAAAGCAATGGGACGCCGGGTTCCTTGCTGTGACTAGCTACCCGCCGTGGGTTGCTAACATAGTACCTGTGCCTAAGAAGGACGGCAAAGTAAGAATGTGTGTTGACTACCGGGACCTGAACAGAGCCAGCCCGAAAGATGACTTCCCATTACCTCACATTGACGTATTGGTAGATAACACGGCTCAGTTCTCGGTATTCTCCTTCATGGATGGATTTTCAGGATATAATCAGATCAAGATGTCACCTAAAGACATGGAGAAGACAACATTCATCACACCTTGGGGCACGTTCTGTTACAAAGTGATGCCATTCGGACTGAAGAATGCTGGTGCCACATATCAACGGGCTATGGTGACATTATTCCACGATATGATCCACAAAGAAATAGAATGTTACGTGGATGATATGATCGCCAAGTCCCTTACAGAGGAAGATCACCTGGTAAATCTGCTCAAGTTATTCAAGCGTCTGAGGAAATACCAACTAAAGCTGAACCCCAACAAATGCACATTCGGGGTGCGATCCGGTAAGCTGCTGGGCTTTATTGTAAGCGAGAAGGGGATTGAGGTTGACCCTGATAAAGTCAAAGCCATCCAAGAGATGCCTGCACCGAAGACAGAGAAAGAAGTTCGAGGGTTCTTAGGTCGATTGAACTACATCTCACGGTTCATATCTCACCTTACAGCGACCTGTGAACCCTTGTTCAAGCTGTTAAGAAAAGAACAGACGGTCAGGTGGAACGAAGACTGCCAGAAGGCTTTTGACAAGATCAAAGAGTACTTACAAGAACCTCCAATCCTCATGCCGCCAATAGAAGGAAGACCTCTGATTATGTACTTGACAGTGTTAGAAGAATCAATGGGGTGTGTGCTGGGCCAGCATGACGAGTCTGGTCGAAAAGAGTATGCAATATACTACCTAAGCAAAAAGTTTACCGACTGTGAACAGCGTTATTCACTGCTCGAGAAAACTTGCTGTGCTTTAGCGTGGGCTGCTCGCCGACTGAGACAGTATATGCTGACCCACACCACCTTATTAATCTCAAAAATGGATCCAGTTAAGTATATTTTCGAGAAGCCAGCTCTTACTGGACGGGTTGCAAGATGGCAGATGATTCTTACCGAATACGATATACAATACACATCTCAGAAAGCCATCAAGGGCAGTGTATTGTCTGAATATCTGGCTGGGCAACCCATTGACGATTACCAGCCAATGAGGTTTGACTTCCCTGATGAAGATATCATGTTCATTAAATCAAAAGATCATGAAGAGCCTATTCACACTGAAGGGCCCGACCCAGAAGAAGAATGGACCATGATGTTTGACGGGGCTGTTAACATGAATGGCCGTGGTGTTGGTGCAGTACTCATTACACCCAAAGGAGTTCACATGCCTTTCTCGGCAAAACTCACTTTCAACTGCACTAACAACGAAGCTGAATACGAAGCTTGCATTATGGGTCTTGAGGAAGCCATTGACCTCAGGATCAAAACATTGACCGTATTCGGAGATTCGGCTTTGGTAATCAATCAGACCAATGGAAAATGGTACACACACCAAGATCATCTGATACCTTACAGGGACTATACAAGAAGGTTATTGACTTTCTTCACAACAGTCAAGCTTGAGTATATCCCTCGGGACGAGAATCAGTTTGCAGATGCTCTTGCTACCATTTCATCTATGATCAAAGTTCAAGCTGCTAACTTTGTACCTCAGATTTCAGTGTCTAGACTTGATAGACCAGCATATGTATTTGCGGCAGATGTTGTAAAAGATGACAAGCCTTGGTTCCACGACATTAAGTGCTTCTTGGAGGATCAGACATACCCACCTGGGGCATCTTCCAATGATAAGAAGACCTTGAGAAGGCTTGCCGGTAGTTTCTTTCTGAACACTGATGGGTCTTTATACAAGAGGAACTTTGACATGGTACTCCTCAGATGTGTTGACAAGATGGAAGCAGATTTGTTGATGCATGAAGTACACGAAGGATCCTTTGGTACCCATGCAGGAGGGCATGCCATGGCTAAGAAATTGCTAAGGTCAGGATATTACTGGATCACAATGGATGCAGACTGTTGTGCTTACGCCAGAAAATGCCATAAATGCCAGATCTATGCGGATAAGGTGCATGTGCCTCCCAATCCTTTGAACATCATGTCCTCACCATGGCCCTTTGCTATGTGGGGCATTGACATGATTGGCAAGATTGAGCCAACTGCTTCAAACGGTCACAGATTCATCCTGGTCGCCATCGACTATTTCACGAAGTGGGTTGAAGCACCCTCATATGCAAATGTCACAAGGCAAGTGGTAGCCCGATTCCTAAAAAGAGATATCATCTGTCGGTATGGAGTGCCCGAGCGAATCATTACTGATAATGGTTCCAATCTAAACAACAAAATGATGGCAGAGCTGTGCCGGGACTTCAAGATCCAACATCACAATTCTTCTCCTTACAGGCCAAAAATGAATGGCGCTGTTGAGGCAGCAAATAAGAATATCAAGAAGATTGTGCAGAAGATGGTAGTCACCTACAAAGACTGGCATGAAATGCTACCGTTTGCCTTGCATGGGTATCGCACATCAATCAGAACATCCACTGGGGCAACACCGTATCAGCTTGTGTATGGTATGGAAGCAGTCCTACCTGTTGAAGTTGAACTACCCTCGTTACGGGTATTAATGGATGTTAAACTGAGTGAAGCAGAATGGGTTCGGTCCCGATTCGAACAACTAAGTCTGATCGAAGAGAAAAGATTGGCTGCAATCTGCCACGGGCAGTTGTATCAGAAAAGAATGAAGAAAGCCTTCGATCAGAAAGTCAGGCACCGAGAGTACCAAGTAGGGGATCTTGTGTTGAAAAGAATCCTCCCTCCTCATACAGACCACAGGGGAAAATGGACTCCAAATTATGAAGGACCATTCGTTGTAAAGAAAGTTTTCTCTGGTGGAGCACTGATGCTCAGCACCATGGATGGTGAAGATTTCCCATCCCCTGTGAATTCAGATGCAGTTAAAAAATACTTCGCATAAAATGACCCGCTGGACATAAAAACAGAACGTGAGTCCAGGCAAAAATAGGGCATCCCGGCGAGTCAAAAACAGAATAAAAGACTCGGGCAAAAGTAAGGGAAATAAATGAAAAAATGTACACCCGCTGAGTTGAAAAGCCGCATTGGACGACTCAGGCAAAAATGGGTATCCCGATGGATTGAAAACCCGAAAGGGCGATCCATGCAAAATAAGGGAATAAGCGAACAACTGCATTCTGAATTCGTCTGTATCACCTACAACTTGGTAAGCTTCAAAAGATCGAGCTTCAATCAGAATCAACTTTCTCCAGAAAGCAAGACGAGAAGAACGTCATTGTCATACGAGTCATAGCAGGAGAGGAAGCTCCTCAAAGCGTCATCAACACTGTCAACACTTTGTTTCTCAATTTGTAACAATCTCCTCATTTCAGGAGATATGTTTCTTTGACTGTATCTTGCCAATTCAGGGCACATGAATTAATAAAATCAGATTTTTCAGTCATGTCTCGTCTTTTACATTTACGTTTTGCAAAGAGTTGTCTGATATCTCTAAAATACAATTGCATAAGTACAGATGCCTTTCTCTAAAAAATAACACATGCTTACAGGGAATATACTTACTCTCGAAAGTACTTATCTCCTATGACGGAATCCAGTAAGGGATACCTCGGGACCTCTTGTACATTTCCTTACCTTTGCAGGATTGCAGGTATCCAGAACGCAACCTGGGGCAAGCAGATTACGTCTCAGCAAGTAGGCAAATCATTATCAACTCGGTCTATCTTCCACATGGCACTAGAAGGTGCCCATTTCCCCAGCAGAGCTGCCAAATCAGCATACACTCACCCTCAGCATCTGAAATGCTCTTTCCCCAGCTGAGTAGCTCCCCATTGCTCTCCCCAGCTGAGTTGCCTCTCACTTCCCCAGCCGAGTTGCTATTCTTCCTCAGCAGAATACAGAAATCAGGGAATCACCTCCCCACAGAGCTGCAAGCCTTTATTCAGAAGAGCAACGCACGAAGAAATCACAACAGAGTACAGAAGCTTCTGCAAACCCCAGCTGGGTCCCGTATTATAAGGACATGTCAATCAGTGACCTATATCCCCAAACAGATACATCATTAGATCTACCAACGATCTCATCCCCAGCTGGGATGTCCACTTCAAGCAGATCATCCAGAGATCTTCGCAGCAATGGGATCCGAATCCCGTATCTGTGCCTCTTTGCATAATCATGGCATCCGCATCATATTCGCCCCCAGAGCGTAGCATTCCGTCCAATACGGAGCATTACGACAAAAATCAAATGCATAGCATAATCATAAGTCATGTTGTGAATTGAACACTTGTGAATAATAAACTGTTCATCATCACTGTACAAAAATCCCCATCAGAGCCCCAGCGAAAGCAGCTGCCTCACAATCACAAACACCAGTATATACACCCTTTGGCACCCGTCCGTGTCGTCTTTCCCCAGTAAAGTCGCCTGAACCATCTTTACAAACAAATCACCCGCATTATAGATACCTCCTGGCACCCGTCCGTGTCATATCCCAGCAGAAAGCCAAAGACATCCTCTTTGCACTCACATATACTTGTATGCACCCCTTTTTGACACCCGTCCGTGTCATATCCCCAGCGCAGTCGCGTACACCTTCATCACCCATACACTTGTTAATATTATACTTTTCTCTTTTGACACTCGTCCGTGTCACTCTCCCCAGCAGATAAACACTCATCATCAATACAATACTCACTACTCAAGGTACGCTTATACAGATACTCGTCCGTATCTTGTATACATCACCACTCATATCCCCGCAGATTCGGCAGTAGTCCTTGTTCTTTGTTAGCCAGTTGGTATTCGTCCGTACCACCATCTCAGAACATTGCGTCTAGTGTTTGTTTCTACATGATGTTCGTCCGTATCATAGTCTTAAGGATGCTCGTCCGCATCTTTAATCCATACACCGTGTCAAACACCTTTGTCTTCTTGAATATAGATACTCGTCCGTGTCTATTACTCCCCAGAAGAATCCTTTCAGATGCAACACTTGTCCGTGTTCTTAGTTAACCAGTTGATACTCGTCCGTATCATCATCTCTGAGCATGTGTCAGTTTGTTTCCACATGATACTCGTCCGTATCATAGTCCTAAGGGTGCTCGTCCGCATCTTTAATCTATACACAATACCAAACACTTATACCTTTTATTTCTTGGATGTAAGCGCTCGTCCGTGTTTACTATCTCCCCAGTAGATTGCCAACAAATTTTCTTTTTTATCTAACACTCGTCCTGTGTTATGATATCTTTGAGAGCAGCCGTACCCTGCTGAGTGGTCGTCCTCCACTTCTTGATGGTCGTCCTCCATCATGCTCATCCGATGGCCGTCCCCATCGTTGATTTTAGCAGCCGTCCCCTGCTAGGTGGTCGTCCTCCACCTTTTGATGATCGTCCTTCATCACTTTATCCAATGGTCGTCCCCATTGTTGATTTTGGTTATCTGGCATTCGTCCTATGTCATGAGAAACCTCGAGAGCAGCCGTACCCTGCTGAGTGGTCGTCCTCCACTTCTTGATGGTCGTCCTCCATCTTGCTCGTCCGATGGCCGTCCCCATCGTTGACCTCTTCTATCCGATGGCCGTCCCCATCGTTGTTTTTAGCAGCTGTCCCCTGCTAGGTGGTCGTCCTCCACCTTTTGATGATCGTCCTTCATCACTTTATCCAATGGCCGTCCCCATTGTTGATTTTGGTTATCTAACACTCGTCCTGTGTTATGATAAACCCCGGGAGCAGCCGTCCCCTGCTGAGTGGTCGTCCTCCACTTCTTGATGGTCGTCCTCCATCTTGCTCGTCCGATGGCCGTCCCCATCGTTGATATTTTCGGCAGCCGTACCCTGCCAGGTGGTCGTCCTCCACCTTTGATGGCCGTCCCCATCATATTTCTTTTATACCCAACAGAGCAGCCGTCCCCTGCTAGGTGATCGTCCTTCACCTTTGATGGCCGTACCCCATCATCTGTTTATTTCATTCATTCTTTAACCCGATGGCCGTCCCCGTCATGGTCCCTTTTCTTTTTAGCCCGATGGCCGTCCCCATCGTTGGTTACTTTACCTTTATGAACTTGATGGCCGTCCCCGTCATGTTTCATTAATCCTCAGAATTTTACAGTTTTATCTTGATGGCCGTCCCCATCATGATTTTATTTTCCCCAGCTAGTCGGCCGTCCCCGTCTTAGCTTTACCCTTTTTTCCCCAGCTAGTCGGCCGTCCCCGTCTTAGCTTTACCCTTTTATCCCCAGCATGTCGGTCGTCCCCGTCATTGCTTTTATACACTCTCCCCAGCATGTCGGCCGTCCCCGTCATTGCTGTTTACCCAGCAGTCGTCTTCTGCTCGACGGTCGTCCTCCGTCGCCTATACTTTACAATGTACTTTGTTTTGCTTTTACAATCTATATCCCTTTTCTTTTTCATTCTGTGAGTGCAAATTTTGGATTGTCTTTGGTATTCCACCACAAGTTATCTTGTTTGCCTGTTAAGCCGTCGCTTACAACCTGCACAGCTAACTCATGTTTGAATAGGGGCAGCTGTAAACACCCCAAATTTGCCCTCACCCATTCACACCATGGCTTGTGATCATTCTCATATGCATAAACACAATCATGTCATCTCACATCTCATTTTTGATTCACTGGATAGTTTCTAAGGCATCTGCACCTAGGGTTTGTGATCTGGGCAACCTCAAGGCTTCTTGAGCCATTTCAAAGGCTACCAATCAACTCAAAGGGGTCCATGTGTGTTCTTATATCATATTTCATCTCCTCAAAGTCAAAATGCAGAGGAATCACAAGAACAAGGGTTTGAGTGGATGCAGGGCCAGGATGAACTGCACAGTTGACTGAAAATTAGGGTTTTGGTTTCAGAGGCCATAACCCCAAATTTTTTGGTCATTCTTGTTTCCAATGGTCTCTATATGGTATAGGGAGTATGCATATCATTTTTCATGAAGAAATTCCATGGGGAAGTCATCTGATCAAGGGTTGACTTTTCAGACAAGTCAGTGCAAAATCAGGGCATCTGAGGCCCCCAATGACCCAACCAATGGGTGATCTTCATCATTTTGAGTGTATATGATCTTTATTTGATCATGGAAGAAGGTTGAAGTTCATAAAAATCAAGAATTTGGAGTTTTTGCAAATGTTGACTTTTTGGGCATAGTTGACTTTTCAAGAATGCACCATTTTAGGTCAATTTTCAAGCCTTGATTCATGATCCAAAAAGGCTTCAAATGAAAAAACTTTGGTCATGAAAGTTGTAGATCTCATCTTTCCCTTTTCAAAAAGTACAAGAACATGATCAAATTCTTCTTGGATCAAAAGTTATGACCATGCAAAGTTGCCAAAAATCACTTATTTTCAAGTTATGCACCAAGTGGGAATTTTGCAAAAGTCTTGGATCAAAACACATTGCAGCCTCTAGTTCATCTCAAATCAACATGTAAACATTCTCTAAGTTACAAAAATCAGATTTGAACTAAGTTTGCCCTTGGTTTCATGTTTGGTTATGCAAAGGATCACATGTGAAACATAAGCCAACCAACTTGCAAAACACTCATGATCACTTCCTACAACTTGGTGCATTGGCTGCTGAGCTTTGCTAGGCCTCTCCCTCACCTTTGCTGCGCCAGCCATGCCTTGTACTTGCCTAGACCTTGCCCATGCCCTATCTTACACAAAGTTGACCTTTTATGCAAAAGCAAACTTACCTATCACAGCTGCACAAGTCACATCCTCTGGCCACTTGGATTAAAATATGTTATCAATTTGCAAGCTAAAGACATCAAGGACCAAGGCTGAAACACAACCATTCACCACATTCACAAAAACTCACCTCATTGCAAGTTCCTTCAAAATTCTGTCCACAGCCATAAAACACTAAAACTCTCATCATCATTCAACTCACCACATCTCATAGACAAGAAACCATCAAAGCTCAAGCCTAAATCAAGCCTGAAAACTCCATTGCCATTATTCACCTCAAGCTGCAGATTCTATCGAATCTCTCTCCACATGCCACAAACACACCAACCAACACCACAAACTTTCTCAACACACTTCATAGATCACAAACAACTCCTTTTCACAGCCTGAAAGTGCCAAAATCATCATGGCCATTGTTGACTGAACTGAAGCAGTTCCATTCGAATCTCCTTTTCCAGCCAACACAAACTCATTTTGAGCATTCAAACACATTTGGGGGATCAAGTAGGGCAGCTTGCATCAAAGGAAGTGGCCAGAAAGTTCCTAAACTGAAAGCTCCAAATCTCAGGTAGCTCGAAATTAATTTTTCCAGAAATGTTTTTTTATGTTACAAACTTGTTCCTCATGATGCACTGATCATTCTGGTACCTTTAGTTTTTGAAATGGTTTTGTTTTGAGCATTTAATTTGTGTTTGAAGCTCACGAACCCTAGAAATTGTTTGCTTCGATTCAGTTGATTTAGGAACTTTAATTTTGTTTTGAGAGAGGGGTTTGGTTCGTGAGAGGATAAGGATCATTTCCATGCTCTTGGTTTTCATTTTTGGTACGTATTGAGAGGTTTTGAGATTTTCAGGTGAGCTTCTGGCCGGAGAAGACGACCGGAAGTCTTCTCCGGCCACCTGAGAGTGATTTGCCCTAATTACAGTCATTAACTTTAGTTTGAATGCTGAGCGTAGATGAGCGTTGAATGTTTGACTTCCCTCCAGTTTCGATGGCCCAGATGCGTTTGATTAACCCTAATCCACGTGTTAGGTCTAATTAATCCATAATTAATTTAATTAAGTCTGAAGCAATCCTGGCCCTCCACTAGCGCGCGCAGTCAACATGTTTGAATCCAGGAGCAATCTCATCCATTCAATCTGATTACTTCTCATTTTATTTGTTTTATTTCATTTTATTTCATTTAAACTTGCATAATTTATTTAAAATAGTTAAAAAATCATAAAAATTATGAAACTTTTTCTTTAAGGTTTTATTAATTTTTATGACACAAAAATATTTTTATTTTATTTTTTATCATTAAAAAAGTATTTTTAAATATTTAAAGGATTATTTTTAATTGATTAATGGGAATTAATTAATTTAAAATACTTTTAGGTATTTAAAAATTACAAAAAAATTCATGAAATGTTCTAAGACATTTAGAAACATTATCCAACCTTCAAACCAAATTTCTTTTTTGATCTTGATGCATTTTAAGAATTTTTCATGGAATTAAATCATATTTTGTGCATTATTTTGATCACATGTTTGAAAATTCATTTCTGCCTATTGGTAAAGGTTGAGACATTGATTCTTCTTGCTTTGTCTTTTGTTTAGCATGTATTTTCAAGGATAAAAAGGCCATGATTTGATCTTGCATTTTCTAATTGATTGGCATTTGTTTTGTTAAGAACCCTAAAAAACCCTAATAACTTAGAAAAATCATAACTTGAGTTTGGTTGAGAGTTGAGAGCTCCCCTTTGGGCAGTGGTTCATCATAGGCCTAGGGTTTCTTTGGGGGCCATTTTCCATTTTTACTTTGGGGTTTTGCTTCTGTTTTTGGTTTGTGTTTGATGTTTGATCCATGAACCCTAATTTGGGCTTCCATTTGCATCCTTCTTGCATTCTCTTGCATAACATGACTTGTCTTTGCATTTTGTGCATGCTTATGATTCATTTGACATTTTAAGACATGTATAAAGCATCTTTGATCATTGCATTACATATTTGCCATGCCATTTGCCTTGTATGCTTCATAACATTTCATGCTTGTTCATGTTCCTTAGCTTGCATCATATGCATTCATGGTCTTGTATGAGCATCTCCACATGCTGCCTTATGTTTGTAGCATCTCATAACATCATAATCATCATGTACATGCTTTTGGTTTGGTCTAGCATCATGCCATTTCATCTCATCTTGCATTACATTGCATTCCTTTCTAACATTTCAGGTGGTAAGTAAAACTGGGAAGTGAATTTGCCTTCACTTCTCATAACTTTTCTTCTCATCTCTCTTGCATCCATTGCTGCATTTCTACTTGTGTTTGAGTTTGAGCTTGCTCATTCTTCTTCCTCCCACTTTCTTTCTTCAAGTGACTTGACTTCTTGAATGAAGCAAGTCACTTTGCTTCTCTTGATCCTGTTCATCTGCTTCCTGGTGGTTCTCTTTGAAGATCTTCTTGTTTAAACCTCACAAACCTTAGGATCAACCAAGCATGACAATGAATTAGGGTTTTGATTAGTTCCCCCATAGTTTTACCTTTGTGTCTCTCTTTGAGTCTCCTCTTCTCACCTCATAATCAGGGACTAAACCCTAAAGGCTTTAAGACTTTGTGATTAAGCTTATGCCTGCATCCTTCTCTTAGGATGGAGTGTATAACTTTAATCCTAAGTCTTGAACCCTTAAGGTGTTTAAATCTCTTAATCAATTCACTTAATAAATATCAAGACATCACTTGTAACTTGGGCCTTGCATTAGGGTTCTAATTCTTCCTTAAGTGGTTAAGAAGGACTAACCCTAGTGTTAATGGACAAGTCCCCCTCAAGTTGTCTTACAAACAATAAAATCACTTCATCATCATATCATTAATAAAATCCACTTAACCAAAGGCTTGTTTTGTCATGGGTTTAATCCCTAATCATGGATTAAGTTGAGGTGTCTTCCTCAGCTTAAACATTCTCATCTATTATCCTTCTTTTAGGATGGTGTAATGAGTCTGTTTAATCCTTGATTATGGCTTAACCTCATTACTCAACACTAAACAAGAAACCACAAAAACATCTAAATAATCACAAGTAGGTTAATGATCTTAATCCTACACCAAAGGTGATTAAGTGTGAGAATCTGACTTCACACTTAAGGTACTCTCATTACCCCTAATCAGAGGGAAGATGTGATGAGTTTACTAACCCATTGGTTTAGACTTAAGCTCATTATCCTGTGACAAACTTCAAAAAGAAATAAAAGACTGAAAACTCAAAAACAAGCAATAATCGTCTCCTCCGGGATTCTTTTCTCATCACCTTCACTCACAAACGAGAACTCGCTTCTTCCGTCTAACGCAAGACAGTTAGCACCTGAGCCAGACAGGTCATACACTTGAGCATTGACAAGTAAGCAGTTCACAAGTCAATTCATCTTTCAGTCTCTTTGGGTCGAACTACGGTGTTCTGACTTCCTCATTGCACGAGAGGATACGTAGGCATAACTTAACAGTTATCGAACAAAAGTCTCTGTCCATTCCCCCTCCTTCCAGCATTATTCTCTTAAGCCTCATGATCTTGAGCATCTTATTCCTTTCCTTACACTGACACTGTATATATCACACTTCACTTCTTTTACACTGACACCTGTACATCCTTTTCCAGCTATTTTATACACAGATTGCACTGACACTACCCCTTTAAAACACAAATCTTTGAAGCATGGATCCCGTCGAGTACGACGGACAATCTGGGTGCTAATACCTTCCCAGGTTGTAACCAACCCCCTTTCTCAGTCTCTCTGGTTCGCAAACCGTCTTATCCATCTTTTCTTAGGTCTATGCAGCATTACCTTTCCTCCGGGATAAAAATGCCTAGCTGGCGACTCTTTTCATTCTCCAGTGAGTTCACGGCTGTGTGTTCTCACTGTTCCCTTCGCCGACCGTTCGCGCTTGTACCGGGATGCAAATCTTTGGGAGCGACACCTACTTGTGATTATTTAGATGTTTTTGGGTTTTTGTTTAGTGTTAAGTAATGAGTTTAAGCCATAATCAAGGATTTAATGGACTCATTACACCATCCTAATAGAAGGATAATAGATGAGAACATTTAAGCTGAGGAAGATACCTCAACTTAATCCATGATTAGGGATTAACCTCATGACAAAAAAAGCCTTTATTAAAGTGGATTTTAAATAAGGGTAAGATTAAGAAGTGAATTTTATGGTTTGTAAGACAACTTGAGGGGGACTTGTCCATTAACACTAGGGTTAGTCCTTCTTAACCAATAAAGGAAGAATTAGAACCCTAATGCAAGGCCCAAGTTACAAGCTTAATGTCTTAGTGATTATTAAGGTGGATTAATTAAGAGGTTTAAACAAATTAAGGTTTTAACACTTAGGATTAAAGTTATACACTCCATCCTAAGGGAAGGATGCAGGCATACCCTTAATCACAAAGCCTTAAAACCTTAAAGGTTTAGTCTCTGATTATGAGATGAGAAGAGAGACACAAAGGTGAAAGCTAAAGGGGAACTAATCAAAACCCTAATTATTGTCATGCTTGGATGTTCCTATGGTTTGTAAGGCTTAAGAGAAAAGATCTTCAAGGCCACCAATGGAAGAAGCACATGAAAGGAGGAGAAGTAGAAGAAACAAGTTAACTTACTTCAATGAAGAAGATAAGTTACTTGAAGAAAGAAACTGAATGAAGAACATGAATGAGCAAGCTCACTCTAAAGCAAAATGAAATGCAGAAAGGATACATAAAAGAGATGAGAAGAGAAATGAGAAGTGAAGGCAAATTCACTTCTCAAAGTACTTACCACCTGAAATGGTTAGCATAAGGAAAAAAATGAAGTGAAAATGCAATGTATGCAAGGATGCAAACCAAAACCAGAAGCACATTCATGATGCAAGTGATGTTATAAGATGATGCAAAGACATGTCAAGTGTTGTGAATGTTCATACAAGAGATGAGAATGCAAATGAAGCATGTAGGAAGCATGAAAGCACATGAAAGTTCATGGAATTAAATGAATGCATAACATGGAAAATGAATGAAGAAATGATCAAGCATGATTCTAATGTGTCCTATGATGTCTTAGAAGTCATGTGAATGTATGAAATGTCATGGCAAGTTCTTGAATGAATGCTTATGAAAGGTGTATGCAAAGGAACATGAAAGGTGTATGCTTATGAAAGGTGTATGCAAAGGAACATGAGATGCAAAAGTCAAACACAGAAGCAAATCATAAGATAAAACATTGCAAATGAACTCAAAGGAACCCTAACCCCATATGATATCACACCCCAAAGGAGGAGACCTAACTCTTAACATAAAGAAAGTTGTGATTTTTCTAAGTTATCTAGGGTTTTAAGGTACCTTAAGGGAAAAAATGCAAATCAAATCAAAGATGCAAGATAAATTTGTCACAAAAATATGCTAGACATTACATGTCAAATGAAGAACAATGCCAAAAATAATCAATGTCATACCATTCATGGTTAGGCAGAAAAGAATTCTTGAAGTTAGGGTTCAAAAATAGGATTTTTATGAACCCTAAATTCAAGAAAAATGTCAAAGATGATTCAAAACCAAAAAGAAATTTTTATGAATGGCATGACAATGTTTCTAAATGTTCTAAGATGCAATGTGATTGTTTTTGGGATTTTTAGAAACCTAAATGGTATTTTAATTAATTAATTTCCATTAATTAATTAAAATAAACATTTAAATATTTGTTAAAATGCTTTTTTTATGCAAAACATAAAAATAAAAATGTTTTCTGGTTGAGAAAAATATTTGAAATGAAAATGCAAAAGGAAAATATTTTTAGGATTTTCTAGCTATTTTTAATAAATTGTGTATTTTTAATAAATTGTGCAAAACAAATGAGAAAATATGAAATAAAAATGAAATAAAACAAAAGTAGGATGATCTGAAGGCCAGGATTTGAACTGGGGAAAATTGTGTTGACCAGCGCGCAAATGAATGGACAGGATTCACTCTGGGTTAATTTTCATTAATTAATTAATTAAACTTAATTAAATCAGAATTAGGGTTAATGAAAAGATCTCAGCCCTCTAAAACACGCGCCAAACACAAATTCAATGGCTGATATTTAAACTAGCCTAATTAATAAGGTTTTGCCCTAATCACTTTCAGGTGGTCGGAGAAGACCTCCGGTCATCTTCTCTAGCCAGCTCCTCACCCTATCCATTTATTTTTTATTCAAAATCAAGAATCGAAAGCAAATGGAAAATAACACAGAAATTTCAGAGGTTCAATACATGCTCAATACTTGATCGTTTTCAAAACTAAATACATCAGGATCATCAGCAAGACATAAGGAACAATCTAAGAACTTAAAATTTTGTTTCTGGAAAATTTGTTCTTGAGGTTACCTGAAGTGAAGTTTTCTCAGTTTGAAGCTTCTGGCCACTTCTCTTGTGCAAAATCACTCCCCTTGACCTCCTGATGAAGCTTTGATGCTTGGAGGAATTTTGTGATGGCTGGTTTGAGAGCTTGCAACCTTGCTGCACCAGAATCGTGTTTTGGCTATGGAGGGTTTTTGGATGTTTTAATGGTTGCTTTGTGTTCTATAGATGATTTTGAGATGAATGGTGAAATTTGTTTTGAGTTTTAGTGAGTGAGAAGAGAGTTTCGAATGCTTTTGCAAAATGGAGTGATTTTGGGAACTTGAGGATTCTGAGGTTTCAGGCTGGCTTGTTGTGTGTTATGGCTTGTGTTTGATCCACATAACAAGTTGTGATAGGTCAGAGAAGTGGTTGTGGCCTATGGTGATTGGTATGGGGAAAATTGCAAAAAGTCACCAACTTGTGTACTTGAGGTATGGGCTCTTGTGCAGCTGGCTTTTTGGCTTGTCTTGGTTCAGCTGAGATCAAGGAGGTCCATGGAATTGGTTTTGAGGCAATTCAGCAAGTATATGAAAGGTTACGTGCCCTTTTGCAATTTCATGAAGTTTTGGCCCCTTTGAGATTTCTTCATGTGCAAGGCATGGAAACTTGAGATTCTTTGGGCAATTCTGAGTTTTAGGCAATGTGCTATGATGTTATGATGATTAGAAGTGTGTTTGAGGTCACAAAATGCCTTGGCAAGTGGTTTTGCAAAAATCCCTCTTTGGTGCATTCTTGAAAATTATGTGATTTTTGTCAACTTTGACAAGCCATAACTTGAGTTCCATAATGAATTAGAACTTGTTCTTGTACTTTTTGAAAAGGGAACGATCCAATCTACAACTTTCATGACCAACAATTTTTTCATTTGAAGCATTTTTGGTTGAGAAAGAGGAAGTTGAAAAACTTTACCAAAATGGAAAGTTTACATTACAAGTCATTTCCATTTTTGGCAACTTTTGGTTTAGCTCACTTTTTTTCAATTTTGTGAACTTCCAAGCACTTCAATGATCAAATAAAGATCATACAACTTCAATTTGATGAAAAATCCACTTTGGTTCCATTGTTGGGGGCCTCAGATGCCCTGATTTTGCTCTGACTTGCTCAAGAAGTTACCCAGTGAACAAATGACTTCCACAATTAATTTATTCATCAAACTTGGTACACATGATCCTTATAGCATATTGAGACCAATAGAAACAAGAATGACCAAAAAAATTGGAGTTATGGCCTCTGAAACCAAAACCCTAATTTCAGGTCATCTGTGTAGTGAAACCCTAGCTCAGCTTCCATGCTTTGCCAGTTCTTGTGATTCTTTGACTTCCTTGATCTTTGAGGGATATAAAATGATAATTGAACATACATGGACCCTCTTTGAATGATTGGAGACCTTTGGAGTGGCTCAGATGAATCCTTGGATTGCTCAGATCACAAACCCTAGATGCAGATGAACTTGAACTAAGCAGTGAAACAAAAATGCAATATGATATGATATCCTTAAACTAATGCAAATATGAAAGATCACAAGCCATGGTGTGAACTTAGTGAGGGAAAATTCAGGGTGTTTACAGCTGCCCTTATTCAAGCATGAGTTAGCTGTGCAGGATGTAAGCGCCTGGCTTAACAGACAAACAAGATAACTTGTGGTTGAATACCAAAGATAACCCGAAATTTGCACTCACTAGGGAGAAGAAGAAAAGGGATATAGATTGTAAAAGAAAGTAAAGTATGTTTATGAAGTGCGGGCGATGGAGGACGACCATCGAGCAGAGGACGACTGCTGGGGATAAAGCAATGAGTAAAGCAATGACGGGGACGGCCGACATGCTGGGTAAATAAAAAATCGTGATGGGGACGGCCATCAGATAAAGTAACAAGGCTCTCTGGGGATTAAAGTAAAAGCAATGATGGGGATGGCCATCAGGTTCACAAAGTAAGGTAAACAACGACGGGGACGACCATCGGTTTAAAGAATAAATGAAATATTGATGAGGGACGGTCATCAAAGGTGAAGGACGATCACCTAGCAGGGGACGGCTGCTCTTTACCACGACATAGGACGAATGTCGGATAGGAAAAAGTCGACAATGGGGACGGCCATCGGATAAGCATGATGAAGGATGATCATCAAGAGGTGAAGGACGATCACCTAGCAGGGTACGGCTGCTCTCGGGATTTATCATGACATAGGACGAATGTCAGATAAAAAGATCAACGATGGGGACGGTCATCGGATAAAAGTGATGAAGGACGATCATCAGGAGGTGAAGGATGATCACCTAGCAGGGGACGGCTACTCTTTATCATGACATAGGATAAATGTCGGGTAGAAAAGGGGTTCCAATAATGGAGACTCCGCTGGGGAAAGGATGAGGGACGGTCATCCAAAGGTGAAGGACGATCACCTGGCAGGGTACGGCTGCCGAAAGTATCATGACATAGGACGAATGTCAGATAAGAGAAAAGTTACTTTTACCGGGGAATGGTAAACACGGACGAGTGCTTACATCCAAGAAATAAAAGGTATAAGTGTTTGATAACGTGTATAGATTAAAGATGTGGACGAGCATCCTTAAGACCGTGATACAGACGAGTATCAGTAGAAACAAACGCTAACGCATGTTCAGAGATGATGATACGGACGAGTACCAACTGGTTAACAAAGAACACGGACGAGTGTCAAATCTGTGGGGAATACGTGTATACAAGATACGGACGAGTATCTGTATAAGTAAAACAAGTATTGTGAAGTATGAGCAAGACACAGACGAGTGTTCAACTTGCTGGGGGAAGGTGACACGGATGAGTGCCAAAATAGAAAGTGTATAAGCTATGAGTTATGAGTGTATATGAGAGTGTAAAAGGTGTTTCGGCGACCTGTGGGGATAAGATGACACGGACGGGTGTCGTTAAAGAGTGTATTATGAACAAGTGTTTGGTTTGCGACAAGTGTTTGGGCAACCATGCTGGGGAGCGGTGACACGGACGAGTGTCAAAGGAGTGTATAAGGTTTTTGTATTCAAAGAGGATGTTTGTGGCTTATCTGCCGGGGATGATATGACACGGACGAGTGTAGAAAGAGTGTATATGAACATGTATTTGTATTGGATAGTGCAAAGGGGACGCTTTGGCTTTCTGTTGGGGAAATATGAGATGACACGGGCGAGTGTCGAGAAAAACATGTTGTGGATAAGTAACTGCTGGTAGAAAGTGTTCTGGCGACTTTATTGGGGAAAGGTGACACGGATGAGTGTCAAAAGGGATATGTATAAGTATTTGAGAGTAAAAAGGGGACGCTTTGGCTTTTATGTGCAAGGGATGTACTTTGTATATTGCTGATGAGGTAATGTTGATATTTACAGGTGACTGGTTCGAACCTGACTTGTGATCATGCAATATGTTTGATATTTTTCGTAATGCTCTGTGTTAGACGGAATGCTACGTTTTGTGGGGGAAAATGATGTGAATGCTATGATTATGCAAAAGAAAACCGATCCGGGATTTGGATCCCGCCATTGTGAAGATCTCTGGCTGATCTGCTTGAAAGGATATCCCCAGCTGGGGATGAGATCATTGGTAGATCTGATAAAACATAGGGTTCTGCTTAGGGAAATGGATCACTGATAGATCTATTCGGTAAGGAGAAATCCCAGCTGGGGATGTGGAGACTTCCGTCACTTTGTTGTGTAAGAACTTCAGGCATTGCTTTTCTGGGTAGAGTCTGGAACTCTGTGGGGAAATGGTTCCCTTGTCTTTGGGAGACCTGGCACTCTGCTTGGGGAAGAAAAAATCACTGAAAGATTTTCCTAGAAATTTATGTGGGGATCCCGGCTGGGGATGAGGATGCTTGACAACTCAGCTGGGGAAAACAGTATTTCAGATGCTGCTTGAAGAAGGTGTGTTGGGGAAATGTGCTTGGCATGCCCCATGCTACGTATTTGAATACTTGCAATCCTGTTAAGACAAAAAACGCACAAGTATCCCGAGGTATCCCTTATCGGATTCCGTCATAGGAGTTAGATATTCCTGAGAGTAAATACATTTCCTACAAGCATTTTAATTTAGAAAGGCACATCTGTTTTATGCAAACATTATATCATGGACATTGGACATTTTGCAAACGAAACAAAAGTGTACGAAACGAGATGTGACTGAAAATCTGATTTTATTAATCTGGGTGCCCTGAATTGGCGAATACATTCAAAGAAACAGATCCCCTGAAATGAGGAGATTGTTACAAATTGAGAAAAGTAAAGGTGCTGGCAATGTTGACGACGCTCCGGTGAGCTTCCTTTAATATGACTTGTATGACCTTGACGTTCTTCTTATCTTGCTTTCTGAAGAAGGTTGATTCTGACCGATGCTTTAGCCTTTCTAAGCTTGCCATGTTGTAAGTGATACAGACGAATTCAGAATGCAGTTGTTCGCTTATTCCCTTATTTTGCGTGGATCGCCCTTTCGGGTTTTCAATCCACCGGGATACCCATTTTTGCCTGAGCTGTCCAATGCGGCTTTTCAACTCAGCGGGTGTACAGTTTTTTCAATTTTCCCTTATTTTTGCCCGAGTCTTTTATTCTGTTTTTGACTCGCCGGGATGCCCTATTTTTACCTGGACTTACATTCTGTTTTTATGTCCAGCGGGTCATTTTATGCGAAGTATTTTTTAACTGCATCTGAATTCGCAGGGGATAAGAAGTCTTCACCATCCATAGTAGAGAGCATCAGTGCTCCACCAGAGAAAACCTTCTTTACTATGAATGGACCATCGTAATTCGGAGTCCACTTGCCCCTGTGGTCTGTATGAGGAGGAAGGAGTCTTTTTAGCACAAGATCTCCCACTTGGTATTCCCGAAGCCTGACTTTCTGATCGAAGGCTTTCTTCATCCTTTTCTAATATAGCTGCCCATGACAGATTGTAGCTAATCTCTTCTCTTTGATCAGCTTCAATTGATTGTACCGAGATCGGACCCACTCTGCTTCATTCAGCTTGACATCCATCAGTACCCGTAAGGAGGGTAATTCAACTTCAATAGGTAGGAGAACTTCCATACCATACACAAGCTGATACGGTGTTGCCCCAGTGGATGTTCTGATTGAGGTACGGTACCCATGCAAAGCAAATGGTAGCATTTCATGCCAGTCTTTGTAAGTCACTGCCATCTTCTACACAATCTTCTTAATGTTCTTGTTTGCTGCCTCAACAACGTCGTTCATCTTTGGCCTGTAAGGAGAAGAGTTCTGATGTTGAATTTTGAAGTCTCGGCACAATTTTGCCATCATTTTGTTGTTCAAATTAGAACCATTGTCAATAATGATTCGCTCGGGAACTCCATATCGACAGATGATGTCTCTTTTCAGGAATCTGGCTACCACTTGTCTGGTGACATTTGCATATGAAGTTGCTTCAACCCACTTGGTAAAGTAATCAATGGCTACCAGGATGAATCTGTGGCCATTTGAAGCAGTCGGTTCAATCTTTCCAATCATGTCAATGCCCCACATGGCAAAGGGCCAAGGTGAAGACATTACGTTCAAAGGATTTGGAGGCACGTGTACTTTGTCTGCATAAATCTGGCATTTATGACATTTCCGGGCATAGGCACAACAGTCTGCATCCATTGTGATCCAGTAGTAGCCTGATCGTAATAATTTCTTAGCCATTTCATGTCCTCCAGCATGGGTACCGAAAGATCCTTCATGCACCTTGTGCATCAGCAAGTCTGCTTCTTTCTTATCAACACATCTGAGAAGAACCATGTCAAAGTTTCTCTTGTATAATGAACCATCAGCATTCAGGAAGAAACTACAAGCCAGCCTTCTTAATGTCTTCTTATCATTGGATGATGCCCCAGGTGGGTATGTTTGGTCCTCCAAGAAACATTTGATGTCATGGAACCAAGGCTTGTCATCTTTAGCAATGTCCACGGAGAACATGTATGCCAGTCGGTCTAGTCTGGATACAGAAATCTGAGGCACAAAATTGGCAGTCTGAACCTTGGTCATGAAGGAAATGGTAGCTAAAGCATCTGCGAACTGATTTTCGTCTCGAGGGATATACTCAAGTTTGACTGTTGTGAATAAAGTCAATAATCTCCTCGTATAGTCACGGTATGGGATCAGATGCTCTTGGTGAGTGTACCATTTGCCGTTGGTCTGATTGATTACCAAAGCTGAATCTCCGAATACAGTCAATGTCTTGATCCTGAGGTCAATGGCTTCCTCAAGACCCTTGATACAGGCTTCATATTCAGCTTCGTTGTTAGTGCATGAAAAGGTGAGTTTTTCCGAGAAAGGCATATGAACTCCTTTAGGTGTAATGAGCACTGCACCAACTCCACGACCATTCATATTGACAGCCCCATCAAACATCATTGTACATTCTTCTTCTAGGTCAGGCCCTTCCGTGTGAACAGGCTCTTCATGATCTTTTGCCTTTAGGAACATGATGTCTTCATCAGGGAAGTCAAATCTCATTGGCTGGTAATCATCAATGGGTTGCTCAGCCAGATAGTCAGACAGTACATTGCCTTTGATGGCCTTTTGAGATGTGTACTGAATGTCATACTCTGTCAGAATCATTTGCCATCTTGTAACCCTCCCGGTAAGTGTTGGCTTCTCAAATATGTACTTGACTGGATCCATCTTTGAGATCAACAAGGTAGTGTGGGTCAACATATACTGTCTTAGTCGGCGAGCATCCCACACTAAAGCACAACAAGTTTTCTCGAGCAGTGAATAACGTTGTTCACAGTCGGTAAACTTTTTGCTTAGGTAGTATATTGCATACTCTTTTCGACCAGACTCGTCATGCTGGACAATTACACACCCCATTGATCCTTCTAATACTGTCAGGTACATTATTAGAGGTCTTCCTTCAATTGGAGGCATAAGAATTGGAGGTTCTTGTAAGTACTCCTTGATTTTGTAAAAAGCCTTCTGACAATCTTCATTCCACCTGACTGTTTGTTCCTTTCTTAATAGTTTGAACAGGGGCTCACAGGTTGCAGCAAGATGAGATATGAACCTTGATATGTAGTTCAATCTACCTAGGAATCCCCGAACTTCCTTTTCAGTCCTAGGTGCAGGCATCTTCTGAATAGCTTTGACTTTGTCAGGATCAACTTCAATCCCCTTTTCACTTACAATGAACCCCAGAAGTTTACCGGAACGTACCCCGAATGTGCATTTGTTGGGGTTTAGCTTCAACTGATATTTCCTCAGACGCTTGAACAACTTCAGCAGATTTACCAGATGGTCTTCTTCTGTGAGGGATTTGGCAATCATGTCATCCACGTAACATTCAATTTCTTTATGGATCATGTCGTAGAATAATGTTACCATAGCCCGTTGATAAGTGGCACCAGCATTCTTCAGTCCGAAAGGCATCACCTTATAACAAAATGTGCCCCAAGGTGTAATGAAGGTAGTCTTTTCCATGTCTTCGGGTGACATCCTGATCTGATTATACCCGGAAAATCCATCCATGAAAGAGAACACCGACAACTGAGCTGTGTTGTCGACCAATACATCAATGTGAGGTAAAGGGAAATCATCCTTTGGGCTAGCTCTATTCAGATCCCGGTAATCATCACACATCCTTACTTTTCCATCCTTCTTAGGCACTGGTACAATATTAGCGACCCACGGCGGGTAACTAGTTACAACAAGGAATCCGGCATCCCACTATTTTTGTACCTCTTCTTTAATCTTCATTGCCATATCCGGACAAGTACGGCGTAGCTTCTATTTCACTGGAGGATAATCTTCCTTCAAAGGCAGCTTGTGGATAACAATATCAGTGTCCAGACCTGGCATGTCTTGATATGACCAAGCAAAGACGTCAACATACTCTCGAAGCATGTCAATAAGTTGTTCCTTCTCTAAATCTTGCAGACTGGCCCCAATCTTCACTTCTTTCAAGTCTTCTTCGGTACTAAGATTAACTGTTTCCACCTCCTCCTGATGAGGGGTGATCTCCTTCTCTTCTTGCCTCAACAACCTGGCTAACTCTTCAGGTAACTCATAGTCTTCTTCAACCCTTTCATCAGCTTGATTAATCGGATTGTCGAAGTCATACAAGGTCATAGCAATGCTGTTGTCGGTGCAATCTGGAGGATAATCTCTGCAAGGTTTGAGATTGGTTCATTTTAGTGATCAGTTTTAATCTTGTTTAGAAAAAGTGAAAATGAAGTTGTTTATTTTGAAACCATTGCCATTTTATTGTTTTGTACAAATGTGAAAAATGAAAAGACAGTGAGCGAAAAAGAGACTCGTTTGCAAAAGATGTCCTGATATTCATTGATTAATCATTTGCACAAAATACAATATGGCCCTATTACAAAATGAGTCCTGACACCTTGGGCAAGATGCAGGACTTGATGCATGCTAAAAAGACAGGAAATAATAATTACTCTACGGGAGTAACCCTTATGATTTCCTGGGAAGACCAGTTAGAGACTTGGTTCCCCGGGATCCTTGGACGTATCCAGTCCTCCAGGTTGCGGTCGCTTTCTTCCTCGTCTTCCAGATTGTTCACAGCATCCGGGGTGAGCATACCCCACTGACAAATCTGGGCTTTTTGGCAACCTCTGATTGATCTTGTCGGATTGGTCTGTAACCCAACCCGAATCTATCTTCCTTCTTTTCCACTGGCAGCAGCTTGCCCCAGCCTTGAGCAGTACCTTCTTCAACAACCTTCCGGGCTTGCTAATAAGAGATGATTGAAGTACCCATCCTGTCCTCCCGAGATGCAGCCAATACTCCAGTAGCCTCATTAACATTCAGGGCCTCAAACCCTTGGCTCATTGTCTCATGGATTTCACCATCCATCTCAATATATTTGTAAGTAGCCAGCTGGCTAACAAATATGTCTTCCTCACCACATATGGTGATAATCTGTCCTTCCCATTCATACTTCAGTTTCTGGTGAAGGGTCGATGTTATTGCGCCTGCGGCGTGAATCCAGGGTCGACCTAGCAAACAACTATAAGCAGGCTGTATGTCCATCACATAGAAAACAGTCTTGAAGACTTGTGGACCAATTATCACCGGAAGCTCCACTTCTCCCAGAACAGATCTTTTAGAGCCATCAAAAGCCCGAACCACAAGATTACTTGGCCAGAGAGCTATCCCATCATAATCTAGCATGACAAGAGCCTTCTTGGGTAGGACATTGAGTGAGGACCTCGTGTCTACAAGCACATGATATAAGACAGCTCCTTTGCACTCCAGGGTTATGTGCAAAGCTTTGTTATGGAGACGTCCTTCTGAAGTTAAATCAGCATCAGTGAACCCTAACCCATGGCTAGTGTTGACATTTGATACCACTGTTTCCAGCTGATTTACAGTGATATCTTCTGGCACGTAGGCAGCGTGCAGAACTTTGAGAAGTGCATCCCGATGGGCTTCGGAACACAACAGCAGTGATAGGATTAAGATCTTTGAAGGAGTTTGGTGGAGTTGGTCTACAACTTTATAGTCACTTCTTTTAATGATTCTCATAAACTCATCCACATCTTGCTCGAAGGATGATTTATGAGTTTCTTCTGGTGCAGATTCCTTTGGTATCACACTCTTCCCCTTGGCTCTGGTAGCAGCTTCTGCCTCTGAGTTGGCTCTAGGGACTTGTGATGCGAAGAGACGTCCGCTTCGGGTGAAGCCTCCGCCTCCCCCAACATTATCCACTTGGGGAGTGAGAACTGGAGAATCAAGAAGGACTTTCTCTCCATTGCAGTATAGATCAGCACCATAATGCCATGGTATAGCACTGTCTTTGTCATATGGGATCGGCCCGGGCACCGTGATAGTGACTGGGCTTACTGCTGCAGTTGTTGGGACTACAATGGTCTGAGGATCATAAAAGATTGTTACAGGGCCTCTGGTGGATGAAGGTTAAGGTGAATTGAAGCTTTGTTGAGACTGTTGTTGATTTTGCTGAAAGTTGTTGGAACTCGGGACCGTTGCCGGGTCATAATAGATTGTGACAGTAGAAACATCATTATTGGTTGTTGAAGTTGTAGTAGCCGGTGCAAATGAATTGTTATGTGTTGACATGACAGATGGAATGATTGTTGAAGTTGTAGCTGAATCGGTTGGAACAATGGTTGTTGTATTTGTAGAAGAAACACATGGACAGATGGTTGTTGTATTTGTAGAAGATTCATGAATTGCTGGTGAAATGGTTGTTGGTGTTGTAGAAGTTGTGGTTGTAATTTGCAGAATTCCTTTATTAATCAGGTCACTGATGCCTTTCCTTAAGCTGGCACACCCATTCTCAGAAAGTTTGCATGATTCGCAACAGGCCTCACAACCTAGAAACACTTGGCACTTTAAAAGCTGGGCTTTAACCTCGGCCAGAGGTGTTTGAATACATGCAATGTCTTCTATTAAGCTTATGGGTGAACCATCCTCTACAGCATTAATCCTTGTCCCACTGTGGCTTGGCATAGGATTCTTCATCACATTTGGAGGAGGTGCAAAGTTCAGGGCTTTTGAATCTACTAGATCCTGAACCTTCATATGCAAGGCTCTGCATTTTTCTGTAGAGTGACCAGGTGCGTTGGAATGAAAAGCACACCTAGCATTGGCATCATAATTTCTTGGAAGGTTTTGAGGATCCGGTGGAGCCAATGTCCTCAACTCAACAAGATTGAGCTTTTGGAGTTGTGGTAGCAGTGTAGCATATGGCATAGGAATGGGGTCAATCACCCGGTTGACCTGAGATAGTCGTTGTTGAAACGGGCGTTGTTGTTGATTGTTGTTGTTATTGAATGATCTTTGTTGTAGAAATTGTTGTTGTTGCGGAAAGTGTTGTGATGGTTGAACATACTGAGGAGGTGGAGTAGGGATAGTAACAACATCAACTGTCCTGGGCATGTACTGGGGTCTCCCTCTTCCCAAGTGCACAGAGTTGGTTTCACCAGATCTATGAGGCCCAACAAATGGTTTCCTTGCACTGCTGGAACTGGCACCATTGTCTGAAATTTTCCCCATCTTCAATAGGCTCTCTATTCTTTCCCCAGCTATCACAACATCAGCAAAACTGGTGGAAGAGAATGCAGCTAGCCTGTCAATATAGGTTCCTTGAAGGGTATTCATGAACATGTCAGCCATTTCTCTTTCAGACATGGGAGGTTGAACTGCAGCAGCAAGTTGCCTCCACCTTTGGGCATATTCCCTGAAGCTTTCACGGGAAGATTGAGACATTCCCATCAAGAGAGTCCTGTTTGGAGCCATGTCCAAGTTGTACTGATACTGACGGATAAAAGCTTCAGCCAAGTATTTCCAGCTTCTTACTGTGGCTCTGGTCAGGTGGGAGTACCATTCTCGGGATGCCCTTGTTAGACTATCCTCGAAGTAAAACATCCACAGCTTTTCGTCCATGGTGTATGCTTTTAACCTTCCCAAGAATGATTGAAGGTGGGTGCGTGGGCAAGATGTGCCATTATACTTTTCAATGTACGGGGGTTTGAACTTGTGAGGAATTCTCACCCCTTCTACCAGTCCCATGTCCATTACATCAAAGCCTAGGGAATTCTGGGACTCAAGAGACCTCACCTTCTTAGCAATTTCATCCAGCCTACGGTCGTAAACTTCATCCCCAGCCCCAACAACTGTAAACTGCTCTTCTTGAGTATCCTCTTGCAAGATCCTACCTCCAGCAGTGTTACCCTGAGTATTCCTTATGGCATTAACATCTGGGTTTAGATGAGGCCCAAACTCTGGTGGATCAATGTGAGGCTACCCGCGATCATTGTTACTGGTACCTCTTGTACCTGGATGGTGTTCTTCAGGAGTCTTCCTTTCAACCAACTCCCTCAGTCTTTCCTGGCTCTGAGCTAGGCCAGTTATCACAGTCATGAATTGGGTCATCTGATTCCTCATCTCAACCCTCTCATTAGCCATTAGGGTTCTCACTTCACTCAAGTCTTGTTGTACTTGATCCATCTGAATTCCCGGAAGGTTGTTTCTCGTCGGGTACCGGTGTATTCTGTTGACAGGGAACACTCTTCTGCGAGCAATGTTTCCTGAAACCACAACAAAGTGAGAAACAGCAATAAAACAAAAAACCTACAAAACAAAGAAAATGTTAGTATGCAATGCAATATGCTTATTTGTCTTCCAAGGGTATCCGGCTTGGTTCTTTGGTTTTGACCTTTCCAGACCTCGAGGAAATGTTGATGATGTTGATAGATAAAGCCCACCATAAATAGTACAAACTGATATATTACAAATGATGAAAATACATAGTCTGATTACAATACATGCCCATGGTGGGTCAAAATACAACAAAAAGAAAAGTACAATAAAAGAAAAGAAGTACAAGCAAAAGGATCAGACATCCAATCCAAAATCATCCTCCCCGACTTCCTTCAGGAGGGCCTCAGTCACTGGCCCTACTAGGTGCTCTGTGATAGTCCTGATGAGGAGATTCCTGGTAGCAATGGCACTGGTCAACCTCTTACGCTTATCCTGATCCTTTGACCTCTTCAACCCCGCCCGGAGTTTTAATTCAGATATTTCCCTCTGAGCTGCCAACAAAGCCTCCTGTTGCTTCTTCTCACTAGCCTCCAACTACTCTATCTTAGCCTGAGTCCTTTGGTCTTCTTGTGCACGGGCTTCAGTGATCCTGATCCACCTAGCCTGGCTTTCCTCTAGATAATGCTCTGCCCTAGCTTTCTGAGTCTTTGCTTCCTTGCAAGCATTCTTCAGTACTAACTCCCCTGCTCTTGCCTTCCTGATGTACTCATTTGTCTTCTCAATCTTGGTCAGATGCTCAATCCTGAGTCTTTCCAATCTCTCATTATCCAAACGACTGACATTTCTCTCCCAGAGCGTCTTCTTTAAGGCTTCAGCTAGCTGAGTGTTCCTCTCTTCCAGGTACATCTTCTAAAGTGAATGGCATCTGGGTGATCTGAGCTCTGGTACGGGACCAATCAAAATATTGTGCTGAAGCAATGTTGTTGCACTTGCCAAGGATGGTTGTTCCCTTGGTCTGAATGTTATCCCAAGCCAAGGAAGCTTGCCTGACAATAGCAGAGTTGGGTTGGATTTTACAGTAGAAAGTCTCAGCCAAATCTTGTCCTCTGGGAGGATGAACCAAAGCATATCCCAATTGTCTTTTAAACAGTAAAGGGTTGTAGTTGATGCAACCTTTCACTCCTATCAAAGGCACATTAGGATACTGCCCACAGCTAGTGATAATATCCTTGCCTTTGGTGCTCTGGGTGCACCACCTGATGTCATCTGATGTCAAGGCAATGAATCTCTTAGCCCAATTCTTCTGTTGATGGGGGTTCAAGAAGGTATCTGATTTTGGCAAGTGTCTGAGCAGCCAAGAGTAGTATAGAGGAGCACAACATCTGACCAGTTTCCCTCTTTGCTTCTCATTCCTCTAGTGCACTGAGTAGTAGAAGTCTCCCAACAGTGTAGGAACAGGGTTCCTCAACAAGAACAGGTGGATGGCATTCTTACTTACAAACTTGGGCTCATCTGCAAACAAGATAACCCCATATATACTGAGGGCTAAAAGTGCACAGACAGCCTTCCATTCCCCTATTGCATCCTTCAGGGTAGCCTGGGAAATCAAGAAGTCTAGGTGGAGGCCTGGAATTCCAGCCTTGGTTGTCGTGTTCTGATCAATGAGGGCAGGCTCCAAATGCAATGCCCTGGCTATGTCTTCATTTCTGGGGGTAGTCATCTCTGGGTTGAAAGGGACCCCTCTCCTGATAGGAACTCTTAACAACAAGGAAAACTCTTCTAGAAAAGGTCCCAACTGGAAATCAGGGAATGTGAAGCATCTGAGTGGAGGGTCATAAAACTGCAGGCAAGTATGAATCATGCTCCTATGTGATGCATCTAAATCCATGACCATATCAAATATGCCTCCATAATGCTCTCTGAATAGTGGGATATGGTCAGGTGTAATGAGGGACTGGACCTGCCTGATGCCAGTCAGGGTGGGCTCAAAGAAGTGGTAAGAGATGTTGCTCTTTCTTGAAGTGTCCATACTGATAATGGGTGTTGTTGAAGAGGCTGAGAGCAACTGCTGATGAAGGTCACTGACTGAGAAGCTGGAGGTGAGTCTCTGACAAACTGATGAAGAATCACTGACAACTGATGAAGGTGTTGGAAAATACAAACTGAGGAGTCTCTGGTGAAGACAAACTGATGAAAATGCTGGAGAGGGTAGTTGAAGCAGTCTAAGCAGCAGAATGGGTCAAAACCAAACCAAAGATAACAAGATGGATACCCTGTAAAACAAATAAGCAAATTTTAAATGATGCAATGATGATGTATGCAAATGATATGCAAAGGGTTTGTGATCAAGTGCTGGATCTGTTTATCTGCCTTGGTAAAAGTCCATGTATGTTCAAAGGTCCGGACGGAGGCTTAGAAATCCAGTAACCAGGTGGGGGACTCAAATAAAGAGTCACAAGTCCAGGGTAATCACAAGAACTGTCCAAAGTGATGCATTCTTAAAACAATACTAGTAACAGGGTATGATGTGGCCAAGGGTTCCTGCAAACCTGTAAACATCCCAACCCCCTCACATGTAATGTTCTAGAACAAAGATCCTCAGGCTTGGATAAGTTATGAGAAGTGTAAACACTTATAACCCTGAGGTACAATGTTTACAATAACCATAAAAGATCCTCCTCTAATTTACCTCAGATGTTGAAGGTCATATAAAGGTCATCCAGACTTAGCAGGCTTTCTAGATAGCCCTAGTACTACAGGAAATCTGTAGCACAGAGTTCTCAAGAAGAAACCCATGTCTGAACTGTGTTTCATATTCCCGCACCAGACCAAAATGGAATGGGAAAGAATATGAAGCTACTCTAGCCTATGTGTCACTCAGGTCCCAGTTATAGGACCTTAATCACTCAATGGAACCCCACCCACCAAAGAAACAACAGATCTAGCACAATGATGGAAGTTTGTTTATCAAAGAAGGGTAGCACTTGAAAGAGAGCTGAGCAGTAATGCACTTGAGTGCACAGAGGTAATTGATCTCATCTCCTCTGCTGGCCTTTTCAAAACTGTCTCCAACTTCTCTCCTTGCTATGAGCTGCTAGTCAAGGAATTCATAGTCAACCTCCAAGAAGATTGTGCTGATGGTAAGTCTGCTGACTTTAGAAAAGTATATGTAAGAGGGAGGTGTGTAGAATTCTCTCCTAGGGTTATCAATCACTACCTTGGAAGAGAATCTGATGGTCCAAATGAGTTAGGGAAGACTGATAACCAGTTCTGCAAGGTTATCACTGCTAATCAGGTCAAGACTTGGCCAGTTAAAGGGAAGCTATCTGTTAGCATGCTGACAAGGAAGTATGCCATGCTGCATAGGATTGGCACTGCAAACTGGGTCCCTACCAACCATACCTCCTCAATAGCAACTGGATTGGGCAGGTTCATATATGCTGTGGGCACCCAAACAAAGTTGGATTATGGGGCTTATATATTTGATCAGACATTGAAGCATGCTGGATCATCTGCAACTAAGCTGCCAATTGCCTTCCCTTCCCTGCTGTGTGGAATTATGCTTAGTCAATATCCAGGTATCCTCACTGAGAAGGACTCCATTTGCAAAATAGAAAGCCCTCTGGCCTTCCATTACAAGTTGTTCTTGAGTCATCATGCAGCTGATGTTGAAGCTCCCTCTAGGACATCTGCTGGTCCTTCAAAGGCAAAGTCTCCAATCTCCAAAGCTGCCTTGATTGCTGAGCTAAAGATCACTTGCAACGAACTGGATGCAAGGAAGCAGAAGCTTGAGGAGATTATCCAAAGGCTGGAGATTGAAGAAAGTGCTCAGAAAACTGCTGCTTCTGATGAGGAGACTGAGGAAGAGGAAGAAACTGATTGTGAGGAGTCTGAGTGAAACCTGTATGTGAGGAATATGTAATGACTGCTTCTGCATTGTAATTTTGGCCCCAAATTTATGTCTAACAAGGGGGAGAACTGAACAACAACAACAATGTATGATGCTGATTACTGATTAATGAAAAACTTTTGTTTGCTTCTGAACTAAAATTGTGACTTTAAAATTTCTGTTACAACAAGTCTAAACAAATGTAGAATTGAGGGGGAGTAAACTCTCACATGACTCAACAGAAAAGAACTTCTGCTGCACTCTGATAAACAAAAAAAAAGTATGTTAGCCAAAAATTAGCCAAAGGGGGAGTTTGTAGATGTTTAGAATTGGCAGAATTTTTGACCAACAAGAAATGTTGAATTCAGTTCAGGATGTCCTATCAGATGTTGGGACATTATCAAACAGAGTATAAGTAAATGAACTTAATTCAGGATGTCACACCAGATGTTGGGACATTGTATCAGTTAATGAAATAAGTTCAGTTTACAGGATGTCACATCAGATGTTGTGACATTGTATCAGTAAATGAAGTAAGTTCAGTTTTTCAGGATGTCCCAACAGATGTTGTGACATCTCAAACCTGCTACCAGAATTAATTAATGACTAACAGAACTGAGTAAATTAAGGAAAGTTATCTGGAATTAATTATGGATGGATAAAACAGAATAAGGCGCATCTGTAGGGAGTGTTGTTATATGTCTTCAGCATAATCAGAAGAACTGAATCACCTAGAATCTAGGAAGTAACAAACCCTAATTCAAGGTGGAAGCAGCATGCGTTTCAGGATTGGATAAAACTACAGAAAGCCCAAAATCCAAACACCTATTTAAGCAACAGAAACTCTCAGAATAGAGTACGAATTTCAGAAGACAAAATAGGGTGTTTTGTGTTTTAATAGCAGGTTGTTTTTATTGTACCACTTTATGAGCTTTTAAGCAAAAGTGTATTTGTGTCTTGATTGAAACTGTGAAGTAAGATCAAGCTGTTTTGTTTGAAGTATGACTTCAATTTTATTAAACTTGTAAACAAGATCACTGTGTGATTGAGGGGGAGTGAGTTGGTACTCATATCTAAGTTGTGTCTTAGGTAGAAATTGCATTGGGTAGATATTAAGTGAAAGATTAAACTGGGTGGTTTAAGTCTAGAATTAATATTACTTATAGTGGATTTCCTCCTGGCTTGGTAGCCTCCAGATGTAAGTGTGGTTATACACTGAACTGGGTTAACAAATTCCTGTGTTGTTTAATTTTCCTGCACTTTAAGTTTTAGTTAAGTCTTCAAGTGTTTAAACATCTCATTCGACATCTCGTACCTGATCACAGAATTTCAATTGGCATCAGAGCAGGCACCCTGCCTGTTTATACTGGGTGAGATCTAGGGACTGCAAATTCTGGAAACATGGACAGAGATGTAGGATCAGTAAATAGACCACCTATATTGGATGGATCTAATTATGACTACTGGAAGCCAATAATGGTAGCATTCTTAAGATCACTTGACAATAGGGCATGGAAAGCAGTTAACAATGGATGGGAGCACCCTGTCCAAGACACCAAAGATGGAGCAAAAGTGTTGAAACCTGAAGAAGAATGGAGTAAGGAGGAAGAAGATTCAGCACTTGGAAACTCCAAGGCCTTAAATGCTTTATTCAATGGCATTGATAGGAACATCTTTAGACTTGTGCATCACTGTGAGTTGGCCAAAGATGTTTGGGACACTCTCAAAACAACCCATGAAGGAACATCAAAGGTGAAGATGTCAAGACTTCAACTTCTCACCACCAAGTTTGAAAACTTGAGAATGAAGGAAGATGAGACAATTCATGAATTCTACATGAACATCTTAGAAATAGCCAATACTTCTGGAGCTTTGGGAGAAAAGATGACTGATGAAAAGCTTGTAAGAAAGATTCTCAGATCTTTGCCAAAAAGATTTGACATGAAGGTCACAGCAATAGATGAAGCTCAAGACATATGCATAATGAAAGTTGAAGAGCTCATTGGTTCCCTTCAAACATTTGAGATGGGAATGAATGACACAATTGTTAAGAAGAACAAAAGCATAGCCTTGGTGTCAAATACTGATAAAGAAGAAGAAAATGATGAATCAGAAACTGAAGAAAATTTATCAGAAAACATTGCTATGCTTGGAAGACAATTCAAAAAGATTCTCAGAAAGATGGAAGACAAGACCAGACCAAGTGGAAGATACACAAACTCTTCTGAGAACAAAAGACCTTATGATGCTAATAGAAAGTCAAATTATGATGAAAAGACAAGTCAAGAAAAGGGGATTAAATGCCATGGATGTGAAAGATATGGACACATCAGAAATGAATGTCCTACCTATTTAAAAAGGCAAAAGAAAGGTCTCTCTGTAACCTGGTCTGGTGAAGACTCAGGAGGTGATTCAGAAGAAGAATCAGCTAAGCATATCACTGCTCTAACTGGATTATATGAATCTGAAAGTGAATCCAGTGATGGGGAGCTTACTTTTGAAGAGCTTGAGCAATCATACAGAGAACTGGTTAAAAGGAGCACTGAAGTATGCATGGAGAATGTAAAGCAGAAGAAGCAGATCAAGGCAGTAAAGGATGAAAAAACAAGTGATCTAGAAATCATTGACACCTTGAAAAGTGAAGTAAGCCTTCTCAATTCCAAGTTGGAGCATATGTACAAATCTGTTAGAATGCTGAACAGTAGCTCAAACACACTGGATGTTATTCTCAACAACAATAAACATTCAGGGGATAGAAGTGGACTGGGATTTAACAAAGCTTATAAGGCTGAAGCTAGCATCAGCAAACCTACTTCAAATTCCATACAGTCAAACATAATGTCCCAACAGATGTCTCAACATCATGAAAAGAACATAATGAAGAAAAAGTATCAAAGATGGAGATGTCATCATTGTGGAAGGTTTGGACACATCAAACCTCATTGTTACAAGTTGCATGGATATCCAAATCAGATGTATCAGCAACCCCCTAAGCAGAAGATAGAGGACATCAAGAAAGTATGGGTTCCTAAAGCTAGTCTTCATACTGATCAAAGCTACATGTCCAAAAACAAGTTCAACAAACAACCTGGGAGATCTTCTAATGGACACTACACAGGGCAGAGGCATCAAAAGAAACCTCAATACAAATGGTCAAATGTTGCATATATAGCTCATACATCTCTAAGAGTATCAGCTAAAGAAGACTGGTACTTTGACAGTGGATGTTCAAGACACATGACTGGATTGAAGAATCTGCTAGTAGACTTAAAGTCATATTCATCCAGATATGTAACATTTGGAGATGGAGCTAAAGGAGAAATCAAGGGTGTTGGGACCTTGGACTGTCCAGATGTACCAAGACTAGATGATGTGCTGCTAGTAAAAGGATTGACTGCTAACTTGATCAGCATAAGTCAATTATGTGATCAAGGTTACAGTGTAAACTTTACCAAAACTGAATGCATAATATCAAATAAAGAACAGGAGGTTGTCATGAGAGGAGCCAGATCTAAAGACAACTGTTATATGTGGGAACCTCAAGATTTCAATCCCACTTCAACTTGCTCTTTAGCCAAAGAAGAAGAAATGAAACTATGGCACCAAAGACTGGGTCACCTTCACTTCAGAGGCATAAAGAAAATCATATCTATGGAAGCTGTGAGAGGTATTCCTAAACTGAAGATTGATGATGGCAAAATATGTGGTGAATGTCAAATAGGCAAGCAAACCAAGATGTCCCATCCAAAGCTTCAACATCTGACTACTTCCAAAGTTTTGGAATTATTGCATATGGATCTTATGGGACCTATGCAGGTTGAGAGCCTTGGTGGTAAGAGGTATGCCTATGTGGTGGTTGATGACTTTTCAAGGTATACATGGATAAATTTTATCAAAGAGAAGTCTGATGTATTTGATGTATTCAAAGATTTATGCCAAAGAATACAAAGAGAAAAAGCCAGCTGTGTGGTCAGAATAAGAAGTGACCATGGAAAGGAGTTTGAGAATCAAAAATTCTTAGATTTCTGTTCTTCAGAAGGAATAAATCATGAATACTCTTCACCAATCACTCCTCAACAGAATGGGATTGTTGAAAGAAAGAATAGAACTATTCAAGAATCAGCAAGAGCTATGATCCATGCTAAAAAGTTACCTTTGTACTTCTGGGCTGAAGCTATGAACACAGCTTGTTACATCCATAATAGAGTCACTCTAAGGAAAGGAACTTTGACCACAATCTATGAAGTCTGGAAGGGCAGAAAACCCACAGTTAAGTACTTCCATGTGTTTGGAAGTAATTGTTATATTCTGGCTGATAGGGAGCAAAGAAGAAAAATGGATCCTAAAAGTGATGAAGGGATTTTTCTTGGATACTCCATAAACAGCAGAGCCTATAGAGTATTTAACTCTAGAACCAAAGTTATCATGGAATCCATAAATGTGATAATTGATGATGCCCCTGCAGATGTTACAGAAGATGTTGGAACATCTACTGACAGTCAAACTGAAGCTGAAGAAAAGAATGATCATTCTGATTTCACTCAAACTAATGCAAGGACAGAACCATCCAGCAAACCTCCCTCCATAAGAATCCAGAAGGATCATCCCAAAGATTTGATAATTGGGGATCCCAACAGAGGTGTAAGCACTAGATCAAGAGAGGTGATTTCAGGTTCCTGTTTTGTCTCAAAAATAGAACCTAAAAACATCAAGGAAGCTCTTACTGATGAGTACTGGATTTGTGCAATGCAAGAAGAATTAGGTCAATTTACAAGGAATGAAGTGTGGGATCTTGTTCCTAGACCTGATGACATAAATGTGATTGGCACTAAATGGGTGTATAAGAACAAGTCAAATGAGCAGGGAGTTGTTACAAAGAACAAAGCTAGACTTGTAGCTCAAGGATACACACAAATTGAGGGAGTAGACTTTGATGAAACCTTTGCACCAATAGCAAGGCTTGAATCAATCAGACTACTTTTAGGAATTGCTTGTATCTTGAAGTTCAAGCTATTTCAAATGGATGTGAAAAGTGCCTTTCTAAATGGATATCTTAATGAAGAAGTATATGTAGAACAGCCTAAAGGATTTGTTGATCCAAGTTATCCAAATCATGTGTACAAACTAAGGAAAGCTCTTTATGGACTGAAGCAAGCCCCAAGAGCATGGTATGAAAGGCTGACTACTTTTCTTATCAAGCAAGGGTACAGGAAAGGTGGAATAGACAAAACCTTGTTTGTGAAGGATGATGAAGGTAATGTCATGATTGCTCAAATATATGTAGATGACATTGTCTTTGGTGGGATGTCAGACAGGATGGTTAAACATTTTGTCACTCAAATGGAGTCTGAATTTGAGATGAGCCTAGTAGGATAACTAACCTACTTCCTTGGATTGCAAATAAAGCAAATGGAGGATTCCATGTTCATTTCCCAAAGCAAGTATGCTAAGAACATTGTCAAGAAATTTGGGATGGACAATGCTACTCATAAAAGAACTCTTGCTCCCACACATTTAAAGCTGACTAAAGATGACAAGGGTGAGAATGTAGATCAAAGTTTATACAGAAGTATGATTGGAAGCTTATTATATCTTACTGCTAGCAGACCAGACATATCCTTTGCAGTAGGTGTTTGTGCAAGATATCAAGCTGATCCAAAAGTCAGTCATCTAAACCAAGTCAAGAGAATTCTGAAATATGTCAATGGTACTTGTGACTATGGCATAATGTACTTTCATGGATGCAAACCAATTCTCACTGGCTTCTGTGATGCTGATTGGGCTGGAAGTGCTGATGACAGAAAAAGCACTTCAGGAGGATGTTTCTTTCTAGGAAACAATTTGATTTCTTGGTTCAGTAAGAAACAAAATTGTGTATCCTTATCTACTGCTGAAGCTGAATATATTGCAACTGGAAGCAGTTGTTCACAGTTGGTTTGGATGAAGCAAATGTTCACTGAGTACAATATCCCACAAGATGTCATGACATTGTACTGTGACAACTTAAGTGCTATTAACATATCAAAGAATCCTATCCAACATAGCAGGACCAAGCATATTGATATCAGACATCATTTCATCAGAGATCTTGTGGAAGAGAAAGTGATTTCATTGGAACATGTAGCTACAAATCTGCAGTTGGCTGATATATTTCCCAAAGCCTTGGATGCTAACCAATTTGAAAACCTAAGGGGTAAATTGGGAATCTGCTTATGTGAAATTTAGCAGTTATGGAGATGTGCCAACATGTCATATGACATAGTGTGGCATGATCACCAGATGGCAACACCAGTCTGGTCAAGCACCTTGTGTATTCCACTCCTAGAAATTCTCCAAGTAACGGCTCTTATAAGAATATCAGCTCACTTTCAGCTATTCATCTTCTCATCATTATCTCGCAATATCTTGCTTGCTATAGCTAACCTTCAGAGATCATCAAACTCAACCAATCTCAATCACTTTCATCACCACATTCTAAAATGGCTCATCACCAAAACCCTAACATATCTGAAGAAATCCTCAACAAGGAAGATGTGGTACATGCAACCCCCATCTCTGTGGTACCCATGGATTCAACTCCAATGGACGAAATCAGAGGAAGTGTTCCTCTTGCTCAAAAGCCAAGAACCCCTACTGTGAAAAGGGCAAAGGATCTTGTATTCAGCAAGGCCAAAGGCATGCCTTCACCATCAAACACCACTCCAAAAGCTTCTGCATATGTGGATGATTCCATAAAGGAACTGGTAAACAGGATCTTATCTGAGCAAAGAGTGGTAAGTGGCATATCTATCCCTCTGAACACCATGCCAGCTCCACAAGAAGATCAACAAACTCAGGCTGAAAAGGACACTCCTGCTCAACAGGATGTCCCAATAGATGTTGAAACATCTGAAGACCAGCAAAAGGTCTCATCTGATACTGCTGATGATACATCTGAGGACCAGAAAAAGGCCTCCACTGATAGTGATGAAGAAACATCTGAGGACCAGCACAAGGCCTCCACTGAAGATCAAACCTCTGTTGATCCACCAGCTGAAGAGGAGACTGCTCAACCTCCTCCTGTTGTGAACATAGAGCATGATTCTGATACAGAAATCATTGCTTCTGTCAACCCTAGCATAGCCAAAAGGCTTAGAACTAGGAAGGAAAAGAAGAATGCAGGACATGCAACTCCTGAGAAGAAGGAAGCTACACCAAAGAAGGACAAAGCTAAAGTTGTCTTTGGTCCTACAAAACAATGGAGCAAGGTGCAAACACAAAAGAGGAAAGCTGTCACTCCTCCAGATTCAGATGTTGAAGAGGATGTCCCAACATCTCCACCAAAGAAGAAACCAACACCCTCAAGGTCATCAACTGCTGTTCCAGAAGCTCCTCTGGACAACATCTCCTTCCATCATGTTTCAAGTGTGAATAGATGGAAGTTTGTTTATCAAAGAAGGGTAGCACTTGAAAGAGAGCTGAGCAGTAATGCACTTGAATGCACAGAGGTAATTGATCTCATCTCCTCTGCTGGCCTTTTCAAAACTGTCTCCAACTTCTCTCCTTGCTATGAGCTGCTAGTCAAGGAATTCATAGTCAACCTCCAAGAAGATTGTGTTGATGGTAAGTCTGCTGACTTTAGAAAAGTATATGTAAGAGGGAGGTGTGTAGAATTCTCTCCTAGGGTTATCAATCACTACCTTGGAAGAGAATCTGATGGTCCAAATGAGTTAGGGAAGACTGATAACTAGTTCTTCAAGGTTATCACTGCTAATCAGGTCAAGACTTGGCCAGTCAAAGGGAAGCTATCTGTTAGCATGCTGACAAGGAAGTATGCCATGCTACATAGGATTGGCACTGCAAACTGGGTCCCTACCAACCATACCTCCTCAATAGCAACTGGATTGGGCAGGTTCATATATGCTGTGGGCACCCAAACAAAGCTGGATTATGGGGCTTATATATTTGATCAGACATTGAAGCATGCTGGATCATCTGCAACTAAGCTGCCAATTGCCTTCCCTTCCCTGCTGTGTGGAATTATGCTTAGTCAATATCCAGGTATCCTCACTGAGAAGGACTCCATTTGCAAAAGAGAAAGCCCTCTGGCCTTCCATTACAAACTGTTCTTGAGTCATCATGCAGCTGATGTTGAAGCTCCCTCTAGGACATCTGCTGGTCCTTCAAAGGCAAAGTCTCCAATCTCCAAAGCTGCCTTGATTGCTGAGCTAAAGATCACTTGCAACGAACTGGATGCAAGGAAGCAGAAGCTTGAGGAGATTATCCAAAGGCTGGAGATTGAAGAAAGTGCTCAGAAAACTGCTGCTTCTGATGAGGAGACTGAGGAAGAGGAAGAAACTGATTGTGAGGAGTCTGAGTGAAACCTGTATGTGAGGAATATGTAATGACTGCTTCTGCATTGTAATTTTGGCCCCAAATTTATGTCTAACAAGGGGGAGAACTGAACAACAACAACAATGTATGATGCTGATTACTGATTAATGAAAAACTTCTGTTTGCTTCTGAACTAAAATTGTGACTTTAAAATTTCTGTTACAACAAGTCTAAACAAATGTAGAATTGAGGGGGAGTAAACTCTCACATGACTCAACAGAAAAGAACTTCTGCTGCACTCTGATAAACAAAAAAAAAGTATGTTAGCCAAAAATTAGCCAAAGGGGGAGTTTGTAGATGTTTAGAATTGGCAGAATTTTTGACCAACAAGAAATGTTGAATTCAGTTCAGGATGTCCTATCAGATGTTGGGACATTATCAAACAGAGTATAAGTAAATGAACTTAATTCAGGATGTCACACCAGATGTTGGGACATTGTATCAGTTAATGAAATAAGTTCAGTTTACAGGATGTCACATCAGATGTTGTGACATTGTATCAGTAAATGAAGTAAGTTCAGTTTTTCAGGATGTCCCAACAGATGTTGTGACATCTCAAACCTGCTACCAGAATTAATTAATGACTAACAGAACTGAGTAAATTAAGGAAAGTTATCTGGAATTAATTATGGATGGATAAAACAGAATAAGGCGCATCTGTAGGGAGTGTTGTTATATGTCTTCAGCATAATCAGAAGAACTGAATCACCTAGAATCTAGGAAGTAACAAACCCTAATTCAAGGTGGAAGCAGCATGCGTTTCAGGATTGGATAAAACTACAGAAAGCCCAAAATCCAAACACCTATTTAAGCAACAGAAACTCTCAGAATAGAGTACGAATTTCAGAAGACAAAATAGGGTGTTTTGTGTTTTAATAGCAGGTTGTTTTTATTGTACCACTTTATGAGCTTTTAAGCAAAAGTGTATTTGTGTCTTGATTGAAACTGTGAAGTAAGATCAAGCTGTTTTGTTTGAAGTATGACTTCAATTTTATTAAACTTGTAAACAAGATCACTGTGTGATTGAGGGGGAGTGAGTTGGTACTCATATCTAAGTTGTGTCTTAGGTAGAAATTGCATTGGGTAGATATTAAGTGAAAGATTAAACTGGGTGGTTTAAGTCTAGAATTAATATTACTTATAGTGGATTTCCTCCTGGCTTGGTAGCCTCCAGATGTAAGTGTGGTTATACACTGAACTGGGTTAACAAATTCCTGTGTTGTTTAATTTTCCTGCACTTTAAGTTTTAGTTAAGTCTTCAAGTGTTTAAACATCTCATTCGACATCTCGTACCTGATCACAGAATTTCAATTGGCATCAGAGCAGGCACCCTGCCTGTTTATACTGGGTGAGATCTAGGGACTGCAAATTCTGGAAACATGGACAGAGATGTAGGATCAGTAAATAGACCACCTATATTGGATGGATCTAATTATGACTACTGGAAGCCAAGAATGGTTGCATTCTTAAGATCACTTGACAATAGGGCATGGAAAGCAGTTAACAATGGATGGGAGCACCCTGTCCAAGACACCAAAGATGGAGCAAAAGTGTTGAAACCTGAAGAAGAATGGAGTAAGGAGGAAGAAGATTCAGCACTTGGAAACTCCAAGGCCTTAAATGCTTTATTCAATGGCATTGATAGGAACATCTTTAGACTTGTGCATCACTGTGAGCTGGCCAAAGATGTTTGGGACACTCTCAAAACAACCCATGAAGGAACATCAAAGGTGAAGATGTCAAGACTTCAACTTCTCACCACCAAGTTTGAAAACTTGAGAATGAAGGAAGATGAGACAATTCATGAATTCTACATGAACATCTTAGAAATAGCCAATACTTCTGGAGCTTTGGGAGAAAAGATGACTGATGAAAAGCTTGTAAGAAAGATTCTCAGATCTTTGCCAAAAAGATTTGACATGAAGGTCACAGCAATAGAAGAAGCTCAAGACATATGCACAATGAAAGTTGAAGAGCTCATTGGTTCCCTTCAAACATTTGAGATGGGAATGAATGACACAATTGTTAAGAAGAACAAAAGCATAGCCTTGGTGTCAAATACTGATAAAGAAGAAGAAAATGATGAATCAGAAACTGAAGAAAATTTATCAGAAAACATTGCTATGCTTGGAAGACAATTCAAAAAGATTCTCAGAAAGATGGAAGACAAGACCAGACCAAGTGGAAGATACACAAACTCTTCTGAGAACAAAAGACCTTATGATGCTAATAGAAAGTCAAATTATGATGAAAAGACAAGTCAAGAAAAGGGGATTAAATGCCATGGATGTGAAGGATATGGACACATCAGAAATGAATGTCCTACCTATTTAAAAAAGGCAAAAGAAAGGTCTCTCTGTAACCTGGTCTGATGAAGACTCAGGAGGTGATTCAGAAGAAGAATCAGCTAAGCATATCACTGCTCTAACTGGATTATATGAATCTGAAAGTGAATCCAGTGATGGGGAGCTTACTTTTGAAGAGCTTGAGCAATCATACAGAGAACTGGTTAAAAGGAGCACTGAAGTATGCATGGAGAATGTAAAGCAGAAGAAGCAGATCAAGGCACTAAAGGATGAAAAAACAAGTGATCTAGAAATCATTGACACCTTGAAAAGTGAAGTAAGCCTTCTCAATTCCAAGTTGGAGCATATGTCCAAATCTGTTAGAATGCTGAACAGTAGCTCAAACACACTGGATGTTATTCTCAACAACAATAAACATTCAGGGGATAGAAGTGGACTGGGATTTAACAAAGCTTATAAGGCTGAAGCTAGCATCAGCAAACCTACTTCAAATTCCATACAGTCAAACATAATGTCCCAACAGATGTCTCAACATCATGAAAAGAACATAATGAAGAAAAAGTATCAAAGATGGAGATGTCATCATTGTGGAAGGTTTGGACACATCAAACCTCATTGTTACAAGTTGCATGGATATCCAAATCAGATGTATCAGCAACCCCCTAAGCAGAAGATAGAGGACATCAAGAAAGTATGGGTTCCTAAAGCTAGTCTTCATGCTGATCAAAGCTACATGTCCAAAAACAAGTTCAACAAACAACCTGGGAGCTCTTCTAATGGACACTACACAGGGCAGAGGCATCAAAAGAAACCTCAATACAAATGGTCAAATGTTGCATATATAGCTCATACATCTCTAAGAGTATCAGCTAAAGAAGACTGGTACTTTGACAGTGGATGTTCAAGACACATGACTGGATTGAAGAATCTGCTAGTAGACTTAAAGTCATATTCATCCAGATATGTAACATTTGGAGATGGAGCTAAAGGAGAAATCAAGGGTGTTGGGACCTTGGACTGTCCAGATGTACCAAGACTAGATGATGTGCTGCTAGTAAAAGGATTGACTGCTAACTTGATCAGCATAAGTCAATTATGTGATCAAGGTTACAGTGTAAACTTTACCAAAACTGAATGCATAGTATCAAATAAAGAACAGGAGGTTGTCATGAGAGGAGCCAGATCTAAAGACAACTGTTATATGTGGGAACCTCAAGATTTCAATCCCACTTCAACTTGCTCTTTAGCCAAAGAAGAAGAAATGAAACTATGGCACCAAAGACTGGGTCACCTTCACTTCAGAGGCATAAAGAAAATCATATCTATGGAAGCTATGAGAGGTATTCCTAAACTGAAGATTGATGATGGCAAAATATGTGGTGAATGTCAAATAGGCAAGCAAACCAAGATGTCCCATCCAAAGCTTCAACATCTGACTACTTCCAAAGTTTTGGAATTATTGCATATGGATCTTATGGGACCTATGCAGGTTGAGAGCCTTGGTGGTAAGAGGTATGCCTATGTGGTGGTTGATGACTTTTCAAGGTATACATGGATAAATTTTATCAAAGAGAAGTCTGATGTATTTGATGTATTCAAAGATTTATGCCAAAGAATACAAAGAGAAAAAGCCAGCTGTGTGGTCAGAATAAGAAGTGACCATGGAAAGGAGTTTGAGAATCAAAAATTCTTAGATTTCTGTTCTTCAGAAGGAATAAATCATGAATACTCTTCACCAATCACTCCTCAACAGAATGGGATTGTTGAAAGAAAGAATAGAACTATTCAAGAATCAGCAAGAGCTATGATCCATGCTAAAAAGTTACCTTTGTACTTCTGGGCTGAAGCTATGAACACAGCTTGTTACATCCATAATAGAGTCACTCTAAGGAAAGGAACTTTGACCACAATCTATGAAGTCTGGAAGGGCAGAAAACCCACAGTTAAGTACTTCCATGTGTTTGGAAGTAATTGTTATATTCTGGCTGATAGGGAGCAAAGAAGAAAAATGGATCCTAAAAGTGATGAAGGGATTTTTCTTGGATACTCCATAAACAGCAGAGCCTATAGAGTATTTAACTCTAGAACCAAAGTTATCATGGAATCCATAAATGTGATAATTGATGATGCCCCTGCAGATGTTACAGAAGATGTTGGAACATCTGCTGACAGTCAAACTGAAGCTGAAGAAAAGAATGATCATTCTGATTTCACTCAAACTAATGCAAGGACAGAACCATCCAGCAAACCTCCCTCCATAAGAATCCAGAAGGATCATCCCAAAGATTTGATAATTGGGGATCCCAACAGAGGTGTAAGCACTAGATCAAGAGAGGTGATTTCAGGTTCCTGTTTTGTCTCAAAAATAGAACCTAAAAACATCAAGGAAGCTCTTACTGATGAGTACTGGATTTGTGCAATGCAAGAAGAATTAGGTCAATTTACAAGGAATGAAGTGTGGGATCTTGTTCCTAGACCTGATGACATAAATGTGATTGGAACTAAATGCGTGTATAAGAACAAGTCAAATGAGCAGGGAGTTGTTACAAAGAACAAAGCTAGACTTGTAGCTCAAGGATACACACAAATTGAGGGAGTAGACTTTGATGAAACCTTTGCACCAGTAGCAAGGCTTGAATCAATCAGACTACTTTTAGGAATTGCTTGTATCTTGAAGTTCAAGCTATTTCAAATGGATGTGAAAAGTGCCTTTCTAAATGGATATCTTAATGAAGAAGTATATGTAGAACAGCCTAAAGGATTTGTTGATCCAAGTTATCCAAATCATGTGTACAAACTAAGGAAAGCTCTTTATGGACTGAAGCAAGCCCCAAGAGCATGGTATGAAAGGCTGACTACTTTTCTTATCAAGCAAGGGTACAGGAAAGGTGGAATAGACAAAACCTTGTTTGTGAAGGATGATGAAGGTAATGTCATGATTGCTCAAATATATGTAGATGACATTGTCTTTGGTGGGATGTCAGACAGGATGGTTAAACATTTTGTCACTCAAATGGAGTCTGAATTTGAGATGAGCCTAGTAGGAGAACTAACCTACTTCCTTGGATTGCAAATAAAGCAAATGGAGGATTCCATGTTCATTTCCCAAAGCAAGTATGCTAAGAACATTGTCAAGAAATTTGGGATGGACAATGCTACTCATAAAAGAACTCCTGCTCCCACACATTTAAAGCTGACTAAAGATGACAAGGGTGAGAATGTAGATCAAAGTTTATACAGAAGTATGATTGGAAGCTTATTATATCTGACTGCTAGCAGACCAGACATATCCTTTGCAGTAGGTGTTTGTGCAAGATATCAAGCTGATCCAAAAGTCAGTCATCTAAACCAAGTCAAGAGAATTCTGAAATATGTCAATGGTACTTGTGACTATGGCATAATGTACTTTCATGGATGCAAACCAATTCTCACTGGCTTCTGTGATGCTGATTGGGCTGGAAGTGCTGATGACAGAAAAAGCACTTCAGGAGGATGTTTCTTTCTAGGAAACAATTTGATTTCTTGGTTCAGTAAGAAACAAAATTGTGTATCCTTATCTACTGCTGAAGCTGAATATATTGCAGCTGGAAGCAGTTGTTCACAGTTGGTTTGGATGAAGCAAATGCTCACTGAGTACAATGTCCCACAAGATGTCATGACATTGTACTGTGACAACTTAAGTGCTATTAACATATCAAAGAATCCTATCCAACATAGCAGGACCAAGCATATTGATATCAGACATCATTTCATCAGAGATCTTGTGGAAGAGAAAGTGATTTCATTGGAACATGTAGCTACAAATCTGCAGTTGGCTGATATATTTACCAAAGCCTTGGATGCTAACCAATTTGAAAACCTAAGGGGTAAATTGGGAATCTGCTTATGTGAAATTTAGCAGTTATGGAGATGTGCCAACATGTCATATGACATAGTGTGGCATGATCACCAGATGGCAACACCAGTCTGGTCAAGCACCTTGTGTATTCCACTCCTAGAAATTCTCCAAGTAACGGCTCTTATAAGAATATCAGCTCACTTTCAGCTATTCATCTTCTCATCATTATCTCGCAACATCTTGCTTGCTATAGCTAACCTTCAGAGATCATCAAACTCAACCAATCTCAATCACTTTCATCACCACATTCTAAAATGGCTCATCACCAAAACCCTAACATATCTGAAGAAATCCTCAACAAGGAAGATGTGGTACATGCAACCCCCATCTCTGTGGTACCCATGGATTCAACTCCAATGGACGAAATCAGAGGAAGTGTTCCTCTTGCTCAAAAGCCAAGAACCCCTACTGTGAAAAGGGCAAAGGATCCTGTATTCAGCAAGGCCAAAGGCATGCCTTCACCATCAAACACCACTCCAAAAGCTTCTGCATATGTGGATGATTCCATAAAGGAACTGGTAAACAGGATCTTATCTGAGCAAAGAGTGGTAAGTGGCATATCTATCCCTCTGAACACCATGCCAGCTCCACAAGAAGATCAACAAACTCAGGCTGAAAAGGACACTCCTGCTCAACAGGATGTCCCAATAGATGTTGAAACATCTGAAAACCAGCAAAAGGTCTCATCTGATACTGCTGATGATACATCTGAGGACCAGAAAAAGGCCTCCACTGATAGTGATGAAGAAACATCTGAGGACCAGCACAAGGCCTCCACTGAAGATCAAACCTCTGTTGATCCACCAGCTGAAGAGGAGACTGCTCAACCTCCTCCTGTTGTGAACATAGAGCATGATTCTGATACAGAAATCATTGCTTCTGTCAACCCTAGCATAGCCAAAAGGCTTAGAACTAGGAAGGAAAAGAAGAATGCAGGACATGCAACTCCTGAGAAGAAGGAAGCTACACCAAAGAAGGACAAAGCTAAAGTTGTCTTTGGTCCTACAAAACAATGGAGCAAGGTGCAAACACAAAAGAGGAAAGCTGTCACTCCTCCAGATTCAGATGTTGAAGAGGATGTCCCAACATCTCCACCAAAGAAGAAACCAGCACCCTCAAGGTCATCAACTGCTGTTCCAGAAGCTCCTCTGGACAACATCTCCTTCCATCATGTTTCAAGTGTGAATAGATGGAAGTTTGTTTATCAAAGAAGGGTAGCACTTGAAAGAGAGCTGAGCAGTAATGCACTTGAGTGCACAGAGGTAATTGATCTCATCTCCTCTGCTGGCCTTTTCAAAACTGTCTCCAACTTCTCTCCTTGCTATGAGCTGCTAGTCAAGGAATTCATAGTCAACCTCCAAGAAGATTGTGATGATGGTAAGTCGGCTGACTTTAGAAAAGTATATGTAAGAGGGAGGTGTGTAGAATTCTCTCCTAGGGTTATCAATCACTACCTTGGAAGAGAATCTGATGGTCCAAATGAGTTAGGGAAGACTGATAACCAGGTCTGCAAGGTTATCACTGCTAATCAGGTCAAGACATGGCCAGTCAAATGGAAGCTATCTGTTAGCATGCTGACAAGGAAGTATGCCATGCTGCATAGGATTGGCACTGCAAACTGGGTCCCTACCAACCATACCTCCTCAATAGCAACTGGATTGGGCAGGTTCATATATGCTGTGGGCACCCAAACAAAGCTGGATTATGGGGCTTATATATTTGATCAGACATTGAAGCATGCTGGATCATCTGCAACTAAGCTGCCAATTGCCTTCCCTTCCCTGCTGTGTGGAATTATGCTTAGTCAATATCCAGGTATCCTCACTGAGAAGGACTCCATTTGCAAAAGAGAAAGCCCTCTGGCCTTCCATTACAAACTGTTCTTGAGTCATCATGCAGCTGATGTTGAAGCTCCCTCTAGGACATCTGCTGGTCCTTCAAAGGCAAAGTCTCCAATCTCCAAAGCTGCCTTGATTGCTGAGCTAAAGATCACTTGCAACGAACTGGATGCAAGGAAGCAGAAGCTTGAGGAGATTATCCAAAGGCTGGAGATTGAAGAAAGTGCTCAGAAAACTGCTGCTTCTGATGAGGAGACTGAGGAAGAGGAAGAAACTGATTGTGAGGAGTCTGAGTGAAACCTGTATGTGAGGAATATGTAATGACTGCTTCTGCATTGTAATTTTGGCCCCAAATTTATGTCTAACAAGGGGGAGAACTGAACAACAACAACAATGTATGATGCTGATTACTGATTAATGAAAAACTTCTGTTTGCTTCTGAACTAAAATTGTGACTTTAAAATTTCTGTTACAACAAGTCTAAACAAATGTAGAATTGAGGGGGAGTAAACTCTCACATGACTCAACAGAAAAGAACTTCTGCTGCACTCTGATAAACAAAAAAAAGTATGTTAGCCAAAAATTAGCCAAAGGGGGAGTTTGTAGATGTTTAGAATTGGCAGAATTTTTGACCAACAAGAAATGTTGAATTCAGTTCAGGATGTCCTATCAGATGTTGGGACATTATCAAACAGAGTATAAGTAAATGAACTTAATTCAGGATGTCACACCAGATGTTGGGACATTGTATCAGTTAATGAAATAAGTTCAGTTTACAGGATGTCACATCAGATGTTGTGACATTGTATCAGTAAATGAAGTAAGTTCAGTTTTTCAGGATGTCCCAACAGATGTTGTGACATCTCAAACCTGCTACCAGAATTAATTAATGACTAACAGAACTGAGTAAATTAAGGAAAGTTATCTGGAATTAATTATGGATGGATAAAACAGAATAAGGCGCATCTGTAGGGAGTGTTGTTATATGTCTTCAGCATAATCAGAAGAACTGAATCACCTAGAATCTAGGAAGTAACAAACCCTAATTCAAGGTGGAAGCAGCATGCGTTTCAGGATTGGATAAAACTACAGAAAGCCCAAAATCCAAACACCTATTTAAGCAACAGAAACTCTCAGAATAGAGTACGAATTTCAGAAGACAAAATAGGGTGTTTTGTGTTTTAATAGCAGGTTGTTTTTATTGTACCACTTTATGAGCTTTTAAGCAAAAGTGTATTTGTGTCTTGATTGAAACTGTGAAGTAAGATCAAGCTGTTTTGTTTGAAGTATGACTTCAATTTTATTAAACTTGTAAACAAGATCACTGTGTGATTGAGGGGGAGTGAGTTGGTACTCATATCTAAGTTGTGTCTTAGGTAGAAATTGCATTGGGTAGATATTAAGTGAAAGATTAAACTGGGTGGTTTAAGTCTAGAATTAATATTACTTATAGTGGATTTCCTCCTGGCTTGGTAGCCTCCAGATGTAAGTGTGGTTATACACTGAACTGGGTTAACAAATTCCTGTGTTGTTTAATTTTCCTGCACTTTAAGTTTTAGTTAAGTCTTCAAGTGTTTAAACATCTCATTCGACATCTCGTACCTGATCACAGAATTTCAATTGGCATCAGAGCAGGCACCCTGCCTGTTTATACTGGGTGAGATCTAGGGACTGCAAATTCTGGAAACATGGACAGAGATGTAGGATCAGTAAATAGACCACCTATATTGGATGGATCTAATTATGACTACTGGAAGCCAAGAATGGTTGCATTCTTAAGATCACTTGACAATAGGGCATGGAAAGCAGTTAACAATGGATGGGAGCACCCTGTCCAAGACACCAAAGATGGAGCAAAAGTGTTGAAACCTGAAGAAGAATGGAGTAAGGAGGAAGAAGATTCAGCACTTGGCAACTCCAAGGCCTTAAATGCTTTATTCAATGGCATTGATAGGAACATCTTTAGACTTGTGCATCACTGTGAGCTGGCCAAAGATGTTTGGGACACTCTCAAAACAACCCATGAAGGAACATCAAAGGTGAAGATGTCAAGACTTCAACTTCTCACCACCAAGTTTGAAAACTTGAGAATGAAGGAAGATGAGACAATTCATGAATTCTACATGAACATCTTAGAAATAGCCAATACTTCTGGAGCTTTGGGAGAAAAGATGACTGATGAAAAGCTTGTAAGAAAGATTCTCAGATCTTTGCCAAAAAGATTTGACATGAAGGTCACAGCAATAGAAGAAGCTCAAGACATATGCACAATGAAAGTTGAAGAGCTCATTGGTTCCCTTCAAACATTTGAGATGGGAATGAATGACACAATTGTTAAGAAGAACAAAAGCATAGCCTTGGTGTCAAATACTGATAAAGAAGAAGAAAATGATGAATCAGAAACTGAAGAAAATTTATCAGAAAACATTGCTATGCTTGGAAGACAATTCAAAAAGATTCTCAGAAAGATGGAAGACAAGACCAGACCAAGTGGAAGATACACAAACTCTTCTGAGAAGAAAAGACCTTATGATGCTAATAGAAAGTCAAATTATGATGAAAAGACAAGTCAAGAAAAGGGGATTAAATGCCATGGATGTGAAGGATATGGACACATCAGAAATGAATGTCCTACCTATTTAAAAAGGCAAAAGAAAGGTCTCTCTGTAACCTGGTCTGATGAAGACTCAGGAGGTGATTCAGAAGAAGAATCAGCTAAGCATATCACTGCTCTAACTGGATTATATGAATCTGAAAGTGAATCCAGTGATGGGGAGCTTACTTTTGAAGAGCTTGAGCAATCATACAGAGAACTGGTTAAAAGGAGCACTGAAGTATGCATGGAGAATGTAAAGCAGAAGAAGCAGATCAAGGCACTAAAGGATGAAAAAACAAGTGATCTAGAAATCATTGACACCTTGAAAAGTGAAGTAAGCCTTCTCAATTCCAAGTTGGAGCATATGTCCAAATCTGTTAGAATGCTGAACAGTAGCTCAAACACACTGGATGTTATTCTCAACAACAATAAACATTCAGGGGATAGAAGTGGACTGGGATTTAACAAAGCTTATAAGGCTGAAGCTAGCATCAGCAAACCTACTTCAAATTCCATACAGTCAAACATAATGTCCCAACAGATGTCTCAACATCATGAAAAGAACATAATGAAGAAAAAGTATCAAAGATGGAGATGTCATCATTGTGGAAGGTTTGGACACATCAAACCTCATTGTTACAAGTTGCATGGATATCCAAATCAGATGTATCAGCAACCCCCTAAGCAGAAGATAGAGGACATCAAGAAAGTATGGGTTCCTAAAGCTAGTCTTCATGCTGATCAAAGCTACATGTCCAAAAACAAGTTCAACAAACAACCTGGGAGCTCTTCTAATGGACACTACACAGGGCAGAGGCATCAAAAGAAACCTCAATACAAATGGTCAAATGTTGCATATATAGCTCATACATCTCTAAGAGTATCAGCTAAAGAAGACTGGTACTTTGACAGTGGATTTTCAAGACACATGACTGGATTGAAGAATCTGCTAGTAGACTTAAAGTCATATTCATCCAGATATGTAACATTTGGAGATGGAGCTAAAGGAGAAATCAAGGGTGTTGGGACCTTGGACTGTCCAGATGTACCAAGACTAGATGATGTGCTGCTAGTAAAAGGATTGACTGCTAACTTGATCAGCATAAGTCAATTATGTGATCAAGGTTACAGTGTAAACTTTACCAAAACTGAATGCATAGTATCAAATAAAGAACAGGAGGTTGTCATGAGAGGAGCCAGATCTAAAGACAACTGTTATATGTGGGAACCTCAAGATTTCAATCCCACTTCAACTTGCTCTTTAGCCAAAGAAGAAGAAATGAAACTATGGCACCAAAGACTGGGTCACCTTCACTTCAGAGGCATAAAGAAAATCATATCTATGGAAGCTATGAGAGGTATTCCTAAACTGAAGATTGATGATGGCAAAATATGTGGTGAATGTCAAATAGGCAAGCAAACCAAGATGTCCCATCCAAAGCTTCAACATCTGACTACTTCCAAAGTTTTGGAATTATTGCATATGGATCTTATGGGACCTATGCAGGTTGAGAGCCTTGGTGGTAAGAGGTATGCCTATGTGGTGGTTGATGACTTTTCAAGGTATACATGGATAAATTTTATCAAAGAGAAGTCTGATGTATTTGATGTATTCAAAGATTTATGCCAAAGAATACAAAGAGAAAAAGCCAGCTGTGTGGTCAGAATAAGAAGTGACCATGGAAAGGAGTTTGAGAATCAAAAATTCTTAGATTTCTGTTCTTCAGAAGGAATAAATCATGAATACTCTTCACCAATCACTCCTCAACAGAATGGGATTGTTGAAAGAAAGAATAGAACTATTCAAGAATCAGCAAGAGCTATGATCCATGCTAAAAAGTTACCTTTGTACTTCTGGGCTGAAGCTATGAACACAGCTTGTTACATCCATAATAGAGTCACTCTAAGGAAAGGAACTTTGACCACAATCTATGAAGTCTGGAAGGGCAGAAAACCCACAGTTAAGTACTTCCATGTGTTTGGAAGTAATTGTTATATTCTGGCTGATAGGGAGCAAAGAAGAAAAATGGATCCTAAAAGTGATGAAGGGATTTTTCTTGGATACTCCATAAACAGCAGAGCCTATAGAGTATTTAACTCTAGAACCAAAGTTATCATGGAATCCATAAATGTGATAATTGATGATGCCCCTGCAGATGTTACAGAAGATGTTGGAACATCTACTGACAGTCAAACTGAAGCTGAAGAAAAGAATGATCATTCTGATTTCACTCAAACTAATGCAAGGACAGAACCATCCAGCAAACCTCCCTCCATAAGAATCCAGAAGGATCATCCCAAAGATTTGATAATTGGGGATCCCAACAGAGGTGTAAGCACTAGATCAAGAGAGGTGATTTCAGGTTCCTGTTTTGTCTCAAAAATAGAACCTAAAAACATCAAGGAAGCTCTTACTGATGAGTACTGGATTTGTGCAATGCAAGAAGAATTAGGTCAATTTACAAGGAATGAAGTGTGGGATCTTGTTCCTAGACCTGATGACATAAATGTGATTGGCACTAAATGGGTGTATAAGAACAAGTCAAATGAGCAGGGAGTTGTTACAAAGAACAAAGCTAGACTTGTAGCTCAAGGATACACACAAATTGAGGGAGTAGACTTTGATGAAACCTTTGCACCAGTAGCAAGGCTTGAATCAATCAGACTACTTTTAGGAATTGCTTGTATCTTGAAGTTCAAGCTATTTCAAATGGATGTGAAAAGTGCCTTTCTAAATGGATATCTTAATGAAGAAGTATATGTAGAACAGCCTAAAGGATTTGTTGATCCAAGTTATCCAAATCATGTGTACAAACTAAGGAAAGCTCTTTATGGACTGAAGCAAGCCCCAAGAGCATGGTATGAAAGGCTGACTACTTTTCTTATCAAGCAAGGGTACAGGAAAGGTGGAATAGACAAAACCTTGTTTGTGAAGGATGATGAAGGTAATGTCATGATTGCTCAAATATATGTAGATGACATTGTCTTTGGTGGGATGTCAGATAGGATGGTTAAACATTTTGTCACTCAAATGGAGTCTGAATTTGAGATAAGCCTAGTAGGAGAACTAACCTACTTCCTTGGATTGCAAATAAAGCAAATGGAGGATTCCATGTTCATTTCCCAAAGCAAGTATGCTAAGAACATTGTCAAGAAATTTGGGATGGACAATGCTACTCATAAAAGAACTCCTGCTCCCACACATTTAAAGCTGACTAAAGATGACAAGGGTGAGAATGTAGATCAAAGTTTATACAGAAGTATGATTGGAAGCTTATTATATCTGACTGCTAGCAGACCAGACATATCCTTTGCAGTAGGTGTTTGTGCAAGATATCAAGCTGATCCAAAAGTCAGTCATCTAAACCAAGTCAAGAGAATTCTGAAATATGTCAATGGTACTTGTGACTATGGCATAATGTACTTTCATGGATGCAAACCAATTCTCACTGGCTTCTGTGATGCTGATTGGGCTGGAAGTGCTGATGACAGAAAAAGCACTTCAGGAGGATGTTTCTTTCTAGGAAACAATTTGATTTCTTGGTTCAGTAAGAAACAAAATTGTGTATCCTTATCTACTGCTGAAGCTGAATATATTGCAGCTGGAAGCAGTTGTTCACAGTTGGTTTGGATGAAGCAAATGCTCACTGAGTACAATGTCCCACAAGATGTCATGACATTGTACTGTGACAACTTAAGTGCTATTAACATATCAAAGAATCCTATCCAACATAGCAGGACCAAGCATATTGATATCAGACATCATTTCATCAGAGATCTTGTGGAAGAGAAAGTGATTTCATTGGAACATGTAGCTACAAATCTGCAGTTGGCTGATATATTTACCAAAGCCTTGGATGCTAACCAATTTGAAAACCTAAGGGGTAAATTGGGAATCTGCTTATGTGAAATTTAGCAGTTATGGAGATGTGCCAACATGTCATATGACATAGTGTGGCATGATCACCAGATGGCAACACCAGTCTGGTCAAGCACCTTGTGTATTCCACTCCTAGAAATTCTCCAAGTAACGGCTCTTATAAGAATATCAGCTCACTTTCAGCTATTCATCTTCTCATCATTATCTCGCAACATCTTGCTTGCTATAGCTAACCTTCAGAGATCATCAAACTCAACCAATCTCAATCACTTTCATCACCACATTCTAAAATGGCTCATCACCAAAACCCTAACATATCTGAAGAAATCCTCAACAAGGAAGATGTGGTACATGCAACCCCCATCTCTGTGGTACCCATGGATTCAACTCCAATGGACGAAATCAGAGGAAGTGTTCCTCTTGCTCAAAAGCCAAGAACCCCTACTGTGAAAAGGGCAAAGGATCCTGTATTCAGCAAGGCCAAAGGCATGCCTTCACCATCAAACACCACTCCAAAAGCTTCTTCATATGTGGATGATTCCATAAAGGAACTGGTAAACAGGATCTTATCTGAGCAAAGAGTGGTAAGTGGCATATCTATCCCTCTGAACACCATGCCAGCTCCACAAGAAGATCAACAAACTCAGGCTGAAAAGGACACTCCTGCTCAACAGGATGTCCCAATAGATGTTGAAACATCTGAAAACCAGCAAAAGGTCTCATCTGATACTGCTGATGATACATCTGAGGACCAGAAAAAGGCCTCCACTGATAGTGATGAAGAAACATCTGAGGACCAGCACAAGGCCTCCACTGAAGATCAAACCTCTGTTGATCCACCAGCTGAAGAGGAGACTGCTCAACCTCCTCCTGTTGTGAACATAGAGCATGATTCTGATACAGAAATCATTGCTTCTGTCAACCCTAGCATAGCCAAAAGGCTTAGAACTAGGAAGGAAAAGAAGAATGCAGGACATGCAACTCCTGAGAAGAAGGAAGCTACACCAAAGAAGGACAAAGCTAAAGTTGTCTTTGGTCCTACAAAACAATGGAGCAAGGTGCAAACACAAAAGAGGAAAGCTGTCACTCCTCCAGATTCAGATGTTGAAGAGGATGTCCCAACATCTCCACCAAAGAAGAAACCAGCACCCTCAAGGTCATCAACTGCTGTTCCAGAAGCTCCTCTGGACAACATCTCCTTCCATCATGTTTCAAGTGTGAATAGATGGAAGTTTGTTTATCAAAGAAGGGTAGCACTTGAAAGAGAGCTGAGCAGTAATGCACTTGAGTGCACAGAGGTAATTGATCTCATCTCCTCTGCTGGCCTTTTCAAAACTGTCTCCAACTTCTCTCCTTGCTATGAGCTGCTAGTCAAGGAATTCATAGTCAACCTCCAAGAAGATTGTGATGATGGTAAGTCGGCTGACTTTAGAAAAGTATATGTAAGAGGGAGGTGTGTAGAATTCTCTCCTAGGGTTATCAATCACTACCTTGGAAGAGAATCTGATGGTCCAAATGAGTTAGGGAAGACTGATAACCAGGTCTGCAAGGTTATCACTGCTAATCAGGTCAAGACATGGCCAGTCAAATGGAAGCTATCTGTTAGCATGCTGACAAGGAAGTATGCCATGCTGCATAGGATTGGCACTGCAAACTGGGTCCCTACCAACCATACCTCCTCAATAGCAACTGGATTGGGCAGGTTCATATATGCTGTGGGCACCCAAACAAAGCTGGATTATGGGGCTTATATATTTGATCAGACATTGAAGCATGCTGGATCATCTGCAACTAAGCTGCCAATTGCCTTCCCTTCCCTGCTGTGTGGAATTATGCTTAGTCAATATCCAGGTATCCTCACTGAGAAGGACTCCATTTGCAAAAGAGAAAGCCCTCTGGCCTTCCATTACAAGCTGTTCTTGAGTCATCATGCAGCTGATGTTGAAGCTCCCTCTAGGACATCTGCTGGTCCTTCAAAGGCAAAGTCTCCAATCTCCAAAGCTGCCTTGATTGCTGAGCTAAAGATCACTTGCAAAGAACTGGATGCAAGGAAGCAGAAGCTTGAGGAGATTATCCAAAGGCTGGAGATTGAAGAAAGTGCTCAGAAAATTGCTGCTTCTGATGAGGAGACTGAGGAAGAGGAAGAAACTGATTGTGAGGAGTCTGAGTGAAACCTGTATGTGAGGAATATGTAATGACTGCTTCTGCATTGTAATTTTGGCCCCAAATTTATGTCTAACAAGGGGGAGAACTGAACAACAACAACAATGTATGATGCTGATTACTGATTAATGAAAAACTTTTGTTTGCTTCTGAACTAAAATTGTGACTTTAAAATTTCTGTTACAACAAGTCTAAACAAATGTAGAATTGAGGGGGAGTAAACTCTCACATGACTCAACAGAAAAGAACTTCTGCTGCACTCTGATAAACAAAAAAAAAGTATGTTAGCCAAAAATTAGCCAAAGGGGGAGTTTGTAGATGTTTAGAATTGGCAGAATTTTTGACCAACAAGAAATGTTGAATTCAGTTCAGGATGTCCTATCAGATGTTGGGACATTATCAAACAGAGTATAAGTAAATGAACTTAATTCAGGATGTCACACCAGATGTTGGGACATTGTATCAGTTAATGAAATAAGTTCAGTTTACAGGATGTCACATCAGATGTTGTGACATTGTATCAGTAAATGAAGTAAGTTCAGTTTTTCAGGATGTCCCAACAGATGTTGTGACATCTCAAACCTGCTACCAGAATTAATTAATGACTAACAGAACTGAGTAAATTAAGGAAAGTTATCTGGAATTAATTATGGATGGATAAAACAGAATAAGGCGCATCTGTAGGGAGTGTTGTTATATGTCTTCAGCATAATCAGAAGAACTGAATCACCTAGAATCTAGGAAGTAACAAACCCTAATTCAAGGTGGAAGCAGCATGCGTTTCAGGATTGGATAAAACTACAGAAAGCCCAAAATCCAAACACCTATTTAAGCAACAGAAACTCTCAGAATAGAGTACGAATTTCAGAAGACAAAATAGGGTGTTTTGTGTTTTAATAGCAGGTTGTTTTTATTGTACCACTTTATGAGCTTTTAAGCAAAAGTGTATTTGTGTCTTGATTGAAACTGTGAAGTAAGATCAAGCTGTTTTGTTTGAAGTATGACTTCAATTTTATTAAACTTGTAAACAAGATCACGGTGTGATTGAGGGGGAGTGAGTTGGTACTCATATCTAAGTTGTGTCTTAGGTAGAAATTGCATTGGGTAGATATTAAGTGAAAGATTAAACTGGGTGGTTTAAGTCTAGAATTAATATTACTTATAGTGGATTTCCTCCTGGCTTGGTAGCCTCCAGATGTAAGTGTGGTTATACACTGAACTGGGTTAACAAATTCCTGTGTTGTTTAATTTTCCTGCACTTTAAGTTTTATTTAAGTCTTCAAGTGTTTAAACATCTCATTCGACATCTCGTACCTGATCACAGAATTTCAAAGAGGTTGGTAAAGAAAAATAAGTTACCCCAGCACCGGACATCAAAGAAAAAGCGGTTGAACAGAAACCGGTGGTCAAACTTCCATATCCTACAAGAAACAAAAAGAAAGGGCAGCAAGAGAAGAATTTTGAGAAATTTCTTGACTTGTTCAAAAAGCTGGAGTTGAATATTCCATTGCTTGAAGCACTTGAACAAATGCCCACTTATGCAAAGTTCATGAAAGATATGATTGCTAAAAAGAGGACTATGGGAGCTGAACCTATTATTCTAACCGAAACTTGTAGTGCTATTTTGCAGGGACTAAAGATTCCGGTGAAGAAAAAAGATAGAGGAGCTGTCACCATCCCATGCACTATTGGTGACCGTTCGTTCAAGAGAGCTCTCATTGACTTGGGAGCGAGCATCAGTTTAATGCTTTTATCCATCTACAAAAAGTTGGGTATTGGTGTTGTTCAAGACACTAGGATGACTCTCCAATTCGCGGACCATTCGGTGAAGCGGCCGTATGAAGTTGTCCATGATGTCCTGGTTAGAGTGGACAAATTTGTGTTTCCGGTTGACTTTGTGATCCTTGAAATGCCTGAAGATGAAGAAATCCCCTTGATTTTGGGAAGACCTTTCCTAGAAACCGGGAGAGTCATGATAGATATGGAAGGTGGAACACTAACGTTGAAGGTGTACGATGAAGAGTTGAAAATTGATGTTAGGAACACTTTGAAGTATAAAGATGATGTGGGTACTAGTAGTAACATACAAGTGTTAGAACAAATGGAAGCTAGTGAGCATTTAGAAAGTGTGTCCAAATTACCCCTAGAGAGGGTGTTGAGTATGTCCATTTTTGAAGATGATAAGGAAGTTGGAGATAATGATATGGAAGTGGTAGCTATGCTTGAAACTCAACCTATCCTTAAAAGAGTTCGAATGCACCGGTGGGAAGAGTTGCAACAGCCGATAACGGTTGATGAAGGCAAAGACAAGCCGAAAATATCAGAATTGAAGCAACTTCCTGAGAATCTCAAATATGTCTTTCTTGACACGGAAGAAAAATGTCCCGCTATTATTAGCGCTAATTTGAAAAGTATGCAAGAAGACAAGTTAATTGAAGTCCTTAAGAAATTCAAGGGAGCAATTGGGTGGAAGATTGAAGACCTTAAAGGTATAAGTCCTACCGTGTGTATGCATAAAATACTTATGGAAGAAGATCACAAACCGGTAGTGCAACCCCAAAGGAGATTGAATCCGGTGATGAAGGAGGTAGTGCGAAAAGAGGTTATTAAGCTATTGGATGCAGGATTAATTTATCCGATATCCGATAGTGCTTGGGTGAGCCCGGTACATGTGGTGCCCAAAAAGGGGGGAACAACTGTTATAACAAATGAAAAGAATGAGTTGATTCCTACTAGAACTGTTACGGGATGGAGAGTGTGCATTGATTATAGAAGATTGAATTTGGCTATGAGAAAGGACCATTTTCCGTTGCCATTCATTGACCAAATGTTGGAAAGACTAGCGGGACATGATTACTATTGTTTTCTTGATGGTTACTCCGGATACAATCAAATTGCTGTTGCACCGGAGGACCAAGAGAAAACGGCGTTTACATGTCCCTATGGCATTTTTGCATATAGAAGGATGCCATTTGGGCTATGTAATGCCCCCGCTACATTCCAAAGATGCATGACATCCATTTTTGCGGATATGCTAGAAAAACACATGGAAGTGTTCATGGACGATTTCTCCGTGTTCGGATCCTCATTTGATCACTGTTTAGCTAACCTTTCACTTGTTTTGCAGCGATGTCAAGAAAGCAACTTAATATTGAACTGGGAAAAATGTCATTTCATGGTGCGAGAAGGCATTGTTCTTGGTCACAAGATCTCACAAAAAGGGATCGAAGTTGATCAAGCCAAAGTGGAAGTGATCTCGAAGTTGCCACCGCCAATTAACGAGAAGGGTATAAGAAGCTTCTTGGGACATGCGGGTTTTTACCGCAGGTTCATAAGAGACTTCTCGAAGATAGCCAAACCTTTAACTACCCTGTTGGTTAAAGATAAGGCTTTTATTTTCAATAAGGAGTGCATCGACGCTTTTGAAACACTAAAAAAAGAATTAGTGTCTGCACCTATTGTTATTGCCCCTGATTGGTCCCTACCCTTTGAGATTATGTGCGATGCTAGTGACATTGCGGTAGGGGCTGTTCTTGGACAGCAGAGAGGGAAATTGCTTCATGTGATTTACTATGCTAGTCATGTTTTGAACCCCGCACAGATAAACTATGCAACTACCGAGAAGGAGTTGCTAGCGGTTGTGTATGCCTTCGATAAATTCAGGCAATATCTGTTGGGTTCAAAAGTGATTGTTTACACTGACCATGCTTCTTTGAAATATCTTTTTGCTAAGCAGGATTCAAAGCCCAGGCTGTTGAGGTGGATTTTACTCCTCCAGGAATTCGATGTGGAGATCCGTGACAAGAAAGGGTGTGAAAACACTATTGCAGATCATCTTTCTCGGATGTCACCAATTGAGGAGACTGAATAGCAGCACCCAATAAAGGATGAGTTCGCTGACGAACACATCCTAGCTGTTATTGGGGTGCCTTGGTTTGCAGATTATGCAAACTACCTCGTTGGCGGTATTATACCCGACGATTTTGATTCTAACAAAAGGAAAAAGTTTGTTCATGACTGCAGGTTTTACTTATGGGACGATCCGTTTCTCTACAAAAGAGGGGTGGACGGCCTTGTGAGAAGATGTGTACCTGACGAAGAACAAAAAGATGTGCTGAAAGCATGTCACGACTCTGAGTATGGTGGACATTTCAGTGGTGATCGGACAGCAGCTAAAGTCCTTCAATCCGGACTTTACTGGCCATCTTTATTTAAGGATGCTCAAGAGTTAGTGAAAGAGTGTGACAGATGTCAGAGGACTGGGAATATATCAAAAAGAAACCAGATGCCCCAAAACTCTATGCTCGAGGTTGAGTTATTCGATGTATGGGGGATAGACTTCATGGGGCCGTTTCCACCGTCGTTCGGAAAAAACTACATTTTGGTGGCAGTGGATTATGTGTCCAAATGGGTGGAGGCTGTTGCATTGCCCACCAATGATGCTAAGGTTGTGGTGAGATTCCTGAAAGAGAACATCTTTACTAGGTTCGGTGTCCCGAGAGCATTAATAAGCAACGAAGGGACACATTTCCTGAATCACCTCATGGAGAAGCTGCTGCAAAAGTACAATGTTAAACACCGGATAGCTACTCCATACCACCCCCAAACGAGCGGCCAAGTTGAGGTGTCAAATAGACAACTGAAACAAATCCTGGAAAAAACAGTGAATTCGTCTAGGAAGGATTGGTCTATTAAGTTGGATGACACTTTATGGGCGTACCGAACGGCTTTCAAAACGCCTATCGGTATGTCACCATATCAACTGGTTTACGGAAAGGCATGTCACCTACCATTGGAACTTGAACACAAAGCTTTTTGGGCGTCTAAGTATCTTAATATGGATTTGTCAAAAGCTGGAAGTTCAAGGATTCTTCAACTTCACGAGTTAGAAGAATTCAGGAATCGGGCGTATGAGAATGCTAAAGTTTACAAAGAGCAAACGAAAAAATGGCATGATAAAAGGATTCAAAGAAAAGAGTTTTGGGAAGGACAAATGGTCCTTCTGTACAATTCAAGGTTGAAGCTATTCCCAGGCAAACTAAGGTCTAAATGGTCGGGACCTTTTGTAGTTCACAAGGTATTTCCTCACGGAGCCGTCGAAATTAAAAATCCGACCAATGGAGATATTTTCAAAGTGAACGGGCAGAGATTAAAGCATTACTTCAAAGGCCAGACTACTGGTGATGTGCATGTCACTCGTCTTACTCAGTAGTATGACGGACCGTCGAGCCATGCGACGTTAAACGCAGCGCTACGTGGGAAGCAACCCACGATTTTTTCATTCTTACTTTTGTTTGTTTCAGTTTTGTAGGTTGTGTGTATCACTGGTTCTGAGAAGGAAAGATTGAGGTTGGATGTCGGGCAAAGAAGATAAGAAAACTCATGGAAAATTGAAAAATCAGGAGTGCAACACGGGTGCCCGTGTTGTGCAACACGGCCCATGTTGCAAAGTCTGGAACAGAGTTCTTTTCAATGAAGAAGATAAGTTACTTGAAGAAAGAAAGTGAATGAAGAACATGAATGAGAAAGCTCACTCTAAAGCAAAAGGAAATGTGATCAGTGATATTTAGTGGTAGTGTTCAAGCCGGTTTTCAGTGTCCTTTGAGTCTAATTGTGTTTGTTTGAAGTATTTCGTTCATGTTTCGTCGTAGGTTTCTTAATATAGCTTGCATGGTAGTTTTAATCGTTTTATTCTGTTTTTATCTTTGGAATGGGTTATGCGGTTGTTTTTTGATGTGTTTTCAGGTCAATATGTAATTGGTTGTTCGACGCGTCCGAAGAGATGATCCAAGCATGAAAGATGACAGCAAAATGGGATGTCAGAGGCATAACACGGGTGCTAGTGTTGTACAACACGGCCCGTGTTGTGAATACCAGAAGAAAGTGAGATCGGTTAAGAAAAGAAGAAAGTCAGAGCTGTGACACGGGTGCCCGTGTTGTACAACACGGCCCGTGTCATAGCATCTGATGAAGAAGAGACATTGGGCTGAACCAGAGGCACAACACGGGTGCCCGTGTTGCACAACACGGCCCGTGTTGTGAAGACCAGAAGAAAATCTGAATTTTAGTTGCTGCAAGGGTATTCCGGACTTTTCACGGTGTTTTGGAAGACTGATTTATATTTGACAATTATTATTGTAATAGACTACTTTTTGATTTGGGGGATTTTTGGGATTGAAGGAATACGGGAGAAGAAGGATTGATCAAGAGCGGAAGCGATTGACGATCCAACGAATCCTACGTTAATTGTAATGTCTCAATTTTCTTGCTCTGTTTTTATTTCAGTTATGAACATGAGTGGCTAAACCCCCCCAATGCCAGGGGGTGTCCCTGATTTGCTTTATGTAATGACTATTTGAATTCTTCAATTTGGGATTATGCTTTTAATTTCGTTTCTTTATTTTATGCAACGTCCTTAACGCTTTGTCTTTGTTGGAAAATGGGATAATTGATCGTGGTTAGGATTTGGTCTGACCAACCATCCTAACCTTGTTGCATAAATTTTATCGTGATAAATATTACTGAGGAATTGGGATATTTTTGTGAAAACCTTTTTATGTCATAATTATTGCTTGATATTCTTCTTTGACCGTTGAGGAATCAAAGTCGAGGAAGAATACCAAAGGTTTTTCTTTAAAGGAATTTTGGAAAAACATTATCGACTTAGGAAAGACACTTTCTAAAGCATATCTCTGTAAAATTAAGGAACATTTGAGTCATTGCACTGCGAATCATACACCGTCCCTGGCATTACCTTCATATTAGTAATAACTCTTTGTTTTAGTCTACGTTTTAATATCTTTCGTTTAATTAATCTAAATTCAAGCCTTTAAACCATAACTTTTGTCCAATTGAAATTAATCTTTAAGAACTTATTTTATTAAGCAGTCCTTGAGATCGATATTTGGGGTTATTCCCTTCTATTACTACATCGGTAAAATAGTACACTTGCTATTTTCCGATCAAAATGCAACAAGGATACATAAAAGAGATGAGAAGAGAAATGAGAAGTGAAGGAAAATTCACTTCTCAAAGTACTTACCACCTGAAATGATTAGCATAAGGAAAAGAATGAAGTGAAAATGCAATGTATGCAAGGATGCAAACCAAAACCAGAAGCGCATTCATGATGTAAGTGATGCTATGAGATGATGCAAATACATGTCAAGTGTTGTGAATGTTCATACAAGAGATGAGAATGCAAATGAAGCATGTAGGAAGCATGAAAGCACATGAAAGTTCATGGAATGAAATGAATGCATAACATGGAAAATGAATGAAGAAATGATCAAGCATGATTCTAATGTATCCTATGATGTCTTAGAAGTCATGTGAATGTATGAAATGTCATGGCAAGTTCTTGAATGAATGCTTATGCAAGGTGTATGCAAAGGAACATGAGAAATTAGGGTTTTAATGCAACATGAGATGCAAAAGTCAAAAACAGAAGCAAATCATAAGATAAAAAATTGCAAATGAACTTAAATGAACCCTAACCCCATATGATATCACACCCCAAAGGATGAGACCTAACTCTTAACCTAAAGAAAGTTGTGATTTTCTAAGTTATCTAGGGTTTTAAGGTACCTTAAGGGAAAAAATGCAAATCAAATCAAAGATGCAAGATAAATTTGTGACAAAAATATGCTAGACATTACATGTCAAATGAAGAACAATTCAAAAAAGAATCAATGTCATACCATTCATGGTTAGGCAGAAAAGAATTCTTGAAGTTAGGGTTCAAAAATAGGATTTTTATGAACCCTAAATTCAAGAAAAATGTCAAAGATGATTCAAAACCAAAAAGAAATTTGTATGAATGGCATGACAATGTTTCTAAATGTTCTAAGATGCAATGTGAATGTTTTTGGGATTTTTAGAAACCTAAATGGTATTTTAATTAATTAATTTCCATTAATTAATTAAAATAAACATTTAAATATTTTTTAAAATGATTTTTTTATGCAAAAAATAAAAATAAAAATGTTTTCTGGTTGAGAAAAATATTTGAAATGAAAATGCAAAATGAAATTTTTTTTAGGATTTTCTAGGTAGTTTTAATAAATTGTGCAAAACAAATGAGAAAATATGAAATAAAAATGAAATAAAACAAAAGTAGGATGATCTGAAGGCCAGGATTTGAACTGGGGAAAATTGTGTTGAACAACGCGCAAATGAATGGACAGGATTCACTCTGGGTTAATTTTCATTAATTAATTAATTAAACTTAATTAAACCAGAATTAGGGTTAATGAAAAGATTGCAGCCCTCTAAAACACGCGCCAAACACAAATCCAATGGCTGATATTTAAACTAGCCTAATTAATGAGGTTTTGCCCTAATCACTTTCAGGTGGCCGGAGAAGACCTCCGGTCATCTTCTCCGGCCAGCTCCTCACCCTATCTCTCTCAATACGCAATGAAACCTCACCAAACTTTCCAGAAACACTCATCTAACAACTCTAAACAAGATTCAGCCATCAAAATCCATTTATTTTTATTCAAAATCAAGAATCGAAAGCAAACGGAAAATAACACAGAAATTTCAGAGGTTCAATACATGCTCAATACTTGATCATTTTCAAAACTAAATACATCAGGATCATCCGCAAGACATAAGGAACAATCTAAGAACTTAAAATTTTGTTTCTTGAAAATTTGTTCTTGAGGTTACCTGAAGTGAAGCTTTCTCAGTTTGAAGCTTCTAGCCACTTCTCTTGTGCAAAATCACTCCCCTTGACCTCCTGATGAAGCTTTGATGCTTGGAGGAAGTTTGTGATGGCTGGTTTGAGAGCTTGCAACCTTGCTGCACCAGAATCGTGTTTTGGCTATGGAAGGTTTTTGGTTGTTTTAATGGTTGATTTGTGTTCTATAGATGATTTTGAGATGAATGGTGAAATTTGTTTTGAGTTTTAGTGAGTGAGCAGAGAGTTTCGAATGCTTTTGCAAAATGGAGTGATTTTGGGAACTTGAGGATTCTGAGGTTTCAGGCTGGCTTGTTGTGTGTTATAGCTTGTGTTTGATCCACATAACAAGTTGTGATAGGTCAGAGAAGTGGTTGTGGCCTATGGTGATTGGTATGGGGCAAATTGCAAAAAGTCACCAACTTGTGTACTTGAGGTATGGGCTCTTGTGCAGCTGGCGTTTTGGCTTGTCTTGGTTCAGCTGAGATCAAGGAGGTCCATGGAATTGGTTTTGAGGCAATTCAACAAGTATATGAAAGGTTATGTGCCCTTTTGCAATTTCATGAAGTTTTGGCCCCTTTGAGATTTCTTCATGTGCAAGGCATGGAAACTTGAGATTCTTTGGGCAATTCTGAGTTTTAGGCAATGTGTTATGATGTTATGATGCTTAGAAGTGTGTTTGAGGTCACAAAATGCCTTGGCAAGTGGTTTTTCAAAAATCCCTCTTTGGTGCATTCTTGAAAATTATGTGATGTTTGCCAACTTTGACAAGCCATAACTTGAGTTCCATAATGAATTAGAACTTGCTCTTGTACTTTTTGAAAAGGGAATGATCCAATCTACAACTTTCATGACCAACAATTTTTTCATTTGAAGCATTTTTGGTTGAGAAAGAGGAGGTTGAAAAACTTTCCCAAAATGGAAAGTTTACATTACAAGTCATTTCCATTTTTGGCAACTTTTGGTTTAGCTCACTTTTTTTCAATTTTGTGAACTTCTAAGCACTTCAATGATCAAATAAAGATCATACAACTTCAATTTGATGAAAAATCCACTTTGGTTCCATTGTTGGGGGCCTCAGATGCCCTGATTTTGCTCTGACTTGCTCCAGAAGTTACCCAGTGAACAGATGACTTCCACAATGAATTTCTTCATAAAACTTGGTACACATGATCCTTATAGAATATTGAGACCAATAGAAACAATAATGACCAAAAAAATTGGAGTTATGTCCTCTGAAACTAAAACCCTAATTTCAGGACATTTGTGCAGTGAAACCCTAGCTCGGCTTCCATGCTTTGCCAGTTCTTGTGATTCTTTGACTTCCTTGATCTTTGAGGGATATAAAATGATGATGGAACATACATGGAACCTCTTGGAATGATTTAAGACCTTTGGAGTGGCTCAGATGAATCCTTGGATTGCTCAAATCACAAACCCTAGATGCAGATGAACTTGAACTAAGCAGTGAAACAAAAATGCAATATGATATGATATCCTTAAACTAATGCAAATATGAAAGATCACAAGCCATGGTGTGAACTTAGTGAGGGCAAATTTGGGGTGTTTACACCTGGGCTTGGGACCATATACAAACTAAAGGAACCACCATCCTTGGAAAGTGTAATAACATAGCTTATGCTCAGTAAACCGAATGGTCGCGCATCAGAAGACAGATTACCCGTATGCCATTCACCCTGGAAGATGTACCAGGTGTCACTCCCGGAGATTTGCATCCTGGTACAAGCACGAACGGTCGGCGAGAGGAGGAATGAAGATGAACTGAAAAGAGTCGCCAGTTAGGCATTTTTATCCCGAAGGAAAGGTAATGCTGCATAAACCTAGGAAAAGATATGGATAAGACGGTTGCGAACCAGAGAAACTGAGAAAGGGGGTTGGTTACAACCTGGGAAGGTATTAGCACCCAGATTGTCCGTCGTACTCGACGGGATCCACGCTTGAAAGACTTGTGTTTAAAGGGCTAGTGTCTGTGCTATCTGTGTGCAAAAGCTAGAAAAGAATATACAAGTGTCAGTGCAAGAAAGTGAAGTGAAATGCTCGGGAATGAGGCCTAAAAGAATGATGCTGGAAGAGGGGGGAAGAGACATAGACTTTTGTTCGATAACAATTAAGTTATGCCTACGTATCCTCTCGTGCAATGAGGAAGTCAGAGCACCGTAGTTCGACTCAAAGAGACTGAAAGGTAAATTGACTGGTGAACGGCTTGCTTGTCTATGCTCAAGTGTATGACCTGTCTGGCCCAGGTGCTAACTGTCTTGCATTAGACGGAAGAAGCAAGTTCACGATTGTGAGTGAAGATGATGAGAAAAGAATCCCGAAGTAGACGATTATTGTTTGTTTTGATGTTTTCAATCTTTTATTGCTTTTTATGTTTGTCATAAGTTAATGAGCTTAAGCCTAAACCAAGGGTTAGTAAACTCATCATATCCTCCCTTTGATTAGGGATGATGAGAATACCTTAAGTATGAGATAAACATCTCAACTTAATTACCATGATGATGTAGGATTAAGATCATTAACCTACTTGTGATTATTTAGATGTTGTTTTGGGTTTTTTTGTTTGGTGTTAGGTAATGAGTTTAATCCATAATCAAAGATTAGTGAACTCATTACACCATCCTAATAGAAGGATAATAGATGAGAACACTTAAGCTGAGGAAGATACCTCAACTTAATCCATGATTAGGGATTAACCTCATGACAAAACAAACCTTTATTAAATGGATTTTAATTAATGGTAAGATTAACAAGTGAATTTTATGGTTGGTAAGACAACTTGAGGAGGACTTGTCCATTAACACTAGGGTTAGTCCTTCTTAACCCATAAAGGAAGAATTAGAACCCTAATGCAAGGCCCAAGTTACAAGCTATTGTCTTAGTGATTATTAAGATGGATTGATTAAGAGGTTTAAAAAAATTAAGGGTTTAAAACTTAGGATTAGAGTTATACACTCCATCCTAAGAGAAGGATGCAGGCATAACCCTAATCACAAAGTCTTAATACCTTAAAGGTTTAGTCTCTGATGATGAGATGAGAAAAGAGACACAAAGAAGACACAAAGGTAAAAGCTAAAAGGGGACTAATCAAAACCCTAGTTATTGTCATGCTTGGGTGTTCCTATGGTTTGTAAGGCTTGCAAGATATCTTCAAAGAAGCCACCAATGGAAGAAGCAGATGAAAGGAGGAGAAGCAGATGAAAGGAGGAGAAGCAGAAGAAACAAGTTAACTTACTTCATTGAAGAAGATAAGTTACTTGAAGAAAGAAAGTGAAGAATGAACATGAATGAGCAAGATCACTCTAAAGCAAATGAAAATTCAGCAAGGATGCATAAGATAGGTGAGAAGAGAAATGAGAAGTGAAGGAAAATTCACTTCTCAAATTACTTACCACCTGAAAAGGTTAGCATAAAGAAAGAAATGAAATGGAAATGAAATGTATGCAAAGATGCAAACCAAAACCAGAAGCATAAACATGGTGCAAATGATGCTATGAGATGATGCAAAGACATGTCAAGTGTTATGAATGTTCATACAAGAGATGAGAATGCAAAGGAACATGTTTTGAAGTTTGAAAACACATGAAAGTTTATGAAATGAAATGAATGCACATCATGGCAAATGGATGGAGAAATGGTCAAGCATGGTTCTAATATGTCCTAAGATGTCTAAGATGACATGTGAATGCATGAAATGTCATGGCAAGTTCATGTATGGATGCATATGCAAGATGTATGCAAATGAACATGAAAAATCAGGGTTTTAAGGCAGCATGAGATGCAAAAGTCAAAAACAGAAGCAAATCATAAGATAAAAAATTGCAAATGAACTCAAAGGAACCCTAACCCCATATGATAAAAAATTTCAAATGAACTCAAAGGAACCCTAACCCCAAAGGAGGAGGTCTAACTCTTAACCTAAAGAAAGTTGTGAATTTTCTAAGTTATCTAGGGTTTTAAGGCACCTTAAGAGGGAAAATGCAAATCAAATCAAAAATGCAAGATAAATTTGTGACAAAAATATGCTAGATACTACATGCTATATGAAGATCAATGCAAAAAGAACCAATGTCAAACCCTTCATGGTTAGACAAAAAAGAATTCTTGAAGTTAGGGTTCAAAAATGGGATTTTTATGAACCCTAAATTCAAGAAAAATGTCAAAGAGTGATCAAAACCAAAAAGAAATTTGTATGAATGGTTTGACAATGTTTCTAAATGTCCTAAGATGCAATGTGAATTGTTTTGGAATTTTCAGAAACCTAAATGGTATTTTAATTAATTAATTTCCATTAATTAATTAAAATAAACATTTAAATATTTTTAAAATGGTTTTTTAATGCAAAAAATAAAAATAAAAATGTTTTTGGGTGAAGAAAAAAATTTGAATTAAAAATGCAGAAGGAAAATATTTTTAGAATTTTCTAAGTATTTTAAATTAATTATGCAAAACAAATGATAAAAAAAAAGAAATAAAATGAATTAATGGGAAGTATGCTGATCTGATGGATAGGATTCAAACCTAGGGGAAAGTTGTTGACTGCGCACGTGATCTTAGGGTCCAGGTCAAATCTGGCTAATTAATATTAATTAATTTAATTAATTATGAATTAACATTAATGAACTAATCTGATCCATCCAAAAACGTGCTAACCCTAAGATCTAATGGCCAAGATTCAAACTCACACTAATTACTCAGCTAACCCTAATTAGGGCAAACAAACCTCAGACGGCCGGAACAGTGGTTCCGATCGTCTTCTCCGGCGAACCCTCAAGAACAAAATCTTCCCTAGGTCATTTCTGGAGCTCTAAAGCTCCAGATCAACTCCTCTCACCTTCCTAAACCTAAATCTAACCTCAAAACAAATTTATCATGGCTCAAAATGAAGATTCGAAGAAGAACACAAAAATGGTGAAACTTTCAGAAGTTCATGAAATCCTCAATACGCAACCATTTTCAAAAATAAAAGCATCAGCATGATCAGCACAACATAAGGAACATTCTAAGAACTTAAAATGGCATTTATGGAAAAAAGTTTGAAGAGGTTACCTGAGCTTGAGCTTCCTCAGTTTGGAGCTTTTGGACCTCCTCTCTTGTGCAAACTCACTCCAATGATCCCTCTGATGAAGCTTTGATGCTTGGAAGGAGTTTGTTATGGCTGGTTTGAGAGCTTTCACTCTTGCTGGTCAGAAATCGTGTTTTGTGTAGGGGTGCTTTTAGGCTACAATGAAGGGTGGGAAATGGTCCTTTGATGGAGCTGAGTTGATTGATGAAAAGAGTTTGAAGTTTGAGTGAGTGTGCTATGTGTTTCGAATGCTTTTGCAAAAGGGGTGATTTTTGAGAGCTTGATGATTCTGAGGTTTCAGCCTTGCTTGATGTGTGTTATGAGTTCCATAATGCTTGCATATGATGTTGTGATTGGTCAGAGGAGTTGGTGTGGCATAGTGTGATTGGTATGGGTGTTTTTGCACAAAGTCAATAAAACTTGTACTTGAGGTATGGGCTCTTGTGCAGCTGGCTTTTTGGCTTGTCTTGGTTCAGCAGAGATCAAGGAGAGCTATGGAATGCATTTTGTGGTGATTCAGCAAGTTTGTGAAAGGTTTTGTGCTCTTTTGCAAATTGGAATATGTTTGGCCCCTTTTGAATTTCTTGAAGTTCAAGGCATGAAATGAGATGGTTCTTTGGGAAATTTTGATTTTTAGGCAATGTACTATGTTGTTATGATTCATAGAAGTGTATTTGAAGTCACAAAATGGCTTGGCAAGTGGTTTTGCAAAAATCCCTCTTTGGTGTATTCTTGAAAATTATAGGATTTTTGCCAACTTTGAAAGATCATAACTTGAGTTCCATAATGAATTAGAACTTGTTCTTGTACTTTTTGAAAAGGGAATGATCCAATCTACAACTTTCATGACCAACAATTTTTCATTTGAAGCATTTTTGGTTGAGAAAGAGGAGGTTGAAAAACTTTCCCAAAATGGAAAGTTTACATTACAAGTCATTTCCATTTTTGGCAACTTTTGGTTTAGCTCAATTTTCTTCAATTTTGTGAACTTCCAAGCACTTAAATGATCAAATAAAGATCATATAACTTCAATTTGATGAAAATCCACTTTGATTCCATTGGTAGGGGTCTCAGATGCCCTGATTTTGCTCTGACTTGCTCAAGAAGTTACCCAGTGAACAAATGACTTCCACAATGAATTTCTTCATCAAACTTGGTACATATGATCCTTATAACATATTGAGACCAATAGAAACAAAAATGACCAAAAAATTTGGAGTTATGGCCTCTGAAACCAAAACCCTAATTTCAGGTCATCTGTGCAGTGAAACCCTAGCTCTGCTTCCATGCTTTGCAAGTTCTTGTGATTTCTTGACTTCCTTGATCTTTGAGGGATATAACATGATAGTAGAACACACATGGACCCTCTTGGAATTATTGGAGACCTTTGGAGTGGCTCAGATGGATCCTTGGATTGCTCATACCACAAACCCTAGATTCAGATGAACTTGAACTAATGCAGTGAAACAAAAATGCAATATGAGATGGTATGCTTAAACTAATGCAAATATGAAAATATCACAAGCCATGGTGTGAAATTAGTTAGGGAAAATTTGGGGTGTTTACACCAGGGCCATCAGCAGTTGAGCCTATAGCTATAGTAAGCCTGGAAGAGTTTGAAAAGCTGAAAGAAAGAAATACCCAACTGGCCGAAGCTTTGAAGAAGACCCTTTGGGAAAGGAACGATGATCGTCTAGACATTGAGAGGTTAGAGAAGCTGTGCATCGAGCATGTAACCAAAATTGAGAAGACTGAAGACTTCATTAGGAAAGCCCGAGCAGGGGAACTTGTGTTGAAGAATGCATGTAAGGAAGCAAAGATTCAAAGGGCAAGAGCTGAGCATTATCTGGAGGAGAGTCAAGATAGATGGGTCAGGGTAACTGAGGCTCATCTGAAAGAAGACCAGAAGATGCAAGCCAAGATAGAGCAGTTAGAGTCTAATGAGAAAAGAAGCCAAGAAGCACTGCTAGAAGCTCAGAAGGAGATCTCAGAGTTGAAACTCCGGGCGAGCTTAAAGAGATCCAAAGAACAAGACAAGTATTAGAAGATGAAAAATGCCATTGCAACCAGAAACCTTCTCATCAGAACCATTACAGAGCACCCAGTTGGACCAGTAACTGATGCTCTCCTGAAGGATGTCAGGGAGTATGCTTTTAGACTGGATGTTTGATTTTCTTTACTTATATCTATTTGATTGTAATTTAGCTCACCATGGTGATTTTGTTTGTTGTATTCTTGAATTTGATTGTATTTTGATTCACCATGGGAGTTTGTTTGGTTATAATTCATGAACTATTTATATTTTGGCATTGCCACTTGTATTTTTATGGTTATGTATTGGATTTTCTTATGGACTTCGTTTGCTTCAACATTTTCATCTTCTCAAGAGAGGTCTGGAAGGTCAAATCCAAGAACCAAACCGGATATCCTCGAAAGACAAATAGACATATTGCATTGCATGCTAACCTCATATCCTTTGTTTTTGCATGTGTTTTGTTGTTGTTTTCTCACTCTGCTGATTGTTTCAGGAAATATTGCTCACAGGAGGGTCTTTCCCGTCAATTGCATCCACAGATATCCAACTCGACACAACTTTCCGAGTCTATAAATTGATCAGCTACAGCAGGAACTGACAGATGTGAGGACAGAAGTGAGGACCCAAATGAATCAATTCATGGCTGTAATGAAGGGATTGGCACAGACCCAAGAAAGATTGAGGGAGTTGGTCGAGCGGCAAACTCCAGAAGATAACCATGCAGGCACTAGAGGTACTAGTAACAATGAGCGCGAGCAGTCGTGAACGACTCCAGTAGTGTTTGGACCTGACAACAATCCTAAAGCTAATGTCCTTGGGCATGGCCAAAGAAACACTGGAGATCGTATACTACAGGAAGATCCTCAAGATGAGCAGTTTACAATGTTAGGTGTTGGGGCAGATGAAGCTTATGACCATTATCTGGATGAGATATCTGAGAAGCTGAGATCCCTGGAATCCCAGAACTCTTTGGGATTCGATGTGATGGATATGGGCTTAGTGGAAGGGGTAAGGATTACCCACAAGCTCAAACCTCCATGTCCTCGTACCCATTTGCAATCTTTTCTGGGAAGATTGAAAGCATATACCATGGATGAGAAACTGTGGATGTTTTACTTTGAAGACAGTTTAACCGGGGCATCCAGAGAGTGGTATTCACACCTATCAAGGGCTACTGTCAGGAACTGGAAAGACTTAGCTGAGGCCTTTATACGCCAATATCATTACAACCTGGATATGGCACCAATAGGACCCTCTTGATGGGTATGTCTCAGTCCTCGAGAGAAAGTTTCCGCGAATACGCTCAAAGGTGGAGACAACTCGCTGCTGTTGTCCAGCCACCTATGTCTGAAAGGGAAATGGCTGATATGTTTATGAATACCTTGCAAGGAACCTACATTGATAGACTTACTGCCTTCTCTTCTACCAGTTTTCTTGATGTGGTTATAGCAGGCGAGAGAATCGAAAGCCTATTGAAGATGGGTAAGACTTTTGACAATGGTGCTAGCTCCAGCAATGCAAAGAAACCCTTCTCAGGACCTAGAAGGACAGGGGAGACTAATGCAGTGCATGTTAGTAGAGGTAGACCCCAGTACATGCAAAGATCAGTGGCTATAGTCACCATCCCTACTCCAGCACCTCAACAACAACAGTTCCCACAACAACAGCAAAGACCTTACAATAACAACAACCAACAACAATGTCCTTTCCAACAAAGGCCTTCTCAGATTAATAGGGTGATAACTAAAATAAAATGTTAGAATTATGTAACTGAGAATTGTATAATTAAAAGCATCAAGAATGAAGAAGAGAGAGGAAATCTTACCATAAACCAGTAGTGTGGCCTAGTATTGTGACTAGAAATTGTTAGATGGTATGGGTTGTGAGATGCCTAGTTTTACCTAGGTTATCGCGAACCGTTAGCGTGATATACACTAGGCCTCCGGAATAGTCTTGTATAAGTCTTGAGGTGGGTTATCTTTAGTCCCACGAGAAGCATCTGTAAGGACTAGAGGTGTGTATTACACATGGTATCCTCCGTAAGGTCTTGAGTAAGTCTTGAGGTGTGTATTACATTGAGTCCCACGGGAAGCATCCGTAAAGGCTTGAGGTATCGTTGGTGAGGCGGGTAGTGACTTGAGGTGGATATTACACTGAGTCTCACGGGAAGTCTTGCTCGAGTTAAGGCTTGAGGTGGGTATTACACTGAGTCCCACGGGAAGCATGGTAGTGGCTTGAGATGGGTATTACACTGAGTCCCATGGGAATCCTTGCCCGTTGAAGTCTTGAGTAAGTCTTGAGGTGGGTTATTCTGAGTCCCACGGGAAGCATCCGTAAAGACTTGAGTGAGTGTGATATCGAGTCCTCCGTAAGGTCTTGAGTAAGTCTTGAGGTTGGTTGTCTTTAGTCCCATGGGAAGCATCCTTAAAGGCTTGAGGTAGATGTTTCACTCGTTTAGTGGCGTGATATTTGTATAGACCGTTTGTTCCACCTCGTACCGGATCCTTTTGAGACACTTGAGTTAAGTTTGATAGAACCCTTAGAGCCGAGAGAACTCTAAGATAGGGAACCCACTGAGATGTTGTTGTCTCACCCCACTATTGTTGTTACTTTTCAGGTTTCCTTTGCAGGTTTGATTTACAAGTGGAGCTATGCTCGGGATGTTCCAGTGAAGTTTAGCTTTAGTCTTCCGCTGTGTATTTCTGTATCTTTGTACAATAATGGATATTGTATTTGATCTTAGTATTTTGTTTTAGTATAATTTCCATGTCTTTCACCATAGCTTGTATTGTGTTTTAGTATTGGTCAAGAATGTGAATTATGTTATTAGGCACTTATGAAGGTGTCAGTACCAAAAATTAACACTTGTATGATATTATTTTAGATATATATTATATGAGCGTTACAACTCTTTCATTTTCCCTACATTTCCCCCTTTCTTTTATTTTCTCCGGTTTCCAGTTCCAGTCCCAGCTTTTGCAGCAGCTTCATTCTTACCCCTTTGAAATGGTTCATTTGCAAGCGTGGATCCCGTCGGGTACGGCAGACGATTTGGGGTGCTAATACATTCTCAGGTCGTAACAGACTCCCAAACCTAGTTCTTTGGTTCGCATGACCTTGTTGTAAACACCCCAAATTTTCCCTCACTTTTTCTCACACCATGGCTTGTGATCTTTCATTTTTGCATTACATAAGCATACCATCCCACTACATAGTTCATTTCATCTGCATCTAGGGTTTGTGATCTGAGTAATCCAAGAAGTGATATGAGCCATCACAATGGTCTTGAAGCTTTCCAAGAGGGTCCATGTGTGTTCCATAATCATAATATTCTCCCCAAAGTTCATAAAAGTCAAGGGATCACAAAGCATGGCAAAGGCATAGAGGCAGACTGAAGATTTCCTACACAGATGACCTAAAATTAGGGTTTTGGTTTCAGAGGCTTTAATCCAATTTTTTTTTGGTCATTCTTGTTTCTAATGGTCTTAATATGTTATAAGGATCATGTGTACCAAATTTGATGAAGAAATTCATTGTGGAAGTCATCTGATCATTGGGTAACTTCTTGAGCAAGTAAAGTCAAAATCAGGGCATCTGAGGCCTCCATCAAGGGTACCAAAGGGTCATCATCATCATTTTGAGTCTCTATGATCTTTATTTGATCATTGAAGTGGTTGGAAGTTCACAAAGTTGAAGAATTTTGAGCCAAATGCAAACTTGCTATTTTTGGAAAGGACTTGTAGTGGAAACTTTCCATTTTGGGAAAGATATTCAACCTATTCTTTCATGACCAAAAATGCTTCAAATGAAAAATTCTTGGACATTAAAGTTGTAGATTAAGTATTCCCATTTTCAAAAAGTACAAGAACATGTCTTGATTCATCCTAGAACTCAAGATATGGCCTTTCAAAGTTGGCAAAAATCCTATAATTTTCAAGTGTGCACCAAAGAGGGATTTTTGCAAATTCACTTGCCAAGCCATTTCATGACCTCTAATTGACCTCTAAGCATCATAACAACATCACATGACTTACCTTGATCAGAATTATGCCTTGGATTGCAAGTTTCATTAAGCCATTTTCACAAAATGTTCAAAGAGGGAAAAATGCATAAAGCTTGCAAAACCTATGACATCTCTTGATCCAAGTGTTCCAGCTGCATAAACTTCATCCTAGGGCCATCCATGAATCAAGCTGAGGCCAAGATACCCCTAAAGCCAGCTTTGAACCATGCCCATACCTCAAGTACACAATGTTGACATTTTTGCAACTTGGCCCATACCAATCAGACTGAGCCACAACAACTCTCTGGACCAATCAAGACCTCTTATGCTAACATTATGCAAGCCATTTCATACAACACACAAGCATGAATCATTCCACAAGCTGAGTTTCACAAAAATCCCCAAAACTTTCATCTCTTCGAATATCTCAACACAACCATCAAACCTCAAAACTCTTTGCACCATTCAATCATACACATCATAAGGATTACAAAACAACCCTTACAATGGCCTGAAAGCTTCTCAAACCAAAACACGATTTCTGCACATTCATAACTGAAACTCACAAACCAAGCCATACAAGCTTCATTCAAGTCTTTCAGAAGCACAAGGGGACCAAGTGGGTTGGTTTTGCATCAAGGAAAGGTCCAGAAAGCTCAGATTGAGAAAGCTTCATCTCAGGTATCATCAAGAATAAATTTTCTAGAACTTGCCTTTTAAGTTACAATATCAATCTACATGTTTCACTAATCATTGTGATGTGTTTGGTTTTGAAAATGAGTTGAAAACAATCATGTATTTAGCTTCTGAAAGTTTTGTGCAATTTTCTGTTTTGCTTCGATTCATGAATTTGATGGAATATAAATGTTGTTTGTTGCTGGATTCATGTTTAATGTTGTTCATTGATCATTTATGGAGAGTTTGATGCGTTTTTATGGGGTTTTGAGGGAGTTGGGGTGGAAGAGTGACCGGAGAAGATGACCGGAGCTTGCTCTGGTCACCTGAGAATGATTAGGGTTCTAATTAGGGTTTATCAGTCAGTTTGAATCTGGGCCTTTGGATCTTAGGGTTAGCGCGCATTTGAGTGGTCCAGATTGCTTCATTAACTTAATTCATAATTAATTAGTTAGTTGGTTAATTAGGTTTAATTAATTAAAATTAACTCAGTTTGAATCCTAGCCCTTGGATTACGCGCGCGGTCAACCCCTCCCCCCTCAATTCAAATCTGGACCACTGGATCATTTGACTTTCCTTTATTTTAATTTTATTTCATTTTTCTTGCATTTCTTTTGTCCATTTTATTTAAAATAGCAAAAACCATCAAAAAAAATCTCAAACTTTGCATTTTAGTTTCAAATATTTTTCTCAACCTAAAAAAAAATTTATTTTATTTTTTGCATTAAAAAAGTATTTTTAAAATATTTAAATGTTTTATTTAATTAATTAATTGATTTTAATTAATTAAATATGCATTTAGGTTTCTAAAAATCACCAAAAACTCATGAAGCATCCTTAAACATTTAGAAACATTTTCAAACTCACCATACAAATTTCTTTTTAGGTTTGATCACATTTTCACAATTTTCTTTGAATTAGGGTTCTTAAATTTCACATTTTTTAACCCTAACTTGAAAAATTCACTTCTGCCTAACCATGATGAGTTTGAACTTGGTTATTCTTGCATTGTTTCACATATTTTATATAGTTTCTAGGTTATTTACCTCATATGTTTATCTTGAATTTTCAATTTGATTTTCATTTTCCCTTTAGAAGCCCCCAAAAACCTAGCAAACTTAAAAATTTCATAACTTTCACTAGGATTGACTTCTGACCTTCTCCTTTGGGGTGTGATCTTGTATAGGTTTAGGGTTTGTTTGAGCTCAATTTCAATTTTTTATCATGGTGATTGCTTCTGTTTTGGTCATATGCATCTCATGTTGCCTTAAAACCCTAATTTTGCATCTTCATTTGCATTCTTCTTTGCATATCATGAACTTGTGAACTTGTCATGCCATTCCATTATTTTGTATGTCATCTTAGACATATTAGGACATGTTTGAAACATTTCATGACCATTTTTGCATCATTTTGGCATGCTTTGCATCCATTACATTTCATGAACATCCATGTGTTTTCATGCTTCTAAACATGCTTCCATTGCATCACATCCTTGTATGATCATTCATATGCATCTTGTATGACTTTGCATCATCTCATAACACATTTGTATTGAATAATCACTTCTGACATTGGTCTTTTCATCCTTATTCATCTCATTTCTTTGTGCTTTATGTCTTATGCATTCATACTAACATTTCAGGAACTTTTGGTAAGTTACCTGGGAGGTAGATTTGCCTTCACCTCCCACCTCTTATTTCCTTTGCATTTTCATCCTTTATTTGTCTTTGAAGTGAACTTGCTTCACTTGTGTTTCTCTTGCTCCTTTCTTCTCTCCTAAGTTACTTATCTTCTTCAGGAAGTAAGTAACTTATTCTTCCTCCTCCTTCTCTTTTCATCCGCTTCTTCCATGGTGGCCTTCTTGAAGATCTTTTCTCTTAAGCCTCACAAACCATAGGATATCCAAGCATGATAACTCTTAGGGTTGTATATAGTCCCCCCTTAGCTTTTTACCTTTGAGTCTCCTTGAGTCTCTCTTCTCATCTCTTAATCAGAGGCTAAACTCTTAAAGCTTTAGGACTTTGAATTAGGGTTATGTCTGCATCCTTATCTTAGGAGGGAGTGTATAACTTTAATCCTTAGTGTTAAACCTTTAATTTGTTTACACCTCTTAATCAAAACACATTAATAATCACTAAGACTTTATCTTGTAACTTGGGCCTTACATTAGGGTTTTATCTCTTCCTTATGGTTAAGAGGGACTAACCCTAGTGTTTAATGGACAAGTCCCCCTCAAGTTGTCTTACAAATCATAAAATCCACTTCTTAATCTCATCCCTTAATTAAAATCCATTTAATAAATGCTTGTTATATAATGAATTTAATCCCTAACCATGGATTAAATTGAGGTATCTTCCTCAGCTTAAGTGTTCTCATCTATCATCCTTCTATTAGGATGGTGTAATGAGTTCAGTAATATGTGATTAGAGATTAAACTCATTACTTAACACTAAACAAAAACCCAAAAGCATCTAAATAATCACAAGTAGGTTAATGATCTTAATCCTACATCATCATGGTAATTAAGTTTAGATGCTTATCTCATACTTAAGTAGGCTCATTATCCCTAATCAGGGAGGATATAATGAGTTTACAACCCTTGATTTAGGCTTAAGCTCATAATCCTATGCAAAACACCAAAAACAATAAAAAACTGAAAACACAAAAACAAACAATAATCGTCTCCTCCGGGATTCTTTTCTCATCACACTCATTCACAAACGAGAACTTGCTTCTTCCGTCTAATGCAAGATAGTTAGCACTCGAGCCAGACGAGTCATACACTTGAGCATAGACAAGCAAGAAGTTCACAGTCAATTCTTTTCAGTCTCTTTGAGTCGAACTACGGTGTTCTGACTTCCTCATTGCACGAGAGGATACGTAGGAATAACTTAATAGTTATCGAACAAAAGTCTCTTTGTCATCCCCTTCTTTCAGCATTCTTTCTAAAGCCTCAGTCTTGAGCATCTCACCCTCTCTTTTTGCACCGACACTCTATACATTCATTCCTAGCTTTTTTTATGCACAGATAGCACATACATTTACCCCTTTTAAACACAATCTCTTAAGCGTGGATCCCGTCGAGTACGACAGACGATCTGGGTGCTAATACCTTCCCAGGTCGTAACCAACCCCCTTTCTCAGTTTCTCTGGTTCGCAACCGTCTTATCCATCTCTTTCCAGGTTTATGCAGCATTACCTTTCCTTCGGGATAAAAATTTCTAGATGAAGACTCTATTCAATTTAACCCTTCCTCTCTTCGCCGACCGTTCGCGTCTGCACCGTGGGACCTAGTGTCTTTTCCGGGGAGCGACACTTGTCCTTTCCTTTCTTCTTCCGGTTTGTGCAACATTACCATTCTCATTCCTTCGGGATAAAAATACCTGGCTGACGACTCTACTTTCTCCGCGCCACTTTCGCGTTTGTACCAGGATGAAAATCCAGGGAGCGACACTCTCTCTTTATCTATTTATTTAACCTAAAAAATATCATTAAATTAGTTTTTCGCTTTCTCCCCTCAACTCTTAGGCTCCTACACCTTATCGCACAAATGACCTTATTATTCTATTTTCACCCCATATCTCACTATTTCATATTTTTCTATTATTTTAATTAAATAAAAATATCATAAAGCCCAATAAACCCAACATATACCAAATAAATCACATAAATTATTTTATCAACAAAATAATTAAGAAAAAGATAAATAAACTCAATTAAATAATTACTCAAAAATTCGGGGTGTTACAATTATCACCTCGGTTGTGTGTCTAACCAAGGGGAAAAATGACGTGCTTTCCAATTTTGGATATGCAAAAATATTATTGATGGGAATTAAACTCATGACCTGTACCACTTTTCTCTTCTGTTGGGACTTACAACCGAGGGGAAATGGTTGTGCTTTCCATTTTCCCCCTTAGCCTTTGGTCTGAGGTAAAGTATGATGCACTTTCCATAACACCTTTGGTTACCTCGCCCCCCAAGCGAGGTAAAAGTCACTTTCCAACAGAGACAAAATCTTTTTTTTCTTCGTAGTGTTTGAGCACCTTACTAAAAATAGATAACCTTTTTTGGTAAGTTAGACACAATTGTCTCTTGTGTTAGCAAAGAAAATATGACATAAGGTGAAAACAATTGTGGTTTGTGACGCTACAAAGCGTGTATGAACGAAAGTCGCATGAAACTATTATTTTTCTCCATTTTTCATTATAAAGAGTGTGTTTTTTTTTTTTTTGCAGAATTATAATCGTTGTAGAATCATATACCAATTATACACGACAATAAAAAATATTATAGCAAATTTATTAAAAGAAATGATGATGCACATCAAACGACTGAGATATCATTTTTAAGTTAGAAACAATTGTTTATTGTGTTAGCAAAGAAAACGTGACGTGAGGTGAAAACAATAGTGGTTTGTGACTCTACAAAGCGTGTATGAACGAAAGTCATATGAATCCCTCATTTTTCTCGCATTTTCTTAAATAAAGAGTGTGTTTTCTTACAAAATTACAATCAAAATCTTACCAATTATATACATGGCAACAAAAACATTATAACAAATTTATTAAAAGGAAGGATGACGCATATTGAATATTGAACGGTTGAGATTTCGTCTATTAAAAGAAATGATGATGCATATTAAACGGTTGAGATATCACTTTAAGTTCCGTGTCGTATAGGAAATATTATAAAATTAATTAAATTGTTTAAAATAACAAAATCATATGTAAGATTTTCTAGAATATGTTATAAGTATTATAAAAAAAAGAAAATTATGCTACAAGTGGCACAAACACTCTCATTTTAAAGTAAATTATATAATATATTACACTATACTCACTAAAAAGATCAATCCCTCATGAAAAATAAGACTTTTTTATGCATGAATCTCATTTTATATTTTATATTTTTATTTTAAAATTGATTTTTGCTTCTTTTTCTTGCTTTAGTGTGTGTATATATAAGACATTAGTTGCTCAATCCCTTCAACAGCTTCATTATTTACATACATTGGTTTAGGAGGTTGAATAGAAAGAAACCCTTGAGGTTTCTTAGATTCTTATAGCCAACTCTAAACCTAAATCTCTCGTGCTATTTTGTTCAAAACCCAAAGAAAACCAAAAGAGACATGGATTTTCACAGTCATTTGGCTTTAGCTTTTGGCATACTAGGTAATTTAGTTTTTATGCAAAGTTTTAAATCGTTCTGCAGTAGTCGAAGTTTTAACGCATTCACGTTGTCTAGATGATATTAACTACTTGATTTAGATTATATTAACCGTTTTATATATCTCGACTATACGATTCACACAAAATAGTTTTAACCTTTTCAAATATATTTATTTTAAATCAAAATCGTTCGATCTTGATCTCGATCTCGATCTCGATCTTGATCTCGATCTCGATCTCGATCAGATAGTTAGATATACTTAAATGCGTGAATACGGACTTTGTTGACTACAATAAATCTGAATCGATTGATTATGCCGTAATATTTGATAATATCAAGATTGCGCGAATATATTATGGTCGCAAATGATGATCTTAACATATGTTTCTTTGATGCTTAGGTAATGTCATTTCCTTCATGGTGTACTTGGCTCCTATGTAAGTATATACTAAAGAAAATCTTATTTTTTTTATTAAACATATTATATCAATTTAATTATTATATATAATATTGTAAATTAAACTGAAAATGTTTTTTTTTTCTTTGATAAATTTGCAGGCCAACATTTTACAGGATATGGAAAGTGAAATCAACCGAAGGGTTCCAATCTTTGCCCTACTTGGTGGCTTTATTCAGTTCCATGCTTTGGCTATACTATGGGTTACTCAAGACAAATGCTACATTCCTCATCACCATTAATGCATTTGGATGTGTTGTTGAGACTATTTACATCATCCTCTACACAATCTACGCCACCAAAAATGCCAGGGTATATTCTATTCACCAATCAATTTTTTTATCAATTTTATTACAAATTTATCAAATTTGATTTTTTACAATCGAGTGTCTGGTGCAACCGACTTTAAATTGGCGTTAGGTTAGATTAAGAGAGATAAGTTCTCTCAAGTCTAATTTAATGGGTTAAGCGGTGTTAAGTCAGTTGCACGTATAAATGACTTATTGTTTTATCTTTAAAAATTTATTTTATTTTATTTTTAAAAATATAACTTTTTTAAAATATTAAATTTTATAAATTTACTTTTTATAAATTAAAAAAATAATTTTGATAATTAGTAACATAGATATATTTTATTGAAGACTAAAAATTATATATATATATATATATATATATATATATATATATATATATATATATATATATATATACTAATTTTTCATTTGATTTTTTTTATTTTGGCAAAAAAATATGTAACATTAGAAAAATCATTTTTAAAAAACAAGTGAAACCAAGCAAGCCCAAAATTAAATATAAAAATATATATATATATATATATATATATATATATATATATATATATATATATATATATATATATATATATATATATATATATATATATATATATATATATATATATATATATATATATATATATATATATATATATATATATATATATATATATATATATATATATATATAATTTATTAAGTGGTCAGCATAAATATATTTATTTATTTAAAGGAGAAACATAGATTATTAATTTTATTAAATTTAGATTCAGTTATTTTGACTAAAAAATTATATTTTATTTTATTGGATTATTTCAATTAAAAAATATTTTATTTTTTATTTTTAAAATACTATTAGAAAAATATGAATTAATCATAAAAAGAAAAAATATCATGTGGCCATTATTTTTAATGTCAAAACAACATATTTATTATATGTTTTAAATACAATGTCATATTTTTATAATTTTTTCTCTTTCTTTAAATCACATAAACAATTATAAAAAAAAAGGTAATTTTTTTTATAGAATATTTAATACAATGTCATTGTTCTAGATGTTTAAATTACATGATTCCAAAAAATTATAGAAGAAAAAACATAAAATCTCCAATTTTTTTATTAATAATTTTTATTTTATGTTTTTCTTCTCTAATTTCAATATAGTTTTTTTTTTTTGGTATAAATATACATTTTAACTCTTCAAATAATAAACCCTTATAATTTTATAATTATTACATTAACACCATTTATGCTTTTCAATTTCTATAGGTTAAACATGACATGATCATAATACATAACTTTTAATTGCAGATCTTGACCCTGAAAATATTCATTGGCATGAATGTGGTCTCTTCTGTGTTGATAGTTGTCACCATCCAATTTGCTCTGCGTGGTTCCCTCCGAGTCACTGTCCTTGGATGGGTTTGCACATCTTTTGCAATTTGTGTCTTTGCAGCTCCTTTAACCATTGTGGTGAGTCAAATATATTATAATTGTTCAAGTGTTTTTCAAGTTTTATTATGGTGAGTGAAAAATATTCTAATTATCATTTCAAATAATTTCTTGATTTTTAGGCAAAGGTTATCAAAACTAAGAGTGTTGAGTTTATGCCATTCAATTTGTCACTTTTCCTCACACTAAGTGCTGTAGTGTGGTTTGCTTATGGGCTCTTTCTCAAGGATATCTGCATTGCGGTAAGTATATTTAAACATCTTTGACACTATATTGTTTATTTTAAAACCGTTTTTTGAACTCTGAGATAGGTAGGAATGACAAACGAACGTGCCCGTGATCGTCCTGTAAAGCTCACAAAACAAAGCTGAGCAGGGTGGTCATTGTTAAGATCGTGAACACTTGATCCATCTCACTATCTTTAAAGCATAAGAATTATAAAAATTTATATTAATATTCGCATCCATGAAAGCCTATTAAAAATGACAGGACAGATATATTAGAGTATACATGTCTAAAATCATACTTTGAGACCTGACCTAACCCTAGTGATTTTTTTTGTCTTATTTGCAGATACCAAATGTGTTGGGTTTCGTATTAGGACTATTTCAGATGATACTATATACTATTTATAAAAACAAAGCCACAGCTCCAAAAGAGGAATTTGAACTAGAGCAGGGAATGACAAACGTTGTCATATTGAGTCCAATGGGAATCCTGATGTCATCTCCATCTCCACTTAGAGAAAGAGTGAGCAAACAGAATACAGAAGGTGTGGAAGAGAGTAACAAAAACGTGGAAGTTGTTGTGGTGAATTCATGTGAAGTAGTCTCATCTCCACTTTTGGACAAACTGAAGAAACAGGGAAAAGAAGGTGTGGAAGAGAAGAAAAAGAAAAGCGTGGGAACTTCAGGATAATATGGTTGGGTTTCTATTATTATGATATTATGATATATAATGATTTATAATACAGTTTTATGTCTACAACTCTTTATAGTTGTATCATTTATATAATGATATTGTATGGAGTTTATTATGATATATTAATATGTAATGATATTGTAAGGAGTATCCTTGAACTTCTATGAATAATTTCTGCGCCTAAGATGATATTATTAAATGGTGTGGATTTACCAACTTAAGTCTAGCAGCCAAAATCTTTGATACAATCCTATATAAGCAATCAAGCAAGCAAATTGGCCTAAACTCGTTTAATTTTTTGGGAGATCATTATTTTGAGAGATAGAATGGACAAATTCAACTCTCATTTTTGCTAGCTTTTTGATGAATTAGGTTTTACATCCTCTCATTCTTTTTGTTTTTCCTTTTTTAATTTAATAAATTGTTTTTATTACAAAAAAAAGTGAGAGCAATATTTACTTTACAAATTGATTTTGAAGTGTTTAGTTAAACCCAATTCAAATTCTTAAATAATCCTAAATATAGTGAGTGAATGTAAGCAGCGGCGGATCCACTAAGGTTCAGGGAGTGCAGTTGTACACCCTCAATTCTTAAAAACTGAAGTAATTTTATATACTTTTTTAACTTTACACCCACTCAGAATTTGGTTTTGCATCCCCTCAAAATTTGACTTTGCACCACACACTTATTGCCTAATTTTTTTTATAAGCAAAATTCATTCCAAAAATGATGCAAAGGGCATCCCTACCCGTATACAAAATCAACAATTCCTCGGTGAAAACTTACAAAAATTCACAGGGAAAGGTGTACCAACTATAATAATTTGTTATATTTTTTACTAATCCACCACCAAGTAGATGTGATACAATTAGTAACTAGTTGATCACCATCCCAAAATTCATCTTTGAATATAATATTATTCCTACTACTCTAAATGATCCAACATATAGACATCCATATGGCTGTAGCACTCGTAATCGAAACCTTCTGTGTATCCAACTTTTGACAACACCCTTGCAAATGTTCCACTAAGTCACTATGTTGATCCAAAGTGATTTCCAACCATTGTGCAAGTCTATTCCAAACCCAACATATCTTACTACACCAGATAAAAAGATGAATGATATCTTCTTCTTCCAAGAAACAAAAAGGACATAGGAGATCGTGTTGATTTATAATGACACGACGTCTCCGTAAATTATCTCGCGTAGGTATTCTGTCAAAAAAACAATCTCTAATAAAAAGTTTTTTCCTTCTCCGGTGTCGTAGATAATCAACATAACTTGATAGCATTTAAAGAATCGGTCCTTAAACCAATTCCATCTTCCGTAAAAGATTCCATCACTTCATATCCTGCACTTGGTGTCCATGTCATAATATCCTGCACTCCTTCAATGATAGTTTCGCCAGTATTTTTGTTTAGGAGCTGATCCTTTTGTAATGCCACAACTTCATCATCATTGTCTTGATTAATCTGAACCAGCCACCTGCATTCATTTTGAACAAAAAAATAGAATTCTGAAATAGTTCCAAATTTGTTTTCCGCAGCCTCCTACAAATCAGAAAATGCCTCAGCAAACGTAGAATTCCCCGTCCATTTTGATTGCCAGAACAGAGCTTCCTCTCCATTACCAACTTGATACTTAGTCCAACCATAGAAATATTTCTCACCAAATGCTTTTGAAATTGATAACAAATCTCTCCACCATTGAGATGGATTAGCCTCATATTTAGAACATCTGCTTAATAAGAAATTTGTAGTGTAATTTTTATATCTAGCATTCAATAATGTTGACCACATTCCTTGTTTGACATGAATGATTTTCCATAACCACTTAGATAGCAAGGAAATGTTAAACATTTTGATGTTCTTTATCCCAAGACCACTGGAATCCTTAGTCTTGAAAACTGTCTCCCATTTGATCCAATTTATGTCTTTCTTCATCGTCGAACCACTCCATAAGAATCGTCTTTGAATAGAAGTAAAGATACGACAAAATTTGGTGGGCATTTTTGTAGAAAGACATATAGTGTATAGGTAGGTTTGACAATACTGAATTGATGAGAAGAGCTCTACCCCTCATTGACAAGAATCTTCCTTTCCAAGTTGCAATTCTCGATGTAATTCTTTCAATCATCGGATTCTAGAAAGTAATCAATCTAGGATTACTACCAACAAGAATTCCAAGGAATTTAAAAGGAAAAACATATATTTTACAACCAAGGAAACCTTCTGCCGCTTTCAAATAAGATTCATGCGTTCCTATTTCGTAAATAGCACTCTTACTATAATTAATCTCCAAGCCAGAAACCATTTGAAATCCTTTAAGCACTGCTTTTATAGCCCACATATTACTCCATGAGCCTTATCCTATAATAATGGTATCATCAGCACATTGTAAGAGATCGAAAGACGTTCTGTTTCCAGTCTTATAGCCTTAAAACACTTAGTCTTTCACTACTCTCTTCATCAATATTGCTAAACCTTCCGCAACAATCGCAAAAAGAAACGGTGAGAGAGGATCACCTTGTCAAAGTCCTCTTGTAACCTTAAAGTCCTTAATAGGTCTTCCATTTATTAGGATGGACATATAATTATGCATAACACTTCCGTCTATCCATTTCATCCATAATTCTCCGAAACCCATATAACTCATAATCGATCCAAGATACGGCCAATCTACGCAATCATATGCCTTGGCAAAATCTACCTTTAAGAAAATGGTATTATTTTTGCTTCTCTTGGAGTAGTCAATGATTTCATTTAGTACTAAAACTCCATCTAAAAGATTACGACCTTCTATAAAAGCAGATTGATTCTTGGATATAATGATATCCATCACCCCTTTAATTCTGCCTGCCATCAATTTAGACACGATTTTATACACGCATCTGATTAAACAAATCAGTTTATATTCGTCTAGATGGTTGGGATCTTCTTTCTTAGGAATTAAAACAAGAAATGATGATTCCAATACTTTAGGCATGGTTCCTTCAACAAAAAACTCCAAAACACAATCAGAGAAATCTTTCCCTATCGTCTCCCAACATGCCTTAAAGAATTCAAAATTGAAACCGTCAGGGCCAGGACTTTTATCTCTCGCACAATCAAACACAACTTTTCTTATGTCTTCAGCATTAAAAGGTGTTTCTAACTTCTTTCTCTCAATTTTGTAATTGATTTGATACCCCTACTGCCTAGCAAAGGCATTCTTCAATCAACAACTTTGAAATCTTTCTCAAAATGCAATGTTGCCTCCTCCTTTATTTTATTTACATCTAATATGACTTGATTATCATCTGAAAGCGACTTGATTGAATTTACAAAATTTCTTTGTTTGATTGCAACATGGTAGAATTTTGTATTTTGATCACCTTCCATAATCCACTTCAATCTTGATTTTTGTTTGAAGATACTCTCTTTTGTTCTGAGATTTTTCTACATTTCATCAACTACTTTTAATCTATTGTGGTTCTTCTCCTCATTCAATTCCTTATTCATATTTGAAATGACCTCTTCCATCTCATTTATAATATCCACATTTTTGTAATCTTGGTGTCTATCCATCCAAAAACGTTTATGTTCCATTGTCGGATTTTTTCTCTCAAGTTCTGTATTTTTTTTTAAATACATAAGATGTTGTACCTACAACTTCAAATGCCAACCACTCATTTCTGACAAAAGTTGAAAACAGAGGATGTTCAAGCCAACACTTCATAATCTTAAATGGTTACGGGCCCCAATTAACATTTATAACACTAAACATCATTGGTCTATGATCTAATATGTCTTTATCTCCCACTTTTGGCATAACTGAATTCCAATCGTTCAAAAAACCAGGGAAATAAAAAATCTATCTAACTGGTGCAAGATTTTCCTGAAGCATTATACCATGTATACTTATTTTCCACCACTAGAATTGCCAATACACCCAGATGCACCAATGAAATCGTTGAACTCATTCATAATTTTTTTATTGTGCATAGCATTCCCATATCTTTCATCCCTCCGTTTTATAGCGTTAAAATCACCCCCAATGATCCATTCACCTGTCTCTAAAGTATTAATCAATTGAAGCAATTTATTCCATAGTTCTCTCTTTTCAGAATTTGAACAAGACGAATACACGTTAATGAGGTAGACATTAGTATCCTTCCATAGAACATTTAAGCCAATGTACCCCTTTCCCCTGAACGAAGATACAAGAGTGAATAAATTCTTACTCCAAATTGTAAGAATGCCACCTGCTTTCCCATTAGAATTGAGTGTTGACCAATCACAATTATTGTTCCCCCATAGACTATAAACTAGCTCATCTTTCATATTTACACACTTAGTTTCCTGTATGAAAACCACATCCACACCCTCTCTACGAATCAAATCTCTAACCTTCCTTCTTTTTATACAACTCCCACTTCCTCTAATGTTATACGTAAGACAGTTCATAATGTACCCTTAGCTACATTCTTCTTTCCTTTTTTTCATATTTGTCCTTGTTCTTGGATACCTTTTCCAGGTTACGAATAACGTTTTCAAAAACTTCATTATCTCCATTTGACTCCACCCCTTGTTTTTTTATGGAACCCCATAGTTTAACAGTGAGATTTTCCAATTTCTTCTTGATTCTTGAATTGTTGTGCAGAACTTCCCTATCACTTATAGAATCTCTAGAAATATCATGAATTGGTGTATCATCATTATTAGCTCCTTGTTTAATTGGTGTATCACAAATCGCCTCACCATGTTTTTCTGTGTGCAAGAGTGTCGCATAATAAGATGGATCAAAAGGGGTTCTAAGCTTGTTATAAATGTCTTCCATAAGCTTTTTTTTCTTCCCAACTCTTTTAACTCCTGAGCATTCCTGCTCCTTATGTATGATAATTTTCTCGTTGCTATTATTAATATCCACAAGGTCCTTGGAAGTCTCACACTGATGTATACTATTATCCTGATTAATTAAAGTCGTATTGTTTCTTGTGTATATAATATGACCATTGCAGTCAACTTTGGTCTGCCCAATGTCTTCTCTTTCCTCCATCTCATTCATCAGCCTCTCATTCGTTTTTGACACTTATGTTTTATCATTCCCCTTATCTCTATCCTGTCTAATGAAACCTCTACTCAGACTTGCAATATCTTCATTTGAATCTTCAACTTCTGTATTTGAGGATAAAACTTCAGAGCTTTCCTTAAAATACTTGTTAGATTGATTTCCAGATTTCTTGTCTCCAATCGAGTCTTCCACAACTTTAATACAATAAATATATTCATTAACTTCAATATTTATGACTTCACTCAGATTTATTGCTAATTTTGTCCTGATAAATATTCTTGCTACGTCCATTATGATTTGTTCTTGTGTCTTAATATCAGCCTTCACAAACTCACCAACTGTACCCGCTAAGAATTTGTAAAAGTTATCTCCCCAAACATGACAGGGGAGACCATATACACTCACCCATGTTAATCTCTTTTTATCTACGTCATCTGGTGACCAAGGATGAATCTCAGAAAACTAATTAGATACCCACTTTTTATCATCAGATATGATCTTATTGATATCTCCATTTGTTTCTTCTTTAAGAAGACAAAGGTTTGCCCCTAGGGGTGTAGCTTTAATATTGAAATATCCTTCAGCATGAAAAGCTCCTTGGATATCAAACATTGTTCCTAGAGATTCCACCACACAAACATAAGCTTTTTCAAATCTTGTTAGTTGGCTCTCGTTGATGTTGAAACTCAAATGTGCATACTTTTGCTTATCCCTCATGAAAAAATTGTTATGCACTTTGAAATTAGATCTGGGATTCGTAACAGCCACATAAGATTTTGGTTTGTCTCTGGTAATCTAAGCATATGAGAAACCATTCCTACCAGATGTATCAAACCTCATTTTATGATTATGAATCTTGGCATTCCCTTCTTTAGAAGACATCATGGGTTTCCAAATTCTGATTTTGATTTATCCCATTCTGATTTAATGGCTAGGAGATGTTCATCCTCTACCTTTTTGAACTTAACAAAACCAAACATCTTGCCTCTTTTATCTCTTCTAGCTAGGATATAAACCTCTAGAATGAGACCAAAATCCTTAAAAATATTGAACATTTCTTTCGCATCATGTGAATCTTATGTTTGTATCTAGGGATGGCAGGCAGACCCAAATCCATGGGGCCCACCCGCATCGGAACTCGAGTCAACGGGTGAAAACCCGAGTTGACTGGGTCCGGATTCGGATTCGGGTGCCACCCGATATTTCGGATGCGGGTTTGGGTAGTGTGAAACCTGCACCCGAAATTACACCCTCTTAGACTTTAATTTTAATTGTAGAGTTTAATTTTAATTTTAATTGTAGACTATCTGTAGACTTTAATTTTAATTATAATGTTAAGATGTTGAATACCTTAATTTTAATTGTAATTAGGGGTGTGGAAAATATCTGGATGTGTGCAAAATTTTAATTGAAATCTTATCTTGTAAGCAACAATATTTTAATAGTAAATAGAACTGATACTCCTTCTTATAATTAACTAAATACTAAATCATAATATATATATATATATATATATATATATATATATATATATATATATATATATATATATATATATATATATATATATATATATATATATATATATATATATATGTTCGGTGGTGTTTTCCGACGAACAACCGCTGGTTTCTAATTCAATGTCTAAATTAGTTAACTTGCAGGATCAACCATACAAATCCTTGGATATAAGTGTGTATTTTATCTGTATCTGGTCGAATGTATTGATTGTGTCATCCTTAATTATTTCCCTTTCATTTAATTATCTTAATTACGTTTGTATGATTCATAAGAATAAAGAACAAAAGTAGAACAAACCTGACATAATTTAAAGAAAAAACTTCTATGAATATGTTAAAGTAATAGAATATAAGTAACGTAATGCGTCGAAATGAAAAACTTATAATTAACTAAAAAAACTATGAAATGGTAAAGGAATTTAAATGAACTTGGATTTTTATTGAAAACTTAAAGAAAGTAAAGATGGTGTTTTTGACACATGCATTTCCCAGATTCACACTCTTTTCTCTCACACGGGTACTTTGAGTTCAATAGGAATTTGTATAAATATATCACACACCAAACTAACAATAACTATCCTATATATAGGAAACTAAATTAACTGCCACTAACGGGCGAATTCCAATAACTTGACACTTGGCCTTTCGGCATGTCTTCATTCCTCTGGATGCTTCCACACGTCCTTTTGCCAAACGTTGCAACTTCACACTTTGAATTTCTTCTTTCAATTTTAATTGACGTCTTTTATTCAACATCCGTCAAAATTATCACAAACAAACTCCTTCGACTGAAGATCATGTCATGTTAATGAAACATAAGCTTTTATTCTTCTTTGTTGAAAGATGTAAAAAACGCCATTTCTTGTTGTCTGCGTCGAAAATCTCCCTTTTCACCAACATTTTCCTTTTATACAGGTAGCGTCGAAAATCACTGTCTACAAATTGTCCCCCAGCAAAGAGTTTTTCGACCCATTCTTGGAGAAAGAATCATTTGTTGTTAAATAAATATTTTCGACACTTCATGATCTTTATTGCTTTGTTATTTCCAAGAATAGATTTTGTAAATCCCAACAAATTGATTATTACAAAGACCAGAAATTTCACATTTCAACCCACGTTCAGACACTAGCCCATCATTTCCTAAAAACTATGGGAAGATTTAGCTTTTCCTTTTTAAAGTTTCTCCCACTAACTTTCCTGCCACGTGGTCCACAAAATAACAATTTTAATCGTTTCAAACCTCACGTCTTCCTTATAAATACCACTGAGTCACTAGCTTCAAAACTTTTAGACAATCTTCCTCTTCTTCACCCTTTTAAAACAGAAAACCTATTTCTTTCCAAAATTCTCAGAAACCTCAACTTCCTCAACAATGTCTTCATCCAAAGCGACTATCAGCAAGAAGAACAAAAGTGTAACGCCTCTTTCTTATGCTCATTGATTGACCGGACTTGACATGGTGGGGAATCAACAGTACATTCCAGAACCTCCTAATGAGAAGGAGAAGGCCAATATCTACAGGTCTCAGGTATTGATTCTTATCCTTGTTTTTGGCACATGTCATACAATGTTAGGTCCTTTGCTTAGCCCTAACACAAACTTAGATAAGTTAAAAGAATAGTTCCCCTTTTATCAATGTCTCAAACCCATAGGTGTTGGGGCTAAACCAAAAATTTCCCTCGAAAAACCTCAAGACACAGAACCTAGTGACGAAGCTACCATAAACCTAGGATATTTACAAAACACTAGGATATTTAGGGTTTGTCCCAAGTCGAAAGACATCTCTGAATACCTTTCCTGGGTGAACAAAGTCGAAAAGGTTAAAGCCCCATTCTGGAAATAATTAGGTATTTTCGACTTAATCCAAATGTCGAAAGTAGGTCTTAACATTTGCCCAAATATGTTGTTGTCATCCTTTTACTTCTGGGATAGCACTTACAACACTTTCCACCTTCCATTTGGAATGGTCACCCCTACCTTATTCGACATAGCTGCTATTGCTGGACTAAGTCCATTAGGGGTGGCTTTTGCTTCCATTATGGCTTTGGCTTTGTTTTCGTGAATTTTGATCCCCTTCTTGTGAACTACAAAGCCTAAAAAGTCACCCGCCTGCACACCGAAAGCACATTTTAGGGGATTCATTTTCAAACCAAACTTCCTCATCCTTTCAAAGGATTGTCGAAGATGCTCAATATGACTTTTTCCTGAAACGGACTTAACCACAATATCATTCATCAATATAAATCTACATGAAAGTTTCAATGTAATCATGAAAAATTGAATTCATAGCACGTTTGTAAGTCGCCCCAGCATTTTTTAGGCCGAAAGGCATCATTATCCATTCATAAGGTCCAATCGCTCCAGGACAACGAAAAGTTGTCTTAGGAACATCTTCTTCGGCAATAAAGATTTGGTTATAACCAGAGTATCCATCTAGCATGCTTAAATACTCATGTCATGTTGTCGAATCTACAAGCATTTCTGCTACTGGCATATGGTATTCATCTTTAGGTGTGGCTGAATTTAAGTCTCGAAAATCAATACATACCCTAAGTTTGCCATTTTTCTTTATCACAAGAACTATGTTTGCAATCCAATCCACATACCTTGTTGTGCGAATGAATCTACATTTCAGAAGTCTTTCGACCTCCTCTTTTATTTTCGACAGAACCTCTGATGCGAAACGCCTTAGGGCTTGCTTCATTGGCTTCTTTCCTTCTAGTATATGCAACCTCAATTCGACCATGCTTATGTCTAAACCAGGAATTTCATCATAGTCCCATGCAAAGCAGTCTTTGTAATCACGCAGCAACTGGACTATTTCGACTTTGAACTGAAGGTCCACCTTGGCGCTTATGTAAGTTGGCCTTTTTTCTGCCCCCTGTCCCAAGTTTATTTCCTCCAATGGGTCTTGAGCCAATATCTTCATGCTAGTCATCATTGAATCCTGTTCGAACCCTAGAGGTTTGTCATCATAAATGGCATCGAGCTTCTGGTTTTGCCATTCGCCATCTGGGATTTTCTTAGTATTTTCTTCAATGTCTATTTCTAGACTTTGTTGGTTGGACTCGCTTTGACTGCCTTCGACAGCCATGAATTTTACTTCGGCTTCAAGTGCCGCTTTGAGTTTGTTTTCAGCTATGTAAGCCGTAATTCTTTCTAACGCAAATGCTTCAGTCATCATCTACAAATTCGCTTCCCCACCCAGTTGGTTGTATGTGGGCGGTTCCCCATATATAATTTGACTCGTCCACCTCTTATTTATCCCACTGGAAGCCATGCGTAGGGTGGAGGTACATGGAGCAATATGCATTGTCAGTCTTTTTGAGGTCAAAATTGGCTAGACTACATTGGGGAATGTGAGCCAAATTTTTGTCGAAACTGAGGCGATCGACGTGATTGACGTTGGTCATGAAATAGCTTTGATCTGCCTCTATATTTTCTATTATGCCATCTAGTCTCCAAATAGAAATCCTGGGTGCATCGACGAAGGCACAACTCTCACGCCATGTATCCATTCCCTCCCCAAGAGGAGGTTATAGTTTGCTTTCGACGTTATTACCATAAACATTGTCAGTCTTGTTATTGTGCAAACGGTTAAATCCACCTGGATCACTCCCATGGTAGTCCCTATCTTTCCTTCGTAATTCGACAATACCATATTGTGTGGTTTTGCATCAGAGTCATTTTTTCCAATCTTTTTCAACATGAAATGGGTCATTAAGTTTACTGTTGCCCCTCCATCCACTAGTTTTTTGTTTATTCCAACATTTTTAATCCTCACCTTTATAAACAAGGGCTTCAAATGTCCTTTTAGCGAGTCGTCTGGTATTTCAAAGAACGCATTTTGCTCCTCCACACAGCCATTGTTCATGATGTAGTAGCATACGGGTTTGTGAGCCATTTGTTATTCTTCGACACTATTGTCTTCGTCTTCCACTTGGATTACTCTGTCATAATCTTTGGGCAACATTGAGACAACATTGCACACTACGTCGAAAGAGGCTTTAGAACCAGACGTGAAGTCGTCAGTCATTTCTTCATCATCTTGAACTTTCTCTTTTGGTTTTGTTTGCTCCATACTTGTACTTGGATCTTTGTTGTCTGAAATATCCTTCTTCTCTACCTCCTAGATGTTGTGAGTTGGTGCAACATCACCTTTTTCTCCAGTATCCTTCTTTGTCATTCCTTCCTCCATAGGTTCCTTTTCGGCCCTCTTTTGCCTCTAGAATCTTCTCCACTGAGACTTAGTCATAAGGTTTTTTCCTTTGTAGTTCTCTGAAGGGTAAACTCTTGGTTTCTGCTTCTCAGCTCCCATTCCTTGCGCTAATGAAGAACCTCTCTGAATGTTGAAGTTGTTCCACTCCTTTCGCCTTTGAGCGTCCCTGATGGGTTGTACCCACCTATCATTGACGCCTTTGTTTATTGGTTTATATGAATGGTAGGCCCGACCTCCAATTCCTGACTGGTGATGATCCCTTCTTCTTGGATCATATCTTTCTTCCTTTGGAGCTGGTCTTGCCCCCCAGTTCCCTTTTCTTTTGGAATATTCTATTACCTCCATATTGTCTTCCGCTTTCTTGTCGAAAATGGCGCTGCAACATGGACACAACATTAACTCAGCTTTCTTCCTTTGACACCTTTTAATAAAATCAATCAGACTTTCTTCCTTCTTGGGATATGCCAACCTCTGATATTCTTCTCGACAACGTTCCTCAGGAGTCGGTTTTGGGTTGTTTTGAGAAGTTTCGACCATGTTGATACTAGTTTATTTACCACTAGTGATCTTCAACTTGTCCATTTTTTCGATCAGCTTCCTCTCAGTCTCACCCATTTCTTCTGTTGAGTTGTCCTCTTTAGTTGGAAATGAGCCTTCGCAGGCTTTTAGGCAGTAGTTTTCGATTTGACTTCCCTTGGGATCCTCCATTATTCTTTGCAGGATTCCATAGGTGGTTGGCTTTTTAGGAATTTCATTAACCTTTACTTTCAGCATGACAATACATTTGTTCACCCCAGCATTGTCAGTGAAGCTTTCATCAATATTCTTTTCAGCATCATTCAGGTTGCCAGAGATTTCTTTGTTTTTTGTCACATTAGGGCTATCAGTAACCCTCCAATCTTTTTCGACAGAGTCCTCAGTGCCTTCATCGTTGCTTGGTTTGTTGTGGCCTTCACTTTAGCCATGTTGATGGGGCCCTTAGTGGCCTCCACTTTTGCTGGGGCAGAATCCTCAGTGACTTCGCCAGCCTTTGTCTTGTCAAGATCTTTTGTGACTCTGTTCTTGGCTAGGTCGTTGAGGACTTCAGTGACTTTCTTACTGTAACCAGTTGATTCGTCCTCAAACTTGTGCTCAACATTCTGCCATTCAGTAACTTCATCCCTGTCTGTGAGATCCTCAATAATCTCCTCCATGTTGACATTGGTATCGAAGCCTTCAGTAGCTCCTACCATTTCTAATCCATACTCAAAACTCTCTCCCACTTCCACCATGTTAATTATTGATGGCTCGGCGTACTGAGCGTCGACAGTCTGTATGAGATTTGAGTCAATTTTCATTTGTTGCTTTTGCTTGTCACTGAATTTCAGTCTTCCGTCACGGATAGCATTCTGCACTAGGTCCCTGAAAAGGAAACATTGAGACGTTTTATGACCCCAAAAACCATGGTACTTACAAAAACCTCTCTTTTTTGTTGTTCCATAGGAGGCACTTTAGTGCCTGGTGGAACTATCATCTGACCATCTTCGACTAATTTGTCGAAAATTTCGTCACATTTGGTGACGTCGAACTTATGGGTTCTTTTAGGAAACTTATCATTCTTTTCAGGCTCAACTGGATTTTTTCCGTTCGACGGAACTAGCATTCTACAAGAATATGGTGGTCCCTATTTTAATTCTGCTAAGTCAATTTCTTGTTCGTCGAAACAGGATGATTCGTCTATATTATCTACATCATTTTCGTCTTCTTGGCGCATCCCTACATAAGTCATTATTTCTCTTTTGTTTCTATTTGCTTTGAATTTCTTAGCCTTTAGTTTTTCGACTTGTCTCATCCTATCTAGAAATTACGACATATCTCTTAAATGTTGGGTGTCTAGTTTCTTCCTTATAGAGTAGTCTAGATCACTTGCAGCCATTTCGACCAATTCACATTCGGGTACTTGGGTGAAACACCTGGCCTTCAGTAATCTGAACCTATTCAAATAGTCATTTAATGGTTCGGAGAGTTTCCTTTTTACACTGGCCAATTCCTTTAGGCTTATTTTGGTTTGCCCCATGTAGAACTGTTCATGGAACAATCTTTCTAATTGGGTCCATGTATATATGGAGTTTGCAGGCAAGGAAGTAAACCAAGTAAAAGCATTTTTTGTCAAAGAACATGGAAAATATTTTGTCCTTAGATTTTCATTATTTGCTATTTCTCCTGCTTCGATTAGATAACGTGCGACATGCTCTATGGTTGATTCACTTGTATCCCCTGAAAATTTGGTGAACTTGGAGACTTTCCACCTTGGGGGAAATTCTTGTTGTAGAATATACTCAGACAATGGGGAGACATAACTGGGCCTTTGTAATCCTATATTTACCCCATTTTGTACCATTATTCTTTCGACAATGGCTGCTAAGTTGTTTTCGGCAGGCAAATTATTATAACGCATCTGCTGCACAACATGACCAGCGTCTTGACCCCTTTGGACTAGAATTCTCCTAGGCTCTGGCTGGGCAGGAATTTCTACTTGAGGTTGTTCGACTGCTTCCTCTTGGTTTCTAATGTTTACTTGGGGGATTTCTACTAACCTCTGGTTTATGGTAGGTTCCTCTTCAACAGGTGTCCTAGGATTCGAAACTATTTGCTCTCTGGGATGTGTTTGGGGTACGCCGAAGAAATTAGCAATATGCGTCATTTGTTCTACCAGCAATTAGTTGGTTTGGGTCGTGTTTCGTATCAAAGGGTTAAACACTTCTCTCATTTGTTGTGTTAACATATGGATCATTTCATGATTGCTCTCGTCCATTTGTTGCCAAATGACGTTTACCGAATTTGTGGTGATCGCTGGCGTATAATTTTGAAATCCTGGTGGGGGTTGATTTATTCTTCCCATGTTTCCACCAGATCCTGATCCTTGCAATGGTGATGCCATATTCAACAAGGAGTCAGAATATACTGAAGATGCATTTTGCAAACTTGCCATAGTGGTAGTAGGCATCCCATAAGGTTATTCCCTACCAAATAAGGGCATTGAAAAATTCGTCGTAAAGGGCCTATGAACGTTCCCTATAGGGGGGAGACGTTCCCATGAACATTTGGGGTCCCATGGAGGAAAAACTAGGCGCACTTTGAGATAATGCAAATGCAGGTGTTGACCCTGACGAAGAGGGTATGGCTTCTGATACAGAAATTGAACCTGTATTTCCTCCAGTCGAAGGAGTAGGGATAAGCACCGTAGTATTTTCGTTTTGACTATGTGGCGGATTCGTCATTCTTCTTACTCTTGTTCGTTTAGGTCTTTCTACGTCGGTTACGGCTAACTTATCGCTCCTTAGAATCATGCAACGAATTAAAACTTTTTTGACTAAAAGTTATTATGATATCTTTTACGCACTAATGTCCCATTGGGCGTGCCAATTTGTTCGCTGGTGTTTTCCGACGAACAACCGCTGGTTTCTAATTCAATGTCTAAATTAGTTAACTTGTAGGATTAACCATACAAATCCTAGGACATAAGTGTGTATTTTATCTGTATCTGGTCGAATGTATTGATTGTGTCATCCTTAATGATTTCACTTTCATTTAATTATCTTAAGAAGGTTTGTATGATTCATAAGAATAAAGAACAAAAGTAGAACAAACTTGACATAATTTACAGAAATAACTTCTAGGAATATGTTAAAGTAATGGAATATAAGTAACGTAATGCGTCGAAATGAAAAACTTATAGTTAACTAAAAAAACTATGAAATGGTAAAGGAATTTAAATGAACTTGGATTTTTATTGAAAACTTAAAGAAAGTAAAGATGGTGTTTTTCAGACGTACATTTTCCAGATTCACACTTTTTTCTCTCGCACAGGTATTTTGAGTTCAATAGGAATTTGTACAAATATATCACACATGAAACTAATAATAACTATCCTATATATATAGGAAACTAAACTAACTGCCACTAACGGGCGAATTCCAATAACTTGACACTTGGCCTTTCGGTATGCCTTCATTCCTCTGGATGCTTCCACGCGTCCTTTTGCCAAACATTGCAACTTCACACTTTGAATTTCTTCTTTCAATTTGAATTGACGTCTTTTATTCAACATCCGTCGAAATTATCACAAACAAACTCCTTCGACTGAAGATCATGTCATGTTAATGAAACATAAGTTTTTATTCTTCTTTGTCGAAAGATGTAAAAAACGCCCTTTCTTGTTGTCTGCGTCGAAAATCTCCCTTTTCACCAACATTTTCCTTTTATACAGGTAGCGTCGAAAATCACTATATATATATATATATATATATATATATATATATATATATATATATATATATATATATATATATATATATATATATATATATACACACACACACTTGAAAAGATCTCCTAAGATTATTAAACCATGTAAATATATAATTTTGTGCTTTTGTTTATCAACTGTTTCCTCCTGGAGGAGGTATAGTTGTGGTTTCGAGGATAATTTTAAACATTTAGATTTATATTATTAAGTTGACGTCCATCTTTGAGATTCCAAAGCGACATGATTAAAAATGAATTAGTAAGTCATATATAAAATGGTAATGGAAAATAATTAAATGTTAAAACTTTTTCTTATTTGTATGTCAAATTAATCACTTACGATTTTGGTGATGAGGCTTAATTATTCATGGTGGTATAATTTTTGAAAAATAATAATTTAATTTTTATAAAAACTAATTAAATTTTTGAAAAATAAAAATAATTTTGTGTTTTTGTTACGGGTTCGGATGAAAAAGCCTGAACCCAATGGATGTGGGCGTGAGTGTTATTTTGTCACCCGAATAACGTTTAGGTTCGGGTGGTGATTTCGGGTGCAGGTTTAGGGACTTTGACCAATTAACTATAAAAGCGTTCTTGTCATACTTTATAATACTTAATTATTTAAAATAAATAAATAAATAAATAAATATATATATATATATATATATATATATATATATATATATATATATATATATATATATATATATATATATATATATATATATATATATATATATAGATAGATATTTATAAATTATAATCGATACAAAATATATTAAAATTTATATTTTAATAATATAAAAATTAAAATCTTTATCTATTTATATAAATATAATAATAATAATAATAATAATAATAATAATAATAATAATAATAATAATAATAATAATAATAATAATGATATTTATTAATTATAATTATAAAAAATTATTATTATTATTAATAGCTTGCAACCAAGAAAATATCAATTCTTTTTTTACAAGAAAACATGAATTTTTTCAACACCTGCTTATTTGAGAAATTTATTTGTATTTTTTTCTTAAATTTAATTTATAAAAGAACCAACGTCCTTAAAAAATGGTCGACAACAATTTTTCAAAAACCTTTTTTAAGAATTCTGTCTCTTGAAAAAGTTGACAACTAAAATGATGACATGTCATAATTTTTTCAAGAACTCTCCCTTAGAAATGTCTTCAGTTAAAAATGAAATTATTATTCAAGAACAAATTTCTTTTAAAATCAAAGAAATTATTTAAAAAATTGTTTTTTTTTCTAATTTAGTAAAAATATATGAGCCAATTTTATTTAAAGCACCAAAATTTTATCATTTAAAAACAAATGCCAATTTTTTCTATAAAAAATATCAAATTTACTTCATGACTCAGCACCTCAAAAAAAATTGTCAAATAGTTTTTTATAGTATACATTTTAAAACATTAATAAATAATATGAATAATTTTTTAAAATTCTGCTTATAAAGATAAGTATATAAAAAAATATATAAAATATTTAATATCTTTTAATATATTTTTTTATATCTTAATTTCATATCGGGATTCATTTTAATCATTTAACTTTTAAAAAAAATACTATCTTGATTTTTCAATTTTTCAAAATGGATCATATTGATTTTTTTCCATATAATTACCTACTAAACAAATTAAAATTATTTTCTAAATTCGACACTAATAGTTGCAAATGACTAAAATCGTCTATTTTGAACATTTACAGAATCAATATAATACATTTATAGATAATAGATTAAAATGATTGTAAGTCAAATAAAAAGACAAAAAGTGATAGATTTAAATAAAATATTAAATTTTTATTAAGAAAATGAATGAAAAATATGTGTGTAGTTCAAAACCGTAAATAAATAATAATAAAAAAGTATAAATATAAGATATATTTATTAACTTGAAGTTCTCTGATCAATTGTAACTAGAGAGATTTATTTACAGATGTTCTTCTTTTTATAATGGCTTTTGTGGATCTGTTTTCGGAAACCATTTTATCTTCTTCTTCAAAACCACTTGGTCTTCATGATGGTTCAGCTAATGTTACAACACCTTCGAAGTCGTTCGTCGCGGCTCTCAAGGAGGTTTGCGACATCCCGACCTCTCAACTACCTCACCCTGTCTTCAAGGGGGATCGTCATTCTATCACGATTCCAGAAGAGGGGTATTTGGCAGGTCTAAACAAATGCATGAACAACCTCCATGGGAGGGTTATTTGGGCCAAAGGTACTACACCTCTCACAGTAGCAGCACTTAGAACTAAACTTTCCAAGATTTGGTCTGATATCAAAAACTGGGGAGTGTTGTCCCTTGGTAAGGGATACTATGAGTTTACATTTGCATGCACTGAAGATATGAGAAGAGTTAGAACTAAGGATTCTATCAGCTTAAGCCTCGATTCTTTGAAGTTGTTCACTTGGACGAAAGATTTTAACCCCTCCTCACATCATCACTCTTCGGCGCAGGTTTGGGTTAGATTTTTTGGCTTATCTCAAGAATATTGGAGACCTCGTATTCTTTTCGCCATCGCTAGCTGCATTGGTACGCCAATTTGTATCGATGCGGCGTCCTCTAAATCCATAGTTGATAGGTCTTTTGGGAAATTTGTCTGTGTTCTGATTGATATGGACCTCACTCTTCCGTTAAACTATAATGTTCTTATGTGATTAGTATGGATGATGTACAAGTACGGGATAATCTCACGTTGGAGACTATGACAATACAAATTGAGGGTCGTGAAATGAAAACTTTAAGAGGCAAAGAGATTGCATTAGTGAAGGTTGTTTGGTTGGGAGCTGTCGGAGAAAGTATAACTTGGGAGTTGGAAAGCAAGATGCATAAATCATATCCTGAGTTGTTTGAGCGAGGTAAGATTTTCGAGGACGAAAATGTTCTTAGTGGGGGAGAGTTGTAACGTCCGTATTTATTTAATTAATTTAATTAAATATCATTGCGTTTGTTTCCTGATTATAGGTTGTTAAGTGTTATTTTGTCGTTTGTGTCGTTAAGTCATTTAAGCTGTTAAGTTGATTTGTATGTTGCAGGTTAAGTTGTGTTTGGGTTGTTTAAGTCGAATAAGTCGGATGATTAAGTCGAATAAAGTAAGCGTTAAATGAGGTAATATTAAGTGGGTTTGGTTTTGTGGTGTAAGAGTAGTAAGTTGGGGGTGCTGTTTTAGGCCCGTTAGTAATTAGGTTGATTAGTGTAAATTAGTAGGATTAGATAAAAGAAACCTAATTAGATAGAATAGTCAGAAATTGTAAGAGGAGGAAGAACAAGTCTTAGAGGGAGGTCAAGAAGAGGCTAGGTTGAAGATTTTTGCGGTGAATTCGAGCTGCCTTCAATTCAAGGTAAGGGTGGGGTTCGAATTCCATAACAGGGACTAGATGATGGTATGTAGGATGGGATTTTCGTATAATTTCATTGTTGTGTTTTGTGATATGATTGTTGTTCTCGATTTCGTGTTGATATATGATGAAGGAGCATGTTGTTCTTGTTGTATTGCTGAATTAATCGTTGTTGTATATGTTGTATGTGTTGTTGTTAGACTATTGTTGAAGAATTCGTGTAGAAGAAGTTAGGGTTCGTAAAATCGATCATAGAATTTGATAGATGAATAAATACATGAGTTTTTGAGAGTCAAATCGATGTAGAAACCCAATTAAAATTGACTAAAATGATGAGATTGTGAGAAATCGTAGCAGAGTTGGAATTAGAGGCATTCTGGCCATTTGCGAAACACATTTGGTGTTACGTGTATCAGGAAAGGAAATACGCGTAACAAGACCCTTATACACAGGCCATATGCGTACCATTCAAGGCCAATACGCGTATCAAGATGGCTATACGCGTATGGGCAGGGCAAGTGCAAAAAAATGCAGTTTTTGGCGATTCGTCCTGTTTTCGCATCCGTTTCGAGTTGGATTGATCTTAGACTTAAAGTAGGCATGAAATAAGTTAATTATAGTAGATTGGAAGATTTGAAATGATAATTTTAGTAATATAATCTAGTAAGCCGTAATTTTGTCATTTTTCACGTTGAAGTCGTTATAAGCTGTGTTGTCCCGATTTTGGGGAAGATTAATATGTTGTAAGTCCTATGACCAATGTTGATTCATGTTGCTGAGTTGTTCAAGTTGTTATGTTGTCAAGTTGTTGATTATGTTGTTGTTGTGGTATGCCATTCATAGTTTCATACATGTGCATATTTCAAGTTTGAGCGTATGCTCGATTCAAGTTGGCCTAGATTGGAAAATAAGTTGATGATGCCTCGATAAACTGACAATGTTTTAAGTTGGGAGTTTACTCCAAATGGTACCACATGCATATAAGTTGAGTCGCATTGAGTTGCATATTATTTATTTCGATTTGTTGGATGCAACTTGTATGTTGATGTTACTAGTTGTATGAAGTGGTGTGATTATATGACTTTCGTATTTACATATTAATTATCGTATCATGTTTATGCTATTCAATATCTCACCCCTTCTGTTTGAATGTTGCCCTTTGTTGGTAACATGCAGGTAACGAAGAGTCCAATACTTAGTAGCTTCGAGTTGGTGTTTTTCGCTCTGATACGTAGTACTTCGGGGGGTTGAACATATGTTTTGTCTTTGTGGATTTTTTTTAAGTTTATGAATTAGTTTTAAGTTATTTTATGTTGAAGAACCGAGTTGAAGTATTTTGATGTTGATTTCTTTGAAGTTGTTTAGAAATTGAAACATGTTGATCCACTGCGTTGTTTTTCAAAGTTATTATATTAATGAAGTTGTTAATGAAGTTGGTGTTTTTCAAAGTTATATATATTGGAAAATGTGATATCTCATGTTTGTTGGTGAAATTTTATAACTGGTTTAATAATTAAAGTCGGGTAGAAATGGGGTATTACAATATTTCCCTCAAAGTAGATATTAAAAAAGCTTTTGACACCATTGATTGGAAATTTATCATTAAAGTTCTTATGAATTTCGATTTTAATGATAAATTTTGTTCCTGGATCGGTTCTATTCTGCATTCTGCGTTTCTTTCAGTTAATGTTAATGGCGAGCTGAAAGGTTACTTTGATTTTTCTTGCGAGGTTCATCAGGGAGACTCGTTATCGTAGCTTCTGTTTTGTCTTATCGAGGACATTCTTAGCCGGAAAATTAGACAATTGGTCTCTTCCAAGAATCTAGATTTGATAACTGGTCCGAATAAGCTTAAATTTCCTTCGCATATTTTGTACGCCAACGATATTAGAATTTTCTGCAAAGGTAAGATTTCTAACATTCAGAACCTCATCTCTGCCTTTCATCAGTATGCTGCAATTTCTGGTCAGGAGGTTAATTGCTCGAAGTCGTTCATATTCAGTGGGGCTATGTCGAATGCTAGACTGAATATTCTTGCTAATCTTACCGGCTTCAAACATGGAGTTTTTCCGTTTATGTACGTTGGGGTTCCCTTATTTAAAGGTAAACCTAAGAAGGTTTTCCTGTATAGCGGACAAGGTTATGCTTAAGCTGGCATCTTGGAAGGGTTATCTCCTTTCTTTTGTCGGTCGTGTTGAGTTGGTCAAGTCGGCTGTTATTGGAATGCTTCATCACACCATGTCTCTTTATGATTGGTCGGTTTCGCTTCTTCGAGATATTGAGAGGGCGGACAGAAGGTTTATTCAGTGTAAGGATACGTCAAAAAACAAAATGGTTACGGTAGCTTGGTCTAACATTTGCAAACCTGTCAAGGAAGGCGAAATCGGTATTCGCTCTATTTATCATCTTAATGCAGCATCTAATTTGAAGCTTGCTTGGGATTTGCTCTTCTCCAATGCCAGTTTGGCTATTATTCTTCGAGAACGAGTTATCCGCAAGAGAAATTTCATTAAGCACCATATTGTTTCCTCTCTTTGGTCCTCTGCAAAGAAGGAAATTCTCATTGTCTTAGATAATTATTCCAAGTTTTTGGGTCATGGTAAATCCATAAGCTTATGGTATGATCACTAGTGTGGTTCTCCTCTTTTCCTCGATGACAACGCTCTGGTTGTGCTCCATAACACTATTGTCCCTGATTTAATTGTGAACAATCAATGGAATTGTGATAGGTCTTCTACTTTGATTCCTCCCTCAATTCAGCATCGTATTACTTCTTCTCTTACTCCTCGCGAGAACATGCCAGATAACAGAGTCTGGAATCACTCGTCTTTTGGTGATTTTACTCAGAATTGCTTACGAGTTCAAACGGAAAAGAGGTATTCCTAAGGACTGTTGGAAATGATTTTGGTATAAATCTATTCCACCCTCCAAATCTTTTACGACGTGATGTCTTATTCATCATCGGCTTCCTACAGACGACCAAATGAAAAGAAGAAGTTTTTCTTTTCCTTCTAAATGCAGCCTTTGCGGCATAGAGGGGGAATCAGAGTCTCATTTGTTTTTCGATTATACTTTTGCTTCCAAGATTTGGGTTTGGATCAAGCAAATGCTCAATCTTCATTCTGTTATCCTTGATTGGTCGAATATTTGGAGGATCATAGGGGCAGCTATTAACGACCATGCAAGAATTATTTGCTCGGTTGTCATCGTCTTTGCATTAAACATGATTTGGAAGGCTAGGAATATGGTGAGATTCCAGGATACTTTAACTCATTTCTCCTCCATTTTTTCTTCTATTATGGTTGCAGTTGCTATTGCCGGTAATGCTATTCTGGTGGGTTCTTATCTCTCTATGCAACTTTGAGATAATAAAGCGTTTTAACGTTACTATTCGGCCGCCGAGAGCTCCGAACATATTGGAGGTTTTCTGACAACCTCCTCCTCCTTTTTGGGTAAAATTGAATTGTGATGGTGCTTCCAAAGGCTCTACGGGTACTGCTGCCTGTGGGGGTATTGCTAGGGATGAACAAGGCTCTTTTTTGGGTGCCTTCACATCTTATTTTGGTGTTGTGGATTCTCTCATTGTCGAACTTTCTGGTGCTATATTAGCAATTGAGTTCGCTCATGAGAAGAATTGGTGTAATGTCTGGTTGGAATTGGACTCGACAACGGTGGTTAGAGCTTTCAGTCCTCCTTTTTTGGTTTCTTAGGTGATTAGGAATAGATGGCTAAATTGTATAAATTTAGTTTCTAATTGGAATTTTTTGGTCTCTCATATCTATAGAGAAGGGAATAGTTGTGCAGATGCCCTCGCTAACTTAGGTCTCTCTTTATCGAACACAAATTTTTTTCCCCCTATACCTTTGAGTATTAGAGCTGATTTTGTAAGGAATGGGCTTGGTCTGCCGTTCTTTAGATTTGCTTAATCGCTTGTGAGGATTTTTGCCTAGTCCCCCTCTGTTTTGTGTTTCGCTTTTTATCTTTTATTCATAACCTTATTAAAAAAAACCGCAATAAATGAATAGATAAAATTAATATTTTTTTACTAAATTAAAATAACTATAAAGAAAAATAGAAAATTACAAGCTTATGGGACATCGACTTAACTCAACAAAAAAAAAAACAAATTAAAAGAAGAAGAAAAAACAAAGAATAACAAACAAAAGTAAATTAACAAAAACTTGGGAAATTAGTCTGTATTTTTTTGAAAATTCAATTTACGAAAGAAACATCATACGTTAGAAAACTATTTTTAAAACTTGAGAATTTTGTCTCTTGAAAAAGTTGACAACTAAAATGATTTTGACATGTAGTGTTATTTTCAAGAACTTTCTTCCTAAGAAATTATTTTTCAACAACTGTTTTCTTTAAAAAATCAAAGAAATTATTTTTATAAAATGACATTAATTATATTTTTAAAAACACCAAAATTTTTAAATATGACATTAATTATAAATATATCGGCCAATTTTTTTAAAAACAACAAAATTTTATAATTTAAAAACAAATGCCAATTTTTTTTTAAAAGTCAAATTTATTTTCACCACATAAAATTTATCAAATAGAATTTTTTTCAAAAAAGTGGAATTTATTTTCATTAGATTATAAATTGAAAAACATTAATAAATAATATGAATATATTCTTAATTTTTTTCTATATTGATAGATATATTAAAAATTAATAAATAAAATATTTAATATCTTTTTGATCACTTTATTTTATCTCGGAATTCATTTTAATCTTTTAACTTAAAAAAAATATCATTTTGATTTTCAACTTTTCAAAATATATTATGTTAATTCTAATATAATACATTTATAGATAATGGATCAAAATGATTGTCAAGGTTAAATTAAAAGAAAAAAGTGATAAATTTAAATAAAATTAAATTTATTCTGAAAAAATGAACGAAAAATATGTGTAGTGCAAAACCCTGAATAAATAAATAGATAAAATTAATATTTTTTGTTAAATTAACATAAATATATAAAAAAATAGAAAAATTAGAAACTTGTGTTACACGACTTAACTAAAAAAAAAAAAGTTTTAAAAGAAAAAGAAAAAAAAAACAACAACGAGGTAAAGACAAAATAAAGTAAAAAAGAAGATATTAACAAAAATATAATATTAATATATATATATATATATATATATATATATATATATATATATATATATATATATATATATATATATATATATATATATATATATATATATATATATATATATATATATATATATATATATATATGTGTGTTTTTTTTTTTTATGCGCATCTTCTAATTCTTTTATTTTTTATTTAATAAATTGTCTTTTGTTATTAAAAAAAAGAAGTGAAAGCAATAAATACCTTAGAGTAACTCCAATGGGAGTTCTTAGTTGGTTCTTGTGAGGTGGCAAACATGATTTTCATTTTGTAAGCCATTGGAGTTAACAATGCAACGTTCTTCAACTTAATAAATTAATATTAAAATCAACAATGTTATGCTATTTTCTTTTCTTTTTTAATTTTTTTAACAGATTATTTGCTTATAAATTATTTATTTATAAATTTTATTTTATATCAATAATTTTATAAATAATTTATTTTTTCATAAATGTTAATTTTACTTTAACACATTAAGAATAATAGAATTTTAATTTAAGTAAATTTATTTATTTATTTTATTTCACATTAATATTGATTTAAATAATTTAGATTAATATTTTGAATTAAAATAAAATTAATATAATTAAAATAATAATATATGAGATAAAATTATTTATTTTATATCAATTTTAATTTAAATATTAAAATTATTATTTTAAGTGATATAAAATTTTATATGAATAAAATATTAATATATAAAATAAAGTTGTGAGACCCAATATGAGTTCTTCAGAGTTGCACTATTTGAGTGAAAAACTAGTTGGGTTGCTTCAAACTGACGTGGCTTAATATATCCCACAAAGAACCCAAAAATCGGTTCACAGTTGGAGATGCTCTAAAACAAATCAATTTTCCAGAGTTTAATTAGATCCAATTCAAATTCTTAAAATAATACAAAACATAGTGTTAAATATGAGTGAGTGTAATTGAAGGCGAATATCAACTTTTTTATCAGAAAATATGAATTTTTTTCAAAACCTACTTATTTGCGAGATTGGTCAGTATTTCTTAAAATTCAATTTAGGTTAAATTATAATTTTGGTCCTTTTGTTTTATCAAATTTACGATTTTAGTCCTCTTATTTTCATTTTTAAACAGTTTTGATCCTCACTTTAATTTTGATCCAAAAAAAATGATGACTGTTCATGTACTATTTATGAACAGTGCATGATCCGTACATGAACAGTGCATGAACAATATATAAACAGTAAATAAACAGTTGATCAAAATTGGGATGCACGACCAAAATTGTTTTAAAAAAAAGGAAACTAAAATTGTAAATTTGATAAAACAGATTGATCAAAACTGTAATATAGCCTTAATTTACGGAAGAACTTGCATCCTCAAAAAAATTATGGTAAAAAACTATTTTTATTTTTTTTAAAGAACGTTGTAGTAATAATTGTCCGAAGGGGTCATGAGGGCGATGTGTCTCTTGTCCTTTTTTGCCATGGGTATCTGATTGTACCCAAAATAGGCGTCCATAAAGGACAAGAGTTTAAAACTTGCAGAACTATCTACCAATTTGTATATGACAGGCAAAGAATAAGAATCTTTCGGGAAAGCGCGATTGAGATCGGTGTAATCTATGCATAGTCTCCATTTCCGATTAGATTTCTTAACTAATAAAATGTTCGAGAGCTAAGTCATATACCTGGCCCTAGATACAAAATTGGCCTCTAGGAGGTCTTTTACAAGCTTTTCAGCGGCTAAAGTTTTTTCCTCGGATTGTTTGCGCCTGCGCTGGGAAATCGCGTGTGCAAAAGGATTGATGGTGAGCTCGTGGAAAGTGATCTCAGGGGAGATGTCGGGCATGTCAGCGGCGCTCCAGGCGAAAAGATATGTGTTACTGCATAGACATTGCTTTAGTTTCTCCTTCACATCTTCAGTAAGCCCTATGCCAATGCAAACTCCCTTGTCCGGGTTGTCCCCGAAAGCTATCACTTTGAACTCTCCCGCAGGCAGAGGGCGCAAGATGGTCAAGGGGGTGCTGCCAGAAACTGCATCTCTGGAATCCTCTGGGATGCGAGAGTCGAGGTTGAAGGTGTTGATCAGTAAAGTAGGCTTCTTCTCGGGCTGGGTCCCCTATGCAGGAGTGTCCTTATCTCTTGTGCGCTTGCTACCTTTTAGTGCAGACTCTATCACTATTTACCCCCTAGTCGCGACTTCGAAGCATCTTTGGGCGACTTCAATATCTCTGTGGAGAGTGGCTACGTGTCACTTCTCTGTATAGTATTTCATCTTAAGATGAATAGTATAGGGGATGACGATCAGTTCGGCGAGTACAAGTCTTCCCAGGATGCATTGGTATAAAGATGGGAAATCAATGACCAAGAAATGGTTCTTGATCGTCTTAGAGGCGTCCCCCTTTCCTAATGTGACCATTAGTTCGACGTAGCCCCAGGGTTTGGCGGTGGTGTAACACGGTGGGAGAACTGACCTATGCGTTTTTGTTTCCAAAAACTATGTTGCGGATAGCAAGAGTCGCCACCGACTTTTATTTTATCCAATAAGGAAAAGGAATAAAAGAACAGGAAAGACCTTTAAAAATATTTGAGTTCAGGGGATAAATTATACAAAGGGAAGGTGTTAGCACCCTTTGTATCCATGGTTATCCATGGGCTCTTAACTACTTAGCTCACTTTACTTTTGTTTGAAAAATGTAATGTATGTTTAGAAGATATTTCAGAAGTCTTTAACTTTATAATGATCCTCGTATAGATATATACAAAGTGTTTAGTTTTGAAAATGTTTGAAAAAGTGGGGTGTAAAGAGTATTTTGAAAAAGAAGTGAGCAAGCACTTAAGAACCACTTACCCTAAGTTTGTAAGGTCTTTCTTGTTATTTATTTCCTCTAAGGGTAGGAATGTCCTTACTATTAGTGAGTAAGTAGTCTTTACCTTGGAGGTTTAAAGGGACGAGTGTAGGGTCATCGTATGGTCATAGAAAGAAACCTTGTAGGGGTATCTTAGTAATTCGAAGGGATAATCATCATTTTTGTAGGGTCATCGAGGGACAAGATCATTTGTTCGTAGGCAACTTGAAGGGACTATGATCTTTTATCTGAAGGGACTTGATGGTATTGTTCGTAGGCAACTTTACTAAGAAACCCCCACGTTCGAGGGACTTGATCATGTTTATTGTAAGGCAACCAAGAGAGGAAACCCTAGGAGGTGCAGATGGCAATCGTAAAATGATCGACTTACGTATGTGAATATTGATTTCAGATATTTTATCTTGTAAATTAGGGTTAGCTAACTGTTGATTTTTGTCTTGCCATACAATCCTATTAAGCATACATCTAATAGTTTATAGTGTAGAAAAATAAAACCCTAGTTTAAACTATTACATGGCTTTGGGAGAGATACATAATTATAAAAAATTCTGACAGAAAATGTAAAGTGCAAAAAATAAACCTAAACTATTACAAGGCTTTAGCAATTACATTATCTTTAGAAATTGTAAAATAATCGAAACGAAAAGATCGGAAGAATATTGAGTCTTTGAGATGAGAGGGGGATATGTTTTTTATCATGCTATTAGAAGAATAAAAAAATAAAATAAAAAGAGTTAGATAAAATCACTGCAGATTTTAAAATAATGGAAAATAAGAAAAGCGATTAAAATAAAATCAAAAAATATTAAAACGATGCTAAAAATCTAATAAAATAAAATAAAGAGCGCGCAATATTTTTCAGATTTTTTTGAAAATATGGAAATAGAAAATAAATCAAATAAAATAGAAAAAAAGAGGAATTTGCGATTTTTAGGGTCGGAATCTTTTAGAATTATATTCTAAAAGAGTATTGTTCTTCGATTTTTTTTCCTGAACTTTTGGAAAAAATTCGGAGTAAATCAAAACAGTAGCATTTACCTGATTTATCTGTCAGACTGGAATTCTTATCACTACTGCAACCTTCAAAGTATCGGTGGAAACATATTAAAGCAGATTAACCAACAGTTTAGTTCTCCATGGTGCCCTAAACTTCAATTCGATCGCCCAGATAGCTTGCTCACATCATACAAAACACAAATATACAAAGAGATTAGATGTATCATGCGTATAAATATGAAATCGAAAAATTGAAAAAAAAAACAAAAAAATCAAATTCGGTTATGGCGTTTTATGAGGTTTTGGAGCAATGTGATGATTGGTACGCCTTCAGAAGAGTCAAAGGAATGTTCTTGGACCTTCAAATCTCCTTGAGAATGGATGCAACCCTAAAACTAAATCCAACTTACTCTTGAGTTTTTTTTGAAGTTTTGTATGCTCTCTTTGATAAAAAATTTCGTCCTCTTGACTTGTGGAGATGATAAGTATTTATAGAGGGTGTAATTTAGGTCAGATTTTGGGCTTTTGTGATGGATTGAGAGGTTACTTGATGATGAAGAAAATATGTTTTCAATTTGGTCAAAAAATTATATGAAATCATACTCTTTTGGTCTTGCACGAATTTGGACACTTACAATCATCATAAACATCAAATATTTGATCTCAAAATAGACCTAGGATCAAATATTTGATTTTTCAATATTTATCTTAATTAAAATTGGATTTAAATGAAATAAATCCAATATAATATAAAATAAATATAAAAAATCATATATTATGATCTATGGGTCGTGTATGATCTTATAATTGAGTTTGGATTAGAAAAATATGGGCCCATTTGGAAGAAACTTGAGTTTTGGCCATTTTTGCTTCATACACCTCCTCAAAATTGCCTAACTTATACAATACATATTTCTCTCAATTTTTATCCCATTTATGTGTTCTAGGAAATTTTAGAAAGCTTAGAGTGTCCTCTAACTAATCTGTTTGGTCCCATGTCCATTTGATCTTCCATTTTTAAGTTATGAGCTTTTGAAAAAAGTTGACTTTTTGTTGACTTTTCAAAGGACCTGTAATGTCTTGGCTCATATCTCTCAAATGAAGCATTTTTGGCCTTGGTTTGTGAGACACAAAGTGTTAGGGAATTGAATTTCCTTAAAAATGAGCTTTGGATGAGAAATTTTTGATGAAGCATGTGAAAGTTATGGTTGGTCAAAGTACAATTGACTTTTCCTGCACAAAACCCTAATTTAGTAACTCCTGATTCTTGATGATTCTGAGGTTCCCTTGATGAATCATGATCAACCCTTAATCAAATGATGAATCTTACTTCATAATCTTGATGTTGTCCAAAAATATTGAAGTTTGGTTGTATGTTGACCACAGTTGACTTTTTGACCAAGTTAACTGATTTTTGGATCATTTAAGCATATGACTGACCAAACTTGTAGGGAAAACCTTGAAACTTGACATGAGGATCCTTTGAAGTATATGGGATACCATGAAGTCAACTTGAGGCTTTGGAAGTCCAATTTTCTTTGAGAACTCAAAACCCTAGTTTAAGATATGTTGCTTAGGAGGAGACTTGGTCTGATGAAACATGGAATTCCTTTGAGCAATTGAGAATCTTGTGATCATTAGAAGACCTCTTGAGACATATTGTATTGAAGATGTAAGGGAAAATTTTGGGGTACAACAGCTGCCCCTGTTCAATTTTTTGAAACCTGAGAAGTTAGATTGGCATGTACGCCATTCGTGACCTGAAGGTGGAAGAGGATTGAACACTTAAGCCCAAAAATTTGCAATCAGCAGTGCGCAAAGTAATAATGTTGGTTGATCGTATTGCTTGAATGGGCTTAGAGATGCCATTTGGAGTATTTGGAGATGGGCTTATAGATTCCATTCAAAGTATCTATGGGTAGGAGTGTCAGAATGTGTCTACGTTTGACTTTATCTTAATGTTGTTACTGCACTAAGTATCAAAATTAGATCTTCGTCTCGACCATCTCTGAACTGTCTCTGTAACATATCTGAACTAAGTATCAGCACTAGATCTTTGTTTAGATCGTCTCTGAACTGTCTATAGGGGGAAAATATACTCTGAACTAAGTATCAGCACTAGATCTTCGTCAAGGTCCATAACCATATTCAGGATACCTCCATAATGCTCTCTAAACAATGGAATGTGATCAGGTGCGATAAGTGACCGGACCTGCCTGATACTAGTCAACACGGGCTCAAAGAAATGGTAGGATATGTTGCTCTTCCTGGGAGTAGTCATGAGAGCTGCCAAAGAAACTGAAAGTAAGTGTTGCTGAAGATCACAGACTGATGCTGGAGATGAGCCATTGATAGGCTGATGTTGGTGATGATGAAGATAGCTGAAGCAGATAACTGATGAAGATAGCTGAAACAAAGGTTTATGCAAAAGAAGGGGTCAAAACAAAACCAGATATGATGTGGATACCCTGAAAAGCAAATAAACAAATGTTAAATGATGCAATGATGATATATGCAAATGATATGCAAGGGTTTATGATCAAGCTGGATCTGATTATCTGTCTTGATATAAGTCCATGTATATTCAAAAGTCCAGATGAAGGCTTAAAAATCCAATAACCAAGGTGGGGGACTCAAATAAAGAGTCACATATCCAAGGTTTAATCACAAGAACTGTCCAAAATGAGGTACTCTTAAACAATACAGTAATAGGGTATGATATGGTCAAGGGTTCCTGCAAACCTGTAAACAACCCAACCCCCTTACATGTAGTGTTCTAGAACAAGGATCCTCAGACTTGGATCAGTTATGAGAAGTGTAAACACTCCTAACCCGGAGGTACAGTGTTTACAGTAACCATAAAAGATCCTCCTCTAATTCTCCTCAGATTCTGAAGGTCATAATAAAGGTCATCCAGACTTAGCAGGCTTCCCAGATAGCCCTAGCACTACAAGAAATCTGTAGCACAGAGTTCTCAAGAAGAAACCCACATCTGAACCGTGTTTCATATTCCCGCACCAGACCGAAATGGAATGGGAAAGAACATGAACTACTCTAGCCTAGGTGTCACTCAGATCCCAGGTACAGGACCTTAAACTCTCAATGGAACCCCACCCACCAAAACAGAAACCAGATCCAGCAATGACAGTATGACAATATGATGCAAAAACTGTAAAGAAAGCAGTACATAAGGCTGTTCATAAAGCAATAAATAAAGCAAATACATAAACACAATTAGCACATAACACCCCATTAAACACAAATCAAACAAGCGCTAGGAGGAACCCACAAAAAAGAACCAGAAGCCCTGGTTACAATATAAGGATCCCCAGCAGAGTCGCCAAGCTGTCGCGCCCACCAAATGACACCGGGCCAAGAGGGGTACAGACGCGAACGGTCGGCGAAAGAGAAGAGAATGAATAGAGTCGCCAGCTAGGCATTTTTATCCCGAAGGAAAGGTAATGCTGCATAAACCTAAGAAAAGATGGATAAGACGGTTGCGAACCAGAGAAACTGAGAAAGGGGGTTGGTTACAACCTGGGAAGGTATTAGCACCCAGATTGTCTGCCGTACTCGACGGGATCCACGCTTGAAAGTTTGTGCTTAAAGGGGTAGTGTCAGTGCTATTTTGTGTGGAAAAGCTGGAAAAGAATGCAAGTGTTAGTGTAAAAGAAATGTGAAATGAAGTGGAGAAGTGTCAGTGTAAGGAAAGAGTCCAAAGCTCAAGACTATGAGGCTTAAAGAATAATGCTGGAAGGAGGGGGAATATACAGAGACTTTTGTTCGATAACCGTTAAGTTATGCCTACGTATCCTCTCGTGCAATGAGGAAGTCAGAACACCGTAGTTCGACTCAAAGAGACTGAAAGATAAATTGACTTATGAACTGCTTACTTATCTATGCTCAAGTGTATGACCTGTCTGGCTCAGGTGCAAATTGTCTTGCATTAGAAGGAAGAAGTAGGTTCTCGTTTATGAGTGAAGATGATGAGAAAAGAATCCCGGAGGAGACGATTATTGTTTGTTTTTGGTGTTTTCAATCTTTTATTGCCTTTTGTGGTTTGCCATAAGAAAATGAGCTTAAGCCTAAACCAAGGGTTAGTAAACTCATCACATCCTCCCTCTGATTAGGGGTAATGAGAATACCTTAAGTATGAAGTAAACACCTCACACTTAATCACCATGATGTAGGATTAAGATCATTAACCTACTTGCATTTATTTAGATGTTTTTTGGAGTTTTTGTTTAGTGTTAAGTAATGAGTTTAAGCCATAATCAAGGATTTAATGAACCCATTACACCATCCTAATAGAAGGATAATAGATGAGAACATTTAAGCTGAGAAAGGCTCCTCAACTTAATCCATGATTAGGGATTAACCTCATGACAAAACAAAGCCTTTATTAAAGTGGATTTTAGTTAATGATAAGATTAAGAAGTGGATTTTATGGTTTGTAAGAAAAATTGAGGGGGACTTGTCCATTAACACTAGAGTTAGTCCTTCTTAACCAATTAAGGAAGAATTAGAACCCTAATGCAAGGCCCAAGTTACAAGCTTGATGTCTTAGTGATTATTAAGTGAATTGATTAAAGGATTTAAACACACTAAGGGTTTAACACTTAGGATTAAAGTTATACACTCCATCCTAATAGAAGGATGCAGGCACAAGCTTAACCAAAAAGTCTTAAAACCTTTGAGGTTTAGTCCTTGGTTATGAGATGGGAAGAAAAGACACAAAGATGACACAAAGGTAAAACTAATGGAGGGGACTAATCAAACCCTAATTGTGATCATGCTTGGATGTTCCTAGGGTTTATGAGGCTTGCAAAATATCTTCAAGAGAAAAGCCACCAAGGAAGAAGCAGATGAAAGGAGATTAAGCAGAAAGAAGCAAAACAACTTACTTCACTTAAGAAGATAAGTTGCTTGAAGAAAGAAAGAGGAGAAAGAGCATGAATGAGCAAGCTCACTCTAATACAAAAGTAAAATGCAGCAATGATGCATAAGAGAGATGAGAAGAGAATGTGAGAAGTGAAGGAAAATTCACTTCTCAAATACTCACCACCTGAAAAGTTAGCAAAGGAAATGAAAAGAAATGAAAATGAAATGAATGCAAGGATGCAAACCAAAATCAGAAGCATGTACATGATGCTATGGGATGATGCAAAAGCAAACCAAGAGATGTGGACGATCATACAAGAGATGAGAATGCAAATGATACAAGTAAGAAGCATGAAAGCTCATGAAAACTTATGAAATGCAATGGATGCTTAACATGGTAAATGGATGATGCAATGATCAAACATGATTCTAATGTGTCCTAAGATGTCTTAGAAGTCATGTGAATGCACAAAATGTCATGGCAAGTTTATGTATGCAAGCATATGAGGGATGAATGCAAATGAAGGTGACAATTAGGGTTTATACATAGCATGCAATACAAAATCCAAAACCAGAAGCAAATGACATGATAAAAAATTGAAAATAGGATCAAAGGAACCCTAACCCTACACAAGTTCACTTCCCAAAGGAGGAGACCTAAATCTTAACCTAATGGAAGTTATGATTTTCTCAAGTTAGCTTGGGTTTTAAGGCACTTCAAAAGGGAAAATGCACAACAAATTGAAAATGAGAGATAAACTCAAACAAATTTTATCCTAGAAACTACATGATATGAGGAATGCAATGCAAAAAGAACCATCATCAAACTCCTCATGGTTAGGCAGAAGGGATTTTTCTAAGTTAGGGCAAAAATATTGACTTTTAAGAACCCTAATTCCAAAGAAAAATGTCAAAATAGGTCAAGAACCAAAAAGAAATTTGTGTGAAGGGTTTGATAATGTTTCTAAATGTATCAAGATGCAATGTGATTTTTTTGGTGATTTTTAGAAACTTAAATGGCATTTTAATTAATTAATTCTCATTAACTAATTAAAATAAACATTTAAATATTTTAAAAATACGAAAATTATGCAAAAAATAAAATAAAAATTATTTTCAGAATGAGAAAAATATTGTAAGCCATGGTGCAAAAAATGAAATGTTTTAGAAGTGTTTTACTATTTTAAATAAAATGTGCAAGAAAAATGAATTAAAATGAAAATAAAATTGAATTAAAAGGAAAGTATGCAGATCCAAAGGCCTGGATTCAAAAGGAACGCGCGGGAGTTGACTGGCGCGTGTTTGGAGGGTGAGGATTCACTCTGAGATTTTTGAATTTTAAACATAATTAATTAGATTAATGACATGGATTAAGGTTTTAACAGTGGATCTGGGCCATTCACCCCACGCGGGAAAGACGAATCTAAGGGCCATTATTCAAATTCCATTAATTATGCAGATTAGGGCTAAGTACTCTCAGGTGACCGGAACAGTGTTCCGGTCATCTTCTCCGGTGAACTCAAACCCTAGTTTCTTCCCTAAGCCTCTAATCCTCAAATTTCTTGCCCATAAATGATCCCCCAATCATCCTAAACCTAAACCCTAAATCAAAAAGCATTTATTTCGCATCATGAGCAAGAATCGAACCAAAACGTGAAACGGGCAGAAATTTCAGAGCTTGCATACATGGTGGTTTCTCAACCATTTTCAATAATAATCATATCCCCATGACCAGGGGAACTCAAGGAATCATAAAAGAACTTAAAAACAAGCTTCTGAGAAAAAAGTTCATGAGCTATACCTGAGGTTGAACCTTCTGGTTCTGGGCTTTCTAGACTCTCCTTTGATGCAAATCCCCTCCTATGAACCTCTGGATGATGAAATGAAGCTTATAATGAGTTTGTATGGCCTGGTTTGAAGGTTTTGGTTTTGGTGTAGCAGATTTGGAGGGTTGTGTATCTGGTGTTTCAGGCTGTTTCAGTGCTTGGTTCTTGATCCATGGATGGTATATGACTTATTGGTGAAGAAATTTTTGAGGTTTGATGGATGTATCAAGAGTTTTGAAGAGATGAAGAAAATGCAGTTTTTGTGAATCCTTGCTTATGGGAGGATGCTGGCTTGTATGTGTGTATCTTTCAAGTCCTTGAGGTCCACATATTAAGTTCTGATTGGGCGGAGGGTTGGTAATGTCACAGTTTGATTGGTATGGGCAAAGATGCAAAAAGTCATGACTTTATGTACTTGAGGTATGGCTCGGGTCAGAGGGAGATTAGGGGCATGGCTGGGCTCAGCATGGATCAAGGAAGGCCCTTAGATTATTCTTGTGCAGCTGTAATGGCTAGGGCAAGTGATAGCATGGCTCTTGCAACTTTTCCCTCTTTGAAGATCTTTGTGAACCAAGGCAAAGAAACCTATAAACTCTTGGTAAAATTGCAGCCAAATGGACCACATGAAGCTGCCATGATGTTTTGAGATCACTTAACAACTAATCCAAACATTAGAAGTTCCTTTTGCAAAAATTTCATTCTTGAAAATTCATGAGAAATGCCTTATGGTGACTTGTAATTCAAGGCATAAAAATGAGAAATCCCTTGGGTAATTCTGAATTATGGACCATGAATGATGTTTGTGTGATGGTTAGAAATTAATTAGAGGTCACATTTGGCTTTGGCAAGTGTTTTTGCAAGTTTCCTCTTTGGCACAAAAGTGAAAATTAAGTGATTTTTTCCAACTTTGACAAACCATAACTTGAGTTCTAAAATGAATTAGATCAAGTTCTTGTACTTTTTGAAAATGGGAGGATCCAATCTACAACTTTCATGACCAAGAATTTTTCATTTGAAGCATTTTGGAATCAAAAAGAGGAGGTTGAAAAACTTTCCCAAAATGGCAAGTTTCATTACAAGTCACTTTCCCAAAATGGCAACTTTGCAAATGGCTTGAAATTCTTCAATTTTGTGAACTTCTAACTTCTTCCAAGATCAAATAAAGTTCATATACACTCAAAATGAGGGAGAAGACCCTTTGGTTGGGTGACTGGGGGCCTCAGATGCCCTGATTTTGCACTGACTTGTTCAAGAAGTCATCTATTGATCAGATGCCTTCCCCATTGTATTTCTTCATGAAAATTGGTATGCATGATCCTTATATCATATAGAGACCAATATAAACAAGAATGATAAAAAAATTTGGAGTTATGGCCTCTGAAACCAAAACCCTAATTTTAGGTCATCTGTGCAGTTAAGCCTGGCTCTGCTTCCATGCATTTCTCAGTTCTTGTGATTTTCTGACTTTCTTGATCTTTGGAGGATATAATATGATGCTTGAACATACATGGACCCTCTTGAGATGATTGAAGACCCTTGGAGTTGCTTAGATAGCTTAGGGATTGCTCAGATCACAAACCCTAGATGCAGATGACTTTGAACCAATGCAGTAAAGCAAAAATGCAATATGAGATGATATGATTGAACTTATGAAAATGAAAAGAATCACAAGCCATGGTGAAATGAGTGAGGGCAAATTTGGGGTGTTTACACCCTAGAACTCACATTCATGCATACTTTGGAAGAATCTCGGCTCACACTGATGACGAGAAACTTTGGATGCATTTCTTCCAAGATAGTCTATCTGGAGCTTCATTGAGTTGGTACATGAAGCTAAGCAGGGTCTCTATCAGATGCTGGAAAGATTTAGCTGAAGCTTTTCTCAAGCAGTATCAATACAATATTGATATGGCTCCAAACCGCACTCAGTTGCAAAATTTATCTCAAGGACCCAAGGAAAGTTTTAAGTAGTATGCCCAGAGGTGGCGTGAGCTAGCCGCACAGGTTCAACCTCCATTGCTCGATCGCGAAATGGCTGATATATTTATGGGCACCTTGCAAGGTGTTTACTTGGATCGTCTGGCCGCCTGCCCGTCCATTGGTTTTTCTGATATTATCATCGCTGGAGAAAGGATAGAAAACTTTCTGAAATTGGGAAAGATTCAGGATGCAAGCAGTGTTGGTTCTTCTGTTGTGAAAAAGCCTTTTGGCAATGGCCAAAGACGGAGAGAAGGCAAAACCAATGTCGTGTATAGGGGCCGAGACAGAGGTCGTTCGCAAGGTTACTACCAAACAGCTGCAGTGACTATTACACCACAGGTTCAGCCACAACCTCAAGGTCATCAATATCAGGCACATAGACCAAATCAGGAAAGAACAAGGGCGAGAAACCGCAGACTTGATCCCATCCCATGCCCATATGTTGTATTGCTTCCAGAGCTGCTAAAGTTGAACATGGTCGAGCTTCGTACCATGCGAGCTCCTTCTCCTGATAATCTACCTCCAAACTTTGATGCAAATGCCAGATGTGAATTCCATTCAGGTGCCCAGGGGCACAGTATTGAGAAATGTTGGGCTTTTCAGAACAAAGTACAAGACCTAATTGACTCCAAGGTGATCAATTTTGCGCCTCACCCAAATGTACTCCAGAATACAATGCCTAATCACAACGGAGCCGGTGTCACGGTTGTTTTACCAGATGGTCCACATTGAGCTGGAATCCTTAGGAAGTAAATAAAGCCATCAGTATCCAGATACTCCCAGCAATGGCAACTGTTTGTTTGTTTTTCTTCAATGCTTTTTTCATCCCTATTGAGGGGAACTACGTTGCTCTGATTCTTCATTGGTCATGGTTCAATGGAGATACGTAGGCAGAAGATCGTCAGGTATTTCCGAGCAACCTTATGGGGCAACTTTACTCCCCAGCTTCACTCTTTCCTTCAGACGTCTCGTGTCAGAGTCAGAATAACTAGAAGAAGATGTATGATTGCCATGGTTGGGTATACGTCTGCAAATTGAAGATTACAAGTCGCTGAAAGAGCTATTGATCACTGAAAGTATCCAAGACTGACAAGTCCAAATGGAGTCAAGCCTCCTCAACAACGACAATATTCAGCTTCTTTACTGCATTTTCATTTGTAGTTCCTTTTATTTGCTAAACATTTGTCTACATGTACGAAATTTGTTTGCTTCTGAATGTCATCAATAATAAAACTCACATGTTTTACTTGAAGTAATTCATTCGCATTCACTTATAATTCTGTATATGTACATCGCAATGCCAATTGTCATACGTAAGCTCTATGAGGGAGAATGGCGAAGAAATAACGCAAGAATCTCTAATTGTGTGCTCTCAAATAAGACCTTGTTGACGATGTACAAGCTTTGTTTCAAATTCCTAAACACTGGAGATATAAGGGAGATAGACCCTCGCTAACCCCCATGAGCCTTGAAGTATGAGTTTCTTTTCGCATGAAAAAACCCTTACGTTTAACCCAGGGGCAGGGTAGATGTCAACCAGTTGGACCAAGCGTTCAGCCTTTCATAAAGGAGTGTATTTGAGGATCCATTACATTCCACTATGCTAATCAAGAGGTCCAAAGACCAGAAACCACAATGTTTATCCAAATCAAGAGGTCCAGAGATTGGAAGCCACAATGGTTATCCTTCATCAACCAAAGAATGAGGCAGCTACAACCCTCGCAAAGCAATCAAGACAAACAGTGTCGCACGATTTGTTCAAAAAAAAAATAAAAAAAAGCCCGCTAAGTCGAAACTTGAAGACAAGCGACTTAGGCAAAAGTTAGGGCATGCCGCCGGAATTCACAATCAAAGATTCACAAGAATCAGTCCAGGCAAAAGTTAGGGATAAGCAAAAGAAATGAAAGGCGAAAATGAAAAAAGGATTACACAAGAAATATCCTTAAGCAAGAATAAGTCGTGTGGTACAGACACGAAAGACAAAGGGGTGACTGACTCCAAATAACAACTTGATTGGTGCTTAAACTATTAGCAGTAATGTTTCCTCAACCAACACGAAACCCTTATGAAAGGAGAGTGCTTATGAAAATTAGCTGAACATAGGAATGGAGAACATCACGAAGAGGGGTGGGCACAAATAATTTCGAGCCTATATCCTTTGTTTCTACAAACCGAGAACCAGGCCACGATACAACCCTCAAAAGTCCTAACTAAAGCAGGGTTATTTTGAGAGCGTACCACCACGAGGCCGCGTTCCTGACTCCTATGAGTTATGCTAAAAGATTACTTGTTGGTATTGCATGTACATACTTTCATTCAAAAATAATGTCATATCTCAAACAGTGATTCGTTCACAAAGGTTTGCGATACCTTTTCAAATCTTCAAGATTAACATGAGTGTTGCATTAGAATTTCCATTCTCAGAATAAACATTTTCTGCCTGCATACATTTGTTTGACATCATAAATGGTTCACATGCGGAAATTTAGTCCAGAAGCTTAAGCTTGCCAAGTTGAGAAGTCTAAAACTTCTAAAAGACAGTCACGTCGAGGTGCACTTTTCCGAGAAAACTCCATTGAGTAAGGACTTTCCTAACCAGTCATAATAAGAATCATCCAACCTGGGGAAATCAACTCAAGATTCAAATCTCTCTCAGAGCAATTGGTCAAAGACTCATACTGGGGCAAGCCACCCAATCGCACGAGGATTCATTCTTTCCGAAGACAGATAATCGGAAGTTCAGAATACTGGGGCAAATATAATCTTGAAGAGTTTAAAGACATCAGGTCTTTTGTAAAATCCTCTTAAGGTAAAGCCCGAATCAAAGCAAATGATCCCTAGCACGAGACTACTTGAAATCTTTCCTCCTCAGCAGGACGCGGTTCAATTTCGTTATCCCCAACAGACGCATGAAAGTTATCCCCAGTAAAGTCGTCAAACTTTTCTTCAGCAGGTTTCCTTGATCTTATTTCCAAGCAGATCTCAAACCAAATCTTTCTCTTCCCCAGCAGAGCAATAAGGATCATCCCTAGCAAGAATCGTCTTCCTGTAGTGAAGAACTTCTTACAAGAATCCAAAAATTCTCGGCAGTTAGCTGAATGGTTCCCTTCCCCACAGAGTTTTGGAAAATTCAGGTAGATAAGAGAGTTCTCCTCAGCAGAGCCTTGGCATGTCTTCCCCCAGCTAAGTCGAAAATTTGTCGATTCCCCAGCGAAATCTGTGGGGTGAGATTCAATCCCCAGCAGTTGAGGCATCCCTTAGCAGGTTCTTCAAATCTAAAGTCCAATTTATTTTTGGCAAAGGTAATAAGTCGAGACAGACTAGTCACACTCTTCTCCAACAGAAATATCGTCAATCATCTGTCTTCTCCAACAGAAATATCGTCAATCATCTGTATTCCCCACAGAGTCAGCAAGGTTTTGTTATTCTCGCGTCAGGAATTCCCTTTGTACCTATCCCCCAGTGTCATGGGGCATCATGTCATACAGTTCAACGTATGCATGCTCAATCCAAGGTTGGTATCCAAAGTCCACCCGCAGCGTGGCAATTTATCCAAAGTCCAACCGCAGATTGGCCAAAGTCCATCCTCTGGGTGGCAAATTCTTAAAGTCCAGCCGCAGACTGGCCAAAGTCCATCCTCTGGGTGGCGAACTCTTAAAGTCTCCCGTAGCGAGCAGCAGCCCCCGTAGTGTGGCAAAACACCGAAGTCTCCCGTAGCGAGCAGCAGCCCCCGTAGTGTGGCAAATCATTAAAGTCTCCTGTAGTGAGCCAAAGTCTCCCGTAGCTGAGCAATGTGCCCCTGTAGTGTGGCAAATTTTATGAAAGTCTCCCGTAGTTGAGTAATGTGCCCCCGTTGTGTGGCAAGAAATTGAAGTCCCCCGTAATTTGGCAAAAGTCTCCCGTAGCGAGCAGAAGTCTCCCGTAGTGAGCCAAAGTCTCCCGTAGTGAGCAGTAACCCCTGTAGTGTGGCAAATTTTTCGGAAGTCTCCCGTAGATGAGTAATGTGCCCCCGTAGTGTGGAAAATTTTACAAAAGTCTCCCGTAGTTGAGCAATGCGCCCCCGTAGTATGGCAAATTTTCTGGAAGTCTCCCGTAGCTGAGCAATGTGCCCCCGTCGTGTGGCGAATTTTACAAAAGTGTGGCAAAACACAGAAGTCTCCCGTAGCGAGCAGCAGCCCCTGTAGTGTGGCAAATTTTCCGAAAGTCTCCCGTAGTTGAGTAACGTGCCCCCGTAGTGTGGCAAATTTTATAAAAGTCTTCCATAGCTGAGCAATGCGCCCCCGTAGTGTGGCAAATTTTCTGGAAGTCTCCCGTAGCTGAGCAATGTGCCCCCGTAGTGTGGCGAATTTTACAAAAGTGTGGCAAATTTTCTGGAAGTCTCCCGTAGCTGAGCAACGTGCCCCCGTAGTGTGGCAAATTTTTTGAAAGTCTCCCGTAGCTGAGCAATGTAACCCCGTAGTGTGACAATATTTCCACAGCCCCGCAGTGTGGCAGAGTATCCCCGCAGAGTGAGCAAAGGTCCATCCTTAGGGCGGCAGGGTATCGAAAAGTTTCCCGCAGTGAGCAGAGCGCCCCCGTAGTGTGGCCAAAATAAAAGTCTCCTGTAGTGAGTAGTGACCCCCGTAGTGTGGAAAAGTATTCAGAAGACCACCCGTTGTGTGGCATGTCATTAATATCCCAGCAAAAGTCCACTCGTAGCGCGGAAAATCAAAAATCTCCCAGTGTTATTCCAAAACATTCACCAATTCACTTCTCATCACATCAGAGTTCTCCACAAGCAGAGTTCAGATGGTTGGGTTTATTTCCCTTTTCTCTTCCACCAAGTACAAATTTTCTGGTTGTTTTAGTATTCAATCCCTGGATACTTCAAACTTCTGAAAGCGACTGCTATCATCCATTCAAGTCTACAGTGATTGTATAAGGGCAGCTGTAACACCCCAAAATTTGCCCTCTTATTATCAACCTCGAGCGATTTATGCTTCATTCTTGTATCATTCCGCATATCATTGCATCGCATTTGAAAAATTAAATAAATAAATCATCATCCTTTGCATACGCATGAGGTGTGTGGTCGATCGAGGCTTGCCAAACATTGGAGTTCAAGAGAAAAATAATATCCCAAAAATAATCCAAACCATTTCCAAGCTAACCAACCAAAAAGGGAAGAATTCACCTTTCCCTCCCTTTTTTTCCCTTTTCCTTCCACTTTCTTTCCACACTTCCTTTCATTCTTTCCCTCTTGTATTTCTCATTTCAATTCCACTCTATTTCCCTTGGAAGCTTCCACCATGTTCTACCATCTTCTAGAATGTTCCTTCTCCTAACCTAGCTCCATTGCTAAATCCTAACCTCATTACCAAACCATAATTTTGGATCCCAAGCCTAATATTTTGGGCCCCAAACCTAAGCCATATTTAATCCATTTTCATCCAAACCAAAAAGAACTCTCACAATTTTCACACAAACAATTTTCCAAAATTTTCATTCTCTCACAATCACTTTTTCTCCCTCACTTTTCCTCCATTTCCATTTTCACCAAAGCTTTTTGAATAAGCTCTTCAAGTTTCACATTGAAACTTGAAGATCTTGAAGCTTAGCCTCCAACCTCCATTGATTTGTGGATTATAGAAGAAGCAACTTTATTTGGTGAAGGTTTTGACTTATCGGAAGCACGCGAAGGTTCAAACATCAAGAACGCATTTATTTTGCGGTTTCGCGGTTTTCGTGGTTTTCTCTTCGATCAAGCTCTGATTCTTGCAACATTCACCGAAGCACTTCTCTGCTTCGTAGGTTGGTGATCTAAATCATTTTTCATTTAAGTTATTCTCTTCATCTCGCCATTTCGACATTCTTTAATTGCTTTTCGTTTTGCTTGCGATCGATTTCGTTTCCATTATGTATTGCTTACGATTTGTGACTTTTAATGATTTAGAAGTTAAGGTGTAGATGATTATAGGTTTTAGCATGTGTAAATAATCCACAATTAAGTAGAAATTAGTGTTAGCATGTTCCTAGGTGTGTTAGAGATCATTAGAAGTGAGTTTGTGGCTAAAAGCACTTATGTCTAAGCTTTTTTCACATTCTGGATCAGTGTTAACCGGTTAACGCGTGTGTTTTTGCCACAAACAGTGCAGTTTTAGGTCCGTTAACCGGTTAACCATTTGGTTAACCGGTTAATGTTGTTGATTTTTGGTTTTCTAGCTTATTTGATAGCTTAGTCCTTATTTCTAGTGCCTCTAATGTTCATACATGTTTAGGTATTGATTTTAGGGAATTTTTGGGTCTATTTCCAGTAGCTCATTCCCCCATTTCGAGTCGTTTCGACGCATTTCCGTTCACGTCGCATATTATGCATTTTTGCATTCCTTTGTGCATAACTTGGTTTCTTGCATTTTGTTGCTATGTTTATGCATCATTTGGCATGTGAATAATCATGTTGCATTCTGTTTTTACATCTTTTGCATTGCATTAAATCATTTTGGCATTTTCATTGTATCAATGTACATTGCATAATCATGTATGTATGTGCATTTGGTTGCATTTGGTTGCATGCTTGATCATATCATTTACATCATTTCAACTCTGAATTTTGCATTGAGTTTGGAATTCTTGTTGATCTATCATGTTGCATGTTCATAATCAATGATCATCATGTTCATATGCATGTTCATGTGCCACATTTTGCATTACTAGTTGCATAATCAACCATGTGATGCATTCTACCATAATCCTTCAAAAATGTTTATGTTATTTCAATTATGTATGATGATCCATGTTCAAATGCATGTTCATGATGAAGTTGGTGCATTTTTCATTGAGTTTGTGCATTAAAAAATGAAAATAATCAAATCTGGATTTTGCATTTCATAGCTGTTTTTGCATATAGGTGTTGTAAAATACATGCTGGTTGTTGTGTAGTTCATGCTGTTTGTGACTTTTTACACCTACCTTTTCATGTTGCATGCTGGCTGTAAAAAGTCGACCTGTGTTGTGCATTGTTTTCATAGCTGATTATGTGTTTGAGTGCTATAAATAGTTGCTGAATTTTAGTTTAGCATAGTGTAGGTACCCTTAAACTTAAGATTAAGTCTAGTTTAGGTCCAAGTTGCCTTAGGATTTAATTAGTGTATGTTTGCATTATTATTTTTAATAAAATGCACACTAATCTTTGTTTTGTAGAGGGGAAGATTGAGGTATGTTTCCTTCACCTTATACTTTTATTTTTTATGCATTTCTTTTATGCATTTAATTCTTTTTCCTTCCATATTTGTGATTGGTAGGAACTCCCCTTTGTTAGGACCAACTTACCTTCCTTAGGAAGTAAGTTGCATCATTTTTCTTCTTTCTTTTCCTTTTCTTCCTTAGGATAGAAAAACCTCATAAACCATTAGGATCTCCCTTTTGTGAATAATAAATAACTTAGGGTTGGTCTTAGTCCCCCTTAGTTTTTGTCCTTTTCCGATTTGAGTCTTCTTCTCTCATCTTCAAACAAAAATCTAAAAGACACTTAATAAAAGTTTGAAATAGTTTTTTGCGCATAGCCTTATTCCATGGGGCACTCATATTCATTCCATCTTGGAATAGTGTGGGCTTGTCTAGCATGATGTACAAGTCTAATCATGAGACTATCTTCACAAACAATAAACTCCAAAACGCTTCTCATAAAAGACAAACAACAAAGACATCGCGTCTTCTCTTCTCATCTCCTACTCTTTGCGGACGAATGCGACTTGCCTTGACAGTTCAAACAGCGATACGGTAAACACCCTCGAGTCAGAGCCGGTAACACCTGAGCTAGAGCTATGGCAACGTCATCCTAAAAAATACAAACAATGTTTCCGCCTCAGTTAGGCGAACTACGTCGACTCTGATCCTCATTATCCCGATGAGGTACGTAGGCAGCGGGGTAGGGCCCGTTCGAGAACATTCTTTATTTTCCCTACATTTTCTTCATTCTTTATTTTTATCTAGTTCCTTTCTCAAGGAGTTAGTAATGTTTATCTGACTGCGAACTATCCTGAAAATGAAAAGTTAGTTTATGCAAGATTATTTTATGTATGCATGTATGACATGATGTTCTAAATATGAGTGAGAATGTCGTATGCATTATGGATGTGTATGCCATGATATGATGTAAATTATGTATGTATGGATTATGTAATTTAAGCACACTAGCATCTTAATGTAACAACTTCTGGATGGGGAAAATAAATCCCGATTTGTTGTTGAGGAGTATGAAGACATAGTTCCCGTCTTGTTTCAGAATATTGTACTTAGGATCTTTCGATTTCCGTTCATCGTACTTTTTTATTGGAAGATTAGATTCCTAAATACCCTGACTGGGGATAAAAGAGACGGACATTCCCCTGAGAGACTTATCCGACCAAGTGTCAATTCTTTGGAGAATATCAGGTTTGAGAGAAATATGTCTGGGACTTTGTAGAGCTGCAAGTACAAGAGGCTACTTGAAATACTTTGCTGAAATAAATTCATAAAGATTACTCTGTGGGGATGAGTTTGCGAAGATCTATTGGATATGAAATTTGCTGGGGATTCCTACCTCCGAGGGTCTTTAGTAAATGATATTATTGTAATTTTGGTAAACATCAATCATATTTGAAAGCATATATTCATTCAAAGTAACCAATGGATTTAGAACTTCTGATATTCTCGACTTCCCCAAGTAATTTTCAAGGATTTATCATAACTGAAGACATGATACTGACACCATCTGATACTATTGGCACAGACAATTAATTTCCACAATGGCTTCTGCAGAAACCCAATATCAAGGCAATGCAAAGATAGGAATGTGTTTTCAGACTGCGGTGGATCGTGTACGCCCTGGGTAATGGTTAAGGAGCTTGCAACTGAATTTGATTTGATTAGATTTGAAAAGAGAGTGTTGCCTCTAGCTGAGGATGATTTGTCCTAGAATGGAAGTATTTGAAAAAAGAGTTGCCTCAAGAGAAATAAACAAGATGCCTCATAATAACATGCCCCTGGAACCGTGAACTCGGTAATGTTACCTTTGGTAATTTAGATGAGGAGACCTGCCCCTGGCTATTTAAGCATTGTTGAATATTGACCTGACTATCCCAGATGAATTGGACAATAACATGTAATGCCCCCTTGATTGGAAGATAGTGATTATGCCTCTTGTATACATTGGCTTTGATCCAACTGAGTCAGGCCCAGGAAGAAACTTTGTCTGTCGGGAGGACATCAGTTTATTGAATGTTCATCATGTAAGCTTCTCTGTTGTCAAACACTTAGTTATATGTAAACAATGATATTCAAAATTCAACGCTTATGTCTGTCTTGAAGTTTTGAAAAATAATTATTTTAGCAAAACAATGTTTGTAAAAACTGTGATATTAACTCCAGATTTATAATAAGCCTTAAAGGAGTCAGGATACCTTTTTGTAGCAGTACGCTTTCGAACTAACCATGCTTCAGTTAGGACTTTTAAAGGGTTGTAACATGGCCTGGTTTACGATTTAAGAAACAAAGGATAAAGGCTCAAATTTAATTTGTACCCAACCCATTCTTCGTGATGTTCTTCAGTCCTATGTTTGGTTAACTTATGCATTGAGGCTCCAAAAGAGTTTGGAATTGTAACACTGATAGAAGTTTATTTGTAAAGTCAGTCATCTTTTTTTTTTGAGGATTTGCAGTGACCTCTTTTTCTTTTGTCTTTGTTATTCCTTCCTTTTTCCTGAACTGTTTGTTTCAAGATTACAGTCAGCGGGATGTCTCAATATTTACTAAGTTTCCTTCATAGGTTTTGACTTTGTGAGCTTTTCTTTTGCTAGATATTGACTGTCAGACTTAACGATTATAGGGAACCTTCATTAGTTGTGTACAAAAGGACAACTGGCATAATTGAGTTAACCGAGGAACTACCCTGCCCCAGGTTAGGATTAAGGATTTTAATTTGCGTGAGAATGAAAACTCCTACTTCATATGATCAAAAGGGTTGACTAGGGATTAACTTCCTTATATCTCCACTGTTTAGGAATCGAAACAATGTCTGCACATCATCAGCATAGTCTGTTCAAAAGCATACTATATGAAATTATGGTATCGTCTTTGTCATCCTCCCTCTAAAGGCTTACAAATTTAACAAGAGTTAAATATCACAAAAGAGAGGTAAGAAGAATAGTTTAAATATAGTGAAACAAATGAATTAATTCATGCCAAACATACGTAATGCATTAATGTGAAAACAAAGTTTTACATAATAGTAACTATTTGAGCAAAAAAAGAAATTACAACTGAAGAAATCAAATGATGTCTCATCTAGTTGAGTGAATGTCTTTAATTTCAATCTGTGAACTTTCAGGAGCGGTATATTTTACCATGAAATCAAATATGCTACTTGGTTGTCCTAAGGTATCCCAAACTTCAACAGGGATAGGTGGGCTTTCTTTCTTGCTACCTCAGGCGATTTATCTTGCAGCTTCGATGTTTGATGGACGATAGGAGAATTCAATCTGGTCTTCTGGCGTAACCTCGAGAACTCCTTCATCAACCAGGTCTTGAATCTTATTCCTCAATTCCCAACAGTTATTAGTGTCATGTCCAGGAAAATTTGAGTGATATTCACACCTTGCATTGGGATTATAGCCGGAAGAGGAAGTATTGGGATTCAGAGGAGAGTTTTTCAAGGTGATTAGCTTCATCTCTAACAAGCATTGCAAAGTTTACGACATTGGCGTGTTGATTTTGATAAATTGTCTTTTATATTCCTTGTGTTGAGGCGGATTAACCCTAAAAGACCTTCCTCCTTTAATTGAAGAACTATCAATAGTAGCCTGTCTCTTTCCTTCTCTTATCCTCATCTTCCTTTCAACCAAGTCAGTTTGTTTCATCAGAGGTTGACTGATGATTAGATTCTTGACTCCGTTGCCTTGAAGTTTTTTGGCAAATACTCTCAGCTCTTCTTGCCCCTGGGCTAAGTTTTGGATAAGATCCACCTGACCATTCATCTGGATTTTCATCTCTACCATCTCAGCTTGCAGTCGTTCCAACTGATCATCCTTGTTGTTTTCAGGATTCTTCTTTTTCGCGTCCTTAGTAAGGAGGGATTTCAACTCTTCTTGCCCCTTGGGAAAATTCATGATCATCTCTTAAAATTAGGCGTTCTAAGCTTGAAGATATTTGACATACTGTTCGAGAGCCATATTTGCTGAAATAAACAGCGAGAAGATAAAAAACCTGTCGTGGAAACCTGTTATGCAATGATATGGTATGTAGATGCATATGTAATGTTTTCAAGGACCGGGTAGGATTTAAATTTGTTAACGGAAAAAAAAATAAAAACTTTCATTAGTAAGTTTTAAAATATAATTTCCCATTGGGCTTACAATGAAAGAAAACAAAAAGTTGCAAAGAAAATAAGAACATCTGAGACTCAAGTCTCCCATGGACGCTTTCTCTTTGGGTTGAGATATGTATTGAGGTTCTGCTCTTCGTGAAGTTTCCTTGTTAGCTCCAACACTTTCTCTTTGTAATCATAGAACCGAGCCTCAAATGTATCTCTTTCCTCCTTCATTTGAATCCAAGATTTATGCAGCTCTTCCAGATCCGTAGGCATGTCAGGATGAAGAATGGTATAAGGAACATCTCCTTCAACAATTGGCTCAACAATTACTGGTAGAATAGCAGGATATGGCATCATAAGAGTTTGAGCACGAGACCACACCCATATGAGGTAAGAATCCATAGGGATGGAGTATTTTGGTTCTAGAGTGTTGTTGTTAATCTTGTTCACCATGCTCCAAGCACGTATAAACCTTTGACGGTAACCTCGAAGATCGTTGTCATAATCGAACATAATACCTTGAATAATCATATCATGAGGACCATTACTCCGAGCATAACCAAACTAATGTAGTGATAAAGAAGGATTGTAGGTAATACCCCCTCTTATGCCAAGGAGTGGTACATTAGGGAACTATCCACAACGATCAATGATAGTAATATTCTCCATAGATCGGGAACACCAATGAATGTCTGAATGATAAAGTGAAATTATCCTTCTAGACCACTTTATTCCTTGTTCATTCTTCATCACAGATCGAGGAAGGTTAAAATTAACCACCTTGATAGTAGAGGTATCCAACACATCAGAGTTCCTCGCGCCTTCATAGTACGAGTGTGAAGAGAGTGCAAGATATCTCCAAGCAAGGTAGGCACCGAATTATGAGTCATAAATATGTTGATGGCATGTACATCTATGAATTGGTCTGGATTAGGGAACAATACCAAACTATAAATCAACAAGGCTAAGATCTCCTCAAAAGCATCATAACTCATAGAATCCAAGAACACCTGAGCCTTCTTTATCAATACCTTATCAAGAATACCCTTAGTTCCACTTCTGATTTCCAGTACAATGTTTGATTTCTTCAGATGTAAGGTTGTTGCAATAAATTCAAGTTTTGGCTCTTTCTCTAAGCCTGTGAAAGGTTTCTGATCAAGGATAGACATACCAAGCAATTTGGAGAATTCTTCCATTGTGGGCACCAGCTGATAATCGGAAAATGTGAAACAATGATGTTTAGGATCAAAGAACTGGAATAAAACACTCATCATATCTTCATTGAACCCTGAAGTAACCAAATCAAGTAGATGACCATGCTTTTTTGTGAACAGAGAGCTTTCAGAAACTTTTGAGACCAATTCCTTAAGCTTGGAAGGTACCCTTACAAAGTTGACTCGGATAGTGTTCCTACGAGCGGAAGCCATAACCTGCAACAAAGAACAAAGATAAATCCTTTGGTCCTTGAAATGGTTAGTGAAAATTCTATGTTATGATGTCATGATGTTATGATGTTATGTTCATACACAAACAAGTGACACACACAAACAAGTCGCACAATAGCCTTAGGTTTAAAGTCTTGCATGAAGTCCATAGGTAAGTACCCTCCCCACTGAAGTTTAGTTGGTTCATCCTGTCTTAGTAATAGTAACCGGGTTATAAGGGATCTCAATATCACTGATTTTTCTCAAAAGTTGTTGTTCAGTATGGCAACTGACTTGCCAACCAAAACTCCCCAAGATTAGAATCTCAATGAGCGTAGCATCGAGTATCAACCAACTTCAGACTTCACCAAAGTCGGTTATCTCAATACTTTCTAATGGTCAAGATGGGTCAATTAGGGTTCTAAAAGTAAGTTAGTGTTAATGACAACATATGGCAGCCTCATGTTATCCTCAACTGACTTAAGGAACATAAGAACCAACCCATAAGTCACATTAACTGTAGCCACCAGATCAACCATAGCGGTATACGTCGTACAATTTCCTTGGTCTATTGCCACTTACCTAAGGTACACTAGATCTGTGTTAGGATCTTTCTCACAGTAACCCCACAACAAGCCCTTAAAGATAAAGCAAAAAATTCAAACAAGTATAGTGATCTAATCATAAGGTAACCCCTCTTTTACTTAGTACATCCCCAACAGAGTCGCCAGTTCTGTAACAAGGTGGGAGAACTGACTTGGGCGTTTTTGCTTCCAAAAACTATGTTGCGGATAGCAAGAGTTGCCACCGACTTTTATTTTATCCAATAAGGAAAAGGAATAAAAGAACAAGAAAGACCTTTAAAAAGATTTGAGTTCGGGGGGTAAGTTATACAAAGGGAAGGTGTTAGCACCTTTTGTATCCATGGTTATCCATGGGCTCTTAACTACTTAGCTCACTTTACTTTTGTTTGAAAAATGTAGTGTGTGTGTTTAGAAAATATTTCAGAAGTCTTTAACTTTGCAATGATCCTCGTATGGATATATACAAAGTGTTTAGTTTTGAAAATGTTTGAAAAAGTGGGGTGTAAAGAGTATTTTGAAAAAGAAGTGAGCAAGCACTTAAGAACTACTTATCCTAAGTTTGTAAGGTCTTTCTTGTTATTTATTTCCTTTAAGGGTAGGACTATCCTTACTATTAGTGAGTAAGTAGTCTTTACCTTGGATGTTTAAAGGGACGAGCATAGGGTCATAATATGGTCATAGAAGGCAACCTTGTAAGGGTATCTTAGTAATTTGAAGGGACAATCATCATTTTCATAGGGTCATCGAGGGATGAGATCATTTGTTCGTAGGCAACTCGAAGGGACTATGATATTTTATCTGAAGGGACTTGATGATATTGTTCGTAGGCAACTTTACTAAGATACCCCCACGTTTGAGGGACTTGATCATGTTTATTGTAAGGCACCAAGAGAGGAAACCCTAGGAGGTACAGATGGCAATCATAAAACGATCGACTTACGTGTGTGAATATTGATTTTAGATATTTTATCTTGTGAATTAGGGTTAGCTAATGGTTGATTTTAGTCTTGCCATACAATCCTATTAAGCATACATCTAACAATTTATAGTGTAGAAAAATAAAACCCTAGTTTAAACTATTACATGGCTTTGGGAGAGATACATAAATATAAAAAATCCTGACAGAAAATGTAAAGTGCGAAAATAAACCTAAACTATTACAAGGCTTTAGCAGTTACATTATCTTTAGAAATTGTAAAATAATCGAAACGAAAAGATCGGAAGAATATTGAGTCTTTGAGATGATAGGAGGATATGTTTTTTATCATGCTATTAGAAGAATAAAAAAACAAAATAAACAGAGTCAGATAAAATCACTGCAGATTTTAAAATAATAAAAAATAAGAAAAACGATTAAAATAAAATCTAAAAAAATATTAAAACGATGCTAAAAATCTAATAAAATCAAATAAAGAGCGCATACTTTTTTTCATATATTTTTGAAAATATGGAAATAGAAAATAAATCAAATAAAATAGAAAAAGAGGAATTTGCGATTTTGAGGGTCGAAATCTTTAAGAATTGTATTCTAAAAGAGTATTGATCTTCGATTTTTTTCTGAACTTCTGGAAAAAATTCGGAGTAAATCAAAACAGTAACACTTATCTGACTTACCTATCAGACTGGAATTCTTATCACTACTGCAACCTTCAAAGTATCGGTGAAAACAGATTACAGCAGATTAACCAACATTTTAGTTCTCCATGGTGCCCTAAACTCCAATTCGATCACCCAAATAGTTTGCTCACATCATACAAAACACAAATATGCAAAGAGATTAGATGTATCATGCGTATAAATATGAAATCGAAAAATTGAAAAAAACCAACAAAAAGAAAATTCGGTTATGGTGTTTTATGAGGTTTTGGAGCAATGTGATGATTGATACGCCTTCAGAAGAGTCTAAGGAATGTTCTTGGACCTTCACACCTCCTTGAGAATGACTGCAACCCTAAAACCGAATCCAACTTACTCTTGAGTTTTTTTGAAGTTTCGTATGCTCTCTTTGATAAAAAATTGCGTCCTCTTGACTTGTGGAGATGATAAGTATTTATAGAGGGTGTAATTTAGGTCAGGTTTTAGGCTTTTGTGATGGATTGAGAGGTTACTTAATGATGAAGAAAAGATGTTTCCAATTTGGTCAAAAAAATTAGATGAAATCATATTCTTTTGTTCTTGCACGAATTTGGACACTTACAATCATCATAAACATCAAATATTTGATCTCAAAATAGACCTAAGATCAAATATTTGATTTTTCAATATTTATCTTAATTAAAATTGAATTTAAATGAAATAAATCCAATATAATATAAAATTAATATAAAAAATCAGATATTATGATCTATGGGTCGTGCATGATCTTATAATTGAGTTTGGATTGGAAAAGTATGGGCCCATTTGGAAGAAACTTGAGTTTTGGCCATTTTTGCTTCATACACCTCCTCAAAATTGCTCAACTTCAACAATGCATAACTCTCTCAATATTTATCCCATGTATGTGTTCTAGGACTTTTTAGAAATCTTAGAGTGTCCTCTAACTACTCAGTTTGGTCCTATATCCATTTGATCTTCTATTTTTAAGTTATGAGCTTTTGAAAAGGTTGACTTTTTATTAACTTTTCAATGGACCTGTAATGTATTGGCTCATATATCTCAAATGAAGCATTTTTGGCCTTAGCTTGTGAGACACAAAGTTGTAGGGAATTGAATTTCCTTCAAAATGAGCTTTGGATGGGAAATTTTTGATGAAGCATGTGGAATTTATGGTTGGTCAAAGCACATTTGATTTTTCCTGCACAAAACCCTAATTTAGTAACTCCTGATTCTTGATGATTCTGAGGTTCCCTTGTTGAATCCTGATCAAACCTTGATCAAATGATGAATATTACTTCATAAACTTGATGTTGACAAAAAATCTTGAAGTTTTACTGTATGTTGACCACAGTTGACTTTTTGACCAAGTTAACTGATTTTTGGATCATCTAAGCATCTGACTGACCAAACTTGTAGGGAAAACCTTGAAACTTGACATGAGGATCCTTTGGAGTATGTAGGATACCATGAATTCTACTTGAGGCTTTGGAAGTCCAATTTGCTTTGAGAACTCAAAACCCTAGTTTAAGATTTGTTGCTTATGAGGAGGCTTAGTCTGATGAAACCTGGAATTCCTTTGAGCAATTGAGAGTCTTGTGATCTTTAGAAGACCTCTTGAGACATATTGTCTTGAAGGTGTGAGGAAAAATTTTGGGGTACAACAGGTGGCCCCGTTGAAGCGTTGCAAATCAGATCTCACGTACGGGGATAAGTTCTTCTGGTCGAGCTGCAATGCTTGAAAGAGGGAGGTGTACATTATGTCGACCGAGCTTCCATGGTTGATGAGTATCTTTTGAATGTATGTCTTCACCATCTTGGTACGTATCAGCAAAGGGATGTGGGAGTTTGGGGAACCTCTCAGGAGCTCTTCCATGTAGAACCTGATGGGTTGAGACTTACCTCAGACCTTTGATAGCACGATTTTCTATAGATTTATTAGCATGGTTTTCGTTTATTTAAGTTACGATTTTCCTTATTTCGAATAATATTACGCGAGTTTATGTTTAATTTTGCAGGTATTTAGTTATACTTTATCTGTGGAAGAAAAGAATGAAAATGAGACAGAAACAAGACTTTTAGCCCAAGAAATGAAGCAGACAGAGATAGAAATGAAGATTATGTATTTATTTTGTATGACGGATGTCACAGATTTCAGACGATCATCTCAACCCCCAAACGTATGTTACACATCCAGGACAACTGTCTCGATTGTTATATCAGAAACATAAAAGGCGCGTTTCAGTGTAGTCAATAACAGATACTCGCATACGAATTCTTCTCATTCAGCAGAGATTTTTCCTCAACCCTACAGTCTTAGTCCAACACTACTAGTCAAGGCCCAACAAATATGATTCTGACTTATTCTCAACAAACTCAATTTATAGAAGCTATAAATAGCAGCTGCCACAAGTTCCAAACGAAGCTTCGTTTACCATATTGAATTGCTGCCAAATTTCCGATCAAAGCCTTATTTTTATGTTCAGAGCTTTCTAGTATTTTCTTTTCAGTATTTACTTTATTTCCATTACCGAACCAAAGTGATAGTCTCCTTCCTTGGGAAGCTATCACCATTTATTTTCTTTCCAGCCACAACATTTTTTTTTAGTTTAAGTTTCTACAAGATTGATTGATCAAGAGTACTTCAATCAGGTTTCCTAATTTAATGCTTTACCATTTAATTATTATGTCATTTATTTTTATGCACTTATTTTTCTACCTTTCTTCGCATTTATTTAATATGTCTGGCTAAACCGTTTAATTGTTATGTGATTGTATAACCGGAACGAATTCAATAGACCTAGGCTAAAACCTTAATTCTAGTTACCTTTTCGGTTTCGATTTCTTAATATAAACAACTTTTGTTACGAGTGTAAGAAAGTATAAAAGGTTAGAATTAAGACCACAGGAGTGTGAGATTGTAACTAGATAGCTGAAATCGAGCATTGCTTGTAAATACAGCGGAAGCGCTTTAAAACCAATTAGAACCTTTATGTTTCCAAAAATTATTTCTAACTTGAATTGAAACAGCGAGAGCGCTCAATTGAACTTAGGAGTATAATAATAAGCAAGACCACGAGAGTGTGAGTCAACGACTTTTAAACCGACAGTTTCTACGGAAAGATAACTTGACAAACCTTAATAAGCCGACCCTTTATCGAATTCGCGAAGGCGTACAAATTACATACTGATTTCCTTATTATAATTTAATTTAATCCATAATTCTTACCTTCTTGCACCTTAAACCTAAAATACAACTCGCCTTAGCTAAACATAATAACACCTGATAACGCTAGGTTGATTATCGAGTCTCTGTGGGATTGATATCTTTTACTACTACGCGATTAGGATGTATACTTGCAGTTACCATCTTTAGACTCGGAAAGTCGCGACCAAGTTTTTGGCGTTGTTGTCGGGGACTTAGATTTAGTCAATAGTGCAATTCGTTGTTACGCCGTCTAGACTAAGGCAAAAAAATTACCTTTTGTCGATTGTATGCCCAATACTCTTTCCCGAGGCGAATACTTAGAACCCCAAATCGATGAAGTTGAGTGTTTCTTAAGCTCGAGACGTCGGACCGACAACAACAAAACCCTTTTTCCTTAAGAAATATTACCAAAACCAGTTGAAGAACCAATCATGGCCAAAGAAAACGGAGAACCACCGCGACGTTCACTCCAGTCCTATGCAACTCCAACTCAACAAGAACCGCACAATAGTATTGTCGCACCAGCCATTACCCGAAACAATTTTGAACTAAAACCTTCACTGCTTCAAACTGTACAACAAAACCAGTTTTTTGGAAATCCTACGGACGACCTTAATGAACATCTGACAAAGTTTGTGCAATAGGCAGATATCGTGAAAGCAAATGGTGTAACTTAAGACGCAATAAGATTGAGACTTTTTCCGTTCTCTTTAAGAGATAGAGCTTGGGCATAGTTACAATCTCTACCAGGAAACTCTATTACAACATGGGAAAAACTGAAGAATGTCTTTCTATCACAATATTTCCCGCCAAGTGTTGCTCCCCGGATTTGCATCCCGGTGCAGACGCGAACTGTCGGTGAAAGAGAAAAGTGAGGTTGAATTGAATAGAGTCGCCGGCTGGGCATTTTTATCCCGGAGGAAAGGTAATGCTGCATAAACCTGGAAAGATATGGATAAGACGGTTGCGAACCAGAGAAACTGAGAAAGGGGGATGGTTATGACCTAGGAAGGTATTAGCACCCAGATTGTCAGTCGTACTCGACGGGATCCACGCCTACAAGATTGTGTTTAAAAGGGGTAGGTGTATGTGTTATCTGTGTGCAAAAGCTAGGGAAGAAAGTACAGAGTGTCAGTGCAAAAGAGAGGGTGAAAGTGCTCAAGAATGAGGCTTAGGAAATAATGACTGGGAAGAGGAGATGGGGGAGACAAAGAGACTTTTGTTCGATAACTATTAAGTTATGCCTACGTATCCTCTCATGCAATAAGGAAGTCAGAACACCGTAGTTCGACTCAAAGAGACTATATGATTTTGTTGTGAACTGCTTGCTTGTTTATGCTCAAGTGTATGACTCGTCTGGCTCGAGTGCTAACTGTCTTGCATTAGACGGGAGAAGCGATTTCTCATTTTCAGAGTGAGTGTGTGTCACTCCCACCAAATGACACCAGGTCAGATGGGGTACAGACGCGAATGGTCGGCGAAAGAGAACATGAAGATGAACTGAAAAGAGTCGCCAGCTAGGCATTTTTATCTCGAAGGAAAGGTAATGCTGCATAAACCTGGGAAAAGATGGATAAGACAATTGCGAACCAGGGAAACTGAGAAAGGGGGTTGGTACAACCTGGGAAGGTATTAGCACCCAGATTGTCTGTCGTACTCGACGGGATCCATGCTTAACAAATTTGTGTTTAAAGGGGTAGTGTAAGTGTTATATGTGTGCAAAAGCAGGAAAAGAATGTACAGGTGTCGGTGCAAGAAAGTGAAGTGAAATGCTCAGGAATGAGGCTTAAAAAGAATGCTGAAAGGGGGGAAAGACACATAGACTTTTGTTCGATAACAGTTAAGTTATGCCTACGTACCCTCTAGTGCAATGAGGAAGTCAGAACACCGTAGTTCGACTCAAAGAGACTGAAAGATAAATTGACTGGTGAACTGCTTGCTTGTCTATGCTCAAGTGAATGACCTGTCTGGCTCAAGTGCTAACTGTCTTGCATTAGACGGAAGAAGCAAGTTCTCGTTTGTGAGTGAATGTGATGAGAAAAGAATCCCGAAGGAGACGATTATTGTTTGCTTTTGATGTTTTCAATCTTTTATTGCTTTTTTGTGTTTGTCATAAGTTAATGAGCTTAAGCCTAAACCAAGGGTTAGTAAACTCATCACATCTTCCCTCTGATTAGGGGTAATGAGAATACCTTAAGTATGAAGTAAACACCTCAAACTTAATTACCATGATGTAGGATTAAGATCATTAACCTACTTGTGATTATTTAGATGTTTTTGGTATTTTTGTTTAGTGTTAAGTAATTAGTTTAAGCCATAATCAAGGATTTAATGGACTCATTACACCATCCTAATAGAAGGATAATAGATGAGAACATTTAAGCTGAGGAAGATACCTCAACTTAATCCATGATTAGGGATTAACCTCATGACAAAACATAGCCTTTATTAAAGTGGATTTTAGTTGATGGTAAGGTTAAGAAATGAATTTTATGGTTTGTAAGACAACTTGAGGGGGTCTTGTCCATTAACACTAGGGTTAGTCCTTCTTAACCAATTAAGGAAGAATTAGAACCCTAATGCAAGGCCCAAGTTACAAGATATTGTCTTAGTGATTTTTAAGGTGGATTGATTAAGAGGTTTAAACAAATTAAGGGTTTAACACTTAGGATTAAAGTTATACACTCCATCCTAAGAGAAGGATGCAGACATAACCTTAATCACAAAGCCTTAAAACCTTAAAGGTTTAGTCTCTGATTATGAGATGAGAGGAGAGACACAAAAGATGACACAAAGGTAAAACTAATGGGAGACTAATCAAACCCTAATTATTATCATGCTTGGGTGTTCCTAGGGTTTATGAGGCTTGCAAGAGATCTTCAAGAATAGCCACCAAGGAAGAAGCAGATGAAAGGAGGAGGAGCAGAAGAAACAAGTTAACTTACTTCACTTAAGAAGATAAGTTACTTAAAGAAAGAAAGTGGATAATGAACATGAGTGAGCAAGCTCACTCTAAAGCAAAATCAAAATGCAGCAATGAATGCATGAAAGAGAATGAGAAGAGAAATGAGAAGTGAAGGAAAATTCACTTCTCAAAGTACTTACCACCTGAAATGGTTAGCATAAAGGAAAGAATGAAGTGATAATGAGATGTATGCAAGCATGCAAACCAAAACCAGAAGCATACACATGATGTAAATGATGCTAAGGGATGATACAAATGTATGTCAAGTGATATGAATGTTCATACAAGAGATGAGAATGCAAATGGAGCATGAAAGAAGCATGAACGCACATGAAAATTCATGGAATATAATGAATGCATAACATGGAAAATGGATGAAGAAATGATCAAGCATGATTATAAAGTATCCTAAGATGTCTTAGATTTCATGTGGATGCAAGAAATGTCATGGCAAGTTTTTAAATGAATGCATATGCAAGAGATATGCAAATGAAGATGAGAAATTAGGGTTCTTATGCAACATGAGATGCAAAAGTCAAAAACAGAAGCAAATGACAAGATAAAAAATTGAAAATGCAATCAAAGGAACCCTAACCCCATATGATATCACACCCCAAAGGAGGAGACCTAACTCTTAACCCTAAGGAAGTTATGAATTTTCTGAGTTATCTAAGGTTTTAAGGTACCTAAGGGAAAAAATGCAAATCAAATCAAAAATGTAGAAGAAATTTGTGAAATAAATGTGTTAGATACTACATGCTAGATGAAGGTCAATGCAAAAAGAATCAATGTCATACCATTCATGGTTAGGCAGAAAAGAATTCTTGAAGTTAGGGTTCAAAAATAAGAATTTTATGAACCCTAAATTCAAGAAAATTGTCAAAGATTGTTCAAAACCAAAAAGAAATTTGTATGGATGGTATGAAAATGTTTCTAAATGTCCTAAGATGCAATGTGAAATTTTTTGGGATTTTTAGAAACCTAAATGATATTTTAATTAATTAATTTCCATCTATTTTAAATGCAAAATGCAGAAGAATTTTTTTTTGGGATTTTCTATCTATTTTAAATTAATTGTGCAAAATAAATAAGAAAATATGAAATAAAAATTAAATAAAACAGAAGTAGGATGATCTAAGGGTCCAGACTGATTCTGAGGAGATTAGGGTTGACCACGCGCCAAATCCAAAGGCTCTAATTCAAACTTATCTAATCTTGATTAATTAATTAAATAATCCATAAATTAAGTTAATGAAATGATCTTGACCACTCACCACACACGGGAAACAGATATCCAACGACCAATATTCAAATCTTGCCCTAACCCTAATTAAGCCAGCTAATCACTTTCAGGCCACTAGAGAAGAGCTCCGGTCGTCTTCTCCGGCAGCCTCTTCCCCTGAAAATCTCAAAACCTCACCCCCTAGGTCATTTCTGGAGCTCTAAAGCTCCAGATCAGTTCCTCTCATCCTCCTAAACTCAAATCCATACTCAAATCAAATTTATCATGGCTGAACAACAAGATTCGAAGAGAAACTTAAAAATGGTAGAACTTTCAAACAATCAGTACATGTTCATTTCTTCACCATTTTCAAAAATACAAAGCACATAATGATCAGTGAAGCATGCTCTTTCACATTTGAACATAAAAATAGAGTTCTGGAAAAAAAATTTGGATGGTTACCTGAGCTTGAGAATTGCAGATGAGAGCTTTCATGACCCCTCCTTTGTGCAAAAAGCTTCCTTTGACCCTCCTGAGGCCAATGGAATGCTTCAAAAGCTTTGAGAGTGACTGGTTTGTGTTGTCGCAACTCAACTGGCCAAGAATCGCGTTTCAGGTTAAAGGTGTTTTGAGGTTTGTTTGATGGTTGCTTTGTGTTCAGTGAATGATTTTGAGATGAATGGTGAAATTTGTTTGAAGATTGAGTGAGTATTCAGTGAGTTTCGAAGGAATTTGCATGAGGGATGATTTTTTGAGAGCTTGAGAATGCTGAGGTTTCAGGCTGCAATGTTGTGTGTTATGGCTTGGGTTTGATCCACATAACATGCTGTGATAGGCCAGAGAGTGGGTGGTGGTTGCAGCTGATTGGTATGGGCTTCTTGCCAAAATGTCAAAAGTTATGTACTTGAGGTATGGGCAATGGTGTAGCTGGCTTCTTGGCTTGTCCATGCGCATCATGGATCAAGGAGGTCCATGGAAATGGTTTTGAGGCAATTCAGCAAGTTGAAACAAAGTTATGTGCCCTTTTGCAATTCTATGGAGTTTTGGCCCCTTTTGGATATCTTCATGGGCAAGGCATGAAATCTTGAGATTCTTTGGGAAATTCTGAGTTTTAGACAATGTTCTATGTTGGTATGATGATTAGAAGTGTATTTGAAGTCATAAAATGAATTGGCAAGTGGTTTTGCAAAAATCCCTCTTTGGTGCATTCTTGAAAATTATGTGATTTTTGCCAACTTTGACAAGCCATAACTTGAGTTCCATAATGAATTAGGACTTGTTCTTGTACTTTTTGAAAAGGGAATGATCCAATCTACAAATTTCATGACCAACAATTTTTCATTTAAAGCATTTTTGGTTGAGAAAGAGGAGGTTGAAAAACTTTCCCAAAATGGAAAGTTTACATTACAAGTCATTTCCATTTTTGGAAACTTTTGGTTTAGCTCACTTTTCTTCAAATTTGTGAACTTCCAAGCACTTAAATAATCAAATATAGATCATATAACTTCAATTTGATGAAAAATCCACTTTGGTTCCATGGATGGGGGCCTCAGATGCCCTGATTTTGCTCTGACTTGCTCAAGAAGTTACCCAGTGATCAGATGACTTCCACAATGAGTTTCTTCATCAAACTTGGTACACATGATCATTATAACATATTGAGAACATTAGAAACAAGAATGAACAAAAAAAATTGGAGTTATGGCCTCTGAAACCAAAACCCTAATTTCAGGTCATTTGTGCAGTGAAACCCTAGCTCTGCTTCCATGCTTTGCCAGTTCATGTGATTCTTTGACTTTCTTGATCTTTGAGGGATATAAAATGATGATTGAACATACATGGACCCTCTTGGAATCATTTATGGCCTTTGGAGTGTCTCAAATGATCCTTGGACTGCTCATATCACAAACCCTAGATGCAGATGAACTTGAACTAATGCAGTGAAACAAAAATGCAATATGATATGATATGCTTAAACTAATGCAAATATGAAAGATCACAAGACATGGTGTGAAATTAGTGAGGGAAAATTTTGGGTGTTTACAGCTGCCCCTATTCAAACATGAGTTAGCTGTGCAGGGTGTAAGCGCCTGACTTAACAGACAAACAAGATAACTTGTGGTTGAATACCAAAGACAGTCCAAAATTTGCACTCACTGGGGAGAAGAAGAAAAGGGATATAAATTGTAAAATAAAGTATAGTATGATTATTAAAGTGTGGGCGATGGAGGACGACCATCGAGCAGAGGACGACTGCTGGGGATAAAGCAATGACGGGGACGACCGACATGCTGGGGAAATAAAGAAGTCATGATGGGGACGGCCATCGGGTAAGATTCTCTGGGGATTAAGGGTAATGGAAGTGATGGGGACGACCATCAGGTTTGCAAAGTAAAGTAAACAACGATGGGGACGACCATCGGTTCAACGAAATATACGGTCATCAAAAGGTGAAGGACGATCACCTAGTAGGGGACGACTGCGCTTTATCACGACATATGACGAATGCCGAATAGAAAAAAGTTAACGATAGGGACGACCATCAGATAAGCATGATGAAGGAGGATCATCAAGAGGTGAAGGACGATCACCTAGCAGGGTACAGCTGCTCTCAGAGTTTATCATGACATAGGACGAATGTCAGATAACAAGATCAACAATGGGGACGACCATCGGATAAAATGATGAAGGACGATCATCAAAAGGTGAAGGACGATCACCTAGCAGGGGACGACCGCTCTGTTAGGGATAAGGATGAGGGACGGTCATCCGAGGTGAAGGACGATCACCTGGCAGGGGACGGCTGCCGAAAGATATCACGACATAGGACGAATGTCGGATAGAAAAGGGTTCCAATAATGGAGACTCCACTAGGGGAAGGATGAGGGACGGTCATCCAAAGGTGAAGGACGATCACCTGGCAGACTACGGCTGCCGAAAATATCATGGCATAGGACGAATGTCAGATAGAAGAAAAAGTTGATTTGCTGGTGATTTGCTGGGGAATGGTAAACACGGACGAGTGTTTACATCCAAGAAATAAAAGGTATAAGTGTTTGACGTTGTGTATAAATTAAAGATGCGGACGAGTAGCCTTAAGACTATGATACGGATGACTATCGATAGAAACAAACGCTGACGCGTATTCAGTGATGATGGTACAGACGAGTACCAACTGGTTAACCAAGAACATAGAAGAGTGTCGAATCTGTGGGGAGATGAATATAAATTCAAGATACGGACGAGTGTCTGTATAAGAAAACAAGTATTGTGAAGTATGAGCAAGAAACGAACGAGTGTTCAACTTGCTGGGGAATGAGTATGACACGGACGGGTGTCAAGAGAGAAAATGTATAAGTGTAAGAAGTGTTCTGGAAACCTGTGGGGATAGGTGACACGGACGGGTGTCAACAAGAGTGTATTATAAACAAGTGTTTGGTTTGAGGCAAGTGTTTGGGCAACCATGCTGGGGAGTGGTGACACGGACGGGTGTCAAGAGAGTATATATAGGTTTCTGCAGGGGATGACATGAGATGACACAGACGAGTGTCTAGGAGAGTGTATAGGAACATGTGTTTGTGTTTGAGAGTGCAAAGGGGACGTTTTGGCTTTCTACTGGGGAAATTGAGATGACTCGGACGAGTGTCGAGAAGAACATGTTATGGACCAGTATCTGTATTTGAGAGTGCAAATGGGCACCCTGGCTCCCTTTATCCTTTTTTCTTTTTGGAGGGCACATACGTGAAACCCTACAACAAAATGTCTGCATTCTTCACGATACCCAATACCAATGTTTGGCTACACAAAACATAACTACATATCAGAGTGTGAAGTTGGGCCCAGATAATCCCCTCTCCTATTTTATCCAGTGTTGTCACAGCAAGATAGTCTCCCAAATCCTTCGTTGCCTTTTTAGCAGCAAAGTCGCTTAGAAGGCGAATCAGAATTGCCTGCTGAAGCATAAGACTGCCTGGCTTCAGATTTTCTGCAGAAATGATGCCATTCCAAGCAAGCTGCACTTGGATAACCATGCCTAGCCATGTCGAACGAGGCTACGATGAGAGGGGCGTGAAGAGTGTGGTTAGGGTTTCGTACTCTCCTCTCCCCCCTCTTTTTTTGCAAGGGATGTATTTTATATGTTGCCGAGGAGGTACTGATGGTATATACGGGTGACTAGTTCAAAACCTGACTTGTGATCATGCAATATGTTTGATTTTTGCCGTAATGCTCCGTATTTAAACGGAATGCTACGCTCTAGGGAAAAAAATGATGCGAATGCTTATGATTATGCAGAAGAAACCGGTTCGGGATTCAGATCCTGCTGCGGTGAAGATCTCTGGCTGATTTGTTTGGAAGATGTCCCAGCTGGGGGATGAGATCATTGGTAGATCTGATAAAGACATATGCTTCTGCTTGGGGGACTAGATCACTAATAGATCTTTCCTTGTGAGGAGGAAGCCCAACTGGAGATGAAGAGGCTTCCGTCACTTTGTTGTGTGAGAATTTCAGACATTGCTTTTTCTGGGAGAGGCTGGCACTTTGTAGGGAGATGGTTCCCTTTGTCTTGGAGAGACCTGGTACTCTGGGGGGAGGAAAGATCACTGAACGATCTTCCTAGAAATTCCTGTGAGGATCCTGCTGAGGATGAGGAGACTTGACAACTCAGTTGGGGAAAAAATCTCTTCAGATGCTGCTTGGAGAAGATGTGTTGGGGAAGTGATGCCTTGCAACCTCACTGGGGAAAAGCATTCCAGGTACTGTTAGGGGAGGAAGTATGTTTGGCATGCCCTATGTATTGAATACCTGCAATCCTGTTAAGACGAAGAAACACACAAGTATCCCGAGGTATGCTTTACCGGATTCCGTCATAGGAGTTAGATATTCCCGAGAGTAAAGACATTTCCTGCAAGTATTTAATTTAGAAAGGCACACCTATTTTTATGCAAGTATTATATCATGGATATTGGACATTTTGCAAACGAAACAAAAATGTACAAGACGAAGTGTGACTGAAAATTCTGATTTTATTAATCTGGGTGCCCTGAATTGGCACATATAGTCAAAGAAACAAATCCCATGAAATGAGGAGATTGTTACAAATTGAGAATAATAAAGGTGCTGGCAATGTTAACGACGCTCCGGTGAGCTCCCTTTTGCTATGACCTATATGACCTTGGCGTTCTTCTCATCTTGCTTTCTGAAGAAGGTTGATTCTGACCGATGCTTTAACCTTTCGAAACTTGCCGTGTTGTTGGGATACAGACAAATTCAGAATGCAGTTGTTCGTTTATTCCCTTATTTTGCGTGGATCGCCCTTTCGGGTTTTCAATCCACCGGGATACCCATTTTTTCCTGAGCTGTCCAATGCGGCTTTTCAACTCAGCGGGTGTACATTTTTTGATTTTTCCCTTATTTTTGCCCGAGTCTTTTATTCTGTTTTTGACTCGCCGGGATGCCCTATTTTTGCATGGACTTACATTCTGTTTTTATGTCCAGCGGGTCATTTTATGCGAAGTATTTTTTAACTGCATCTGAATTTACAGGGGATAATAAATCTTCACCATCCATAGTAGTGAGCATCAGTGCTCCACCAGAGAAAACTTTCTTTACTATGAATGGACCATCGTAATTCGGAGTCCACTTGCCCCTGTGGTCTGTATGAGGAGGAAGGAGTCTTTTCAGCACAAGATCTCCTACTTGGTATTCCCGAAGCTCGACTTTCTGATCAAAGGCTTTCTTCATTCTTTTCTGATATAGCTTCCCATGACAGATTGCTGCTAATCTATTTTCTTTGATCCGATTCAATTGATTGTAACGAGACCGGACCCATTATGCTTCATTCAGCTTTACATCCAATAGTACCCGTAAGGAGGGTAATTCAACTTCTACAGGTAGGACTGCCTCCATACCATACACAAGCTGATATAGTGTTGCCCTAGTGGATGTTCTGATTGAGGTACGGTACCCATGCAAGGCAAATGGTAGCATTTCATGCCAATCTTTGTATGTAACCACCATCTTCTGCACAATCTTCTTGATGTTTTTGTTAGCTGCCTCAACAACGCCATTCATATTTGGCCTATAAGGAGAAGAGTTGTGGTGTTGGATCTTGAAGTCCCGACAAAGTTCTGCCATCATTTTGTTGTTCAAGTTGGAACCATTATCAATAATTATTCGCTCGGGAACTCCATATCGACAAATGATGTCTCTCTTCAGGAATATGGCTACCACTTGTCTGGTGACGTTTGCATATGAAGCTGCCTCAACCCATTTGGTGAAATAATCAAAGGCTACTAGGATGAATCTGTGGCCATTTGAAGCAGTCGGTTCGATCTTTCCAATCATGTCAATGCCCCACATGGCAAAGGGCCAAGGTGAAGACATCACGTTCAAAGGATTTGCAGGCACATGCACCTTATCTGCATAAATCTGACATTTATGGCACTTCCTAGCGTAGGCACAATAGTCTTCATCCATTGTGATCCAGTAGTAGCCTGATCGTAATAATTTCTTAGCCATTGCATGCCCTCCAGCATGGGTACCGAAAGATCCTTCATGCACCTTGTGCATCAGCAAGTCTGCCTCTTTCTTGTCAACACATCTGAGAAGCACCATGTCAAAGTTTCTCTTGTATAATGAACCATCATCATTCAGGAAGAAACTACCAGCCAGCCTTCTCAATGTCTTCTTATCATTGGATGATGCCCCAAGTGGGTATGTTTGATCCTCCAAGAAGCACTTAATGTCATGGAACCAAGGCTTTTTATCTTTAACAATGTCCAAGGAGAATACGTATGCTGGTCGGTCAAGTCTGGATACTGAAATCCAAGGCACAAAGCTGGTAGTCTGAACCTTGATCATGGAGGAAATGGTAGTCAGAGCATCTACGAACTGATTTTCGTCTCGAGGGATGTACTCCAGTTTGACTGTTGTGAAGAAAGTCAATAATCTCCTCGTATAGTCGCGATATGGAATCAGATGCTCCTGGTGAGTGTACCATTTTCCGTTGGTCTGATTGATTACCAAAGCTGAATCTCCGAATACAGTTAAATTCTTGATCCTAAGGTCAATGGCTTCCTCAAGAACCATGATACAGGCTTTGTATTCAGCTTCGTTTTTAGTGCATGTAAAGGTGAGTTTTGCCGAGAAAGGCATATGAACCCCTTTATGTGTAATGAGCACTGCACCAACTCCACGACCATTCACATTGACAGCCCCATCAAACATCATTGTCCATTCTTCTTCTGGGTCAGGCCCTTCAGTGTAAATAGGCTCTTCATGATCTTTTGCTTTCAGGAACATGATGTCTTCATCAGGGAAGTCAAATCTCATTGGCTGGTAATCATCAATGGATTGCTCAGCCAGATAGTCAGACAGTACACTGCCCTTGATGGCCTTTTGAGATGTATATTGAATGTCATACTCTGTCAGAATCATTTGCCATCTAGCAACCCTTCCGGTAAGTGCTGGCTTCTCAAATATGTACTTGACTGGATCCATCTTTGAGATCAACAAGGTAGTATGAGTCAACATATACTGTCTTAGTCGGCGAGCAGCCCACGCTAAAGCACAACAAGTTTTCTCGAGCAGTGAATAACGGTGTTCACAGTCGGTAAACGTTTTGCTTAGGTAGTATATTGCATACTCTTTTCGACCAGACTCGTCATGCTGGCCCAACACACACCCCATTGATCCTTCTTATACTGTCAGGTACATTATTAGAGGTTTTCCTTCAACTGGAGGCATAAGAAATGGAGGTTCTTGTAAGTACTCCTTGATTTTGTCAAAAGCTTTCTGGAAATCTTCGTTCAACCTGACCGTTTGTTCCTTTCTTAGCAATTTGAACAGGGGCTCACAGGTTGCAGTAAGGTGAGATATGAACCTTGATATGTAGTTCAATCTACCTAAGAAACCCCGAACTTCCTTTTCAGTCCTAGGTGCAGGCATCTCCTGAATGGCTTTGACTTTGTCAGTATCAACTTCAATTCCTTTTTCACTTACAATGAACCCCAGCAGTTTACCGGAGCGCACCCCGAATGTGCATTTGTTGGGGTTTACCTTTAGCTGATACTTTCTCAGACGCTTGAACAACTTCAGCAGATTTACCAGATGGTCTTCTTCAGTGAGGGACTTGGCAATCATGTCATCCATATAGCATTCAATTTCTTTGTGGATCATGTCGTGGAATAATGTTACCATAGCCCGTTGATAAGTTTCACCCACATTCTTTAGTCCAAAAGGCATCACCTTATAACAGAATGTGCCCCAGGGTGTGATGAAAGTAGTCTTCCCCATGTCTTCGGGTGACATCTTGATCTGATTATAACCTGAAAAATCCATCCATGAAGGAAAACACCGAGAACTGAGCCGTGTTGTCGACCAATACATCAATGTGAGGTAAAGGGAAGTCATCCTTTGGGCTAGCTCTATTCAGGTCCTGGTAATCTACACACATCCGTACTTTTCCATCCTTTTTAGGCACTGGTACAATGTTAGCAACCCACGGCGGGTAAATAGTTACAGCAAGGAAACCGGCGTCCCACTGTTTTTGTACTTCTTCTTTGATCTTCATTGCCATATCTGGACGGGTACGGCGTAGCTTCTGTTTCACTGGAGGACAATCTTCTTTCAAAGGCAGCTTGTGCATAACAATGTTCGTATCTAGACCTGGCATGTCTTGATAGGACCAAGCAAAGACGTCAACATACTCTCGAAGCATGTCAATAAGCTGTCCCTACACTGAATCTTGCAGGATGGCCCTAATCTTCACTTCTTTCAAGTCTTCTTCGGTACCAAGATTAATTGTTTCAACCTCCTCCTGATGAGGAGTGATCACTTTCCCTTCTTGCCTCAACAACCTGGCTAATTCTTCAGGAAACTCATAGTCTTCTTCAACCCCTTCATCGACTTGATTAATCGGATTGTCAAAGTCATACAAGGTCATAACAGTGTTGTTGTCGGTGCGATCTGGAGGATAATCTCTGCAATGGTTGAGATTGGTTCGTTTTAGTGATTAGTTTTAATCTTGTTTAGGAAAAGTGAAAATGAAGTTGTTATTTTGAAAACATTGCCATTTTATTGTTTTGTACAAAAATGAAAAGTGAAAAATGAAAAGACAGTGAGCGAAAAAGATACTCATTTGCAAAAGATGTCCTGATATTCATTAATTAATCATTTGCACAAAATACAAGATGGCCCTATTACAAAATGAGTCCTGACACCTTGGGCAAGATGCAGGACTTGATGCATGCTAAAAGACAGGAAATAATAATTACTCTGCAGGATTAACCCTTATAATTTCCTGGGAAGACCAGTTAGAGACTTGGTTCCCCGGGATCCTTGGACGTATCCAGTTTTCTAGGTTGCAGTCGCTTTCTTCCTCGTCTTCCAGATTGTTCACAGCATCCGGGGTGAGCATCCCCCCACTGACAAATTTTGGCTCCTTGGCAGCCTCTGATTGATCTTGTCGGATTGGTCTGTAACCCAACCCGAATCTATCTTCCTTCTTTTCCACTGGCAGCAGTTTGCCCCAGCCTCTAAAGTTACCCTCTTCAACAACCTTCCGGGCTTTCTGATATGAAGTGATAGAAGTTTCAGGCACAACAGTTGCTTCATTGATGTTAAGGGCCTCAAACCCCTGACTCATAGTCTCATGGATCTCCCCATCCATCTCTATATACTTATAGGTAGCCAGCTGGCTAACGAAAATGTCTTCCTCCCTGCAAATTGTGATGATTTGGCCTTCCCACTCAAATTTTAATTTTTGGTGAAGGGTAGACGTAACAGCGCCAGCGGCGTGAATCCAGGGTCTACCCAAAAAACAACTGTAGGCCGGCTGAATGTCCATCACGAAGAAAGTAGTTTTGAAGACTTGTGGGCCAATCACCACGGGTAATTCAATCTCTCCAAGCACTGATCTCTTAGAGCCATCAAACGCTCTTACCACCAAGTTACTTGGACGCAATGCCAAACCATCATATTCCAGCTTCACCAAGGCTTTCTTTGGGAGGACATTGAGCGAGGACCCAGTGTCTACCAGCACATGATAAAGAACAACACCTTTGCACTCTAAGGTGATGTGTAAAGCCTTGTTATGATTGCGTCCCTCCGTCGTTAAATCAGCATCTGTGAAGCCCAATCCATGACTGGTGTTAACATTTGCAACCACTGTTTCCAGCTGATTAACCGTAATCTCTTCCGGCACGTAGGCTGCGTGCAGGACTCTTAAAAGTGCATTCCTATGGGCTTCGAAACACATTAACAATGACAAGAAAGAGATTTTGGAGGGCGTTTGATGAAGCTGGTCCACCACTTTGTAATCACTCTTTTTGATTATTCTCATAAACTCGTCCACCTCTTGGTCAAAAGACGTCTTCGGAGTTTCTTTAACAGCTGGCTCTTCGAGCACCACACTCTTCCCTTTTGCTTTAGCAGATGCCTCTGCTTCAGCATTGGGCCTCGGTATTTGTGAGGCAAAAAGGCGTCCGCTTCTGGTGAAGCCTCCGCCTCCCCCAACATTGTCAACTTGTGATTAAGAGGTTGATGAATCTAGAGTGATCTTCTTTCCGTCACAGTAGAGATCAGAGCCGTAGTGCCAAGGTATGGCATTACTGCTTTCATAAGGAATGGGTCCAGGTACCGTAATGGTGACTGGACTGATTGCTGCAGCGGAAGGAACTGTGATGGTATGCGGGTCATAAAATATTGTGAATGGAGATCTGATAGTAGGTGTTGCAGTTTGTTGTTGAAAATTGTTGTTGGGATGAACAGTTGCCGGGTCATAATAGATTATGACCATTGAGACATCTTCGTTAGCGTTTGTTGGTGTTGTAGCTGATTCCGTTGATAAGATGGGTGTTGATGTTGTAGAAGTAAGTGTTGTTGAACTTTGGTTTGTTGAAATAATGGATGGAGTGATTGCTGGAGTTGTGGATGAATCAGTGGGAATAATGGTTGTTGCAGTTGTAGGAGGATCTATTGTTGCTGAAGAAAGAGTTGTTGATGTTGTAGACGCCGTTGTGGTAATTTGCAAAATTCCATCTCTGATAAGACCATCTATGCCAAGCCTTAGCTTCTCACAACCATTAATAGCAGTCTTGCAAGATTCGCAGCAGGCCTTACAACCTGGGAACACCTGGCATCTTAAGAGTTGATCTTTGACTTCTGCCAGCGACGTTTGAATCTGTGCAACATTATCAATTAGTGCAGATGGTTGGTCCTCCTCTATGGCATTAATCCTGGGCCCACCATGACTAGGCATTGGATTTCTGGTAACATTTGGAGGAGGTGCGAAGTTGAGAGCTTTGGAATCGACCAGATCCCGAACCTTCATTTGCAAGGCTCTACATTTCTCAGTATTGTGACCAGGTGCGTTGGAATGAAAGGCACACCTAGCATTGGCATCATAATTCTTCGGGAGGTTGAGGGGATCTGGTGGAGTCAACGTCCTTAACTCAACTAGGTTGAGCTTCAGGAGTTGTGGCAGTAGGGTGGCATATGGCATAGGAATGGGGTCAATCACCCTATTTGCTTGAGATGGTCTCTGTTGAAAGGGGCACTGCTGTTGGTTGTTGTTGTTATTGTTGTACGACCTTTGTTGCGGAAAATTTGGTTGTTGCTGATAGTGTTGTTGTTGTTGATGTTGTTGAGGAAAAAGTGGCTGTTGTGGAGCTGGAACCGGGATAGTAACGACTGCTACTAATCTGTGAGAGTATTGGGGTCTGCCCCTGGCTCTCTGAATAGAATTTGTTTCACCCGTCCTTCGGGGTCCTGGAAAAGGTTTTCTTGTATTGTTGGAGGAACTTGCACCGTTGTTAGAGATTTTTCCCATCTTCAGGAGACTCTCTATTCTCTCCCCAGCTATGACTACATCAGCAAAGCTAGTGGAGGAGAATGCAGCAAGTCGGTCGATATAAGTTCCCTTTAAGGTATTCATAAACATGTCTTCCATTTCCCGTTCAGACATGGGTGGCTGGACAGCAGTAGCAAGCTGTCTCCACCTCTGAGCATAATCCCGAAAGCTTTCCCTTGAAGACTGAGACATGCCCATTAAAAGGGTTCTATTGGGAGCCATGTCTAGATTGTACTGGTATTGACGGATGAAGGCCTCGGCCAAGTCTTTCCAACATCTTATACTGGCCCTGGTCAGATGCGAATACCATTCTCTTGATGCTCCAGTCAGGCTGTCCTCAAAGTAGAACATCCATAACTTCTCGTCCATGGTATAAGCTTTAAGTCTCCCCAAGAAAGACTGCAGATGAGTACGCGGGCAGGAGGTACCATCATATTTTTCAAAGCACGGGGGTTTGAACTTGTGAGGAATCCTTACTCCATCCACCAGCCCCATATCCATTACATCAAAGCCTAGGGAATTCTAGGATTCAAGAGACCTCAGTTTCTCAGCAATCTCATCCAGCCTTCGGTCATAAACTTCATCCCCAGCCCCAATAACTGTGAACTGCTCTTCTTGAGGATTCTCTTGCAAGATCTTGCCTCCAGCAGTGTTACCTTGAGGATTCCTTATGGCATTAACATCTGGGTTTAGATGAGGCCCAAACTCTGGTGGGTCAATGCGAGGTTGCTCGCGATCATTGTTACTAGTACCTCCTGTACAAGGATGGTGTTCATCAGGAGTTTTCCTTTCCACCAATTCCCTCAGCCTTTCCTGGCTCTGAGCTAAGCCAGTCATCACAGCCATGAATTGGGTCATTTGATTTCTCATCTCAACCCTTTCGTTTTCCATTTGTGTCCTTACTTCATTCAGGTCCTACTGAACTTGATCCATCTGAATGCCCGGAAGGTTGTTTCACATTGGGTACCAGTGTATCCTGTTGACATGGAACACTCTCCGGCGAACAATGTTTCCTGAAACCACAACAAAGTGAGAAACATCAATAAAACCAAAACCTACAAAACAGAGAAAATGTTAGTATGCAATGAAATATGCTTATTTGTCTTCCAAGGGTATCCGGTTTGGTTCTTTGGTTTTGACCTTTCCAGACCTCGAGGAAATGCTGATGATGTTGAGAGATAAAGCCCACCAAAATAAAACAAACTGATATATTACAAATGATGAAAATACATAGTTTGTTTACAATACATGCCCGTGGTGGGTCAAAATACAACAATCAAAAGAAAATTACATCAAAAGAAAGAAATACAAGCAAAAAGATCAGACATCCAATCCAAAGTCATCCTCCCTGACTTCTTTCAGGAGGGCCTCAGTCACTGGACCAGCTGGGTGCTCTGTAATAGTCCTGATGAGGAGGTTACTGGTAGCAATGGCATTGGTTAGCTTCTTATGCTTGTCCTGATCCTTTGATCTCTTCAACCCCGCCCGGAGTTTCAATTCTGATATTTCCTTCTGAGCTGCCAACAAAGCCTCCTGTTTCTTCTTCTCATTAGCCTCCAACTGCTCTATCTTAGCCTGAGTCCTCTGGTCTTCTTGTGCATGGGCTTCAGTGATCCTGACCCACCTAGCCTGGCTCTCCTTCAGATAATGCTCTGCCCCAGCCTTCTGAATCTTTGCCTCCTTGCAGGCATTTTTCAGTACTAACTCCCCTGCTCTTGCCTTCCTGATATAGTCATCTGTTTTCTCAATCTTGGCCAGATGCTCAATCTTGAGTCTTTCCAATCTCTCAATATCCAGACGATTGTCATTTCTTTCCCAGAGAGTCTTCTTCAGGGCTTCAGCTAGCTGAGTGTTCCTCTCTTTCATCCTTTCAAATTCTTCCATACTAACAGTAGCTGCAGGCTGTACTGTAGAAGATCCAGGTGTATCTTCTAGAGTGAAGGGCATCCTGGTGATCTGAGCTCTGGTACGGGACCAATCAGAATACTGGCCTAAAGCAATATTGTTGCACTTTCCAAGGATGGCTGTCCCTTTGGTCTGAATGTTGTCCTAAGCCCAGGCAGCTTGTCTGACAACAGCAGAGTTGGGTTGAATTTCACAGTAAAGAGTCTCATCCAGATCTTGTCCTCTGGGAGGATGAACCAAAGCATATCCCAATTGTATTTTAAACAGTAAAGGGTTGTAGTTGATGCAACCTTTCACTCCTATCAAAGGAACATTAGGATACTGCCCACAGCTAGTAATGATGTCTTTGCCTTTGGTGCTCTGGGTGCACCACCTAATGTCATATGATGCCAAGGCAATGAACCTCTTAGCCCAATTCTTCTGCTGATGGGGGTTCAAGAAAGTATCTGATTTTGGCAAGTGCCTGAGAAGCCAGGAGTAATAAAGAGGAGCACAACATCTGACCAACTTCCCTCTTTGCTTTTCATTCCTCTGATGGACTGAGTAGTAGAAGTCTCCCAGCAGGGTAGGGACAGGGTTCCTCAACAAGAACAGGTGGATGACATTCTTACTCACAAACTTGGGCTCATCTGCAAACAATATAACCCCATATATACTGAGGGCTAAAAGTGCATAGACAACCTTCCATTCTCCTACTGCAGCTTTCAGAGTGGCCTGAGAGATCAAGAAGTCTAGGTGGAGGCCTGAAACTCCAGCTTTGGTTGTCATGTTTTGCTCAATGAGGGCAGGCTCCAAATGCAATGCCCTGGCTAAGTCTTCATTTCTGGGAGCAGTCATCTCTGGGTTGAAAGGGATCCCTCTCCTGATAGGAACTCCAATCAACAAGGAAAACTCTTCTAGCAGTGGTCCCATCTGGAAATCAGGGAATGTGAAGCATCTTAGTGGAGGGTCATAAAACTGCAAGCATGTATGGATCATGCTCCTCTGAGATGCATCAAGATCCATGACCATGTCCAATATACCCCCATAATGCTCTCTGAATAGTGGGATGTGGTCAGGTGTAATGAGGGACTGGACCTGCCTGATGCCAGTCAAAGTGGGCTCAAAGAAGTGGTAAGAGATGTTGCTCTTTCTTGAAGTGTCCATGGGTGTTGGTGAAGAAGCCGAGAACAACTACTGATGAAGGTCACTGACTGAGAAGCTGGAGGTAAGGTCTCTGATGAAGACAAAGATGGAGATGAATCTCTGATAGACTGGTGGAGGTGCTGGAGAAGATAGCTGAAGCAGATGCTGAAGACGATAACTGAAGCAGAGGTCTTAAGCAACAGAAGGGGTCAAAACCAAACCAAATATGAAGATGGATACCCTGTAAAACAAATAAGCAAATGTTAAATGATGCAATGATGATGTATGCAAATGATATGCAAAAGGGTTTGTGATCAAGAGCTGGATCTGTTTATCTGCCTTGGTAAAAGTCCATGTATGTTCAAAAGTCTGAATGGGGGCTTAGAAATCCCGTAACCAGGTAGGGGGACTCAAATAAAGAGTCACAAGTCCGGGGTAATCACAAGAACTGTCCAAAGTGAAGCATTCTTAAATAAAACAGTAACAGGGTATGATGTGATCAAGGGTTCCTGCAAAACCTGTAAACAACCCAACCCCCTCACATGTAATGTTCTAGAACAAGGATCCTCAGACTTGGATCAGTTATGAGAAGTGTAAACACTTCTAACCCGGAGGTACAGTGTCTACAATAACCATAAAAGATCCTCCTCTAATTCACCCCAGATTCTGGAGGTTAAAATAAAGGTCATCCAGACTTAGCAGGCTTCCCAGATAGCCCTAGCACTACAGGAAATCTGTAGCACAGAGTTCTCAAGAAGAAACCCACGTCTGAACCGTGTTTCATATTCCCGCACCAGACCGAAATGGAATGGGAAAGAATATGAAGCCACTCTAGCCTAGGTGTCACTCAGGTCCCAGGTATAGGACCTTAATCACTCAATGAAACCCCACCCACCAAGGAAAACCAGATCCAACACAGTGATAATGACAGTATGAATATGCATAAAACTGTAAAGAAAAGCAATAAATAAAGTTGTACATAAAGCAATAAATAAAGCAAATAAATAAGTACAAGTAGCACATAACACCCCCATAAACACAAATCAAACAAGCGCTAGGAGGAACCCACTAAAACAAACAGAAGCCCTGGTTGCAATATAAGGTTCCCCAGCAGAGTCGCCAAGTTGTCGCTCCCACCAAATGACACCGGGTCAGATGGGGTACAGACGCAAACGGTCGGCGAAAGAGAACATGAAGATGAACTGAAAAGAGTCGCCAACTAGGCATTTTTATCCCGAAGGAAAGGTAATGCTGCATAAACCTGGGAAAAGATGGATAAGACGGTCGCGAACTAGGGAAACTGAGAAAGGGGGTTGGTTACAACCTGGGAAGGTATTAGCACCCAGATTGTCCGTCGTACTCGACGGGATCCGCGCTTAACAGATTTGTGTTTAAAGGGGTAGTGTAAGTGCTATATGTGTGCAAAAGCTGGAAAAGAATGTACAGGTGTCGGTGCAAGAAAGTGAAGTGAAATGCTCAGGAATGAGGCGTAAAAAGAATGCTAAAAGCGGGGAAAGACACAAAGACTTTTGTTCGATAATAGTTAAGTTATGCCTACGTATCCTCTAGTGTAATGAGGAAGTCAGAACACCGTAGTTCGAATCAAAGAGACTGAAAGATAAATTGACTGATGAACTGCTTGCTTGTCTATGCTCAAGTGAATGACCTGTCTGGCTCAGGTGCTAACTGTCTTGCATTAGACGGAAGAAGAAAGTTCTCGTTTGTGAGTGAATGTGATGAGAAAAGAATCCTGAAGGAGACGATTATTGTTTGCTTTTGATGTTTTCAATCTTTTATTGCTTTTTTGTGTTTGTCATAAGTTAATGAGCTTAAGCCTAAACCAAGGGTTAGAAAACTCATCACATCCTCCCTCTGATTAGGGGTAATGAGAATACCTTAAGTATGAAGTAAACACCTTAAACTTAATTACCATGATGTAGGATTAAGATCATTAACCTACTTGTGATTATTTAGATGTTTTTGGTATTTTTGTTTAGTGTTAAGTAATGAGTTTAAGCTATAATCAAGGATTTAATGGACTCATTACACCATCCTAATAGAAGGATAATAGATGAGAACATTTAAGCTGAGGAAGATACCTCAACTTAATCCATGATTAGGGATTAACCTCATGACAAAACAAAGCCTTTATTAAAGTGGATTTTAGTTGATGGTAAGGTTAAGAAATGAAGTTTATGGTTTGTAAGACAACTTGAGGGGGACTTGTCCATTAACACTAGGGTTAGTCCTTCTTAACCAATTAAGGAAGAATTAGAACCCTAATGCAAGGCCCAAGTTACAAGCTATTGTCTTAGTGATTATTAAGGTGGATTGATTAAGAGGTTTAAACAAATTAAGGGTTTAACACTTAGGATTAAAGTTATACACTCCATCCTAAGAGAAGGATGCAGGCATAACCTTAATCACAAAGCCTTAAAACCTTAAAGGTTTAGTCTCTGATTATGAGATGAGAGGAGAGACACAAAAGATGACACAAAGGTAAAACTAATGGGGGACTAATCAAAGCCCTAATTGTTATCATGCTTGGGTGTTCCTAGGGTTTATGAGGCTTGCAAGAGATCTTCAAGAATAGCCACCAAGGAAGAAGCAGATGAAAGGAGGAGGAGCAGAAGAAACAAGTTAACTTACTTCACTTAAGAAGATAAGTTACTTAAAGAAAGAAAGTGGATAATGAAAATGAGTGAGCAAGCTCACTCTAAAGCAAAAGCAAAATGCAGCAATGAATGCATGAAAGAGAATGAGAAGAGAAATGAGAAGTGAAGGCAAATTCACTTCTCAAAGTACTTACCACCTGAAATGGTTAGCATAAAGGAAAGAATGAAGTGAAAATGAGATGTATTCAAGCATGCAAACCAAAATCAGAAGCATACACATGATGTAAATGATGCTAAGGGATGATACAAATGTATGTCAAGTGATATGAATGTTCATACAAGAGATGAGAATGCAAATGGAGCATGAAAGAAGCATGAATGCACATGAAAATTCATGGAATATAATGAATGCATGACATGGCAAATGGGTGAAGAAATGATCAAGCATGATTCTAAAGTATCCTAAGATGTCTTAGATGTCATGTGGATGCAAGAAATGTCATGGCAAGTTTTTAAATGAATGCATATGCAAGAGATATGCAAATGAAGATGAGAAATTAGGGTTCTTATGCAACATGAGATGAAAAAGTCAAAAACAGAAGCAAATGACAAGATAAAAAATTGAAAATGCAATCAAAGGAACCCTAACCCCATATGATATCACACCCCAAAGGAGGAGACCTAACTCTTAACCCTAAGGAAGTTATGAATTTTCTAAGTTATCTAGGGTTTTAAGGTACCTAAAGGGAAAAAAAGCAAATCAAATCAAAAATGTAGAAGAAATTTATGACAAAATTTTGTTAGATACTACATGCTAGATGAAGGTCAATGCAAAAATAATCAATGTCATACCATTCATGGTTAGGCAAAAAAGAATTCTTGAAGTTAGGGTTCAAAAATAAGAATTTTATGAACCCTAAATTCAAGAAAATTGTCAAAGATTGTTCAAAACCAAAAAGAAATTTGTATGGATGGTATGACAATGTTTCTAAATGTCCTAAGATGCAATGTGAATTGTTTTGGGATTTTTAGAAACCTAAATGATATTTTAATTAATTAATTTCCATTAATTAATTAAAATAAACATTTAAATGTTTAAAAAATGATTTTTAAATTCAAAAAATAAAAATAAAAATATTTTTTGGTGAAGAAAATTATTTAAATGCAAAATGCAGAAGAAAATATTTTTTGAGATTTTCTATCTATTTTAAATTAATTGTGCAAAATAAATAAGAAAATATGAAATAAAAATTAAATAAAACAGAAGTAGGATGATCTAAGGGTCCAGACTGATTCTGAGGAGATTAGGGTTGACCACGCGCCAAATCCAAAGGCTCTAATTCAAACTTATCTAATCTTGATTAATTAATTAAATAATCCAGAAATTAAGTTAATGAAATGATCTTGACCACTCACCACACGCGGGAAACAGATATCCAACGACCAATATTCAAATCTTGCCCTAACCCTAATTAAGCCAGCTAATCACTTTCAGGCCACCGGAGAAGAGCTCCAGTCGTATTCTTCGGCAGCCTCTTCCCCTGAAAATCTCAAAACCTCACCCCTAGGTCATTTCTGGAGCTCTAAAGCTCCATATCAGTTCCTCTCATCCTCCTAAACTCAAATCCATACTCAAATCAAATTTATCATGGCTGAACAACAAGATTCGAAGAGAAACTTAAAAATGGTAGAACTTTCAGACAATCAGTACATGTTCATTTCTTCACCATTTTCAAAAATACAAAGCACAAAATGATCAGTGAAGCATACTCTTTCACATTTGAACATAAAAATAGAGTTCTGGAAAAATATTTTTGGATGGCTACCTGAGCTTGAAAATTGCAGATGAGAGCTTCAGGACCCTTCCTTTGTGCAAAAAGCTTCCTTTGACCCTCCTGAGGCCAATGGAATGCTTCAAAAGCATTGAGAGTGACTGGTTTGTGTTGTAGCAACTCAACTGGCCAAGAATCGTGTTTCAGGTTAAAGGTGTTTTGAGGTTTGTTTGATGGTTGCTTTATGTTCAGTGAATGATTTTGAGATGAATGGTGAAATTTGTTTGAAGATTGAGTGAGTATTCAGTGAGTTTCGAAGGAATTTGCAAGAGGGATGATTTTTTTGAGAACTTGAGAATGCTGAGGTTTCATGCTGCAATGTTGTGTGTTATGGCTTGGGTTTGATCCACATAACATGCTGTGATAGGCCAGAGAGTGGGTGGTGGCTGCAGCTGATTGGTATGGGCTTCTTGCCAAAAAGTCAAAAGTTTTGTACTTGAGGTATGGGCAATGGTGTAGCTGGCTTCTTGGCTTGTCCATGTGCAGCATGGATCAAGGAGGTCCATGGAAATGGTTTTGAGGCTATTCAGCAAGTTGAAACAAAGTTATGTGCCCTTTTGCAATTCTATGGAGTTTTGGCCCCTTTTGGATTTCTTCATGGGAAAGGCATGAAATCTTTAGATTCTTTGGGAAATTATGAGTTTTAAACAATGTTCTATGTTGGTATGATGATTAGAAGTGTATTTTAAGTCATAAAATGAATTGGCAAATGGTTTTGCAAAAATCCCTCTTTGGTGCATTCTTAAAAATTATGTGATTTTTGCCAACTTTGACAAGCCATAACGTGAGTTCCATAATGAATTAGGACTTGTTCTTGTACTTTTTGAAAAGGGAATGATCCAATCTACAACTTTCATGAACAACAATTTTTCATTTGAAGCATTTTTGGTTGAGAAAGAGGAGGTTGAAAAACTTTCCCAAAATGGAAAGTTTACATTACAAGTCATTTCCATTTTTGGCAACTTTTGGTTTAGCTCACTTTTCTTCAATTTTGTGAACTTCCAAGCACTTCAATGATCAAATAAAGGTCATATAACTTCAATTTGATGAAAAATCCACTTTGGTTCCATGGATTGGGGCCTCAGATGCCCTGATTTTGCTCTGACTTGCTCAAGAAGTTACCCATTGATCAGATGACTTCCACAATGAGTTTCTTCATCAAACTTGGTACACATGATCCTTATAACATATTGATAACATTAGAAACAAGAATGACCAAAAAAATTGGAGTTATGGCCTCTGAAACCAAAGCCCTAATTTCAGGTCATCTATGCAGTGAAACCCTAGCTCTGCTCCATGCTTTGCCAGTTCTTGTGATTCTTTGACTTTATTGATCTTTGAGGGATATAAAATGATGATTGAACATACATGGACCCTCTTGGAATGATTGATGGCCTTTGGAGTGGCTCAGATGATCCTTGGATTGCTCAGATCACAAACCCTAGATGCAGATGAACTTGAACTAATGCAGTGAAACAAAAATGCAATATGATATGAAATGCTTAAACTAATGCAAATATGAAAGATCACAAGCCATGGTGTGAAACTAGTGAGGGAAAATTTGGGGTGTTTACAGTGTGATGAGAAAAGAATCCCGGAGGAGACGATTATTGTTTGTTTTTGTGCTTTCAGTTATTTAATGTTTTTGGTGTTTTGCATAAGTTAATGAGCTTAAGCCTAAATCAAGGGTTTGTAAACTCATTATATCCTCCCTGATTAAGGGATAATGTGCATACTTAAGTATGAGATAAGCATCTCAACTTAATTACCATGATGGTGTAGGGTTAAGATCATTAACCTACTTATGATTATTTAGATGTTTTTTGGGTTTTTGTTTAGTGTTAAGTAATGAGTTTAATCTCTAATCACAAATTAGTGAACTCATTACACCATCCTAATAGAAGGATAATAGATGAGGACACTTAAGCTGAGGAAGATACCTCAACTTAATCCATGGTTAGGGATTAAATTCATTATATAACAAGCCTTTATTAAATGTATTTTAATTAAAGGATGAGATTAAGAAGTGGATTTTATGGTTTGTAAGACAACTTGATGGGGACTTGTCCATTAAACACTCGGGTTAGTCCCTCTTAACAATAAGGAAGAGATAGAACCCTAATGTAAGGCCCAAGTTACAAGATAAAGTCTTTGTGATTATTAGTGTGATTTGATTAAGAGGTGTACACAAATTATAGGTTTAACACTTAGGATTAAAGTTATACACTTCATCCTAAGAGAAGGATGCAGGCATAACCCTAATTCAAAGTCCTAAAGCTTTAAGAGTTTAGTCTCTGATTATTGAGATGAGAAGAGAGACTTAATGAGGCTCATATATAAAAAGCTAGTGGGACTATACATAACCCTAAGTTATCATGCTTGGATATCCTATGGTTTGTGAGGCTTAAGAGAAAAGATCTTCAAGGCCACCAATGGAAGAAGCAGATGAAAAGAGAAGGAGAAAGAAAAACAAGTTACTTACTTCCTGAAGAGGATAAGTAACTTGAAAGAAAGAAAGTAATAAGGAGAGAATATAAGTGAAACAAGTTCACTTCAAAGACAAGTAAATATGCATATGAATGATGAGAAGAGATGGGAAGTGAAGGCAAATTCACCTCCCAAATAACTTACCAAAAGTTCCTGAAAATGTTAGTATGAATGCATAAGACATAAAGCAAAAGGAAATGAGATGCAAAGACCAAAGTCAGAAGTGAATATGTAATACAAATGGCATATGAGATGATGCAAAGTCATGCAATATGCATATGAATAATCATACAAGCATGAGATGCAATGGAAACATGTTTAGAAGCATGAAAACACATGGATGTTCATGAAATGAAATGAATGCAAAGCATACCAAAATGATGTAGCCATGATCAAGCAATGTTTCAAACATGTCCTAAGATGTCTAAGATGACATAAAAATGAATGAAATGTCATGGCAAGTTCACAAGTTCATGAAATGCAAAGGAGAATGCAAATGAAGATGCAAAATTAGGGTTTTAAGATAACATGAGATGCATATGACCAAAACAGAAGCATACTTCATGATAAAAAATTGAAATCAAGCTCAAACAAACCCCAAACCTATAAAAGCTCATACACCAAAGGAGAAAGTCAGAAGCTTAACCTAGTGGAAGTTATGAAATTTCTAAGTTAATTAGGGTTTTTGGGTGCTTCTAAAGGGAAAATGCAAATCAAATTGAAAATGAAAGTTAAAATAATGAGATACATAACCTAGAAACTATATTAAATTTATGAAACAATGCAAAAAGAACCAAGTTCAAACTCATCATGGTTAGGCAGAAATGAATTTTTCAATTTAGGGTTAAAAAATGTGATTTTTAAGAACCCTAATTCAAAGAAAATTGTGAAATTATGATCAAACCTAAAAAGAAATTTGTATGATGAGTTTGAAAGTGTTTCTAAATGTATTGGAATGGTTCATGATTTTTTTGGTGATTTTTAGAAACCTAAATGCATTTTTAATTAATTAAAATCCATTAATTAATAAAATGAAACATTTAAATATTTTAAAAATACTTTTTTAATGCAAAAAATAAAATAAAAATTATTTTCAGGTTAAGAAAAATATTTGGATCAGAAATGCAAAATATGAGAATTTTTTAATGGGTTTTGATATTTTAAATAAAATGTACAAAAGAAAAGAATAAAAATGAAATAAAAAATGAAATTAAATGAAAGTCAAAGCATCTAGTGGACAAGATTTGAACTGGGGAGGGGTCAATTGACTGGCGCGCTATTGGACGGCTGGGATTGCTTCTGAGCAAATTAATTTAATTAACTTAATTAATTATGAATTAAGGTTAAGTGGATTCATCTGATCCGTCCAAACACACGACAAACAAAATCCAAGGGCCAATATTCAAACTGACGCGCTAACCCTAATTAACTAACCCTAATTACTCTCAGGTGACCGGAGCAAGCTCCAGTCATCTTCTCCGGCACCCCCTCCCCTGAGTTCCCTCAAATCACCACAAAAACTCACCAAAAGCTCCAGAATCAAACTTTAAACATCATTAAACTCAAATCTAGCAACAAAAACAACTTATCATGCACATACAAAGAGAATCGACCAAGAACAAATTTTAGGTCAAACTTTCAGAAGCACGATACATCCTGGTTTCTCAACCATTTTTAAAAATAAACATATCAGCATGCTTGTCGCTCCCACCAAATGAAGCCGGGTCAAATGGGGTACAGACGCGAACGGTCGGCGAAAGGGACAATGAGAACACACAGCAGTGAACTCACTGGAGATGAATAGAGTCGCCAGCTAGGCATTTTTATCCCGGAGGAAAGGCAATGCTGCATAGACCTAGAAAGATAAGACGGTTTGCGAACTAGAGAGACTGAGAAAGGGGGTTGGTTACAACCTGGGAAGGTATTAGCACCCAGATTGTCCGTCGTACTCGACGGGATCCACGCTTAAAAGATTTGTGTTTTAAAGGGGTAGTGTCAGTGCAATCTGTGTGTAAAAGAGCTGGAAAAGGATGTACAGGTGTCAGTGTAAGAAGTGTAAAGTGATATGAAGTATGGAAGTGTCAGTGTAAGAATAAGAGTGAAATGCTCAAGATCATGAGGCTAAGAGAAAGATGCTTGAAAGAGGGGGAATATACAGAGACTTTTGTTCGATAACTGTTAAGTCATGCCTACGTATCCTCTCGTGCAATGAGGAAGTCAGAACACCGTAGTTCGACCCAAAGAGACTGAAAGGTGAATTGACCTGTGAACTGCTTACTTGCCTATGCTCAAGTGTATGATCTGTCTGGCACAGATGCGAACTGTCTTGCATTTGACGGAAGAAGCGAGTTCTCGTTTATGAATGAGTGAGATGAGAAAAGAATCCCGAAGGAGACGATTATTGTTTGTTTTTGTATTTTCAGTCTTTTATTGCTTTTGAAAGTTTGTCGTAAGTTAATGAGCTTAAACCTAAACCAATAGGTTAGTAAACTTCATCACATCTTCCCTCTGATTAGGGGTAATGAGAATACTTTAAGTGTGAAGTCAGATTCTCACACTTAATCACCTTTGATGTAGGATTAAGATCATTAACCTACTTGTGATTATTTAGATGTTTTTGTTTTTTTTTTGTTTAGTGTTAAGTAATGAGGTTAAGCCATAATCAAAGATTAAACAGACTCATTACACCATCCTAATAGAAGGATAATAGATGAGAATGTTTAAGCTGAGGAAGGCTCCTCAACTTAATCCATGATTAGGGATTAAACTCATGACAAAACAAGCCTTTGATTAAGTGGATTTTATTTGATGATATGATGAAGAAGTGTTTTTTATGATTTGTAAGACAACTTGAGGGGGACTTGTCCATTAACACTAGGGTTAGTCCTTCTTAACCAATCAAGGAAGAATTAGAACCCTAATGCAAGGCCCAAGTTACAAGTGTGATGTCTTAATGATTATTAGATGGATTGATTAAGGGAGTTAAACACATTAAGGGTTTAACACTTAGGATTAAAGTTATACACTCCATCCTAATAGAAGGATGCAGGCATAAGCTTAATCACAAAGCCTTAAAGCCTTTAGGGTTTAGTCCCTGATTATGAGATGAGAGGAGAAGACTCAAAAGAGACACAAAGGTAAAACTAAGAGGGGAGACTAATCAAAACCCTAATTATTATCATGCTTGGTTGTTCCTAAGGTTTGTGAGGTTTGCAAGAAGAAATCTTCAGAGGAACCACCAGGAAGCAGATGAAAGGATCAGGAGAAGCAAAGTAACTTGCTTCATTCAAGAAGTCAAGTCACTTGGAGAAGGAAAGTAAGAAGGATAAGAAAGAGAAAGCTCAATCTCAAACACAAAGATAAAATGCAGCATGGATGCATAAAGGAGATGAAAAGAAGTTATGAGAAGTGAAGGCAAATTCACTTCTCAAATCCACTTACCACCTGAAAAGTTAGAAAAGAAATGCAATGCAATGCAAAATGAAATGAAATGGCATGATGAGAAACAAAACCAGAAGCACATATGAGATGATAATGATGCTATGAGATGCTACAAACATGAAACAACACATGGGGGTGATCATGCAAGCTTATGGATGCAAATGGAGCAAGTTAAAAGGCATGAACATTCATGAAAAGTTATGAGGTGCATATGGCATACAACATGGCAAATGCAAGATGTAATGATCAAGCATGCTTTCAATATGTCTTATGATGTTAAATGAATCACATGGAAGCATAAAATGTCATGGCAAGTCAAGGTATGAATGCAAATGCAAGATGGATGCATATGGAAGCTCAAATTAGGGTTTATGATCAATGCATCAAACACAAACCAAAATCAGAAGCAAACATCAAGATAAAAAATTTAAAATGCACTCAAAGGACCCCTAATCCTATACTAACTCACTGCCCAAAGGAGAGGTTCCAACTCTTAACCTAATGCAAGTTATGATTTTCCTAAGTTTTCTAGGGTTTTAGGGTTCCTCAACAAGAAAATTACCAAGCAAATGGAAAATGAAAGATCAAATCATGGCCATTTAATCTCATAAACTACATGCTAAACACAATGCAATGCAAAAAGAATCAAGGTCCAACTCTTTAGGGTTAGGCAGAAATGATTTTTGGAAGCTTGGATCAAATTAATGCACAAAAATGATTTTAATTCCATGAAAAATTCTCAAAATGCATCAAGATCAAAAAAGAAATTTGGTTTGAGGGTTGGACAATGTTTCTAAATGTTTTTAAAGGTTTCATGAATTTTTTGGTGATTTTTAAATACCTAAAAGTATTTTTAATTAATTAATTCTCATTAATTAATTAAAAAGAAACTTTTAAATATTTAAAAATACTTTTTAAATGCAAAAAATGAAAATAAAAATATTTTTGTGTTTTAAAAATTAATGAAACTCTTGACAAAAAATTTCATAATTTTTAAATGGTTTTTACTATTTTAAATAAAATGGACAAAATAAAACAAAAGAAATGAATTAAAAATGAAATAAAAAGGAAGTACGCGCAATGGAGGGCCAGGATTCATTCTGGGGAAAGATTTGTTGACTGCGCGCGCAGATCAATGGATCACATTCAAACTGGGCTAATCTCACTTAATTAATTAAATTAAACCTAATTAAAACTAATGACATGATCTGAGCCATTGGATGTACGCGGGAAAAGACTTAGTCAACTCATCCAACGCTTGAAATTTAAACTTGAAGCCCTAACCCTAATTACACATTAATGACTCTCAGGTCACCGGAGACGAACTCCGGTCGTCTTCTCCGGTGACCTCCCTCCCTGAGAATTTCCAAATCACTCTCTAGGTCATTTCTTGAGCTCTAAAGCTCCAGATTGATTCCTTTCACTCTCCTAAACTCAACCCTAACCTCATTTCTCATTTATTTCCAGCCATAACCATGAATCGAAGCTAAGAACAAAAACTGCCAAAATTTCAGACAAGCAATACAACTTCATTTCTCAACCATTTTCAATAATTTCGAGCTCAGTGTGATCAGTGAAGCATGCTTAATCAATTAGAAACAATAAATAGAGGTTCTGGAAAAATGGAATGCCATAGCTACCTGATTCGAAGCTTTCAAAATAGGAGCTTCTGGGCCAGTTTCTTGCTTCTAAACAACTCCAATGACCTCTCCAAAGTGTTTGCCAGGCTTGTATGAAGTTTATTTGGGCTGATTGAAGAGTTTGCTTGAGTTCTGTTCAAGGTCAGGTGAGGATCGTGTTTTTGATTCAGTGGCTTTCAGGCTGTTTTGAGTGTTGGTTTTTATTCAGTGAAGCATGGTGAGATGATTGGTGAAGCTTGTTTGAGTGTTTGTGGCTTGTATGAAGAGATTCGAAGGTTTTTGCTCAAGGGAGTGAAAATGAGGATGTTGAGTTCTAGTGTGTTTTAGGCTTGTGTGTTGGCTGGTTTGGCTTGCCTTTTCTTTGTATAAACAAATGCTATTGGTCAGAGGATGTGACTTGTGCTTTTGTGATAGGTGTGCTAGCTTTTGCCAAAATGTCAACTTCTTGTAAGAGAGGGCATGGGCAGCTTCTAGCCAAGTACAAAGGGCTTATCTGGCGCAGCATGGTGTGAGGGAAAGGCTAGTGTGATTCAGTATCCAAGGCAGCAAGTGGATGAGGTGTGATGATGGTTTTTGCAACTTGCTCACTTTTGCTTTCCATGAAAATATCTTGCCTTACAAACCATGAAACATGTGATTTCTTTGTTCCAATCTGAATTTTAGGACTTGTGTGATGCTTGTGTAATGGTTTGATATCAATTAGAAGTCACAAATGCCTTTGGTACAAGATTTTGCAAATTTCTCATTTGATGCATAACTTGAAATTTAGTGATTTTTGCCAACTTTAACACATCATAACTTTTGATCCAAAATGAATTAGGTCATGTTCTTGTACTTTTTGAAAAGGGAAAGATCTAATCTACAACTTTCATGACCAAAGTTTTTCCATTTGAAGCATTTTTGGATCAAAAAGTAAGGGTTGAAAAATTGCCTAAAATGACAAATTCCTTAAAAGTCAAACTTGCCCAAAAAAGTCAACTTTGCAAAAACTTCAAATTCTTGAATTTTGTGAACTTCAAACTTCTTCCATGATCAAATAAAGATCATATACACTCAAAATGATGAAGATTACCCCTTGGTTGGGTCATAGGGGGCCTCAGATGCCCTGATTTTGCACTGACTTGTCTGAAAAGTCAACTCTTGATCAGATGACTTCCCCATGGAATTTCTTCATGAAAATTGATATGCATGCTCCCTATACCATATAGAGACCAATCGAAACAAGAATGACCAAAAAATTTGGAGTTATGGCCTCTGAAACCAAAACCCTAATTTCAGGTCAACTGTGCAGTCAAACTTGGCTCAGCTTCCATACCAATCCCAGTTCTTGTGATTCTTTGGCACTCTTGACTTTGAGAGGATGTAATATGATATAAGAACACCCATGGACCCCTTTTAAGTGATTGATGACCTTTGGGGTGGCTCAAGAAGCTCTTGGATTGCTCAGATCACAAACTCTAGATGCAGATGACTTTGAGTCTATGCAGTGAATCAAAATTGCTATATGAGATGGTATGATTGTGTTTATGCATATGAAATGATCACAAGCCATGGTGAAATGAGTGAGGGCAAATTTGGGGTGTTTACAATGCTCAGGGGAACACATAGAATCATTCAATAACTTAAAAGAGAGCTTCTGGAAAAAAAGTTCTTGAAGGTTACCTGAGTTGAAGCTTTGTGATTCTGAGCTTTCTGGACCTTTCCTTGTTGGAAAATCACTCCAATGGATCCCCTTAGGCTTCTGGAATGCTTGAAACAGGCTTGTAATGGTTGGTTTTGGAGATTCAACTATGCTGAGGCAGAAATCGTGTTCTTGTTTGAGGGGCTTTTAGGTCATTGTGAGGGTTGCTTTGTGATCCTGAGGATGGGTATGATTGAATGGTACAAAGAGTTTTGAGGTTTGTGGCTTGTGTTGAGAGAATCGAAGAGACGAAGTTTTTTCATGTTTTTGTGCAATCTGAGTAATGGGAGCATTCAGGCTTGTGTGTTATGTGTAATGAGTTGCATAAGGTCTCTATGTGATGTCTTGATTGGTCAGAGGAGTTGTTGTGGCTCATTGTGATTGGCATGGGCAATTTGAAAAAAAGTCAACAACTTTGTACTACAAGCATGGGCCATGGCAAAGGTGGCCTTTGTGGTGTCTTGGCATCAACATGATTTGTGGATAACCCTAGGATCAAAGTTATGCAGCTGGCACAAGTGGATGAAGAGTTTCCAAGGTTTTTGCAAAGTTATGCATTTTGGCTCTTTTGAGATTTCTTGAGAATCAAGCCATCAAAACCATGCAATCTTGGGCCAATTCTGATGTTTTGAAGTTTCCTTGACATGTTATGGTGCATAGAAGTTGATTAGAGGTCATAAAAAGGCTTGACAAGTGAAATTGCAAAATTCCCTCTTTGGCATGAACTTGAAAATTATAGGATTTTTGCCAACTTTGAAAGGTCATATCTTGAGTTCTAGGATGAACCAAGACATATTCTAGTACTTTTTGAAAATGGGAAGACATAATCTACAACTTTCATGCCCAAGAATTTTTAATTTGAAGCATTTTTGGTCATGAAAGAATAGGTTGAAAATCTTTCCCAAAATGGAAAGTTTCCATTACAAGTCATTTCCAAAAATAGCAAGTTTGCATTTGGCTCAAAATTCTTCAACTTTGTGAACTTATAACCACTTATAAGATCAAATAAATATCATAGAGACTAAAAATGATGATGATGACCCTTTGGTACCCTTGATGGAGGCCTCAGATGCCCTGATTTTGACTTTACTTGCTCAAGAAGTTACCCAATGATCAGATGACTTCCATAGTGAATTTCTTCATCAAACTTGGCACACATGATACTTATAACATATTAAGACCATTAGAAACAAGAATTACCAAAAAATTTGGGATTAAGGCCTCTGAAACCAAAACCCTAATTTTAGGTCATCTGTGTAGGAAATTTTCAGTCTGCCTCTATGCCTTTGCCATTCTTTGGGATCCCTTGACTTTTATGAACTTTGGGGAGCATATTATGATCATGGAACACACATGGACCCTCTTAGTAAGCTTCAAGACCAAAGGGATGGCTCAGATCACTTCTTGGATTGCTCAGATCACAAACCCTAGATGCAGATGAAATGAACTATGCAGATGAAACAAGCATGCAATATGAGATGGTATGCTTATGCTAATGAAAAAATGAAAGATCACAAGCCATGGTGTGAGTAAAAGTGAGGGAAAATTTGGGGTGTTTACAGCTGCCCATATTCAAGCATGAGTTAGCTGTGCAGGATGTAAGCACATGGCTTAACAGACAAACAAGATAACTCGTGGTTGAATACCAAAGACAGTCCAAAATTTGCACTCGCTGGGGAGAAGAGGAAAAGGGATATAAATTGTAAAAGATAGTATAGTATGATTATCCAATGAAAGCGATGGAGGACGACCATCGAGCAGAGGACGATTGATGGGGGTAAAACGGTAAGCAAAGCAATGACGGGGACGACCATCCTGCTGGGAAATAAAGAAACCGCGACGGGGACGATCATCGGGTGAAGAAAACAAAATTCTATGGGGTTTAAATAAATGAGGAAAGCACTGATGGGGACGACCATCAGGTTAAAGAGGGAATAAACCGCGACGGGGACGACCATCGAGTAAAAGAATAAATGAAATAATGATGAGGGACGGTCATCAAAAGGTGAAGGACGATCACCTAGCAGGGAACGGCTGTTGAAAATATCATGACATAGGACGAATGCCAGATAGAAAAGGTCAACGATGGGGACGACCATCGGGTAAGCATGATGAAGGACAATCATCAAGGGGTGAAGGACGATCACCTAGAAGGGGATGGCTGCTCTCGGGGGTTATCTCGACATAGGAAGAATGCCGGATAAAAGGATCAATGATGGGGAAGGCCATCAGATTAATGATGAGGGACGGTCATCAAAAGGTGAAGGATGATCACCTAGCATGGGACGACTGCTCTTTATCACGACATAGGACGAATGCCGGATAGAATGCTCCAATAATGGGGATTCCATAGGGGAAAGGATAAGGGACAGTCATCCAAAGGTGAAGGACGATCACCTGGCAGGGGACGACTGCCGAAAATATCACGACATAGGACGAATGTCGGATATGAGAAATTTGCTTAGTTGGCGATTTACTAGGGAATGGTAAACACGGATGAGTGCTTACATTTTAAGATAAACGGTATAAGTGTTTGACAGTGTGTATAGATCAAAGATGCGGACGAGCATCCTTAGTACCACGATACAGACGAGTATTGATAGAAGCAAACGCTGATACGTGTTTTAGGGATGATGATATGGACGAGTATCAATCGGTTAAGCGAGGAACACGGACGAGTGTTGAATCTGTTGAGGGGTGATATATACAAGATACGGATGAGTATCAAAGACTTCTGTATAAGTGTGTACGAGTATGATCTGCTGGTGATGTATGTGCAAGACTCGGACGAGTGTTTTTGACTTGTTGGGGAAGTATGACACGGACGAGTGCCGAAAAGAATATGTACAAGTTATGAACAAATATCTGTAGAGGATAGTCTGGCGACCTTACTGGGGAAAGATGACACAAATGAGTGTCAAAAGGAACATGTATAAATGTGAACAGGCATCTGTGTTTTAGAGTGCAAAGGGGATACTTTGGCTTTTATTTGCAGGGGAAATGACTTTTATACATTGTTGGTGAAGTGATGATGGTATTCGTAGGTGTTTGGCTCAAACCTGGCTTATGATCATGCAAATGTTTGATTTTTGCCGTAATGCTCCGTATTGGACGGAATGCTACGCTTATTTGGTGAATATGATGCGAATGCTATGATTATGCGGATGAGGGAAATCTGGCATTTTTGATGGGGAATAGAAAGTTCTTTGACCACTTTGCTGTGGAAGAATTGTCAGTCATTGCTCGGGAGGTTCCGCTTGGGGAAGAGATAACTTCTGGGAAGTAGTATGCTGGGGATTTAATGCTTGATATTCCCCATGTTGCGAAAGATTGTCTGTCTTGAGTACCTACAACTTGTTAATACAAAGGAAAACGCACAAGTGTCTCGAGGTATCCTTAATCGGATTCCGTCATAGGAGTTAGATTTGCTTAAGAATTCATATTTCCTGCAAGCACTTGTTGAAAATGGCCTATAAGTTTTCATGCAAATGTTGTATTACGAACTCTGGAAATTTTGCAAACAAAAACAAAAGGTAAAAACAAAGTGTGACTGAATATTCAGATTTAATTGATTTGTGTGCCCTAAATAGGCAAGTACAGTTAAAGAAGCGAATCTCCTGAAAGGAGGAGATTGCTGTAAATTGAGAAAATAAAAATGTTGACAATGTTGAAAGATGACGCTCCAGTGATTTTCCTTTGCTATGACCTGTATGACCTTGACGTTCTTCTTATCTTTCTTTCTGAAGGAGGCTGATTTTTACTGTCGCTTTGTCCTTTCGGAGCTTTCTATGAGTGATACAGACAAATTCAGAATGCAGTTGTTCGCTTATTCCCTGATTTTCCATGGATCGCCCTTTCGGGTTTTCAATCCACCGGGATACCCATTTTTGTCTGAGCTGTCCGATGTGGCTTTCCAACTCAGCGGGTGTACATTTTTCTTAATTTTTCCCTTATTTTTGCCAGAGTCTTTTATTCTGTTTTTGACTCGCCAGGATGCCCTATTTTTTCCTGGACTCATATTCTGTTTTTATGTCCAGCTGATCATTTTATGCGAAGTATTTTTTAACTGCATCTGAATTCACAAGAGACGGGAAGTCTTCACCATCCATGGTTGCGAGCATCAGTGCTCCGCCTGAAAAGACTTTGGTTATCACGTAGGGACCTTCATAGTTTGGTGTCCACTTGCCCCTGTGGTCTATATGAGGAGGAAGAATTCTTTTCAGAACAAGCTCTCCTACTTGGTACTTCCGAGGTCTGACTTTCTGATCGAAGGCCTTCTTCATTCGTTTTTGATACAACTGCCCATGACAAATGGCTTCTAATCTTTTCTCTTCAATCAGATTCAGTTGATTATACCGAGATCGGACCCATTCTGCTTCATCCAGTTTCACATCCATCATTACCCGTAAGGAAGGTAGTTCAACTTCAATAGGTAGGACAACTTCCATACCATACACAAGCTGATAAGGTGTTGCCCCGGTTGATGTTCTGATAGAGGTTCGATACCCATACAAGGCAAATGGTAGCATTTCATGCCAGTCTTTGTAGGTGACTACCATCTTCTGCACAATCTTCTTGATGTTCTTGTTGGCTGCCTCAACAACGTCGTTCATCTTTGGCCTGTAAGGAGAAGAGTTGTGATATTGAATTTTGAAGTCCCGACAAAGTTCTGCCATTATCTTATTGTTCAAATTGGAACCATTATCAGTAATGATTTGCTCGGGAACTCCATATCGACAGATGATATCTCTTTTCAAAAATCTAGCTACCACTTGTCTGGTGACGTTTGCATATGAAGCTGCTTCAACCCATTTGGTGAAGTAATCAATGGCTACCAGGATGAATCTGTGACCATTTGAAGCAGTCGGTTCAATCTTTCCAATCATGTCAATGCCCCACATGGTGAAGGACCAAGGTGAAGACATTACATTCAAAGGATTTGGAGGCACATTTACTTTATCTGTGTAGATCTGACATTTGTGGCATTTTCTGGCATAGGCATAACAGTCTGCATCCATTGTGATCCAATAGTAACCCGATCTTAATAACTTATTTGCCATTTCATGTCCTCCAGCATGGGTACCGAAAGAACCTTCATGTACTTCATGCATCAGTAGGTCTTCTTCCTTCTTGTCAACACATCTGAGCAGGACCATGTCAAAGTTTTGCTTGTATAATGAACTATAAGTATTGAGGAAGAAACTATCGGCTAGCCTTCTTAATGTCGTCTTATCATTTGACGATGCCCCAAGTGGGTATGTCTGAGTTTCCAAGAAGCACTTGATGTCGTGGAACCAAGGCTTGTCATCAGTGACAGTGTCCACAGAGAATACATATGTCGGTCGGTCTAGTCTGGATACCAAAATCCGAGGCACATAATTGGCAGCTTGTACTTTGATCATGGATGAAATGGTAGCTAAAGCGTCTGCAAACTGATTCTCATCTCGAGGGATGTATTCGAGTTTAACTGTTGTGAAGAAGGTCAACAATCTCCTCATATAGTCACGGTATGGAACCAGATGCTCCTGATGAGTGTACCATTTTCCGTTGGTCTGGTTGATCATCAAAGCTGAATCTCCAAATACATTCAAGGTTTTGATCCTGAGGTCAATGGCTTCCTCAAGACCCACGATACAAGCTTTGTATTCCGCTCCGTTGTTAGTGCAGGAAAAGGTGAGTTTTACCTAGAAAGGCATATGAACTCCTTTAGGTGTGATAAGTATTGCACCAACTCCATGACCGTTACAATTAACTGCCCCATCAAACATCATAGTCCATGCTTCTTCTGGGTCAGGCCCTTCAGTGTGAATAGGCTCTTCGCAATCTTTTGCTTTTAAGTACATGATGTCTTCATCAGGGAAGTCAAATCTCATAGGCTGGTAATCATCAACGGATTGTTCAGCCAAATAATCAGACAATACACTGCCCTTGATGGCTTTTTGAGAAGTGTACTGAATGTCATACTCTGTTAGAATCATTTTCCATCTTGCAACCCTTCCGGTAAGTACTGGCTTCTCAAATATGTACTTGACTGGATCCATCTTTGAGATCAATAAGGTAGTATGAGTCAACATATACTGTCTTAGTCGGCGAGCAGCCCACGCTAAAGCACAATAAGTTTTCTCGAGCAGTGAATAACGTTGTTCACAGTCGGTAAACGTTTTGCTTAGGTAGTATATTGCATACTATTTTCGACCAGATTCGTCATGTTGGCCCAACACACACCCCATTGACTCTTCTAATACTGTCAGGTACATGATTAGAGGTCTTCCTTCGATTGGAGGCATGAGAATTGGAGGTTCTTGCAGATATTCTTTGATCTTGTCAAAAGCTCTCTGAAAATCATCGTTCCACCTGACTATTTGGTCTTTCCTTAACAGCTTGAACAAGGGTTCACAGGTTGCAGTGAGATGAGATATGAACCTTGATATGTAGTTCAATCTACCTAAGAACCCTCAAACTTCTTTCTCAGTCTTAGGTGCAGGCATTTCCTGAATAGCTTTGACTTTGTCGGGATCAACTTCAATTCCTTTTTCACTTACAATAAAACCCAGCAGCTTACCGGAACGTACCCCAAATGTGCATTTGTTGGGGTTCAACTTCAACTGATACTTCCTCAGACGCTTAAACAATTTCAGCAGATTCACCAGATGATCTTCTTCTGTAAGGGACTTAGCAATCATATCATCCATATAGCATTTGATTTCTTTGTGGATCATATCGTGGAATAATGTTATCATAGCCCGTTGATATGTTGTACCGACGTTCTTCAGACCAAACGACATTACCTTGTAACAAAATGTGCCCTAAGGTGTGATGGAAGTTGTTTTCTCCATGTCTTCGGGAGACATCTTAATCTGATTGTATCCAGAAAATCCGTCCATGAAAGAAAATACCGAGAACTGAGCTATGTTATCCACCAATACATCAATTTGAGGTAATGGGAAATCATCCTTCGGGCTAGCTCTGTTTAGGTCTCGGTAATCCACACACATACGCACCTTTCCATCCTTCTTAGGTACGGGTACAATGTTAGCAACCCACGACGGGTAACTAGTTACAGCAAGAAAATCGGCGTCCCACTGTTTTTGTACTTCTTCCTTAATTTTCATGGCCATATCTGGGCGAGTACGGCACAACTTCTGTTTAACTGGCAGGAAATCTTCTTTCAATGGTAGCATGTGCATGACAATATCCGTATCTAGACCTGGCATATCTTGATAGTACCAAGCAAAGACGTCGACATATTCCCGAAGCATACTGATGAGTTGTTCTTTCACTAGAGCTTGCAGACTGGCCCCAATCTTCACCTCTTTCACATCTTCTTCAGTACCAAGATTGATGGTCTCAACCTCCTCCTGATGAGGAGTAATTACTTTTTCCTCTTGTCTTAACAACCTGGCCAACTCTTCTGGCAAATCATAGTCTTCATCAACCCCTTCATCTGCTTGATTAATTGGATTGTCGAAGTCATACAAGGTCATAACAGTGTTATTATCGGTGCAATCTGGAGGATTATCTCTGCAAGGGTTGAGATTTGTTCATTTTAGTGATTGATTTTAATCTTGTTTAGAAAAAGTGTGAATGAAGTTATTATTTTGAAAACATTTCCATTTATTATTTTGTGCGAAAATAACAAAAATGAAAAGACAGTGAGCGAAAAAAGAAAATCGTTTGCAAAAAGATGTCCATTGTTCATTAATATTCCATTTGCACAAAATACAAATATGGCCCTATTACAAAATGAGTCCTGACACCTTGGGCAAGATTCAGGACTTGATGCATGCTTAAGCAAGAAATAATAATTACTCTGCAGGAGTAACTCTTATAATTTCCTGGGAAGACCAGTTAAGGACTTGTTGGCCCGGGACTCTTGGAAGAATCCAGCTTTCCAGGTTGAAGTCGCTTTCAGCCTTGTCTTCCACATTATTGACAGCATCTGGGGTCAGTATTCCCCCACTTACGAACTTGGGCTCTTTAGCAGCCTCTGCTTGACCTTGTCAGGATGTTTTCTAACCCAAACCGAATTTGTCTTCTTTCTTCTCCACGAGTAGCAGCTTGCCTCAGCCTTGGGCGTTCCCGTCTTCGACAACCTTCCGAGCTTGTTGGTAGGAGACAATTGAAGTACCCATCCTATCCTCTTGGGATGCAGAAAATACTTCAGTCGTTGCCTCGTTGACATTTAGTGCTTCGAAACCTTGGCTCATGGTCTCGTGGATCTCACCATCCATCTCTATATATTTGTAAGTAGCCAGATGGCTAACAAAAATGTCCTCCTCCCCACGGATTATGATAATTTTCCCTTCCCACTCGTATTTTAATTTCTGGTGAAGGGTCGACGTAACTGCGCCAGCGGCGTGAATCCAAGGTCGACCCAACAAACTGCTGTAGGCCGGCTGAATGTCCATCACGTAGAAAGTAGTTTGAAAGACCTGTGGGCAAATTATCACAGGCAACTCCACTTCTCCAAGAACAGACCTCTTGGAACCATCAAAAGCTCTGACCACCAGATTGCTTGGTCGGAGAGCTATACCACCATATTCAAGCTTAACAAGGGCTTTCTTTGGCAAGACATTGAGTGAGGACCCAATGTCAACTAGAACATGTGAAAGCATAGCCCCTTTACATTCTAGAGTGATGTGCAAAGCTTTATTATGATTACGACCCTCCATAGTCAAATCAACATTGGTGAAACCTAGTCCATGACTAGTATAAACATTAGAAACCACCGTCTCTAGCTGATTAACCGTAATCTCCTCAGGCACGTAGGCTGCGTGCATGACTTTAAGTAATGCATCCCGATGAACTTCGGAACATAATAGCAGTGATAAAATGGAGATCTTGGAGGGAGTCTGCTGGAGCTGATCCACAATCTTATAATCACTTCTCTTGATTATCCTTATGAACTCGTCTACATCCTGATCAAAGGACGTCTTCTGAGTTTCTTTTGCAACTGGTTCTTTAGGCACCACACTCTTGCCTTTAGCCTTGGCAGCAACTTCTGCTTCAGCATTAGTTCTTTGGAATGTGAGGCAAAGAGACGCCCGCTTCGGGTGAAGTCTCCGCCTCCTCCCACATTATCAATCTATGGCGTAGAAGTATCAAGAGCGACTCTCTTCCCGTTGCAGTAGACGTAGGAACCATAGTGCCACGACACAACATTATTTTTTTTCATACGGAATGGGTCTAGGTACCGTGATGGTGACTGGACTGACTGTGGTGGAAGTAGGAACTGTTATTGTCTGTGGATCGTAATAGATGGTAACATGATTTTTGACTGATGGTGGTGGTGAAAGACTGAAGCTGGGTTGTTGTTGAGATTGTTGTTAAAAGTTGTTGGAATCGGGGACCATTGTCGGGTCATAGTAAATGGTGACTGTGGAGATGTCATCCTTGATGGTTGTTGTTGTTGTAGAAGAGGATGCGATTGAACTAATGTCTGTTGAAGTGGTAGAAGGGATGGTTGTTGACTTTGTAGAAGAATCTGTTGGAATGATTGTTGTTGAAGTTGTAGGAGAGGTGTTTGATGGTGTTGTAGGAGGAAAAGTTGTTAATGTTGTAGAAGCTGGAACTGTTGATGTGATTTGCAAGATACCTTCTCTGATAAGACCATTGATGCCACTTTTTAAACTTGCACAACCATTGGCGGAAATTTTGCAAGATTCACAGCAGGCCTTACAACCTGGGAACACCTGGCATTTTAAAAGCTGGGCTTTAACCTCGGCCATAGGTGTTTGAATACTTGCAGTATCTTCAATTAGGTTCACTGGTTGATCCTCCTCAATTGCATTTATCCTGGGCCCACCATGGATAGGCATAGGATTCTTTGTGACATTAGGAGGAGGTGCAAAATTCAAAGCCTTGGAATCAACTAAGTCCTGGACTTTCATGTGCAAGGCTCTGCACTTCTCTGTTGTATGGCCAGGTGCATTGGAATGGAAGGCACATCTGGCGTTGACATCATAATTCCTTGGAAGGTTCTGAGGATCTGGTGGAGCCAGAGTCCTTAATTCAACGAGATTGAGCTTCAATGGTTGGGGTAGTAAAGCGGCATAGGGCATTGGGATGGGATCAATTACCCTATTGATTTGAGAGGGCCTTTGCTGGAAAGGACGTTGTTGTTGATTGTTGTTGTTGTAAGATCTTTGTTGAGGAAATTGTTGTTGCTGAGGGAAATGTTGTGGTTGTTGAGGTGCTGGAGCGGGAATAGTGACAACGGCTATTGATCTCGGCATGTACTGGGGCCTACCTCTGCCCATGTGTATTGAATTGGTTTCACCTATCCTGCGAGGCCCTGCAAAAGGTTTCCTTGTGTTGCTGGAGCTGGCACCGTTATCTGAGATTTTGCCCATCTTCAGCAGACTCTCAATTCTCTCACCAGCTATAACTACATCTGCAAAGCTGGTGGACGAGAAAGCAGCAAGTCTGTCAATGTATGTCCCCTGCAAGGTATTCATAAACATGTCGACCATTTCTCTTTCAGACATTGGAGGTTGAATAGAAGCAGCTAGTTGTCTCCATCTTTGGGCATACACCCTGAAGCTTTCTCTTGAAGATTGAGACATACCCATTAGGAGAGTTCTGTTGGGAGCCATGTCCAGGCTATATTGATACTGGCGTATGAAAGCTTCGGCCAAATCCTTCCAATTTCTGACTATTGCTCTGGACAAGTGAGAATACCATTCACGGGATGCCCCGGTCAAACTGTCTTCGAAGTAGAACATCCACAACTTTTCGTCCATGGTATAAGCTTTCAGTCTCCCCAGAAAGGACTGCAGGTGAGTACGTGGACAAGAGGTACCATTATATCTTTCAAAGAAAGGAGGCTTGAATTTGTGAGGGATCCTGACTCCCTCCACTAAACCCATGTTCATAACATCAAATCCCAAGGAGTTTTAGGACTCTAGAGATCTCAGCTTTTCTGCTATTTCGTCCAGACGACGATCATATGCTTCATCCCCAGCACCAATTATTGTAAATTATTCCTCTTGAGGGTCCTCTTGCAAGGCACGACCTCCAGTGTTTCCTTGAGTATTCCTGATAGCATTGACTTCAGGGTTGAGATGAGGCCCAAACTCCGGGGGGTCAGTACGTGGCTGCATGTGATCATTGTTGCTAGTACCTCCTGTACCTAGATGATTCTCTTCAGGAGTTTTCCGCATGACCAAATCTCTTAATCTTTCTTGGCTTTGGACCAACCCAATCATTACTTCCATGAACTAGTTCATCGTAGCCCTCATCTCAGTTCTTTCATTAGCCATCTGTAACGCCCCGATTTGATAATTCCCATTTTTGTTGGAGTCTTTTATTTTAATTGAGTAATTATTATTTTGTTTGTGAAATTAATATGATGATATGATATGTTGATGAATTAATGTGATATATTGGTGTGATATGTGATTTTTACCGTTTTATGAATTTCCTGTTAAATTGGATAAGAGGGTATTTTAGAATTTTGTTAATTAGTGATAAGTTAGAATTAGTAGAATTTGTATTTTTGTGAGAGAATTGATATTTGGTTGGAAAGAGTAGAAAATAGAAATAGGAGAAAGAAAATATAAGAGAGTGAGAAAGAGTGAAATAGAAAAGTTGGTAAGAAGAGAAAGAAAAAGAGAAGAAATAAAAAGGAGAGAAGAGAAAAAGAAGAGAAAAGAGGGAAAGTTGGAAAAGCTTCAAGATTGCTCCAAGGAATCGGAATAATCGGGTAAGGGTGTGAAATATTGTTATCTTAACATTGTGTATGATTATGTATGTGTTTGGTTGATTGGGTTTATGATTTGGAGAAGTTTTAGAGAATGTTAGGTTTAGGGTTTTGATGAGAAAACATGGGAATTGGTGAATTAATCAGTTAGAACTTGATATAATCGAAGTATGAGGATGAATACATGTTAATAATCATGTTTGTTGAGTTTTGGAAGAGTTTTGGGGGGTTTTTTATAGGTCTGTTGCGTAACTGAGCAGTTCTGAAATCGCGTTTCTCGCTCAGCGAGCATTTCCTCACTCAGCTAGAGTTCCAGCACATTGCTCGCTCAGCGAGCGATTCTCGCTCAGCTAGACCTGGAATTTTGGAATTTTGTTTTATTCATAACTTTTGATTCGATTATCCGTTTTAAGCGTTCCACATATCGATTCAAAGCTAAAAACATGTAAAATCTATTGATGCTAAAATATGTAATTTTTAGCCGACTTTTACCCGAAGTTTCCGATAAAACGTAATTATATTAATTATGGAATTGTGGGTTTGATTGTTGTGTTGTGGCCGTTTGGCAAGTAGATACATTGCTTGAATTAAATGCGAATGTATGCTAAATTTTATGAGATGAATGCATAACTATATTGTGAATATGTATGCATTTTCAAGAATGTTGTGTGTCATTTTGCATGTAAGCATAATGTATGCATTCTTGTGATGTGGGATTCTTTGTGAATCCGTTGTAGCATTGTGTGCTCGTGTGGAGTGTGAGCGATGACTACAACAAGATCGTGTGCCCATGTGGGGTGTGAGCGATCGGATTGTGTGCCCGTGTGGGGTGTGAGCAATCCAGAAACATCGTGTGCCCGTGTGGGGTGTGAGCGATGGGTGATTTATTCACATTGATTGTGTGCCTGTGTGGGGTGTGAGCAATCGGATTGTGTGCCCGTGTGGGGTGTGAGCAATCCATAAACATTGTGTGCCCATGTGGGGTATGAGCAATGGGTGAACATCGTGTGCCCGACAGGGAGTTACTTTAGGTAACAAGCGATGATTCCATTTAGTTCCTGAGAGAACCTGCTGAAATGTTGAGTCGGTACCGCATTTGCATCTGCATAGAGTCATGTGTCGGTCTCTATGAGTTGCATTTTTATCATTTTAAATATGATAGTAGCAATAAACATGCATGTGTGTCGCTCCCACCAAATGACACAGGGCCAGAAGGGGTACAGACGCGAACGGTCGGCGAAAGAGAGAGAATGAAGATGAACTGAAAATAGTCGCCAGCTAGGCATTTTTATCCTGAAGGAAAGGTAATGCTGCATAGACCTAAGAGAAGATGGATAAGACGGATGCGAACCAGAGAAACTGAGAAAGGGGGTTGGTTACAACCTGGGAAGGTATTAGCACCCAGATTGTCCGTCGTACTCGACGGGATCCATGCTTGAAAGATTTGTGTTTAAAAGGGGTAGTGTCAGTGTTATCTGTGTATCAAAGCTGGAAAAGAATGTACAGGTGTCAGTGCAAAAGAAGTGTGAAGTGAATTACTCAGGAATGAGGCATAAAGAATAATGCTGGAAGAGGGGGAATATACAAAGACTTTTGTTCGATAACGGTTAAGTTATGCCTACGTATCCTCTCGTGCAATGAGGAAGTAAGGATACTGTAGTTCGACTCAAAGAGACTGAAAGGTACATTGACTGATGAATAGCTTACTTGTCTATGCTCAAGTGTATGACCTGTCTGACTCAGGTGCAAACTGTCTTGCATTAGACGGAAGAAGCAAGTTCTCGATTGTGAGTGAAGATGATGAGAAAAGAATCCCGAAGGAGACGATTATTGCTTTGTTTGTTGTTTTCAATCTTTTATTGCTTTTTGGTGTTTGTCATAAGTTAATGAGCTTAAGCCTAAACCAAGGGTTAGTAAACTCATCATATCCTTCCTATGATTAGAGATAATGAGAATACCTTAAGTATGAGGTAAACACCTCAAACTTAATTACCATGATGTAGGATTAAGATCATTAACCTACTTGTGATTATTTAGATGTTTTTGGTATTTTTGTTTAGTGTTAAGTAATGAGTTTAAGCCATAATCAAGGATTTAATGGACCCATTACACCATCCTAATAGAAGGATGATAGATGAGAACATTTAAGCTGAGGAATGCTCCTCAACTTAATCCATGATTAGGGATTAACCTCATGACAAAACAAAGCCTTTATTAAAGTGTATTTTAGTTAATGGTAAGATTAAGAAGTGAATTTTATGGTTTGTAAGACAACTTGAGGGGGACTTGTCCATTAACACTAGGGTTAGTCCTTCTTAACCAATTAAGGAAGAATTATAACCCTAATGCAAGGCCCAAGTTACAAGCTTATTGTCTTAGTGATTATTAGATGAATTGATTAAACGATTTAAACACACTAAGGGTTTAACACTTAGGATTAAAGTTATACACTCCATCCTAAGAGAAGGATGTAGGCATAACCTTAATCACAACAAAGCCTTAAAGCCTTAAAGGTTTAGTCCCTGATTAAGAGATGAGAAGAGAAGACACAAAAGATGACACAAAGGTAAAACTAATGGGGGATTAATCAAACCCTAATTGTTATCATGCCTTGTATTCCTAGGGTTTATGAGGCTTACAAGAGATCTTCAAGAAGAGCCACCAAGGAAGAGGAAAGATGGAAGGAGGAAAAGCAGAAAGAAGCAAGTCAACTTACTTCACTTAAGAAGATAAGTTTCTTAAAGAAAGAAAGTGAAGAGGGAACATGAGTGAGCAAGCTCACTCTAATACAAATACAAAATGCAGCAAGGATGCATAAGAGAGATGAGAAGATATTATGAGAAGTGAAGGCAAATTCACTTCTCAAAGTACTTACAACCTGAAAAGTTAGCAAAAGGAAATGAAATGAAATGGAAATGAAATGAAATGCAAAGATGCAAACCAAAACCAGAAGCAAATTTATGATGCAAATGACGCTAAGAGATGATGCAAATGTATGTCAAGAGATGTGAATGATCATACAAGGGATGAGAATGAAAATGAAACAAAGGAAGCATGAAAGTTCATGAATGCACATGGAATGTAATGAATGCATAACATGGCAAATGGATGAAGAAATGATCAAGCATGATTCTAATGTATCCTAGGATGTCTTAGAAGTCATGTGAATGCATAAAAGGTCATGTCAAGTTCATGAATGCAAGCATATGCAAGAGGGATGCAAATGAAGATACAAAATTTGGGTTTACATGCAACATGGAAAGAAAAACTCAAAAACAGAAGCAAATGACAAGATAAAAAATTGAAAATGCACTCAAAGGAACCCTAAACCTATACTAGGTTACCATCCAAAGGGGGAGGTCAGAAGCTAAACCTAGAAGGAGTTATGAATTTCCTAAGTTTCTAGGGTTTTAAGGGTGATCTTCAATGTAAAATGTCAAACAAATTGAAAATGAAAGATAAAACTGAAACAAAAATGTTTTTAGAAACTAGAAGTCATGCATAGAACAATGCAAAAAGAACCATTCACAAACTCAACTTGGTTTAAAAGTTATGAATTTTTGAAGTTAGGGTTAAAAATGAACCAATTTAAGAACCCTAATTCATTGAAAAAATGTCAAAGCATGATCAAAACCAAAAAGAAATTTGTATGGTAAGTTTGTAAATGTTTCTAAATGTCCAAGAATGTTCTCTGAATTTTTTTGTGATTTTTAAATACTTAAATGCATTTTTAATTAATTAATTCTCATTAATTAATTAAATAAAACATTTAAATGATTTAAAAATACCTTTTTTATGCAAAAAATAAAAATAAAAATATTTTGGGTTCTGAAAATTAATAAAATGTTTGATAAATATTTTCAAAATTTTTTGATGATTTTTACTATTTTTAAAAATTCGTACAAAATAAATAAGGAAAAATTAAATAAAATTAAAATAAATGGAAAGGTATGCTGATCCAAGGCTCCAAATTCAAAGTTGGGAGTTGAGGGTTGACTGACGCGTTTTTTAATGGCTTGGATTGATTCTGATTAATTAGTTGTGATTTACTTAATTAATTGGAAATTAGGGCTAACGAACTAATCTGGGCCATCCATCCACTAAACTAATCAAGATCTAAGGGTCCAAAATCAATCTGGGCAACTAAACCCTAATTAGGGCTAACCACTTTCAGGTGACCGGAGCTAAGCTCCGGTCATATTCTCCGGCAGGCCAAATTCCTATCTCCCTCCCCAGGCCATAAAAACATGCCAAAATCTCCAGATTTCATCCTCTAACATCAAACAACAAGAATCCATGAACAAAAACAATTTATTTTGCCCCAAAAGAGAGAATCGAAACCAAACGGAAAACTGACCAAATTTTCAGAAGTTGAATACATCCTAAATACTTGACCATTTTCAATGATTCAAAGTGCATAATGACCAGAGAAACATGGTTTATCACATTGTAACTTAAAATCAAAGCTCTGAGAAAAAAGTTCTTGAGCTATACCTGAGATTGAACCTTCTGATTCTGGGCTTCTGGACCCTTCTTTGGTGCAAGTCCACTCCTATGAACCTCCTGAGGAAGATGTGAGGCTTAGAACAAGTTTGTATGGCTTGGTTTGAGGGTTTTGTTCCTGCTGCACCAGAAATCGTGTTTGAGTTTCAGGGGCTTTCAAGGAAAAGTGAATGGTGGTTTACGCTCTATGAAGCTTTTCTGAATGAATGGTGAAGTGGGTTTTGAGGTTTGATGGTTGGGCAGAGAGTTTCGAAGGAATGAAGTTTTTTGCAAGTTTTGTGAATCCTGAGTTGTGGGAGAGTTCAGGCTTGTGTGTGGTGTGTTTTGGATTGCTTTTGATTTGTATAAGGTATTGTGATTGGTCAGAGAGTGGTTGTGGCATAATGTGATTGGTATGGGTGAAAATGCAAAAAGTCAAAAGTATGTGTACTACAAGCATGGGCTGGAACAGAAGTGGTTCAATGGGGTGTCTTGCTTCAACATGGTTTATGGTGAGCCCTAGGATCAAAAGAAAGCAGCTGGATGGCTTGGATAACAAGATGGCATAGGTTTTGCATTTTGCCCTCTTTGAAGTTTCTTGTGAACCAAGGCAAGAAATCTTGTGAATTCTTGGGCAATTTGCAGCAAAATGGATCATGTGATGTTGTTATGATGTTTTGAGACCAATTAGAAGTCATCCCAACCCTTGGAAACCATTCTTGCAAGAATTCCCTTTTTTTGAATTTTATGGAAAATGGTTTATGGAAGCTTGTGATCCAAGGCATGAACCTTTGTGAATTTTGTGAAATTCTGATTTTGATAAGTTGAAATATGTTGTAATGATGCAAAGAAGTCATTTAGAGGTCTTGAAAGTGTTTAGAACTTGAATTTGCAAAAATCCCTCTTTGGCATGAAACTTGAAATTATGTGATTTTTGCCAACTTTGGAAAGCCCTAACTTGAGTTCCAAAATGAATTAGATCTTGTTCTTGTACTTTTTGAAAAGGGAATGATCCAATCTACAACTTTCATGACCAACAATTTTTCATTTGAAGCATTTTTGGTTAAGAAAGAGGAGGTTGAAAAACTTTCCCAAAATGGAAAGTTTACATTACAAGTCATTTCCATTTTTGGCAACTTTTGGTTTAGCTCACTTTTCTTCAAATTTATGAACTTCTAAACACTTCAATGATCAAATAAAGACCATATAACTTCAATTTGATGAAAAATCCACTTTCGTTCCATTGATAGGGGCCTCAGATGTCCTGATTTTGCTCTTACTTGCTCAAGAAGTTACCCAGTGATCAGATGACTTCCACAATGAATTTCTTCATCAAACTTGGTATGCATGATCCTTATATCATATTGAGACCCATAGAAACAAGAATGACCAAACAATTTGGAGTTATGGCCTCTGAAACCAAAACCCTAATTTCAGGTCATCTGTGCAATTAAGCCCTAACTCTGCTTCCATGCTTTGTCAGTTCTTGTGATTCTTTGGCTTCCTTGATATTTGGAGGATAAAATATGGTGATTGAACATACATGGACCCTCTTGAGATGATTGAAGACCTTTGGGGTGGCTCAGATGAATCTTGGATTGCTCAAATCACAAGCCCTAGATGCAGATGAACTTGAACTAATGCAGTGAAGCAAAAATGCAACATGATGTGGTATGATTGAATTAATGCAAACATGAAAGACCACAAGCCATGGTGTGAACTTAGTGAGGGAATATTTGGGGTGTTTACAATGTGTAAATGTTTATTTGGAGTAATTGTGGAAATGATAGTATGTGTGATGAAACATACTTGATGGTATATATGCATGTTTGATATGTATATGTATGTGGTTTATACACTTGTAATGTATATGTATGATTAAACATAGCTAGACGTATGTTTATGCGGAATGAATAGAATTGAGGAATAGACATAAATGATGTAAGTTTATGTGAATTAGTAAATTGGTGCATGATGAACATGCTTGATTAGTGTATGTACACGTTGCGATGTGTATGGGTGATGAGGTATGAATTGTGGTGAGAATATGCTTTATGTGCATTTTATATGTTGAGATATATAATTATATGCAATATTATTATGATAATGTTTCTCACCCTTCTGCTGTTTTATGATGCTCTATGAGGCATTGCAGAGTAGGTTGCTGGATGATATTTTTGTGAAGTTCGTCTTCATCTTTTGGTCGGTCGGCTCTGATATGTAGCACTGGGTAGCTAGGATTTGGCTTGATCCCTTTTATGGATACATTTGTATATGTATTTTGATGTGATATGTTTTATGTAAACATGGAGTATTTTGGTGATTCAAACTTGCAGATATATTTATGATAAGTATATAAGTTTGAAATTGTTATGTTTTGTTTCCGTTGTTTAATGAATTGATGAATACGGGTGTAAGGATGAAATCCTTGTGTATGTAAGTTACCCCGTTTGTTGCATATCTTTATTGAGCAGGTGTTGTATGTTTTTAAATTCAAGTATAATGTGGCATTGCTCTTTTATACCGTTTTTCAAATATACTATGATGAAATTTTAATATGTGCCTAAGTGAATTAATTGCTTATTTGGGGTATAGAAAGGGGGTGTTACACCATCTGAGTTCTCACATCAGTCAAATCTTGCTGAACTTGGTCCATCTGTAAGCTCGGAAGGTTGTTTCTTGTAGGATACCGGTGAACTCTGTTGATGGGGAAAACCCTCCTACGAGCAATGCTTCCTGAAACAAAAACAAAGTGACAAAACAACAACAAAAATACCTACAAAACAAAGAAATGAGATTAGTATGCAATGCAATATGTCTATTTGTCTTCCAAGGGTATCCGGTTTGGTTCTTTGGTTTTGACCTTCCAGACCACCAGGAATGAAGATGTTGAAGAGAAATGAAGCCCAAGAGATAATCCATAAACCATATATTACAAATGCAAAAGATACATAGTTTATGATTACAACAAGTTCCCATGGTGGGTCAAAATACAACAAAATCATCAAAACGTAGAATAAAAAATAAAGTACAAGTACAAAGAAATCAAACATCCAGCCCAAAGTCATCCTCCTTGACTTCCTTCAAGAGAGCATCGGTCACTGGTCCAACTGGGTGCTCTGTGATGGTTCTGATAAGAAGGTTCCTGGTAGCAATGGCACTTGTCAACTTCTTATACTTGTCTTGGTCCTTTGATCTCTTCAATCCTGCTCGAAGTTTTAACTCAGAGATTTCCTTCTGTGCTGCTAACAAGGCTTCCTGATTCTTCTTCTCATTAGCTTCCAGCTGCTATATCCTAGCATGGGTCTTCTGATCTTCCTATGAACGAGCCTCAGTAATTCTGATCCATCTAGCCTGACTCTCTTCCAATTAGTGCTCAGCTCTGGCTTTCTGAATCTTAGCTTCTTTGAAAGCATTCTTCAATACCAACTCCCCTACTCGGGCCCTTCTGATGTATTCATCTGTCTTCTCAATCTTGGTCATATGCTAGATCTGGAGCTTCTCTAACCTTTCATTTTCCAGACGACTATCATTCCTCTCCCAGAGGGTCTTCTTTAGAGCTTCAGTAAGCTGAGCATTCCTCTCTTTCAGCTTCTCAAATTCCTCTAAACTGACTGTGGCTATAGGCTCTACTGCTGATGGCCCTGGCACATCCTCCAGGGTGAATGGCATGCGGGTGATCTGTCCTCTGATACGAGACCAATCAATGTACTGAGCTGAAGCTATGTTGTTGCACTTGCCAAGAATAGCAATCCCTTTTGTCTGTATGTTATCCCAAGCCCAAGCTGCTTGTCGGATGATGGCATGATTATTCTGAACATCACAGTAAAGGATCTCTGCTAAATCCTGCTCTCTTGGTGGATGTACTAAGGCATACCCTAGCTGCCTTTTGAACAGCAAAGGATTGTAGTTGATGCAACCCTTCACTCCAATAAGAGGTACATTGGTATACTGCCTACAGCTTGTGATTATGTCCCTTCCCTTGGTGCTCTGAGTACACCACCTGATGTCTTCTGAAGTGAGAGCAATCATTCTCTTAGCCCAATTTATTGACTAATGAGGATTAAGGAAAGCTTATGTCTTTGGCAAGTGTCTCAATAACCAACAGTAGAAGAGAGGTGCACAACATCTGATTAATCTTCCCCTCTGATTCTCATTTCTCTGATGCACTGAATAATAAAAATCCCCTAGCAAGGTAGGAACTGGATTCTTCAGCAGGAAGAGATGGATAGCATTCTTGCTTACAAACTTAGGCTCGTCTGCAAACAAGATGATTCCATATATACCAAGAGCCAGGAGAGCACAAACTGTTTCCTACTTCCCTGCTGCAGCATGACTGGTGGCCTGAGTGATCAAGAAGTTCAAATGGAGGCCTGTGATTCCAACCTTGGTGGTCATATTCTGATCAATGATGGTGGTTTCCAAATACAGAGCCTAGTTATGTCTTTATTCCTAGGAGCAGTCATCTCAGGGTTGAAAGGAATCCCTCTCCTGATGGGGAAACCCAACAACATGGAAAATTCTTCTAACAAATGACCCAAATGAAAGTCTGGGAAGGTAAAGCATCCGAGAGGAGGGTCATAGAACTGAAGGAAAGTGTGGATCATGCTTCTCTGTGATGCATCCAAATCCATGATCATGTCCATAATACCACTATAATTTTCCCTGAATAAAGCGACATGATCATGAGTGATAAGTGTCTGAATCTGCCTGATGCCTGCTAGGGAGGGCTCAAAGAAATGATAAGTGATGTTGCTCTTCCTGGATGAGTCCATACTGACAATGGATGCTGATGAAGATAACTGAGGAGAAATATTGATGAAGACAACTGATGAAGATGCTGAATAAAACCCTTGATGAAGATAATTGATGAAGACAACTGGAGAAGATATCAGTTGAAGAAGATCTCTGATGAAGATAACTGATGAAGATGAATAAGCAGAAGAACAGTCAAAACCAAACCAAAGATGATGTGGATACCCTATAAAACAAATAGACAAATGTTAAAATGATGCAAAATGATGTATGAAGAATGATATGCAAGGGTTTGTGATCAGGTGTTGGATCTGTTATCTGCTTTGATAAGGTTCATGTGTGTTTATAAGTCCAGATGAAAGCTAGAGAACCAGTAACCAGGTGGGAGACTCAAATAAAGAGTCACAACTGCAGGGTTTCATAAGATCAGTCCAAAATAGTGTAACCTTAAAACAATATCAGTAACAGGGTATGTTGAGGCCAATGGTTCCTGCAAACCTGTAAACATCCCAACCCCCTTACAGGTATTGTTCTAGAACAAGGATTCTCAGACTTGGATCAGTTATGAGAAGTGTAAACACTTCTAACCCGGAGGTACAGTGTTTACATTGATCATAAAGGATCCTCCTCTAATTCACCTCAGATGCTGAAGGTCATCTAAAAAGGTTATCCAGACTTAGCAGGCTTCCCAAATAGCCCTAGTACTACAGGAAATCCGTAGCACAAAGTTCTCAAGAAGAAACCCATGTCTGAACCGTGTTTCATATTCCCGCACCAGACTGAAATGGAATGGGAAAGAATATGAAGCCACTCTAATCCTATGTGTCACTCAGGCTCCCGGTATGGAACCTTACTCATTGAGTATCCCTCCCACCAAGGTAAACAACAGATCCAGCACATGATATGATGACAATAATATGAAATGCATAAAAACAGTAAATGAAAGCGATAAATAAAGTTGTACAGAAAGAAATAAATAAAGCAATAAACAAAAGAACACATAACACCCCCATAAACACAAATCAAACAAGCGCTAGGAGAAACCCACAAAAGGCACCAGAAGCCCTGGTTGCAAAAGATAATTCCCCAGCATAATCGCCAAGTTGTCGCTCCCCAGATTTTCATCCCGGTGCAGACGCGAACTATAGGCGAAAGAGAAAAGTGAGGTTGAATTGAATAGAGTCGCCAGCTGGGCATTTTTATCCCGAAGGAAAGGTAATGCTGCATAAACCTGGAAAGAGATGGATAAGACAGTTGCGAACCAGAGAAACTGAGAAAGGGGGTTGGTTACGACCTGGGAAGGTATTAGCACCCAGATTGTCCGTCGTACTCGATGGGATCCACGCTTACAAGATTGTGTTTAAAAGGGGTAGGTGTATGTGTTATCTGTGTGCAATAGCTAGGGAAAGAAAGTACAGAGTGTCAGTGCAAAAGAGAGGGTGAAAGTGCTCAAGAATGAGGCTTAGGAAATAATGACTGGGAAGAGGAGAGGGGGGAGACAAAGAGACTTTTGTTCGATAACTGTTAAGTTATGCCTACGTATCCTCTCGTGCAATGAGGAAGTCAGAACACCATAGTTCGACTCAAAGAGACTGGATGATTTTGTTGTGAACTGCTTGCTTGTCTATGCTCAATTGTATGACTCGTCTGGCTCGAGTGCTAACTGTCTTGCATTAGACGGGAGAAGCAAGTTCTCGTTTTCAGAGTGAGTGTGATGAGAAAAGAATCCCGGAGGAGACGATTATTGTTTGTTTTTGTGCTTTCAGTTTTTTTAATGTTTTTGGTGTTTTTCATAAGTTAATGAGCTTAAGCCTAAATCAAGGGCTTGTAAACTCATTATATCCCCCCTGATTAAGGGATAATGAGCATACTTAAGTATGTGATAAGCATCTCAACTTAATTACCATGATGGTGTAGGGTTAAGATTATTAACCTACTTATGATTATTTAGATGGTTTTTGGGTTTTGTTTAGTGTTAAGTAATGAGTTTAATCTCTAATCACAGATTAGTGAACTCATTACACCATCCTAATAGAAGGATGATAGATGAGGACACTTAAGCTGAGGAAGATACCTCAACTTAATCCATGGTTAGGGATTAAATTCATTATATAACAAGCCTTTATTAAATGGATTTTAATTAAAGGATGAGATTATGAAGTGGATTTTATGGTTTGTAAGACAACTTGAGGGGGACTTGTCCATTAAACACTAGGGTTAGTCCCTCTTAACTATAAGGAAGAGATAGAACCCTAATGTAAGGCCCAAGTTACAAGATAAAGTATTTGTGATTATTAGTGTGATTTGATTAATAGGTGTAAACAAATTAAAGGTTTAATACTTAGGATTAAAGTTATACACTCCATCCTAAGAGAAGGATGCAAACATAACCCTAATTCAAAGCCCTAAAGCTTTAAGAGTTTAGTCTCTGATTATTGAGATGAGAAGAGAGACTCAAGGAGGCTCAAAGATAAAAAGCTAGGGGGGACTATAAACAACCCTAAAAGTTATCATGCTTGGATATCTTATGGTTTGTGAGGCTTAATAGAAAAGATCTTCAAGGCCACCAATGGAAGAAGCAGATGAAAAGAGAAGGAGAAAGAAGAACAAAATACTTACTTCCTGATGAGGATAAGTAACTTGAAAGAAAGAAAGAAAGTAAGAAGGAGAGAACATAAGTGAAACAAGTTCACTTCAAAGACAAGTAAATATGCATATGAATGATGAGAAGAGATGGGAAGTGAAGGCAAATCCATATCCCAAATAACTTACCAAAAGTTCCTGAAAATGTTAGTATGAATGCATAAGACATAAAGCAAAAGGAAATGAGATGAAATGAGATGCAAAGACCAAAGTAAGAAGTGAATATGTAATTCAAATGGCATATGAGATGATGCAAAGTCATACAATATGCATATGAATGATCATACAAGCATGAGATGCAATGGAAGCATGTTTAGAAGCATGAAAACACATGGATGTTCATGAAATGAAATGAATTCAAAGCATACCAAAATTATGTAGCCATGATCAAGAAATGTTTCAAACATGTCCTAAGATGTCTAAGATGACATACAAATGAATGAAATGTCATGGCAAGTTCACAAGTTCATAAAATGCAAAGGAGAATGCAAATGAAGATGCAAAATTAGGGTTTTAAGATAACATGAGATGCATATGACCAAAACAGAAGCATACTTCGTGATAGAAAATTGAAATCAATCTCAAACAAACCCCAAACCTATACAAGCTCATATACCAAAGGAGAGAGTCAGAAGCTTAACCTAGTGGAAGTTATGAAATTTCTAAGTTAACTAGGGTTTTTGGGTGCTTCTAAAGGGAAAATGCAAATCAAATTGAAAATGAAAGATAAAATAATGAGATAAATAACCTAGAAACTATATGCAATTATGAAACAATTCAAAAAGAACCAAGTTCAAACTCATCATGGTTAGGTAGAAATGAAAATTTTCAAGTTAGGGTTAAAAAATGTGTTTTTTAAGAACCCTAATTCAAAGAAAATTGTGAAATTATGATCAAACCTAAAAAGAAATTTGTATGATGAGTTTGAAAATGTTTCTAAATGTATTGGAATGGTTCATGGTTTTTTTAGTGATTTTTAGAAACCTAAATGCATTTTTAATTAATTAAAATCCATTAATTAATAAAATAAACATTTAAATATTTTAAAAATACTTTTGTAATGCAAAAAAAAAAAAAAAAAATTATTTTCAGGTTAAGAAAAATATTTGGATCAGAAATGCAAAATATGAGAATTTTTTGATGGGTTTTGATATTTTAAATAAAATGTACAAAAGAAAAGAATAAAAATGAAATAAAAAATGAAATTAAATGAAAGTCAAAGCATCTAGTGGACAGGATTTGAACTGGGGAGGGGTCAGTTGACTGGCGCGCTATTGGACGGCTGGGATTACTTCTGAGCAAATTAATTTAATTAACTTAATTAATTATGAATTAAGGTTAAGTGGATGCATCTGATCCGTCCAAACACGCGGCAAACAAAATCCAAGGGCCAGTATTCAAACTGACGCGCTAACCCTAATTAACTAACCCTAATTACTCTCAGGTGACCGGAGCTTGCTCCAGTCATCTTCTCCGGCACCCCTTCCCCTGAGTTCTCTCAAGTCACCACAAAAACTCACCAAAAGCTCTAGAATCAAACTTTAAACATCATTAAACTCAAATCCAGCAACAAAAACAACTTATCATGCACATACAAAGAGAATCGACCAAGAACAAATTTTAGGTCAAACTTTCAGAAGCACGATACATCCTGGTTTCTAAACCATATTTATAAAGAAACATATCAGCATGCTCAGGGGAACACATAGAATCATTCAATAACTTAAAAGAAAGCTTTTGGAAAAAAAGTTCTTGAAGGTTACTTGAGTTGAAGCTTTGAGATTCTGAGCTTTCTGGACCTTTCCTTGCTGCAAAATCACTCCAATGGATCCCCTTAGGCTTATGGAATGCTTGAAACAGGCTTGTGATGGCTGGTTTTGGAGATTCAACTATGCTGAGGCAAAAATCGTGTTCTTGTTTGAGGGGCTTTTAGGTCATTGTGAGGGTTGCTTTGTGATCCTGAGGATGGGTATGATTGAATGGTGCAAAGAGTTTTGAGGTTTGTGGCTTGTGTTGAGAGAATCGAAGAGATGAAGTTTTTTCAAGTTTTTGTGCAATCTGAGTTATGGGAGAATTCAGGCTTGTGTGTTGTGTGTAATGAGTTGCATAAGGTCTCTATGTGATGTCTTGATTGGCCAGAGGAGTTGTTATGGCTTAGTGTGATTGGCATGGTCAATTTGCCAAAATGTCAACAACTTTGTACTACAAGCATGGACCATAGCAGAGCTGGCTTTTGGGGTGTCTTGGCCTCAGCATGATTTGTGGATAACCCTGGGATCAAAGTTATACAGCTGGCACAAGTGGATGAAGAGTTTCCAAGGTTTTTGCAAAGTTATGCATTTTGGCCCTTTTGAGATTTCTTGAGAATCAAGCCATCAAAACCATGCAATCTTGGGCCAATTATGATGTTTTGAAGTTTCCTTGACATGTTATGGTGCATAGAAGTTGATTAGAGGTCATAAAAAGGCTTGGCAAGTGAAATTGCAAAATTCCCTCTTTGGCATGAACTTGAAAATTATAGAATTTTTGCCAACTTTGAAAGGCCATATCTTGAGTTCTAGGATGAATCAAGACATGTTCTAGTACTTTTTTAAAATGGGAAGACATAATCTACAACTTTCATGTCCAAGAATTTTTCATTTGAAGCATTTTTGGTCATGAAAGAATAGGTTGAAAATCTTTCCCAAAATGAAAAGTTTCCATTACAAGTCATTTCCAAAAATAGCAAGTTTGAATTTGGCTAAAAATTCTTCAACTTTGTGAACTTCTAACCACTTATAAGATCAAATAAAGATCACAGAGACTCAAAATGATGATGATGACCCTTTGGTACCCTTGATGGAGGCCCCAGATGCCCTGATTTTGACTTTACTTGCTCAAGAAGTTACCCAATGATCAGATGACTTCCATAGTGAATTTCTTCATCAAACTTGGCACACATGATCCTTATAACATATTAAGACAATTAGAAACAAGAATGACCAAAAAAATGGGATTAAGGCCTTTGAAACCAAAACCCTAATTTTAGGTCAGTTGTGTAGGAAATATTTAGTCTGCCTCTATGCCTTTGCCATTCTTTGGGATCCCTTGACTTTTATGAACTTTGGGGAGCATATTATGATCATGTAACACACATGGACCCTCTTGGTAAGCTTCAAGACCAAAGGGATGGCTCAGATCACTTCTTGGATTGCTCAAATCACAAACCCTAGATGCAGATGAAACGAACTATGCAGATGAAACAAACATGCAATATGAGATGGTATGCTTATTCTAATGCAAAAATGAAAGATCACAAGCCATGGTGTGAGTAAAAGTGAGGGTAAATTTGGGGTGTTTACACCAAGCAAGACAACTATGCTGAGAGCTCAGATTAACGGATTTCGACAGAAAGATGCTGAATCACTTTAGGAAGCGTGAGAAAGATACAAGGATCTATTGAGACTATGTCCACACCATGGGTTTGAAAATTGGGTAACCATCATTACCTTCTATAATGGACTTCTATACAACACGAGAATGACAGTAGATGCTGCCGCGGGTGGCGATCTTATGGATAAACCATACGATGAAGCCTACAACCTCGTTGAGAACATGGCTCAAAATCATTGCCAATGGGGAGGAGAAAGAACACATGTAGAGAAGAACCAAACTAAGGGAGGAATGTATGAAGTGAACAATTTAGATCACGTAAATGCTAAGATGGATGCCATATCCCAGAAGATCGATAACTTGACCATAACACCATCAGCCACCGTGGTTGCCGTAACTCCAAATTGTGAAATTTGTGGATTCCCAGGACACACACAATCAGAATGCCAGCTTCTTGCTAGATTAACCACATATCAGGTGAACTATGCTCAAGGAAATCCGTTTTCCAATACCTATAACCCAGGATGGAAGAATCATCCAAATTTCTCTTACAAGAACAATAATGCCTTGTATGCGCCTAACCAAGCACCAGTTGTACCACCAGGATACCAAAAAGCTATCGCACCCAATCCAAATACTCCTAGGAAATCCAACCTTAAACTGATGATGAAAAACTTCATAGTCACGCAGACTCAAACAAATAAAGAATTCCTGAACTAGAACATCCATACTAGTGAGCAAATCAAATAATTGGTGACCAAGGTAGATGCTTTAGCTACTCATAATAAGATGCTAGAAACTCAAATTTCTCAAGTAGCCCAACAACAAGCATCTACTGCTGCCCCAGCTGGAACGTTTTCTGGACAACCACAACCAAATCCTAAAGGTCATGCAAACATAGTTATACTAAGAAGCGGAAAAGAATTGGACGGACCTGCCGATCCTAGAACTGAAAGCCCAACCATGTACCAACAACCTAAAAAATTAACTGAGAAGAATGATAAACCACAGGAAAAGGAAGCCAATGAGCAAGAGGCCGAGGAAAAGGAAAAGCCATATGTACCTCCGCCACCGTATAAACCACAATTTTGTACCCCCCAACGGTTAACACATTCTAAAACTATGGGACAATTCCAGAAATTTGTAGAGCTTCTGAAACAGTTAAACATCACGATACCCTTTACAGGATCTATTGCTCAGATGCCCTCATATGCTAAATTTCTAAAAGAGATTTTATCCAACAAAAAGAAAATCGAGGAGAATGAAACAGTTACGCTTACTGTTGAGTGTAGCGCTATTATCTAGAATAACATGCCTCATAAACTGAAAGATCCAGGAAGTTTATCTATTCTTTGTGTAATAGTAAAGTTCGTCATAGACAAAGCTTTATGCAATTTAGGAGCCAATATAAGTGTTATGCTGTTACTAGTTTGCAAAAAGCTCGATATGGGACAACTAAACTGACCAAGATGTCACTTCAACTAGCCGATCGCTCAGTAAAATTCCCGGTTGGTATTCTAGAAAATGTTCTTGTACAAATAGGCCAGTTCTACATCCCAACTAATTTCATAATCATGGACATCAAGGAAGATGCTACGACTCCTATCATACTAGGAAGACCATTCTTAGCCACAGTCGAAGCTATCATAGATGTGAAGAAAGGCAGGCTGACATTCGAAGTAGGAGAAGATAAAGTCGAATTCATTTTAACCCAATTCCTCCAAGCTCCAGCCATAGACGATACATATTACCTCATTGACGTCATTGACGAGTGCATAAGGGAAATGGAAAAAGAAGAGACTACCTATTCTTATATAATGAAAATCACAACCCCTCCGATCCTTGAAGATGATAATTGGCAAGAACCTTATAAGGACGACAATATAAATGAATGCCTAGCTCTTACACCAGATCATATGCCATGCCCAAAAGAACCCACCCTAGAAATCAAGGTATTACCTAACAATCTTAGATATGAATTCCTAGATTCAGAACTTAAAAGACCTGTTATAGTAAATGCATACTTAGGACAACTCGAAACAGAAAAACTATTAGACGTCTTAAGAAAATATCCAACTGTGTTAGACTACAACATATATGATCTGAAAGGAATAAGTTATTCAATATGTATGCACGACATTATGCTAGAGAAATACTGTAAGATCTCTAGAGAACCTCAAAGAAGGATTAATCTGATTCTAAGTACCATAGTCAAAGATGAAGTAAAGAAGTTACTAGATGCCAAAATTATATATCTAATATCCGACAGTCAATGGGTTAGCCTAGTGCATGTCGTACCAAAGAAGGGAGGAATTACAGTCACTAATAACTCAAAAGCTGAATCCATAACACAGAGGGTAGTGACCAGGAACATAATGTGTATCGATTACCGAAAACTAAACAAAGCTACCCGAAAAGACCATTTCCTTTACCCTTCATCAATCAAATGTTGGAAAGATTATCCATACATTCGTATTTTTGCTACCTAGATGGTTACTCAGGATTCTTCCAAATTCCAATTCATCCCGACGACCAAGAGAAAACCACCTTCACATGCCCCTACAGAACATTTTCTTACCGTCGTATGCCTTTCGGTTTGTGTAACGCTCCAACGACATTCCAACGATGTATGAGGGTAATATTTGCTAATTTCATAGACGACGTCATGGAAGTGTTTATGGATGACTTCTCTGTATGCAGACAAAGCTTCAAAGGATGTCTATCGAACTTAGAGATGGTACTCAAAAGATGCGTAAAAGTGAATCTTGTACTTAATTGGGAAAAATGCCACTTTATGGTCAGACAAGGAATCGTTTTAGGACATGTGATATCCAACAGATGCATCGAGGTAGATAAAGAAAAAATATAAGTAATAAAAGACATTCAACCGCCGAAAAACGTGAAAGAAATAAGAAGTTTCTTCGGATACGTCGGTTATTATCGACGATTCATTAAGGACTTTTCCTAGATCACTAAGCCGTTGACTGGTTTGCTAATGAAGGACATTGAGTTTATCTTTGACAAAGATTGTTTAAAATCATTTGACACACTCAAAACAACTCTTATCACTGCACCCATCATGTAACCACCTGATTGGACGTTATCATTCGAGATTATGTGTGATGCGAGTGATTGTGTTGTAGGCGCATTCTTAGGACAAAGAAAAGATAAGAAACTTCACGCAATATACTATGCGAGTAGGACTTTAGATCCTGCTCAGATGAACTACGCCACAACAGAGAAAGAACTCTTAGCCGTCATGTTCACACTCGATAAATTTCATTCCTACATAGAAGGAGACAAAATCATCATCTATACCGATCATGCCGCCATTAGGTACCTTCTAAGTAAAAAGGACGTGAAACCTAGATTTCTAAGGTAGATCCTTCTGCTACAAGAATTCGATTTAGAAATTAAATATAAGAAAGGAACTGACAACGTAGTAGCATACCACTTATCACATACGGAAGGAATTAAACTAAACCAAACACCAAATAATGATGATTTTCCCGATGAACATCTTATAGCCCAATTAGAAAGTGAGATATCTTCCTTAACTCTAGATGAACAAATCCAAGAAGAAAAAGTGGAAGAAATGTGTGCGCAAACCACTCTGCCATGGTATGCTGACATAGTCAATTATTTAGATGTCGGGGTACTTCCACCAGATCTCACATAACAACAAAATAAGAAGTTCTTCCATGATTTAAAACAGTATTAATAGGATGAACCATTTCTTTTCAAGCAAGGATCTGATGGTATTTTTCATCGATGTGTCCCAGAAGAAGAAATGGAAAACATAATTTGCCATTGTCACTCTGCTTCTTATGGTGGACACGCAAGCACTTCGAATACTTGCGCAAAGATCCACCAATCAGGCCTATTTTGGGCCACTCTTTGGAAAGATGTTCACCTCGCCAGTCTAAATTACGATCGATGCTAACACACTTGTAACATTTCGAGGCGCGATGAGATGCCCCAAAAAGGCATTTTAGAAGTAGAATTTTTTGATGTGTGGGGAATTGACTTTATGGGACCATTCTCATCTTCTTTTGGAAATAAGTTTATACTCGTAGCCATCGATTATGTTTCAAAGTGGATCAAAGTTATGACTTCTTCAACAAATGACACACGAGTAGTCATAAACCTCTTCAAGAGTATTATATTCCCTAGATTCAGTTTGCCAAGACTCGTCATAAGTGACGGAGGCTCTCATTTCATATATAAAATATTCGATAAACTCTTATTAAAATATGGAGTAAGACTGTGTAGTAACACCTTACCATCCGCAAACTAGTGGACATGTAGAGGTTTCAAATAGAGAGATAAAACGAATTTTAGAGAAAACTGTCGCTACATCTAGGAAATATTGGTCTAACAAGTTACCTGAAGCTTTCTAGGCCTATAGAATAGCCTTTAAGACACCCCATCAGAACCACACCTTTCAAGTTAGTCTATGGAAAATCCTACCACTTGCCAGTAGAATTATAGCACAAAGCCTATTGAGCAATTAAAACTCTTAACTTTAACTATACTGACGCAGTTGAGAAACGTATTTTAGACTTACATGAATTGGAAGAACTAAGGCTAGAAGCTTACGAGAATGTCCGCATATATAAGGAAAAAACAATGAGATGGTATGATAAGTGCATTTCTAGAAAATAATTTAGTGTGGGAGACATTGTTCTCTTATTCAACTCTAAGCTTATGTTGTTTCCTGGAAATTTACGATCCAGACGGTCTGGTCCTTTTGAAATAACTAAAGTTTTAGTTAGTGGCACTATAGAAATTAAGGGTAGGTCCAGTGCACAATTTATAGTAAATGGGAAACTCCTTAAGCATTATAATTGCGTAGAGGATAAAGAATTCACGACAGGTTTTAAACTGGAAGAATTAACATCAAAAACCTTAGATTAATTTCCCTTTAGTTGTGTTGAGCCCCGACATTAAATGAAGCACTTTGTGGGAGGCAACCCACGATTTTATTTTGATTTTTGATTTTGATTTAGTTTTCATTTTGTTTTTATTTTTCAAAATTTTGATTTTCAAAATGCTTTAAATTCACTGATTGCTATGTTGGTTTGTTTTATTGTGTGATTCCGGGATTTTTTTAAAGTTTTTCTACCTTCAACTCCTTCTCTCTTTTTCATTCTAACTGATTATGACAATGGCCACCAACTTGACTATGGACTTTAGAGATGGCACCCAGAGGCGCCGTTATGAAGCCTTAGCTTAGAGACCTATGACCCTGACCAAATATGCCCATGGAACTACCATGAAACCTTTAGGCATAGGTGCAAGCATATACTACATGTTTAACCAGATAGGTTGGGAAGGATTTGCAGCTAGGAAACATAGAACTTATTATGAGCTGATTCTAGAATTCTTCAGTTCACTGGTTTACAATCCTAATTGTGGAAAAGGTTTTACAAGAGGAAGGATATCATTCAGAATATTTGGATATCCCTGTGAGTTTAACATTCATGAGATGGCTAACCTTTTAGATTTCCCAGATGGCCCTACTGTTTTCTCGGAAACACGGGAAAACGTGCTTGCGCAGGATGAGCTAGACCACTTTTGGAGTAGTATCTTAGGACGACCTGACCATGATTTATACCCTATGTTGTCCACTGAGATCCACAACCTAGCTATTAGGTATTTCCATATGATTTTGTCCTACACATTGTTCGGAAAAAATTGAAAGTGATAACAATGTCTCGAGAGATGAATTATTCATCATGTTTTGTGCTTTTACATCCAGAAGGGTTAATGGGGCAACTTTCATGTTTGCCAATTTCTGTAGGATTATTCAAAATGAACAACATCAAATCCTGATAGGTGGCCTGGTTACCAAGATTGCTGAGGCAATGGGATTTAGGACACGCCTATCTCAGATTAACCCACTTGGAGAATTCAAACCAATGAACATCACCTTCTGTTTTGAGATAGCTATGTTGTACGACCATGGACTACATCATTTTAAGCTTCTGATCAATGGTGTAGTTGTTCCACATTTAACTTTACCTGACCATGAGTGCACGAGTGTGCATAATAAGCCCAATTGGCTATATGATCTGGATGAGCCAATTTATGAACCAGTAGATGCTTGGTCTGAGGTTGAGATTGATCCTAAGAATCCTTCGAATTATTATGATTCAGACTACCCTGATGATATGAAAGAAGAAGAGGAAAAACCTAAACCAGCTGACGTACCTACACCTACCCCTACTCCAGCCAATCCTGATATTACCTTAGAGACTCTCTGTATCGAGATTCAAATTATGCAATATGACATACGCGACTTACGTATAGACATCATTACTTTGATAGATATGGCCATAGAATAATTCGACCATCTGAGTCAAGCATTGGAGTCCATCCGCAAATATAGTGGCCAATATCCGATTCCAGCACAATTCAGAATTTCCCAGTATTTTTGTTTAAATTCAACATTTTAATTTTAGTTCGATTTGATTTTCAGTTGTTTTAGATTTTCAGTTTGTTTAAATTCTTTTGACTACTGCGTTACTCTAAGTTTCAATAAAAATTGTCGGTACTATTTTATTTATTTGTGTTTGAAATTATAAGTGTTCAGTAGTGTTTTATTTAATTACAGTGTTACAAATATTTTTGCTTCAAATGCATTTTAATCACTGTCTATTATTTATATGCATTACTACTGTCATTTTTATTCTTTTGTGTCACATACAATATGCACTGCTATTAATGTACATGCTACTGCTACATAATTATGTCAATTGCTACATAAAATATGTGGATGAATATTAATAATATTAATTGAAGTGAGTGGGAAGAAAACCAAGAAGAAAGAGTTGTTAGCACGTTGCCCACTATGCAAGGGTGACGACTGTCTCACCTTTGGGACGATCGTCATGGCATCCTGGCGACCGTTAGATTAGCTAGGCGATCTTCATGCAGTCATAACCAGTAACGGTTATATTTGCAACATTCAGAAGAACGTTGGACCACCACCCCCTCCACTTCCTCTCAACGGTCGTATTCCACCCCTATTTATAGGTACCTTCACACCCACTTTCTCATCAACTCCTTCATCACCCACTTCTGTAGCATTTTTTGGTAACCATTTTTTTTCATTTTGTTTCTATATAACAGTAGTACGAGTTTTTGTTTCAACAACACCGCCTTCTTGAACCATCACCTTATTTTCTTTTCATCTCCTTTCATTTTACCTTCTGAATTATGGCAAACCCTGCTCCTATCAATATCCCTTCCCGTGATGGCAAAGCCGTCGAACTCCAACGCGCCCGATTCATCGCTTATACCGAAAGAATGATTGAAGTGACTTGTTATATTGACGAGGAGTGTCTAACCCCACTTGGGCTCCTCGACAGTATCAACTGGTTATTTTCGAATACCGGCTTGACATCGCTTTGCAAGAGCAACCGTCCGACTTACACGATGTTGACGCTAGAGTTCCTAAGCTCCTTTGCTTACAACACTCCAAACGATGCAACCAAGCACCTGGTCGATAATGCTACGTTTTGGCTACTCGGAATAGAGTATACCGTTACACAGGAGACCTTCAGCGAGTGGTTTGATTTCCAATAAGGCGACGGTATGTTCTACCGCCTTCCGGGTGATGCAAACTGGTAGAAAAAGCTTTTGATTTTTGGGAGAATCTAACAAGTATAAGAGTTTCGGCATGGGACGAGCTCTACGCTACTCACATTCACAACCCAACCATTCGTTACTTTCAGAGGGTGTTGAGAAACTCCGTATTCGGGAGATACACCAACCATGAGGTGAACCAAAGGAAACTCTTTCTACTCCATTGTGCTTTTGAATCCATCCCTGTAAACCCAATATCTTTCTTGCTATCCACCATCCAGTCTTCTTGTACAAGAGGGAAGGCCCCACTTTGTTGTGGCGGGATTGTCACCGACATCGTGCTTAAGCTCGGTTTAGATGATCGTCTCGGTTATTTGCAAGCTACTCCCTCCTTGCTTCTCGACATGGGGTACTGCAAGAATAGTCACATCATCAGGCAGCAGAGGGATGAACGGTACAACTTTGTAATTCATAATCGAGTTGTTCGGAGTATCATCTTACCTTGCTCAACCCACACGAATTCACAGACTAGAGCCAACTGGAGATACGATCTCGATGCCCTTTCACCAGATGTTGCTGCTCCAGAAGCACAACCGGATGCAAGAATTGATGAGATGCAGCAGGCGATGGACGATGAAGAAGCTGCAAATACCCTGACTACTGATTTCTCCAACACCAGCACCTCTACCAGACGCCGACGTAAGAATCAACAACCCGCATCTATGGATTACATCCTTGCGGAGATCGTTCAAAGTGATGAGTGGAACCAGAGGCAGTAAACTACAATGATGGAGCGGATGGGACAAATGCAGATAGAATAAACAGCACAAGGAAGAAGAATCACAGGTTCTATTGAGGGATTAGGTGTTGTACAACAACAAGTGCAGGAACTGCATGATTATATCCATCATGTGGGTATACCTGATCATGTAGCAATGTACGGATAAAGGAACCTGCGAGGCAGAGCTAAAGGCAGAGGACCACGGTCACTGCAACAGTAGTTTAGCTTAGTTTAGTTATTTCTTTTATTGTTTTTCCTTCGTAATTTACCTATATCTCGCAACATTAAGGACAATGTTCGAGATAGTGTGAGAGAAGGGTAATTAGAATTTCACTTCCTTGTACGAAACCTTAATATTAATCAATATATTTTGTTATTTAAATTCTCTCTAGTATTTTTAGCTATAACAAAAAATTTATTCCTTTTAGAATGCTTTCACTCAACATACCCTACGAGTATATAGGTTGATAGGCTTTGTTAGAAAAGTGAGAAAATACCTAACAAGATTGATACAGTCTTGACACCTTAGACCCTTAGATATGCGATATAGGTTTTGATACCTTTTAGACTGAAATTTAAAGCTTTAGTTCTAAATCATCCCCAAAGAAGTTTATATTAGCAGTCAGCACCGCCAGAGGCACAAACTACGTGGAGAGCCGATGCAAATAAGTGATTGATCTTAAAAATGCCAAAAAGAATAAAAAGAGAAGAATCTTGAGATTATGCAAGCCATTGGTAAAACAATCAAGCTGCACATATTATAAAGAATGTAAGAAAATAAGAGAGAAAGGAAAAGCAAAGTCTGATGTTAGTTGGTTTAGAGGAATTTGGTTCTGAACTTGGTAGGGAGTATTACAATTTGATCCCCCTCAACTTACACTCAGTATGTTAAAGGGTTACCGCACTTGTGTACCAGGCCCCATATTAGAAAAAGATCAAACTCACCAACATGTTACTCCACTATGCACGTGTAAAGGTAAAGGGCTTAATGTGATTGCGTCAGAATGAAATCGGGTGAAACAGAAATAAGAGCATTAGGTTGAGCTATAATGGAATGAGTCGGACTGGTTTGTATGAGGGGTTTATGAGAATTATATGTTTTAGTGCCATTAGTGTATCCTTAGTGTTCGAGTCACTATTAGTTCATTAAGCAAAATGCCACACAACCACGTATGGATAGGAAATATGTTATGTGTTTGTGTCTGAAGGATATTTTTCAAAACCTACTTGATAGTTTGCTTGAGGACAAGCAAAGATTCAAGTCTGGGGGAGTTTGATAGCACAATTTTGTATCGATTTATTGGCATGGTTTCCGTTTATTTAAGTTACGATTTTCCTTATTGAATAATATTACGCGAGTTTGTGTTTATTTTTGCAGGTATTTAGTTATACTTGACTTGTGGAAGAAAAGAATGAAAATGAGACAGAAAAAAGACTTTTAGCCCAAGAAATGAAGCAGACAAAGACAAAAATGAAGATTTTGTATTTCTTCTGTATGAAGACCGTCACAGATTTCAAACGATCGTCTCAGCCCCCAGAAGTACGTCACACATCCAGGACGATCGTCCCAATTGTTATATCAGAAACATAAAAGGCACGTTTCAGTGCAGTCAATAATAGATAGCCGTATACGAATTCTTCTCATTCAGCAGAGATTTTTCCTTAACCATACAGTCTTAGTCCAACACTACTAGTCAAGGCCCAGAAAATATGATTCTGACTTATTCTCAACAAACTCAATTTATAGAAGCTACCACAAGTTCCAAAGGGAGCTTCGTTTGCCATATTGAATTGCTGCCAAATTTCCGATCAAAGCCTTATTTTTATGTTCAGAGCTTTCTAGTATTTTCTTTTCAGTATTTTCTTTATTTCCATTACCGAACCAAAGTGATAGTTTCCTTCCTTGGGAAGCTATCACCATTTATTTTCTTTCTAGCCACTGCATTTTGTTTTTAGCTTAAGTTTCTACAAGATTAATTTATCAAGAGTACTTCAACCAGGTTTCCTAATTTAATGCTTTACCATTTAATTATTATGTCATTTATTTTTATGCACTTCTTCTTCTACCTTTCTTCGCATTTATTTAATATATCTGGCTAAACCGTTTAACCGGTATGTGATTGTATAATCAGATTGAATTCAATAGACCTAGGCTAAAACCTTAATTCGAGTTACCTTTTTGGTTTTGATTTCTTATTTATAAAACAACTTTTGTTACGAAAGTAATAAAGTATAAAAGGTTAGAATTAAGAGCACGGGAGTGTGAGATTGTAACTAGATAGCTGAAATCGAGCATTGCTTTTAAATACAACGGAAGTGCTTTAAAACCAATTAGAACCTTTAGGTTTCCAAAAAGTATTTCTAAATTCAATTGACACAACGAGAGCGCTCAATTGAACTTAGGAGTATAGTAATAGGCAATACCACGAGAGTGTGAGTCAACGAATTTTAAACTGACAGTTTCTACGGAAAGATAACTTGACAAACCTTAATAAGCTGACCTTTTATCAAATTCGCAAAGGCGTACCAATTACATACCGATATCCTTATTATAAGTTAATTTAATCCATAATTCTTACCTTCTCGCACCTTAAACCTAAAATATAACTCGCCTTAGCTAAACATAGTAACACCTAATAACACTAGGTTGATTATCGAGTCTCTGTGGGATTACTATCTTTTATTACTATGCAATTAGGTTGTATACTTGCAATTAGAGACTTTAGACTTGGAAAGTCGTGACCAATCTTTTCGAGAGATGAGAGCTGATTTGGGGAGGAATTGACCAAATTCTTAAGTTTCCTCCTGAATGAGCCAACCATCATCTTGTTGTATCCCCTGCCCGAGATTAGCATTGTCGAGGGAAATTCTTCCTAGGGTCTATGTGCAGCTAAATACCCCACAGTCTCAAGGCTTCGGGGGATGAAGGAGTCTGTTGGTCTAGAAATCGACAAGGAGACTGGCATGGGAGCGACTTCTCCAGAAATTTCCTCGAACTTCTTGGTCTCCTCCTGTCGAGGAGCTTCGTCTTTGACGTATTTCTTTCGGTGCCCTCCTTGATGAGGATTTCAATGGAATCTTTGATATGTTGCAGTCTTCGGTGACATGCCTATTACTGTAGTGGAAACGACAATATTTACTCTTATCGGTATTGCCCTTGGAAGTTGTCGCTTTGGGGAAGCGAACACCTCCTTGTTTGAATTCGGTGTTGATGCACTCTGCCAGGATCTTCTCACGAGGAGTTGTAAGGAGGGTATACTCCGAGAAACTTCCGGTGGGTCCCCTGCTCTCACGAGGACGATCATTTTTGCATCTTTCACATCCAGGAGCTTCGGTGTCATCCTTCTGTTTGTAGGCTCGTGAGTTTTCCTGATTCCTTGAATCCCCACTTCCTTACAAAACTCACTATTGGGATGCAAACCTTTCTCCAGGATGTATCTCTTCATGCAATCAGTAGTGTGTATATCCAATACTTCTTTGTTAAACCTATCTATGTAATATCTTAGAGGTGACGTCTGGATGCGGTAAAGTGCCTCGTAAGTTGATTTTTCAAGACTCTTTATGATGTAATGGATCCCAGGGGAAGGTGTTTATACCAGGACATGGCCCATTTTCGTAATGTGATGGGGAAAAGCATACACTTGATGCCTCCCTTGACATTGTAATAGTGGAGCATGGCCTCGATATTTTCTTTATGATCGTTGGGATCTATGGTCCCATTGTATGTGGCCAAAGGATGGGGTTTCTCGAGCCCGCGAGGAATGCGGGTTTCCATGATCTCGTGACTCAAGGGTCCACGGTTATCCTCATCGTCGCTACTTCCGGATGAGGGAAAAGGGGACCTGTTACGGTGAGGACTTCTTCTTTGGTGACGGGGACGTCAGGTATCATCGTCGTAGCGGGACTTCCTGGTACTTTTGTTCCTCTTGTTCGGGGAGCGATGGTATCTTCGGGGAGGAGACTGATTGCGTTTCTTTGCCTTCTCTGGATGGGATCAATCTGGTATTTCTTGACCAGCAGAGGGAGAGAGATTGATCGTGACTTTCCGAGTCTAAAGATTCTAACTGCAAGTATACAACCTAATCACGTAGTAATAAAAGATATCGATCCCACAGAGACTCGATAATCAACCTAGCGTTATCGGGTGTTACAATGTTTAGCTAAGGCGAGTGATATTTTAGTTTTAAAAAGCGAGAAAGTAATTAAGTTAAATTAATAATAAGTATATTGGTACGTAATTGGTTCACCTTCACGAATTCAATAAAGGGTCGGCTTATTAAGGTTTGTTAAGTTATATTTTTGTAGAAAATGTCGGTTTAAAAGTCTTTGATTCACACTCTCGTGGTCTTGCCTATTATTATACTCCTAAGTTCAATTGAGCGCTCTCGCTGTGTCAATTCAAGTTAGAAATACTTTTTGGAAACCTAAACATTCTAATTGGTTTTAAAGCGCTTCCGTTGTATTTAAAACAATGCCTGATTTCAATTATCCGATTACGATCTCACACTCTCGTGGTCTTAATCCTAATCTTTTATACTTTCTTACTCCCGTAACAAAATTTGTTTATATTAAGAAATCAAAATCGAAAAGTAACTTAATTTAAGATATTAGCCTAGTTCTATTGAATTCATTCCAGTTAGGCAATAACATACTGATTAACGGTTTAGCCATGCATATTAAATAAAAACGAAGAAAGGTAGAAGAAGAAGAATTGCATAAAAATAAATGGCATAATAACTAAACAGTAAAGCATTAAATATAGAAACCTGGTTGCAATGTTCTTGATCAACCAAACTTGAAGAAAACTAAAACTAAAACAAATATGTTGTGGCTAGAAAGAATTAAATAGTGATAGCTTCCTAATGATGGAGACTATCACTTTGGTTTGGTAATACAAAAGTAGAAACAATGCTGGAAACAAAATCTGAACTTTGAACTAAAATCTGGCAGCAATTCGGTATCAAAATGAAGTTCTCTTTGAACTTTGTGGAAGCTGCTATTTATAGCCTCTGCATCTTTGGTTTGTTGAGAATTTTACGGAGCAGATTTTTCCTGGGCCTTGACTGATAAAGATGGACTGAAGTTGAATAGGGTAGAGGAAATTTCTCTGTTGCATGAGAAGAAAACCCACAACGGCTCTCTCTGTTTTGACTGCTGATACGTAAATAGGTTTCTGGAAATTTAAGTTGTGACAATTAACTTGGATGGGTGACGGTCAACTTGGAAGTGTGACGGTCGTCACCCATCTGTGAAGGTCTTCCCACAGTATGAATTATAGAAACCTTAATTTTTCTTCTGTTTTCTTCTGTTTTGCTTCATTACTTGTCCTACAAGTCTCATTTTCACTATTTGCATCCAAAAGTCAAGTTTAATTGAATATCTGCAAAACAAACACAAAACTTGCATAAAATCGTTCGAAATAAATAAATTAACAAGTTAAATGATCGGAAACTATACTAAATAATATATACAAATTCGAGTTATCAAACTCCCTCAGACTTGAATCTTTGTTTGTCCTCAAGAAAACAATCAAATCGGTTTTAAAAATATCATTTATATGCATACACGAAACACATTACCTATCCATACGTGATTGTACGAACTAATAGTAACTCCAACACTAAAGATACACTAGTGACACTAAAACGTATAATGTTTATAAACTCCCTATACAAACCAGTCTAAATCATACTATCATAACTCAACCTAATGCTCTTGTCTCCGTTTCACCCGGTTTCATTTTGACGCAATCACATTAAGCCATTTACCTCTACACGCGCATAGTGGAGTAACCCGTTAGTGAGTTTGATCTTTTTTTCACACGGGGTCTGGTACACAAGTGCAATAACCCTTTAAAATACTGAGTGCAAGTTGTGGGGTATCCAATAATAATTCTCCCTACCGAGTTCAGAACCAGATTCCTCTGAACCAACTAACATCAGACTTTTGCTTTTCCTTTTGTGTAGCTTGATTGTTTTACCAACGACATGCATAATCTTAAGATTTTTCTTTTTCTTCTTTTTGGAATATTTGCGATCAATCAGTTATTTGCATCGGCTTTCCACGTAGCTTGTGCTTCAGGCGGTGCTGATGCTAGTATAAACTACCCGGGGCTAATTTAGAACTAAAGCTCCATATTTTGGTATAACAGGTATCCAAACCAATATCGCATATCTAAGGGTCTAAGGTGTCAAGACTGTATCAATTTTGTTAAGTCTTTTCTCAGTTTTCTAATCAAAGCCTATCAACTTATATACTCATAGGGTATGTTAAATGAAAGCATTCTAAAAGGAATAAATTTTTTAGTATGACTAAAAATACTGGTGAGAATTTTAAAACTAAAATACTTTGATTAATTTAATAATGTTTCATACAATGAAAGGGAAATCTAATACATGTAATACCCTAAAATTTTCCCTTTTAATTTATCGCCAACCTCAAATGGTTTATGCTTCATCCTTCTGCAAGCATCGCATTGCATTCAAAAGAAAAATAATAATAAAAAAATAATAATAATGAATCATGAGCATTTGCATATGCATGAGACATGTGATTGAGCAGGACTTGTCAAGCATTGAAGGTCAAGGAGAAGGAAAATAATGCACAAAAATAACCCAAGGCATTTTCATGATTAACCCACCAAAGAAAAGAAAAATTGAATATTTTCTACCATTAACTGGTTAACGCATTTGGTTAACCGGTTAACGGGCGCGAAAAATGGGCAAAGTGTTTGAAAATTGGTTGGTTCTTCACTACCCTCCATTTTTTTCTTCATTTTTTTCCACTTTGTTTCACACTCCTTCATTCACTCCACTTCACCTTGGATTTGTCTATCACCTTCTAGACCCTTCTAGCATATTCCAAGAAATATTCCAAGGAATATTCCAAGGAATATTTTAGAACTTCAACTAACCCTAACTAATTCTAACCCTAGCTCCAAACCTAACCTAATGCCCAAGAAAGCTCCCAACCTAGTTTCATGCCAAACCTACAAACTATATAAGCCCTAATCATTCCAAAGCAAGGGGTTAGAACCTCATTCTCACCATTTTCACCTTCTCTCATTTCTCTCTCAATACTCCCACTTTTTCACCAAATTTCTCAAAGCTTCTTCATAGAAGTTCTTCAAATTCTTCATTGGAATTTGAAGAACTTGAAGTTAAACCTTCATCAACCATCAATTGTGGAGCTTATTTGAAGAAGCAATTTTGTTTTTGGATTGATTTTAAGCAGTGGCAGTGATTAATCAAGAAGCATCAATATCGAATCACATTTATTTTGCATTCGCGGATCTTTGGTTTTCTTCTTCGTTTGCACTTCGATCTACACCGCAACATTCACCGAAGCAATCCTCCGCTTCGTAGGTTGGTGATCTAAAACCGCTTTTCGCGTTTAAATTATTCTATTCAACTCGCTGTAACAACATTCTTTGCATGATCATTGATTGTGTTTGCGTTTTACTGTTCGATTTCGTTTTGATTGCAATTTATGAATTTTGATTGTTAGAAGTTAGATTCGTAGCTTAATCTAGGTCCTAATAGGTGTTGGGAAACCTCCATTAAGTAGAAAATTTGTGTTAACATGTTCATGTAGGTGTTAGGGGTTTCTAGAAGTAACTTCATGACCATAAGTGCTTATTTCTTCACTTTTTTCATCATTTTGTTCAGTGTTAACTGGTTAACGCATTTGGTTAACCGGTTAACACGTTAAAAAATGCCCTGGAATTGAAAATTTTAGGGTGTTAACTGGTTAACCTATAATGTTAACCAGTTAACGCTGTTGAAAACTTGAAAAATCCTTTGTTTCATTGTGTGTTGCATTGCATTGTGTCTTAATTGTTCATGTAGTGATATATCAAGATTTTAGGGATTTTGTAAGACCACTTTTGGTATCTCATTCCATCGTTTTGAGTTGTTTCGACATGTTTTCGTTACCTTTTGCATATTTTGCGCTTATTTGTTCATTAGTGCATAAAGCGATTTAGCTCATATTGTTGCTATGTTCAATTTATCATTTAGCATGTAAATGATTGTTACATATTCTGTTTTCGCATCCCTAGCACGATCCTTGCATGTTTCGTTAACTTGTGCGTATCATTGCATCGCATTCTTGCATATTGCATTCTTGAAAATACACACACACACACACACACACACACACATATATATATATATATATATATATATATATATATATATATATATATATATATATATATATATATATATATATATATATATATATGTTTGCATCTTGTTTGCATGGTTGATCACAATTCATATCAATCCAATTCTAATTTTTGCCTCAAGTTGCATGATTCATTGTATTGATTGTTGATGCATGATCATAATATACATCTTTGTGCCCATATGTAAATAATTTGATGCATACTTGTTGCATATTTGTCATTTGGTGCATTCTTTCATGATCACTCATTATTCCTAATCATGTTCATTTAATCATGTATATTGATTCCATTTAATCATGTTGCATGCTAATTGTGCATTTACCATTGTTTTTGTGCATAGAAAATGAAAATAAGCAAATCTGCCTTTTGCATTTCATAGCTATTTTTGCATACAGTAGCTGTAAAATGTATGATGATTGTTGCATTTTCTCACTTTTTACACCTGTTTTGCATGCTGATTGAGAGCTGTAAATAGTTGTGTGCATTCTGCATTGCATTTCATAGTTGTTTGTGCATTTAGGGGCTGTAATAGGCTGCTGGATTTTTGCTTTGCATTATTTTTAGTACCTTAGACTTAGGATTGAGTCTAGTTTAGATCCTAGTTCCATTAGGATTTAATTGGTACTTTGTTTACTTTATTATTTTAGATAATATGCAATACTAACCCTTGTTTTGTAGGGAGGTTAAGGTAAGTTCTTCACAACTTATTCCTTTTACTTTCTTTATGCATTTAATTTGCATTTTTGCCTTACCTTTCATGCTTGTGTTTGTTAGGTTTTCCCCCTTTGTTGGAATCAACTTATCTTCCTTACGAAGTAAATTGTATTCTAGTTCTTCTTTTCCTTTTCTCAGTAGGATTAGAAACCGCACTAACCGAGGTTCATCCATGCATGATAACACTAGGATATTAGTCTCCCCTTTAGACTTTTTGCCTTTGGTTCACTTTTCTTTCTCTTTCTCATCTACAAAGGAAAGTAAAAAACACCTAATAACGGTTGACTTTTTCGTATGACACGAGATTTTTCTGTGGGTTACTTATGCACGTCCTATCTCGGGTGAGGTGTAAGGCATCTACCACGATGAACAAATCTTAGTATGAGAAGGTTCATAAACAATAAAAGCAAAACATTTCTCTAAAAGACAAAACAACAAAGAAGAATCGTCTTTTCCTTCGGGAATTCTTTTCTCACCTCACTCACTCTCAACGCGAACTTGCGACGACTTGTCTCATTTGCTAGACGGTAATGCACTCGTTCAAGGTGAGCCTGCAACACCTGAGCATAGACATAAGCCGTTCCAGCGTATAAAAACACAAACCAATAGTTCCCACCTCTGTTAGGCGAACTACGTCGACTCTGATCCTCATATTCCCGATGAAGTACATAGGCAGCGGTGTAGGGCCCGTTCGAGCACACTCTTTATTTTCCCTACATTTTCCCTTTTCGTTCTCTTTTCCATTTCCCGTTCTTATTCAGTTTTAGTTAACAGTTCTTTTGTTCAGTAGCATCTTATTTCTCACACATTGAAACAGACAAACAAGCATGGATCCCGTCGGGTACGGCGGACGATCTAGGGTGATAATACCTTCCCAGGTCGTAACCGACTCCCGAACCCAGATCTTTGGTTCCCAAGGCCTCGTCCTTTCCTTCTTCCTTAGGTTTGTGCAGCATTACCTTTCCCATTCCTTAGGGGTAAAAATTCCGGGATGGCGACTCTACCTTTTCCGCGCCACTTTCGCGTTTGTACTAAGATGGAAATCCCAGGAGCGACTGCTGGCGACTCTGCTGGGGAACAAACCCAGAATCTCTGGTTTCCCTTGTAGAGTCAATCCTAGCACCTGTTTGTTTCTGTTTCTTTGGGTGTTTATCTGTGTGTTGCTGTGTGTTTATTTACTGTTTTCATTTACAGTTTTATTTACATCATTTATTTACGGCTTTCAGTATTTTTTTTACATGCATCATATATAATGGACTGTTTGGATTATGTTGGTTTCCATTTTTTCTGTGGCATGGGAGTTACTGTGAGATAATCCAAACACCCGAATTATGTTCACTATAGGATTAGCATGGACAAACATTGTACTTCCATGGTGTCTCACCATGATGAGTAGCAATGTGTTCCTTACCCAGATTGCGACTGTCTTGGAACTATTCTGTGTGGGAGTTCTTTCACACTGTAGGGTACGACCTCGATAGTTATGTGCATCTGGTGACCAATCATTGAGGACCTTAGTGGAAACACCCCTCTCCAGTGATGATAGTGGTAGACCACATTTGTTGGCAAACCCACTCGCATCCGAGGGTCCACTGGGAACTAGCATAGGATGGCCTGCTTCTCTCATAAGAATCCAGTTAAAGAAAATTATTTGTATGACGATAGTACTGTATCCCAATGGCTTAATATACTATTGTTTCTTGATTCAGTGCTTGAAGCTGGGGAATTATGAGGCATGCTTGATTTCCCGGACTCAGCTGAGACCTCCCCGAGTAGTACATAATGCCAAACTGACTCCCTAATTTGGTCACGAGCCATTTCTCGAAGATGGTGAACGTATTATTGCTGCTCAGCTTTGAGAGTCTGTGATGTTGACCCGAGTAGCACACCCGTGAGATGGGAGGGGTTTATAGGTTTGTAGGAACCCTGAAACTTCCAACATACCCACTTTGCCAATATTGTTCAGTATTGTGATCTGGTTATTTAGTTCCTTGGTTCTGAGATATGGGATTCTTGTTCAAGGAAACTGTTATTGTGATGTTGTGACCCTGCACAGACACGTGATTATATGCTTGAAATAACACAAACATGTCATCGATCACATTCCTTGCATTGCATAAGCATCATGACATCAATAATCATTATGTTCTTTTTCATTCTCAGGGTTCATACTACTCCCGGTTCCCGATCATACTTTTGCTTCAGAGATGGAAGACGTCAGAAAAAGGACTGTGCCTTATAAATTCTTCAATACCAAAGTAGATCTGATCAACCAGATGGTGTCTCTTATTACTCTGGTTCAGCTGGGATACTTCAAGCAGAAATATGGTGGTATTCTGGATTTGGTAGTCGATTTGGACAGTTCTCAAAGGAGCACCATTCATACTCTGTTGCAATACTATGATCCACGGCTCAGATGTTTCACCTTTCACGACTTTCAGTTAGGCCCTCTACTTGAAGAGTATGTTGAGCTTCTATGGGTGCCAATCCAAGATCAGATTCCTTTCAACTCAGAAATTACCAGACCAACTCCTTCTTACATCACCAAAGCTCTTTATTTGAGTTCATCTGAAGTGTCTGACAATCTGATTTCTACCAAATCTGGAGTGCTTGGTCTCTCTCTAGAGTTTCTGATTAGAAGAGCTAGAGAGCTTGCTGCGAAAAATCAGTGGGATTCAGTTTGTGCCATCCTGGCCTTGTCCATCTACGGGATTGTCTTGTTTGCTAATATGGAAAAGTTCATGGACATGAATGTTATTCATTTGTTTATACTGAAGAATTCGGTACCCACCCTCCTGGGTGACCCCTATTTTTCAGTGCATTACAAGAACGAGAAAAGACAAGGTAGCTTGGTCAAGTGTTGTGCCTCTCTCTTCTACAAATGGTTCATAAGGCATCTCCACATTACTAAAGCTTTCACGAATCCTAAGGTGGTTTGGGCACAAAAGCTAAGCATGTTGTCTGCCAAGGATATTAGATGGTTCACCTTGAGGATGAAAGGGAAGGATCTCATCTCCAGTAGTGGAGGGTATCCCAATGTTCCACTCTTAGGAGTAGTTGGGGGCATCAATTACAACCCCATCCTTCTGATAAGACAATTGGGATATGCGCTCAAGGTCATTCCCAAGGAATCAGAGCTAGTTCAAACTTTCTATTTTCCTATGAAGGATAATCTCCCCTTGGTTCGAGAAGCCGCAGGTGCTTGGAAACTAGTCAAGAGGAAGGGTATAGAGCGCTTGGGTAAAAGGACCAACCAAATGTTCCCCGAGTTCGAGGCTTGGATAAGGGAAAAGGCCTAGGTGTCTCTGATCCTTTTCTCTGCACCAGCTCCACCAACTGTTACCGTATCACTGGAGGATTACCAGAAGATGGAGGAATTGGTCCAACAACTTAGAGCAGAAAATCAGGAAGCTGACAATTCTTGTCAGAAGCTGAAGATTCAGAATTAGAAGCTAGAAGAGAGAGCTCATCAAGCTAAGGAGATGGTCAGGCTGAAGCAGCGGGACTTTGAAGAACGAGAACTCCACTTTAAGAAGAGAGGTTTGACTGAGATCCATACGGAAGGTCAGGGCCAAAAGGATAAGAAATCCTTAGATGAAGCTAACAAAGTTGTGACCCTTTGGCAAGAGAAATGGGAATACCATCTGAGAAAGCAGAAGGAGGTAGAGGTCGAGTATAAGCTCAAGATCAAAGGCCTTCAAGATACTCTGATTGAACAAGGAGAGATGCTCCAGAAAGCCTACAACCAACAAAGAGACCACCTTCAGAGGATGGCTAATGTCCAGAAGGAGTTAGAAAAGTTGAAACTTTGGGCTGATGTTAAGAGGGTCAAGACTGAGCCGAGTCCTAGCAAAGAAAAGGAGGAGGTATTCCTACAACAGATCAACGAGCTACACGCTGCCTTCGATCTAAGGGATCTTCTTATCCAGAAGCTCATCCAGGAGTTGAAGCATCCGGACATTGCCTAGTTATTCCAAGCCATCAAGCGCCTTAGCTGGAGGTTGCAAGACATGGAGCTTCCTAGGTTAGTCTCATACTCTTGTACTTGGATTATTCATAGACTTGTTATGGGATTCCTTTTTACTTTGCTTTGATACTCTTTGATGTATGAATTGGAACCCTTCGGGGATTCTTGTTATTCAGATTCCAATTTATGATATGTGTGATTTGGTTTGAATCTTTGGTTTATTATGTCTTGCACTGACACAGGATATTAAGCACCAGACCATGACTATCATCTTATCTGCATGCATGAGGGGTCTTCTTCCCAATCATCTGAAAGAGCTTTCTGAATTCTCAAATACTGGAATAGGAACGTAAAAAACCATTGAGAATGAAATGAACACAACATTGTATGCATTCATATCATTTGCATTTTTTTCTTTTGCAGGTTATCTGGGGTTCTTAACTTATGTGCACTTTCAGGAAGGAATGCGAGAGCCGACAAGACTCGTCTTCTCATGCACGATTTACCGTTACACCGGTACGCTACCCATCGAAATCAGAGGAATTTGATGGATATTGTGCAGACAAAATTGAACGAGCTTCACACTCGGATGGGAAAGTTCATGACGATGATGCATGGTATAGCTCTGGGGCAGCAAGAGATGAGGGTTGCTATGCAAAGGCTCAACACCCCGAAAACAGATCCATCATTGGTTACTTTGGACACTCAAGGCAACCCAGTCAATGACACTCTTGTTCCACCTATGGTGAACAGACCACCGACTTCAGAGGTTGCTGGCCCGACTCCCATCTTTGTACAAGACCGTCAGGAAGATCAGTTCACCCTGGTCAACAAAGATATGAGGTGTGGTTCTAGAGCCAATAATCAGGATTTCCAAATGTTGGTTAAGAAGGTGCGAGCTCTGGAATGCAAAGATACTCTTGGTATCGACGTTTCTGATATGGGCTTGGTGTTAGGGGTGGTTATCCCTCCAAAGTTCAGCCTCTAACTTTCGACAAGTACAATGGAAACTCCTGCCCTAAGACTCACTTGTAGGCCTTCTATCGCAAAATTGCTGCACATACTAAAGATGAGAAGCTTTGGATGTATAACTTCCAAGACAGTCTGTCTAGGGGCTCACTGGAGTGGTATATGAAGCTGGAGAAGAATTTGGTTTGTAATTGGAAGGAGCTCGGGGAAGCTTTTCTCAAGCACTACCAATATAACATCGACATGGCTCCCAGTCGGACTCAACTTCAAATATTGTCTCAAAAGAATTCGGAGAGTTTCAAAGACTACGCACAGAGATGGCGTGAGGTTGCTTCCAGAGTCCAACCACCCTTGCTGGAAAGGGAGATGGTCGATCTTTTCATGGATACCCTCCTGGGGCACTTCATGGTGAGATTAGTTAGTTGTTCCTCTAGTGGTTTCTCTGATATCATTCTGATGGGAGAAAGAATTGAGAGCTAGATGAAACAAGGCAAGATTCAGGATAGCGGAGCGTCAACCTCCGGAGTTAAGAAGCCTTTTGTGAAAAGAAGGGAAGGAGAAACCGGGGCCGTATATGCGCAGAAGAAGAGGGGGAATTAGAATGCTTATGCAGGTTCCGTCACCATTTTTTGCTCCTGCTAACTAGTAACAGGTTCAGCAACCTCAGCAACAACGCCGATAGGGGTATCAACAACAAAGGGCTCCTCATCCGTACTATCCTTCCAGGCTAAAAGATAGGCATCTCGAGAAGTCTCTGATGTCATACTCCCAGCTGCTACAAAATCTCCTCTAACTTCAGATGGTTCAATTGAGAACTCTGCAGCCACCGAGGCCGGGGAAAATCCCTGAAGGCTACGATGCCAATGTTCGTTGTAAATTCCATTCTGGGGCTCCGGGCCATAGTACCAAGAATTGCAAGGCTTTGAAATATGTTGTCCAAGACCTAATATACTCCAAAGTGATCAACTTCTCTCCAACTCCGAATATACTACAGAATCCAATACCTGATCATGAAAGGACTGTTGGGGTTGTCGATAGTTGTGAAGGTCTGAACTTGGTATCTGATGTTTATACCCTGAAGACTTCGTTGTTGGCCGTAAAAGCTTGCCTGGATTAGAGGAGCATCTTTCCAGGTTGTGAAAAGGATTACCCAAATTGTGTTAACTCCATTGCTGGTTGTGCTCGACTGAGGTTGGGTATACAGAAGATGATAGACGAAGGAAGCATACAATTTGATAAGATCGTGAAAGAAGATGAGGTATCAACTGTGACAATTTTTTACAATCCGGCACAAGTTCCTGCACCGGCAAGGGTGGATCCAATAACCATTACTACTTCTGGACCAGTTTCTTATCAGAGTGATAAAGCGATCCCTTAGAACTATGGGGGAGAGGTTTATTACAATGGCCAGAAGCAAAACATGGCTGCATCCAGTTCATCTCCGCACCAAGTCGAGAATTTTGGGGTCGGAGGATTCACCAAAAGTGGCAGATTGTTTGCACCAGAAACACTGAGAAGTAATGTGTTGCCACCGAAGGACAATGCTGAGGCTCAAGCTAAAGCCAGGGGAAAGCATCCCATGACCAATGATGCACCTGCACCTATGGCAGATCTTGACATCACTTTTGATAAGGAGGCGGAAGAGTTCCTGAGGATTATCAAGAAAAGTGATTACAAGATTGTTGATCACTTACAGTAGACTCCCTCTAATATTTATATCTTATCACTATTGATGTGTTCAGATTCACATTGAAAGGATTTATTGAAGATTCTAAACAACGCATATGTGCCGTAGGATATATCCATAAATCAATTGGAGACAATGGTGTCGAGTGTAAATTCTAGCCATGGCTTGGGATTCACAGATATGGACCTAACATCCGAGGGACGTAGTCACAACCGCGCCTTGCACATTTCCATGGAATGCAAGGGGTTGTGCTTTCTAATGTTCTGGTAGACACAAGGTCGTCGTTGAATGTACTTCCCAAGAAGGCCCTTATGAAGCTGGATTATGATGGGGTTGTGCTTAGGCCAAGTGACGTGGTCGTCCGAGCTTTCGATAGCTCGAGGAGGTCAGTGTTCGGAGAGGTGGAACTACTGATCAAGGTGGGACCACAAGTCTTCAATGCTACTTTTTACGTGATGGATATCCAACCGGCCTACAGTTGTTTGTTGGGGCGACCATAGATACATTCAGTGGGGGGAATGTCTTCTACCCTCCATCAAAAGCTACAATTTGTCTGGGAAGGGCAAATTGTGACAGTATGTGGAGAAGAAGACATCTTCATCAGCCACCTAGCCTCGTTTAAATACATGGAAATGGATGGAGAGATCGTTGAGACTCCCTGCCAAGATTTTGAGCCCATCAAATCTGGAAATGCATCATCTTTAGCTGCCTTATCAAAAGATACCAAGAAGGGAGCATCCATATCCTCCTACCAGCAAGCCCTAAAAGTTGTAGAATCAGGTGCAAACGAGGGCTGGGGTAAGATGATCGAGGCCCTAGAGAAGAAGGACATGTTCAGAGTTGGCTACCAACATGGTCAATCAACAGCAGAGAAAAATTCTAGAGTTCGGAAAGGCCCAATTACCTTCAATAATGCGGGATGGTTCGACCCCAACAATGTCTATGCCGTGCAGGAAGAAACATTTGATAGTGATTGCAAACTAGAGGAATGGATAAGGCCTTGTGTTCCAGGGGTGCAGCTCAACAACTGGTCAGGCGAAGCGTTCATCTCCGTCACTCAGGATGAAGAGTAATGGTTTTATGTTTTTATTCTCCTATATACAAGCTCTATGCCTTTCCAGAGGCATAGCAGATTATTGTAAGGGTTCATTGTTCATATTGCAATATCATAATCATCAATAAAACGAACGTTTTTGCATTCAATCATGTTGTTCCCTGTCTTTCATTTTCATTTTCATTTGTTTTCAAAAATAAATGGCAATGTTTTTCCACGTCTCTCACTCCTTCTAAAATCTAGCATGAATCATCATTCATGCAGATGCTCCTCATCAATGACGACCTTGATATGGCTCAGTATGACTTCGACAATCCGATTTACCTAGCCGATAAGGAAGGTGAAGAAGATTGTGAACTGCCTGAAGAGCTAGCCAGGTTGCTCAAGCAAGAGGAGAAGATGATTCAGCCGTATGAGGAAGCCATTGAGGTGGTAAAACCGGGTACAGAGGAAATCAGAAAAGAGGTTAAGATTGGGGCTGTGTTGGAAGAAATTGTCAAGAGCCGCTTGATCTCTATGCTCCGAGAGTACGTCGATGTCTTCGCCTAGTCTTACCAGGATATTCCAGGGTTGGATACCAACATTGTAGTGCACAAGCTAACATTCAGAGAAGACTACCCGTCGGTGAAGCAGAAGTTGAGACGAACTCGCCCTGGCATGGCCATTAAAATTAAAGAAGAGGTTTAAAAGCAGTTTGACGCTGGATTCTTGGCCTTAACGAGCTATCCTCCATGGGTTGCGAATATTGTGCCAGTCCCTAAGAAGGATGGTAAATTCAGAATGTGCATGGACTACATGGGCTTAAATCGGGCCAGCCCCAAAGATGACTTCCCATTGCTGCCCAGTTTTCTGTATTTTCCTTCATGGATGGATTCTCAGGCTACAACCAAATCAAAATGTCGCCAGAGGACATGGAGAAGACTACATTTATTACCCCATGGGGCACCTTCTGTTATAAAGTGATGTCGTTTGGTTTGAAAAATGCTGGAGCTACATACCAACATGCAATGGTGATGTTATTCCATGATATGATTCATCACGTGATTGAGGTCTACGTCGATGACATGATAGAGAAGTCACAAATAGAAGAGGAACATTTGGCCACCTAAGCCAAGCTATTTGACAAGCTTTGGAAGTTCAGACTGAGGTTGAACTCAAACAAATGCACATTCGGGTGCGTTCCGGTAAGCTGCTAGGCTTCATCGTCAGTGAAAGGGGAATCGAGGTTGACCCTGCAACAGTAAAGGCAATACAAGAGATGCTTGAACCAAAAACTGAGAAAGAGGTATGCGGTTTCTCAGGGAGGTTGAACTACAATGCAAGGTTCATCTCACACCTAACAGCCACGTGTGAACCTATTTTCAAGCTTCCGAGGAAGAATTAGGCTATTGAATGGAATGACAACTACCAATAAGCCTTTGACCGAATCAAGGAGTATTTACAGGAGCCTCCAATTCTCATGCCTCCAGTGCCAGGGAGACCTCTAATCATGTACCTCACTGTACTTGAAGGATCAATGGGTTGTGTACTGGGTAAGCAGGACGAGTCTGGTCGAAAAGAACACGCCATTTAGTACCTTAGCAAAAAGTTTACCGACTGTGAGACCCGTTATTCACTGCTCGAGAAAACATGTTGCGCTTTGGCATGGGCTGCTCGCCGACTAAGACAGTACATGCTAACTCACACCACTCTACTGATTTCCAAGATGTACCCTGTAAAGTACATCTTCGAAAAGCCAGCTCTAACTGGAAGAGTAGCCCGATGGAAAATGATTCTAACGGAATATGATATCCAATACACTTTGCAAAAGGAAATCAAAGGAAGCATACTCTCAGATTATTTGGCCCAACAGCCAATTGATGATTACTAGCCGATGAAGTTCGAATTTCCGGATGAGGACATCATGTTCCTCAAGTCGAAAGACTATGAAGAACCACTCCCGGAGGAAGGGCTAGACCCCGAATCCAAATGGAGTTTGATGTTTGACAGAGCCGTCAATATGAATAGAAGCGGAGTTGGTGCCGTTATTATCTCGCCGGAAGGGATTCAAATGCCCTTCACTGCCCAGCTAACATTCGAATGCACTAACAATGAAGTTGAGTACGAAGCCTGCATAAAGCGGATCAAGGAAGCAATCAAATTGAGAATCAAGAACCTCCAAATATTCAACGATTCTGCTTTAGTCATCAACCAGGTTAACGACAAATGGCTGGTTCATCAACGTCATTTGACTCCTTACAGGGAGTATACCAGAAGGTTGTTAACTTTCTTCACAAAGGTCAAGTTGCGCTATATACCTCGAGACGAGAACCAGTTTGTTGATGCTCTGGAAACCTTATCTTCCATGATCAAGGTTCATCAGGAGAACCATGTGCCGAGAATCAATGTCTCTCGTCTCGAAAGGCCAACATATATATTTGTAGTTGACAACACTGACGATAGAAAACCATGGTATCATGATATCAAGCAATTTTTGAAGTCTTGGGTATACCCGGAAGGGGAATCAAGCAAAGATAAGAAGACCCTCAGGAGGCTGGTAGGCGGGTTCTTCTTAAATAGAGATGATGTGCTTTACAAACGGAACTTCGACATCATCCTGCTCATATGCGGGGATAGACACGAAGCAGACCTTTTGATGCAAGAAGTTCATGAAGGCTCCTTCGGTACCCATGTTGGAGGGTATACTATGGCAAAGAAACTGCTCAGGGCAGGGTATTATTAGATCACTATGGAATCCGATTGTTGTAAATACTCCTGCATGTGCCACAAGTGCCAAATTTACACTGACAAAGTCCATGTACCTCCAAATCCACTGAGTATCATGTCTTCCCCTTGGCCCTTCTCCATGTGGGAAATTAATATGATTGGCAAGATCGAGCCAACAACATCCAACAGTCACCGCTTCATCCTTGTGGTTATCGACTACTTCATGAAGTGGGTTGAAGCGGCGTCTTATACCAACATCACGAAACAAGTGGTAGCCAGATTCATCAAGAGGGATATCATCTGCCGGTATGGAATTCCCGAGAGAATCGCCACTGATAATGTTTCTAATCTTAACAATAAGATGGTGGCAGACCTGTGCCGGGATTTCAAAATTGAGCATCACAACTCTTCGCCATATCACCCGAAAATGAATGGCGCCATTGAGGCGGCCAATAAGAACATCAAGAATATTGTTCAGAAGATGGTTGTGACATACAAAGATTGGCATGAGATGCTACCATTTGCGTTGCATGGGTACCGGATGTTGGTACGCACTTCAACTTGGGAAACCCCATTCTCACTTGTATAAGGTATAGAGGAAGTCCTATCGATCGAAGTCGAGATACCCTCATTGAGAATAATGATGGATGTCAAGCTTGACGAAGCTGAATGGCTCCAATACAGGTACAACCAACTGAGCCTCATTGAAGAGAAATGCCTATCAGCTATATGCCATGGACAGTTGTATCAACGGCGAATGAAACAGGCTTTCGACGGGAAAGTACGACCTCAACGGTACATACCAGGAGACCTGGTGCTGAAAATGATTCTTCCTCCTAAAAATGATCACAGGGGCAAGTGGACACCCAACTATGAAGGTCCATTCGTGGTTAAAAAGGTCTTCTCAGGCGGAGCCTTGATGCTAACAACCATGGATGGAGAAGACTTCCAATCCCATGTCAACGCAGACGCAGTGAGAAAATACTTCTTGTAAAAAGACCCGCTGGATAAAAACAGAATAAAGGTCCAGGCAAAAGAGGGTATCCCGGCGAGCCAAAAACAGAATAAAAGGATCGGGCAAAAGTTAGGGAAATACCTGAAAAGATGTACACCCACTGAGTTGAAAAGCCGCATTAGACAACTCAGGCAAAAAGGGGTATCCCGGTGGATTGAAAACCTGAAAGGGTGATCCACGTAAAAGAGGGACTAATTAAAGGCGATATGTGATACGTCATTTGCAATCAAAGGCGATTCGAGGGTTGAAGATCAATTCAATTATCTTCTTCAAAGTGAAGTGAGCGGAGAGTCTTGAGGACATACAAGTCATAGCCGGGTCAGAGCATGATGAGACTTTGTTTTTCATGTTTCCATTAGGATATTTTAATTTCCTTTTGTGCAATTTCCTCTTTCCAGGGATTGCTTCTTGTGTAATGCATATTCATGGCCATTCTTCATCAATAAAAGCATAATTTCAGTCAAGATTCCGCGAGTTTTTGTTTTTCATTTATCACCATTTGATTGCAAAAACATCCAACAAATTATGATAAATATTGCTTTGTGAACGCATGAATATCTTATAACATGTGCAGGAGAGTAAAAACATTTGACATGTATCTGATGTGTTGAGTGACTAGGATGGATTCAGACCATGGCCCTGGGACATGCAGGCCGAACAAACTCTCTATTTCACAGGTATTATCAGTTGTGTTCGTTAACATGCAGGTACAGGCGTTGCCAACAAAGCCATCGCTAGCACAGAGCTTCGAGAAGCCTCTTCCTCAGCAGGTCTTGAAGTGTGACTCCTTAGCAAGTCTCGTCAGATCATCGCCTCTCTAGCAACAGCAAGAGGATAATACTTTTTTAGCAGAAGGATATCATCATTCCTTACCCCCAGCGGAGGACGCCTTCCACTTCTTATCTTCAGCATGAGACACGTCCTACCTCTCACTCCTAGAAAGAGGCGATCAAACTCTTATTTCCAGCAAGAAATATCCCCAGCTGAGTTCTCCATTATCCCTAGTAAGGTCAGAATTGGAAAAAAAAAAGCAAGCATTCTCCCCAAGCAGAAAGCCCTCATTCAACGAAGGAATATTCCCCATCAAAGTCTTCTTATCTCCAGCAACACGGGAGAATTCATTGTTCCCCATCAGAGATGAAGATACAAAAGAGCTCGAATTTTCTTCTCTACCCAATAATGGCTACCTTTTCCCAGCAGGTTCGCCAAAAAAAGTCCAACCCTCGTTGGCATCTCTTCCCCGAGAAGATGAGGTGTATTTGAGGAGACCCCAGCAGATCTCTTCTCCAAACGGAGGAATTGTGCTTAAGGGATTCCCCAGCAGGTCTATTCCTTAACAGAGTACCAAGACATCTGATTCCCCAGTCGGGTCATAGAAACATCATTTCTCCAATAGGGTTTGGCGGGTAGTGTACCTTCCAAATCAAGTTTATCCTCAACAGGGTCTTGGCTCTCCAATCTCAAAGTCCAATTTATTTTTGGCAATGGCGGCAGTTCAGAGATGGGGTGTCATTAACACTATCCTCCGCAGAGTTGCTTTTCCCCATAGGGATTCATCTCAATCAACGTATCATTAGCTTCTTCCCCATCGAAGCCATTAAAGACTTGTTATCTCCTTACAAGGAGATCCCCTTTGTATTTGCATTTAGTAATCATCATTACATTTGCATCCTCAAAAACAAAACGTGTAGCATTTCCATCATTATGGAGCATTACACCATGGAAAAATTCAAGCATATGCATACGAAGCATAAGCCAGTTTTGATACCTTGCACAAATGCCCGAAACAATATTTTTGCAATCAGGCCGAAGTATCCCCACGGAATGCCGAGTTCATTTCCCAGTGTGGTTATTTCTACCCAAGTCTTGTTTGACATCCCTAGTCGAGTCTCCATTTGAGTATAATGGTCTCGTCTATTGAGTCTTGTTTCAGTACAACAATCTCATTTTTTTGCGTCTCATTTAAGTACAACGGTCATGTCTTGGGCTCTCGTTTAAGTACAATGATCCTGCTCCTTTCGGGTATTCCATTTAAGTACAATGGTCTCCCCAGTTAAGTCTTGTTTAAGTACAACAGTCTCATTTTTCCGCGTCTCCGTTTAAGTACAACGGTCGTGTTTTGGGCTCTCGTTTGAGTATAACGATCCCATTCCTCTCGATTCCATTTAAGTACAATGGTATCGTCTTCGATTCTTTGTTTTAGTACAACAATCTCTCTTCTTTTCGTGTCTCCGTTTAAGTACAATAGTCGCATCTCGGATAATCATTTAATTATAATGAGTCCATTCCCTTGATTTCATCTAAGTACGATGATTTCATTTCTTTGATTTTGTTTAAGTACAATGGTCTCGTCTTCGAGACTCTGTTTTAGTACAACAGTCTCTCTTCTTTTCGCGTCTCCGCTTAAGTACAACGGTCACGTCTCGGGTAATCATTTAAGTACAATGAGCCTATTCCCTTGATTTCATCTAAGTACGATGATTTCATTTCTTCGATTCCATTTAAGTACAATGGTCTCGTCTTCGAGTCTCTGTTTTAGTACAATGGTCTCTCTTCATTTTGCGTCTCTGTTTAAGTACAACGGTCGCGTCTTGGGTAATCATTTAAGTACAATGAGCCCATTCCCTTTATTTCATCTAAGTACGATGATTTCATTTCTTCGATTCCATTTAAGTACAATGGTCTCGTCTTCGAGTCTCTGTTTTAGTACAACGGTCTCTCTTCTTTTTGCGTCTTTGTTTAAGTTCAACGGTCGCGTCTCGGGTAATTGTAAACACCCCAAATTTGCCCTCACTTTTTCTCACACCATGGCTTGTGATCTTTCATTTTTGCATTTACATAAGCATTACATCTCATATTGCATATTTGTTTCATCTGCATAGTTCCATTTTATCTGCATCTAGGGTTTGTGATCTGAGCAATCCAAGAAGTGATCTGAGCCATCCCAAAGGTCTTGAAGCTTGCCAAGAGGGTCCATGTGTGTTCCATGATCATAATATATTCCCCAAAGTTCATAAAAGTCAAAGGATCACAAAGAATGGCAAAGGTATGGAGGCAGAGCTAGGTTTTTCCTACACAGATGACCAAAATTAGGGTTTTGGTTTCAGAGGCCTTAATCCCAACTTTTTTGGTCATTCTTGTTTCTTATGGTCATAATATGTTATAAGGATCATGTGTACCAAGTTTGATGAGGAAATTCATTGTGGAAGTCATCTGATCATTGGGTAACTTCTTGAGCAAGTAAAGTCAAAATCAGGGCATCTGAGGCCCCCAACAAGGGAACCAAAGGATCATTTTCATCAAATTGAGGTTCTATGATCTTTTTTTGATCTTAGAAGTGGTTGGAAGTTCACAAAATTGAAGAATTTTGAGCCAAATGCAAACTTGCCATTTTTGGAAATGACTTGTAATGGAAACTTTCCATTTTGGGAAAGATTTTCAACCTCCTCTTTCATGACCAAATATACTTCAAATGAAAAACTCTTGGGCATGAAAGTTGTAGATTAGGTCTTTCCCTTTTTAAAAAGTACTAGAACATGTCTTGATTTATCCTAGAACTCAAGATATGGCCTTTCAAAGTTGGCAAAAATCCTATAATTTTCAAGTTCATGCCAAAGAGGATTTTTTTGCAAATTCAAGTTTCAAGTCATTTCATGACCTCTAATTGATTGCCAGGCATCATACAAACATAGTGAAATGCATTTGAACCAAAATTGTGCCTTGGATTGCAAGTTTCCACAAGACATTTTCATGAAATTCTTAAAGAGGGAAAAGTTGCAAAACCTCTTGAAACCTTCCATCCACTTGTGCCAGGTGCACAAAACCAATCCTATGGCCCTCCACGAATCTTGCTGAGACCAGACACCCCTTTGAGCAGCTCCTTCCATGGCCCATGCTTGAAGTACAAAGTTGTTGACTTTTTTGCAACTTGCCCATACCAATCACAATAGGCCACAACAACTCTCTGAACCAATCACATTTGTTTATACTAACCTCAAGCACTCCAAAGCATACAACAATCAAGCCTGAAACCTCCAAGAACTCAGCATTCACAAATTTGCCAAAAAGATTCCTTTCTTCGATTCTCAAAAACCAGCCATCAAACTTCAAAACAAACTTCACCAATCATCTTCAAATCACTCATAGAATACAAACCATCCACTAAAATGGCCTGAAAGCTCACAAAGCAAGGATACGATTTCTGGTGCAGCAGAGTTGAATCATCAAGACCAACCATTTCAAGCTTGTTCCAAGCATCAAAGCATCCTCAGGAAGCCCATTAGAGTTGATTTGCACCAAAGAGAGGTCCAGAAAGCCCAGAATCAGAAAGCTCAACCTCAGGTATACCTCAAGAACAATTTTTCCAGAACTTGTTTTTTAAGTTACAATATGAATCTGTATGCTCCACTGATCATTGGGATGTAATTTGTTTTGAAAATGGTTGAGAAATGGCCATGTATGCTTGCTCTGAAATTTTGCCCGTAAATTTTGTTTGCTTCGATTCTTGTTTTGATGCAATATAAATGGATTTTATGCTTGGATTCTTGTTTAATGTTGTGTATGGATCATTTCTGGAGAGTTTGAGGCATTAATTTGAGGTTTGGAGTGAACTCAGGGGAGGGGGTGCCAGAGAAGATGACGGGAGCTAGCTCCGGTCACCTGAAAGTGCTTAGGGTTTCTAATTAGGGTTTAGGCTCAGTTTAAATGTGGACCTTAGGATTTTACTTCCCGCGCGTGGATGGAGGGCCCAGATTGCCTCATTAAAGCCCTAACCTTTTTAATTAGTTTAATTAATTAAGATTAATTTAAATTGGCTAGATTAAATCCAGACCACACAAAAACTCGCCAGTCAACTCCCTCCATTTCCATTTGAATCTGGACCCTCAGATGCGTTTACTTTTCATTTAAATCATTTTATTTTCATTTTTTTATTCATTTCGTTTGCATATTTTATTTAAAATAGTTAAAAACATCAAAAAATATGATCTTTTGCATTTCTGATCCAAATATTTTTCTTAACCCAAAAATGATTTTTATTTTATTTTTCGCATTAAAAAAGTATTTTTAAAATATTTAAATGTTATTTTTAGTTAATTAATGGATTTTAATTAATTAAAAATGCATTTAGGTTTCTAAAAATCACCAAAAAATTCATGAACCATTCCAATACATTTTCGAACTTATCATATAAATTTCTTTTTAGGTTTGACCATAATTTCACAATTTTCTTTGAATTAGGGTTCTTAAAAATCACATTTTCTAACCCTAACTTGAAAAATTCATTTCTTCCTGACCATGATGAGTTTGAACTTGATTCTTTTTGCATTGTTTCACATATTTCATGTAGTTTCTAGGTTATTTTTATCATGAATTTATATTGCATTTTCAATTTGATTTGCATTTTCCTTTAAAAATTACCCAAAAACCCTAGCAAACTTAGAAAATCCATAACTTTCAATAGGATTAGCTTATGACTTTCTCCTATGGGGTGTGATCTTATATGGGATTGGGGTTTGATTGAGTTTAATTTCCATTTTTATCATGATGTATGCTTTTGTTTTGGTCTTTTGCATCTCATACATTCATAAAATCCTAATTTCTCATGTTCATTTGCATTCATCTTTGCATATCATCATCATGTGAACTTGCCATGACATTTCAAGCATTTGTATGACATCTTAGACATTTTAAGACATGATTTAAAATTGCTTGATCATTTCTCCATTCATTTTCTATGCTTTGCATTCATTACATTCCATGAACATTCATGTGTTTTTATGCTTCTAAACATGCTTCCATTGCATCTCATCTTTGTATGATCAATCATATGCACCTTGTATGACATTGCATCATCTCATATGCCTTTTACATTACACATTCACTTCTGACTTTGGTCTTTACATATCATTTCATTTCATTTCCTTTTACTTTATGTCTTATGCATTCATACTAACATTTTCAGGAAACCTTTGGTAAGTTATTTGGGAGGTGGATTTGCCTTCACTTCCCATCTCTTCTCATCATTCATATGCATGTTTACTTGTCTTTGAAGTGAATTTGTTTCACTTGTGTTCCATTCTTCTTACTTTCTTTCTTTTAAGTTACTTATCTTCTTAAGGAAGTAAGTAACTTATTCTTCTTCTTCCTTCTCTTTTCATCTGCTTCTTCCATTGGTGGCCTTGAAGATCCTTTCTCTTAAGCCTAAAACACCATAGGATACCCAAGCATGATAACATTTAGGGTTGTTTATAGTCCCCCTTAGTCTTTTACCTTTGAGTCTCCTTGAGTCTCTCTTCTCATCTCAATAATCAAAGGCTAAACTCTTAAAGCTTTAGGATTTTGAATTAGGGTTATGATTGTATCCTTCTCTTAGGATGGAGTGTATAACTTTAATCCTAAGTCTTAAACCTTTAATTTGTTTTCACCTCTTAATCAAATCACACTAATAATCACCAAAACTTTATCTTGTAACTTGGGCCTTACATTAGGGTTTTATCTCTTCCTTATGGTTAAGAGGGACTAACCCTAGTGTTTAATGGACAAGTCCCCCTCAATTTGTCTTACAAACTTAAAATCCACTTCTTAATCTCATCCTTTAATTAAAATCCATTTAATAAAGGTTTGTTATATGATGAATTTAGTCCCTAACCATAGATTAAGTTGAGGTATCTTCCTCAGCTTAAGTGTTCTCATCTATTATCCTTCTATTAGGATGGTGTAATGAGTTCACTAATCTGTGATTAGAGATTAAACTCATTACTTAACACTAAACAAAAACCCAAAAACATGTAATTAATCACAAGTAGGTTAATGATCTTAATCCTACATCATCATGGCAATTGATTTGAGATACTTATCTCATACTTAAGTAGGCTCTTTATCCCTAATCAGGGAGGATATAATGAGTTTACAAGCCCTTGATTTAGGCTTAAGCTCATTAACTTATGCAAAACACCAAAAAATAATAACAAAAATGAAAACACAAAAGCAAACAATAATCGTCTCCTTCGGGATTCTTTTCTCATCACACTCATTCATAAACGAGAACTTGCTTCTTCCGTCTAATGCAAGACAAGACGAGTCATACACTTGAGCATAGGAAAGCAAGCAGTTCACAGTCAATTTATTTTCAGTCTCTTTGAGTCGAACTACGGTGTTCTGACTTCCTCATTGCACGAGAGGATACGTAAGCATAACTTAACTGTTATCGAACAAAAGTATCTTTTTCTTCCCCCTCTTTCAGCATTTATTTCTAAGCCTCAGTTCATGAGCAATTCACACCATTTTGCACTAACACCTGTATTTTCTCCTTAGCTTTTGCACACAAATAGCACATACACTTACCCCTTTAACACAATCTTGTAAGCGTGGATCCCGTCAAGTACTACGGACGATCTGGGTGCTAATACCTTCCCAGGCCATAGCCAACCCCCTTTCTTAGTTTTTCTGGTTCGCAACCGTCTTATCCATCTCTTCCCAGGTTTATGCAGCATTACCTTTCCTTGGGGTAAAAATTCCTAGCTGGCGACTCTATTCAATTCATTTCATTTCTCTTTTCGCCGACCGTTCGCGTCTGCACCGGGATGTAAATCTTTGGGAGCGACATTAATCATTTAAGTACAATGAGTCCATTCCCTTGATTTCATCTAAGTACGATGATTTCATTTAAGTACAATGGTCTCGTCTTCGAGTCTCTGTTTTAGTACAACAATCTCTCTTCCTTTCGCGTCTCCGTTTAAGTACAATGGTCGCGTCTCGGGTAATCATTTAAGTACAATGATCCTGTTTTCCTTGATTTCATCTAAGTATAATGATTTCAGGTTTACGATTCCATTTAAGTACAATGGTTTCGTGTTATCGAGCTCCCATTTAAGTACAATGGCCTCGTTCTTTCATTTCCATTTCAGTACAACGGTTATGTGTTGGGTTATCATTTAAGTACAATGATCTCGTTCCTTATGTGGTTCCATTTAAGTACAATGGTCTCACGTCCTTCTGATCTCGTCTAAGTACGATGGTCGCATTTCCCTTGAGTTATCATCTAAGTACGATGAACTCATTCCTTTTGTCCAGTCAGAGGTCAATCCCATGTGTTGAGTTGTCATTCGCGGATGACATTCTTTTCTCATCATTTTTTCCCACAGAGTCCAAATTTTCCGGTTTATTCGGGTATTCAATCACTCTATACCTCGAAGGTCTGAAAGTCGTTGCTATTATCCATTCAGGTCTACAAATGATTGAATAGGGACATTTTTAATACCCTAAAATTTTCCCTTTTAATTTATCGCCAACCTCAAGTGGTTTATGCTTCATCCTTCTGCAAGCATCGTATTGCATTCAAAAGAAAAATAATAATAATAATGAATCGTGAGCATTTGCATGTTCATGAGGCATGTGATTGGGCAGGACTTGTCAAGCATTAAAGGTCAAGGAGAAGGAAAATAATGCACAAAAATAGCCCAAGGCATTTTCATGATTAACCCACCAAATAAAAGAAAAATTGAAGATTTTCTACCGTTAACCGGTTAACGCATTTGGTTAAGCGTTTAACGGGCGCGAAAAATGGGCAAAGAGTTTGAAAATTGGTTGGTTCTTCACTTCCCTCCATTTTTTCTTCTTCATTCTTTTCCACTTTGTTTCACACTCCTTCATTCACTTCACTTCACCTTGGATTAGTCTACCACCTTCTAGACCCTTCTAGCATATTCCAAGGAATATTCTAAAACTCCAACTAACCCTAACTAACTCCAACCCGAGCTCCAAACCTAACCTAATTCCCAAGCAAGCTCCCAACCTAGTTTCATGCCAAACCTACACACTATATAAGCCTTAATCATTCCAAATCAATGGGTTAGAACCTCATTCTCACCATTTTCACCTTCAATCTCTTATTTCTCTCTCAACTCTCCCACTTTTTCACCAGATTTCTCAAAGCTTCTTCATAGAAGTTCTTCAAATTCTTCATTGGAATTTGAAGAACTTGAAGTTAAACCTTCACCAACCATCAATTGTGGAGCTTATTTGAAGAAGCAATTCTGTTTTTGGATTGATTTTGAGCAGTGGAAGTGATTAATCAAGAAGCATCAAGATCGAATCGCATTTAATTTGCATTCGCGGATCTTCAATTTTCTTCTTCATTTGCACTTCGATCTACACCGCAACATTCATCGAAGCAATCCTCCGCTTCATAGGTTGTTGATCTAAAACCGCTTTTCGCGTTTAAATTATTCTCTTCATCTGTCCGTAACGACATTCTTTGCATGATCATTGATTGTGTTTGCGTTTTACCATTCGATTTCGTTTTGATTGTGATTTGTACATTTTGATTGTTAGAAGCTAGATCTGTCGCTTAATCTAGGTCCTAATAGGTGTTAGGAAACCTCCTTTAAGTAGAAAATCTGTGTTAACATGTTCATGTAGGTGTTAGGGGTTTCTAGAAGTAAGTTCATGACCATAAGTGCTTATTTCTTCACTTGTTTCACCATTATGTTCAGTGTTAACCGGTTAAGGCATTTGGTTAACCGGTTAACACGTTAAAAAATGCCATGGAATTGAAAATTTTAGGGCGTTAACTGATTAACCTATAACGTTAACCGGTTAACCTATAGCGTTAACTGGTTAACCTATAACGTTAACCGGTTAACCTATAGCGTTAACCGGTTAACGCTGTTGAAAACTTGAAAAATGCTTTGTTTCATTGTGTGTTTGCATTGCATTGTGTCTTAATTGTTCATGTAGTGATAGATCATGATTTTAGGGATTTTTTAAGACCACTTTTGGTATCTCATTCCATCGTTTCGAGTCGTTTCAACATGTTTCCATTACCTTTTGCATATTTTGCGCTTATTTGTTCATTAGTGCATAAAGAGATTTAGCTCATATATTTTCTATGTTCAATGCATCATTTAGCATGTAAATGATTGTTCCATATTCTGTTTTCACATCCCTAGCATGATCCTTGCATGTTTCGTTAACTTGTACGCATCATTTTTATCGCATTCTTGCATATTGCATTCTTGAAAATACATAATCATAAATATATATATATATATATATATATATATATATATATATATATATATATATATATATGCTTGCATCTTGTTTGCATGGTTGATCACACTTCATATCAATCCAATTCTTATTTTTGCCGCAAGTTGCATGATTCATTGTGTTGATTGTTGATGCATGATCATAATATACATTTTTGTGCCCATATGTAAATAATTTGATGCATACTTATTGCATATTTGTCATTTGGTGCATTATTTCATTATCACTCATTATTCCTAATCATGTTATTTAATCATGTATATTGATTCCATTTAATCATGTTGCATGTTAATTGTGCATTTACCATTGTTTTTGTTCATAGAAAATGAAAATAAGAAAATCTTCCTTTTGCATTTCATAGCTGTTTTTGCATACAATAGCTGTAAAATGTATGTTGATTGTTGCATTTTCTCACTTTTTACACCTGTTTTACATGTTGATTGAGAGCTGTAAATAGTTGCGTGCATTGTGCATTGCATTTTATTGTTGTTTGTGCATTTAGGGGCTGTAATAGGCTGCTGAATTTTTGCTTTGCATTATTTTTAGTACCCTAGACTTAGGATTGAGGTCTAGTTTAGGTCCTAGTTCCATTAGAATTTAATTGGTACTTTGTTTGCTTTATAATTTTAGATAATATGCAATACTAACCCTTGTTTTGTAGGGAGGTTAAGGTAAGTTCTTCACAACTTATTTCTTTTACTTTCTTTATGCATTTAATTTGCATTTTTGCCTTACCTTTTATACTTGTGTTTGTTAGGTTTTCCCCCTTTGTTGGAATCAACTTATCTTCCTTATGAAGTAAGTTGTATTCTAGTTCTTGTTTTCCTTTTCTCATTAGGATTAGAACCCATACTAACCTAGGTTCATCCGTGCATGATAACACTAGGATATTAGTCTTCCCTTTATACTTTTTGCCTTTGGTTCGCTTTGCTTTCTCTTTCTCATCTACAAAGAAAAGTAAAAAACACCTAATAAAGGTTGACTTTCTTTTATGATACGAGACTTTGCCATGGGTTACTTATGCACGTCCTATCTCGGAGCGAGGTGTAAGGCATCTACCACGATGAACAAGTCTTAGTATGAGAAGGTTCACAAACAATAAAATCAAAACACTTCTCTAAAAGACAAAACAACAAAGAAGAATCGTCTTTTCCTTCGGGAATTCTTTTCTCACCTTACTCACTCTCAATACGAACTTGCGACGACTTGCCTCATTTTCAAGATGGTAACGCACTCGTTCAAGGCAATCATGCAACACCTGGGTATAGACATAAGTAGTTCCAGCGCATAAAAAACACAAACAAATAGTTCCCGCCTTAGTTAGGCGAACTACATCGACTCTGATCCTCATATTCCCGATGAGGTACGTAGGCAGCGCGCGGGGTAGGGCCCGTTCGAGTACATTCTTTATTTTACCTACATTTTCCCTTTTCGTTCTCTTTTTCATTTCCCTTTCTTATTCAGTTCCAGTTAACAGCTCTTTTGTTCAGTAGCATGTTATTTCTCACCCATTGAAACAAACAAACAAGCGTGGATCCCGTCGGGTACGACAAACGATCTAGGGTGATAATACCTTCCCAGGTCGTAACTGACTCCCAACCCAGATCTTTGGTTCGCAAGGCCCCATCCTTTCCTTCTTCCTTATATTTGTGCAACATTACATTTCCCGTTCCTTCGGGGTAAAAATGCCTGGCTGGCGACTCTACCTTTTTCGCGCCACTTTCGCGTTTGTACTAGGATGGAAATCCCGGGAGCGACAATACCCTTCTCTCACACTATCTTGGACATTGTCCTCAATGTTGCAAGATATAGATACACTACTAAACAATAAAAACAACAAAACAAATAAAAACAAGAAAACTAAAATAGACTATTGATGCGGTGGCATTTGTCCTCTTCATCTGGCTCTGGCTCTCATAGCTCTCTGTCCATGTATCACTATATGATTCAGTATACCCACATGATGGGTATATCATGCAACGCCTTAACTTGACTTGTTAAATCACCTAATTCTTCTATATTAGCAGTGATTCTTTGTCCTTGTGTTGTCTTCTCAAGCTCGATTCTTCCCATCCTTTCCATCATCTCTGTGTAGTGCCTCTGATGTTGCTTGTTATTCTGAATGATTGTCGCCATGATGTCGTCCATAGATGTGAGTTGTTGATTCCTACGGTAGCATCTAGTGGAGGTGCTGATACTGGCGAATTCAGTAGTCGACATAAGAGCAACTTCTTCCTCGTCCATGGAATTCATCTATTCTTGTATTTGGTTTCTCTTCTGGTGCAGTAACGCCTGGTGAAGGGGCATCGAGATCATAGCGCCATTTGGCTCTAATCTCACATTTGTGCGGGTGTGACATGGTAGAATGATGCTTCAAATAACCCCGTTGTGTACGACCAAGTTGTACTTGTTTTCCCTCTTTTGCTTAATGAGGTGGTTGTTCTTGCAGTAGTCCAAATCAAGGTACAAGGAGGGAGTAGCTCTCAATTGACCAAGATGATCACCTAGACCGAGCTTTAGCGCGATGTTGGTGATCATCCCACCAAAATAGAAATGGGCTTTCCCTCTTGTACAGGTACTCTGGATGTTGGACAGGATGAACGCCATAGGGTTCACAAGGATGAAGAAGAATGTGCATCGGATCAGGAACAACTCCCTCTGGTTCACCTTGTGATTATTGTATCTTCCAAAAACGATGTTAGACAGAACCCTCTAAAAGTAGCGAACAGAGGGGTTATGGATATGAGTTGCGTATAACTCATCCCACACCAAAAGTTGTTCTCCTGACAATTCCTCCCAAAGTTCGAAAGCTTCTGCTTATCATTTTGCATCTCTTGGTAGGCATAGGTGCACACCGTCACCTTGCTGGAATTCGAACCACTCACTAAATTATTCTTGAGTAACGGTATACTCTGTTCCGAAAAGGTGAAACGTAGCGTTACCGACCAGGAATTTTGTTGCGTCAGTTAGAGTGTTGTACACGTAGGAGCTCAAAAACTCTAGAGTTAGAGTTGCATATGTTGGACTGTTGCTTTTGCAGAGCACCGTGAGACCGGTGTTCGAAAGCAACTACTTGACACTGTCAAAGAGCCCAAGTTGGGTTAGGAAATCCTCGTCAATGTAATGAATTACTTCGGCCATCCTCTCATGGTACTCAACTAAATGTGTGTGTTGGAGCTCTCCGGCAACACCTCCACGTGGGGGAATGTTGACAAGGGTTTGGCTTGCCATAATTTAGGAAGGTTTGGAAAAATAGGGAGATGAAGAAAAATAGAAAGGTTTCTAAAACAAGGGCGTGATATGAAACCGAAAGTGGTACTGCTACTTTATAGAAATAAAACAAGAGCGGATGCTAGAAATTTGCTAGAAATGCTACGGAATGGGTGGTTGGATAGTTGGTGAAAAAGTGAATGCAAAAAAGGCAATTTATAGGGGAAAATGAAATCAGAATGTTGGAGGAGTGGGGTTAGTAGGGTTGCAATAGTCGTATGTGTAACACCCAAATTACCCCACGAAAATATTATTAAAAATCAGAGTAAAATTTGTAACTTTTATTTGAGTGTCACACTCAACTTCAAAACTTCATAACGACTCAATAATACATTTTCAAAACAAATATTCAACATGCAGTAGAGATAATTTTTAAACCAACATAAATCAACTTCAATTACAAAAATTGTTTTCTAAAAGAAATAACAAGTACAAACAACGTCGCCCCGACTCCCAAAGCGACGTATCAGAGCCGACATCCTAAAACGTGAAGTACTTCGACTTCACTGACCTCCACTCGACTTATCCTGCTCAACTACATGTTACCAACATAGGGGTAACATTTAAACAAAAGGGATGAGATACTTACAGCACAAGGAATAATATAATAGAAATTAAGCAAGTATCAGAAAACAATACCCCACTCCTCGACAACAAATATTCAACTATCACATACGACAACAACTATCACATACTACAAAAACATTACATACCACAACAACATACACAATAACATAATATACCATCACAACATAATATTCAACAACAACAACAATCATGCAATGAGGCTCTATTTGACTCTATGCATGCGGTACCATATCCGATCTCTATTTCAAGATCCAGTTTCCGTCGGAACTCTCAACCCCTCTTTCATGGTCTAGTATGATCCCTATTTCACGATCACACCCTCGACCCCTATTTCATGGTCAAGTAAGATCCCTATTTCATGACTGCACCAACATCACAACAACGACATACCCCACCTTGGTATGTTATTTAACTATGCAACATGTCATGCAACATCAATGACATACATGCATACTCATAATAACTACATCATACAACATCAATAATAATAGCCACCAATCACAACATCGATCAACATATACTATTCGTTACCATCACAGTTATCATGTATTCTTAATCATATAATCAAGTAATTTAACTCCTACTACGACAACGCAATATAGCCCACCACATATCACATATTCATGTATCATTAACAAGCATATGAAACACATCATCACCACAACTACTCATCACAACAATAACATCAACATCAATGGACATATCGATTATGTTTAGCTACACTACCCTAATTATCCCTACAATTAGGTGTATAACTCTTCTCTCACTACTTCTAGCTACCCCACATCAACTCCTGAGCATTACTAAGTAATTAAACGATTTTCAGTCATTTTTCAGAATTAAAATTTAATTTTTTTCACGCTCCAGGGCTCGCTAAGCGAGGGTCATAGCTCGCTAAGCATCGAACTCCATGACTCTGCTCGCTAAGTGAGCTCTGCGATTTCGCGAATCGCACTCTGCGCTCAACACCTTACACCTGCTACGTATTCTTCCCAACAAATCACCAATTAACTTCCAAAATTCATAGAATATTGCATCTAATCATCTAACTAACACCAATTATTAACTAACAACAACATTTAACAACCAATCAACATGATTTTCTGCCTAATTCATCCCAACACCAATCCCTAATCCTCCACCTACCCAATTCTCATTTTAAAACCCTTAAGATGGAAGAATCCTATCTTTACCTTAGGTTTTTGTCGAGAATCTTCTTCGCGAACTCTCTTCACGATTAAGCCCTTTCCTCTTCTTCTCCTCTTCACAACTTTCACGATCATTCTTGTTCTCTCTAATACGATTATGTTTTCCCTTTTTCCTTATTTCCAATATAACCCCTAAAACCCAACTTATGATCTTCCACTTTTACCCTTACTAATTTTACTAATTGACCACCTTGTCCTTATCTCTTATTTTATTCCATTTTATTTATTAATCACCTAATAATACAATTATCCACCACAATATAATTTTCAATCACAACATTCTCAATAAAATATTTAAATAAAATTCAGGGCGTTACAACTCTCCCCCACTTAAAAGGTTTTCGTCCTTGAAAACTTACCTCAAGCAAAAAGATTTGGATACGACTCTCGCATCCTGCTTTCCAATTCCCAAGTCATATGTCCACCGACAGCTCCTCCCCAAACCACTCTCACAAGGACAATCTCCTTACCTCTCAATTGTTTTACCTCTCGATCATCAATTTGTTCTGGTAATGCTTCAACCATAAGATTATCTTTTACTTCAACTTCATCCATCAGTATCACATGTGACGGATCCAGAACATACTTCCGATATTGTGACACATGAAACACATCATGCAAATTTGGCAATTTCGGTGGCAACACCACTCTATAAGCAACAAGTCCAACTCTCTCTGAAATCTGATACGGCCCAATAAACGTAGGAGTAAGCTTCCTCGACTTCAAAGATCTTCTTACACTGTTCACCGGAGTAACCCTAAAAAATACATGGTCTCCTTCTTGAAACTCAAGATCCTTTTTTCTCTTATCATGGTAACTCTACTGCCTACTCTGTGAAGTCTTCATCTTATCTCGAATCAACTTCACCATCTCAGTAGTCTGTTGTACAATATCAGGTCCAAGTACAAAACTCTCACCCGACTCATGCCTACACAAAGGTGTTCTACATCTTCGACCATACAGAGCTTCAAACGGTGTCATTCTGATACTGGAATGATAACTATTTTTATACGTACACTCGATCAACGGCAAGTGACTATCCCAAACACCTCCTTGTTCAAGCACACAAGCCCTCAACAGATCCTCCAAAGACTATATCATCCTCTATGTCTGTCCATTAGTCTGAGGATGATAAGCGGGACTCAACTTCAACTTCGAACCCAATGCCTCTTGCAAAATCTCCCAAAACCTTAAAGTAAACCTCAGATCTCTATCTGACACAATATTCAAAGGTATTCCATGCAACTTCACAATTACACCCACATATATATCTGCCAATTTATGCAAAGTTATGCCAATCAGAATAATATGCGTTGACTTTGTTAACCTATCCACAATCACCCAAATGGCATCATGCCCTCTTGGAGTAGTAGGTAACCCTGTAACAAAATCCATTGATATAATATCCCATTCCATCCAGGTATATCTAACGGTTACATTAAACCAGCAGGTTTCTGATGTTCCACTTTCGACTTCCGGCAAGTAAAACACGCATATACAAACTGATCCACATCTCGTTTCATACCAGGCCACCAAAATATCTTCTTTAAATCCTGATACATTTTCGTCGCTCCTGGATGAATACTCAATCCACTCCTATTCCCTTCTTCCAGAATCATTATCTTCAAACCAACATCATCAGGAATACATATACGATATCAAAATCTAAGTACTCCCTGTTCATCAACTCAAAATTCATTATTTCCAACTCGTTCATCATTAACCAACAAGTCCACCATTTTCACATCTGACTTCTGACTTTCTCGAACACGATCAAGAAAATCATTATTAACTTTAAGCATTCCCAACATTATGCTATGAGGTGTCTGTTCACAAACCAAACTCATATCTCTAAATTGCTCAATCAACTCCAACTCTCTATCCATCATAGCTGACATGTGAAATGTCTTCCGACTCAAGGCATCAACTACAACATTAGCCTTACCTGGATGATAATTCAAACTAAAGTCATAATCCTTCAAAAATTCTAACCAACGTCTCTGCCTCATATTCAACTCTTTCTGATCAAACGGGTATTTCAAACTCTTATGATCACTATAAACTTCAAACCTCAAACCATATAAGTAATGTCTCCAAATCTTTAAGACAAAAACAACAACTGCCAACTCTAAATCGTGAGTAGGATAATTCCTCTCATGAACTCTTAATTGACGCGAAGCATATGCCACAACCTGACCATCCTACATCAATAATCCACCTAAACCCATCAAAGAAGCATCACAATAAACCACAAAAAATTCATCTGCTTTCGGCAAAATCAAAACTGGCGCAGTAGTCAACTTCTTCTTCAGCTCAATAAAACTCTTCTCACACTGAGAATCCCATACAAACGTCTCGTTCTTACAAGTCAATTGGGTCAACGAAAGTACAAACTTCGAAAACCCTTCAATAAACCTCCGATAATAACCAGCCAATCCTAAGAAACTTCTAATTTTTTTCACTGACTTCGGAGCCTCCAATTGTAATACTGCATCTACTTTGGACGGATCCACATCAATGCCTATGACCCGGAAAACTCACCTCTTTCAACCAGAATTCACACTTCGACAATTTTGCATAAAGCTTTTTCTCCTTCAACACTTGTAACACAATTCGCAAATGTTCAACATGCTCTTCTTCTGACTTAGAGTAAATCAGAATGTCATCTATAAATACAACAACAAATTGATCCAAATACTCATGGAAAATCTGATTCATATATTCCATGAATACACCAGGTGTATTAGTAACTCCAAATGGCATCACTACATATTTATAGTGTCCATATCGAGTCCTAAAAGTAGTCTTCTGAATATCCTCATCCTTCACTCTTATCTGATGATAACCCGATCGTAAATTGATCTTATTGAACATACAAGCACCAACCAACTGATTCATCAGATCATCTATCCTTGGAAGCGGGTACTTATTCTTAATCGTCGCCTTATTTAGTTGTCTGTAATCAATACATAACCTCATGCTACCATCCTTCTTCTTCACCAACAATACTGGTGCTCCCTACGATGATACACTCGTGTCGCTCCCGGGAGTTTTATCCTAGTACAAACGCGAAAGTGGCACGAAAAAGGAAGAGTCGCCAGCCATGCATTTTTATCCCGAAGGAATGGGAAAGGTAATGTTGCACAAACCTGAGGAAGAAGGAAAAGACGAGGTCTTGCGAACCAAAGATCTGGGTTCGGGAGTCAGTTACGATCTGGGAAGGTATTAGCACCCATATCGTCTGCCGTACCCGACGGGATCCATGCTTGTTTGCTTGTTTCAAAGGGTGAGAAAGAATATAACTGCTGCTGAACAAATGAACTACTAACTGGAATGGAAATGAGAATGGGTAATGGAAAAGAAAATGGAAAGAAAGAGGGAAATGTAGGGAAAATAAAGAATGTGCTCGAACGGACCCTACCCCTCTGCCTACGTACCTCATTGCGAAAATGAGGATCAGAGTCGACGTAGTTCGCCTAACTAAGGCGGGAACTATTTGTTTGTGTTTTTATGGATGGAACTGCGTATGTCTATGCTCAGGTGTTGCAGGCTCATCTGGTACGAGTGTGTTTACCATCTTGCAGATGAGACAATTCGTTGCAAGTTCGTGTTTGAGAATGAAGGAGATGAGAAGAGAAGTTCCCGCAGGAAAGTCGCTTATTGTTTGTTGTTTTCTTTTTAAGAGTTTTGTATGAATTTGGCACACGGAAGTGAATTAAAAATCTTTTCCATGGAATGTGTACTTTCTACTACATTCCAAGATGGAATAACAGAACAGGCACACCAAGCAAGGAGAATTTATCCAAGACTTGTTTCCATGGATTAGGGTCTAAGTTCACTAGCTTGTTGAACTTTATTAAGTGTTTTTGTAGCTTTTATGAAGAAGTATCTTTTAGATTTTCCTTTGTGAAACAACCCCTTAATAAAACTTGTACATCATGCTAGACAAGCCTACACCACTCCAAGATGTAATGAATGCAATTTCCCCATGGAATAAGGCTATACACAAGGGATCCTTTCATACATTTATTAAGTCTTTTTGGATTTTGTTTGAAGATGAGAAGAGAAAGACTCAAAAGGCAAAGGTCAAAGCTAATGGGGGACTATGACACAACCCTAAGTTATCTCATTATATACAAAGTGTGGTCCTATGGTTAATGAGGTATTCTAACCTAAGGAGAAGAAGGAGCAAGCTAGAATTCAACTTACTTCCTAAGGAAGTTAAGTTAAAATCTGAAGAATGAGAGGAGTCCTATGAACAAAACACCAAGGTGCTAAGGCAAAAGAAAATAGATGCATAAAATAATAAGAATGAAGTAATTACCTCACATTCCCCCTACAAAACAAATATTAGCATGATGGAGAAAAATGAACAATTATAACATGGTAAATCTCTCAAAATAACCCATACTATCTAAGGAGGATGTTAATGACCTCCTAAGACAAATACCTAAGCCTAAGGCATCTTATAAGGTAATGAACTTAAAAAGTCAGTAGCCAAACTCAACCTAAGTGTTCTAAATCTATAAGAGTGAACAACTTCAAACTATGCCCTAAAAGGAAGCTAAACCCTAATAAGAGTTAAGGTGAAGTTACATGAAGAAACCTAAATGGTTAAGTATGCTAAACTTGTATGAACCCTAAGGTGAATAGAAAATCCAGGGGCTAACACTCAATTAAAGTATTCTAAGATGTAAAACAAGATAGGAAAAAATAGATTCAAGTGAAGGAGACTTAAACACATGTGGAATGGTGTGAAAATAAGAAGAAATGAACATTGAACTTCAAAGGAAGGAAAAGACTTAGAATAAACTCAAACATGATCAAGAAGATTTGAATTTCCCATATAAAAACCAGGAGCTTAATGAAGTATTAAAATGTGTCTTAAGCACAAAACTTGGTCACAAAGGACATGGAGTGAATGACATTAGGGTTAAGGGACCTAAATATGAAGTTTTGAAGTCTTAAGGAGGCATATGACATTATATGAAGCCCAATGACTCATGACTTGAAATGAACACTTTAAAATGTGTATGAAACACTTATGAGGTGTATAAAAAAGATTTAACAAGCATGACATGGCCACAAAATTGGTTTTGAGGGGTTAAGATGGAAGGAGAAGAAGAATTAGGTCAAAATGAGACAAGGATAACTTATGACTCAAGAAACCCCTAAAATCAAAAGAAAAAGACCTAATGAGTGTGCTCTACACTTAAGGACCTCTAATATGACCTACAAGACTCCGAATCAAGACCTTAAAGCAATGACATGAATTCTTTATTCAAATGGAGTGGAGTAAACTTATGAAAGGGGCCAAAAAAAACTTAGGGCTTAAGTAACTTGAGAAAAATATCAAATGACTTAGAAAAGTTATGAAATTTAACATTGAACATCACAATCCAGGGATGACTTAGGTATAAAAAATCTAATAAAGACTCCTAATTTTGAATGGTCAAAGGAATGCTAGAATGCAATTAGGGTTTATATGAACCTATGTGAAAGAATGGACTCAAAAGGACCTAAGCATGAGCTAAAAATCCAGAGAAAAATGCTTTGAAGAGGTATAATGAAACATTAAGAGAATGCAAAAAGAATGGTATCTTTATCATTTTTGGTTTAGGATAACAAAAATGTATAAAATGATTGGTTAAGAATGAAGAAATTATGAAACAATTAAAAGGAAAATTAATTCTGACTTCAAAAATGAATAAAAATAAAATCTAAAAATATGAAAAATTAGAGAAAAATGAGAGGAATGCTCATGAATATATTTGGAATTTTTTTGATGCAATTTGCTATTTTTTATAATAGGAAACGAAAATTCAATAAAAGAGAAAAAGAAAATAAAATAAATAATGATGCATTGGGCCTGGGGGGTTCAAAGAGTAACAAATATAACATGATTGGGCCTAAACCAACGCGCGTGGGGGTGTGAACATGAAGTTAAGGTTAACAAAACTGAGGGCTTGAGTCACGTGAGAAGCACAAACTCATTAATATGATGGCACGTCTATGGACGTTAGATGAAGAAAGATCAATGGTTGTGACTTAAAGTTGGGCAAAGATCTAGGGCACTGTTCAGATGACCGAAGATGAATTCCAGTCATCTTCTCCGTTCATTATTCCGGTAGGGAAAACTCTAATCACTACTAAAATGAAAACTAGGACCATCAATGGATTCATCTCTCTTCACTGATCATAAATATGGCTTCACAAATTATTTAGGGTTCCTAAATCTCCTGAATCGAAAGCAAGAAGCTAAGCCTGAAAAATTGAATCTGAGCATCTACAATGCCTATCAACTAGCTAGTCATCCAATAACCTCTATCAGGCTTTAATCAACATAAAACCAATTGAAAACATGCAATTCGAGCAAGTTGAATTTCAGGACATACTTGAGTCGCAGAGAGATCAAATTGTTGTTAGAAGACCAGAGAGGAGGATCCTTAGCTTGCTTGTTCTTGATCTTGATCAAAGGAAGTGAAATAAACACTCTAGGAGCTATGAATCCTGAGTAATTGATGAAAGTGCAGTGAAGATTAGTGTTATGCAGTGTTGATTTCTTGATGTTTCAGGCTATGCCTTTCATGGATTTTGAGCTTGAGATGATGCTGATGATGGATTGAGGTCGAAGCAAACCAGATTGTGGCAATTTGAGAAGTTTGAATCCAAAATGCAGTGAAGAATAACAATGTGAAATACTTGATCTTGAAGCTTCAGGCTATGCAATCCATGGTGATTGTGCTTGAGGTGATGATGATAATGAATGGAGAGAGATTAAAGCAAGATCAATGATGACAAAGCTTGCTCGAACCAAATTGCATTGTGAAAATTCAGAGAGAAAAGCTTTGCAATTTTGGTGATTTGTGATGAAAATGGAGCTGACCCTTGCACTGAAGTGGTGACCTTGCTTTATTGGGCACTTAACCATGGTTAATATGCCTTGAGTTAACTGAGTGGGTGAGGTTAAGTGAGTGAGGCAGTTATGGCAGTTATGCCAACTGTAACTTCCAGAAGCTTCCACCTTCAAGCTGGATCACATGTTGCCAATTCCATGAGATTTATCGTATGGATTAGAGCATGGAAATGAGTAGCATGATCTAATGACTATAGACTACAGTGCAATGCGATTTAGAATAAGTTCCATGAAGTGCATAGCAAGAGGCATGGTCCTGCAAGTATTCAAATGCAGCCTGCTTGTTTTTGAAACATTTGAATCCAATACACTTGTATTCATAATCTTATGGTGGAATGCAATGTGATTTAGATGCAGTCATGTTTGATCCATTTGGCTAGACTGATGTGAGGTGCATTGTGAATACCATGCATAGCCATGTACAAGATCCCTTAAACACTCTTGGATATATTGCAATGTGATACCAGCCTGTTAGCAAGTGTAGACAAGTGATTGAATTTGAAAAAAAAGTTACAATGCACTGACTTATGCCACAAGTAAACAGGTTTGACATATTGATCTTCCATTTATTGTTTCTTCATGAGCAAGGAACCAAATGGTGTGATTCTTGTAGTCAATTTGAAGAGGAGGATGCAATGAACATGTTTGGTGTTTGGTTCAAGATAAAACAAAGCTTCCAAGTGCACCAAATTGGTCAATGAAGTTCATGCCATGAGACTGCATAGTGGCCTGCATAAATTTGGCATGCCTTGTATCAATAGGACTATGGCTGACTAGTTGCAACCTTCCCACTTTGACCCTCAATAAGCCCAAGAAGACTTACTCAAATGAAAAATCTTTGAACACCAATATTGTAGGGATTATATCAAGGAACAAATTTGTAGTTCACTAAAAATTCATTTTAGGTCTTTTTGGCAAAGAAAAATGACTTGACATTCTGCCCACCACATGTTTGATGAATTGCCAGGCAGGGCGCACGCGCTGGCCTGCAACTTGCCTCGCCCATGACTTGCCTTGGGCCTTGAATTGTTCAAACTTTGCTAGATCATATCTCTCTCAATTTTGATGCTATGAGTGAGTTCCACCTATGGATTTGAAGCTCAAGATTCCCTCTTTAATTGGCTCAAGGTAGAATTTTGATAGCCTTCATATTTTAGGAGAAGGCCTCTCTCAAAGATGCTGCAAAAATGGTCAAAACTTGCCATTTTTGGAAACCCTAATTTTCCAAAAATGGTAAGTTTTGGTTTTCTTGATTTCTCTTGATTCCTCAATAATTTCTTGATCAAATTTGAGCCATAGGATCCTTTTAACCCTAATTTCATGATTTTGATCCCAAAAAGTCAGGAGTTGACTTTTGCTTCAGCGTGGTTGAATTTTCCCCAAATCCCTAATTTTCAGTCATCTGGCCAATTGAACCTCTTCCAAAATGAATTTGTGGATGAAATTTTAACCCTAGGCACTTGACATCATATATAAACCAATGGAATCCACTTTGAATCATAACTTCATGGAGAAGCCCAGTAGAAGTGAAACCCTAATTTGGCCTTTTCATTAGGAGATGTTGCACTGCTTGCCTTCTCTAATCAATTCAAATCTTTCCATGGCTTGTGGCTTCAAATGAAGACTTGTGAGATGTTGTAAACCCTTTGCACAAGGTTGAAAATCTTTGTGCCCCTTTGATTGCCTTTGTACAGCCTTCAGTTGCTCCAATCATTGATCACATACCTATGCCTCAGCTATGCTACACATGATGCAATATTGTTAGTTATTTCATGAAATTATGTATTCTAAATGTTATGCAAAATGTTGAGGAAATGAGAGGGCAAATTTTGAGGTATTACAACTCGGTCTCACGAATTTCTTTTCTAACAGTTCCTCTAACTGTTTCTTCAACTCAGATAACTCGGAAGTCGACATACGATACAGTGCCATCGAAATAGGTCTCGTTTCTGGCATAATATCGATATTAAATTCCACATCTCACTCCGGCAGCACATCCACAACATCATCTGGAATTACTTCTGGAAAATCCATCATTACTTGCAATTCACTAATTGCCATATCATTCTCCATCGACAATAATGAAAACAACGCCAAAACTTGTGCTTCATCATTCATAAGCTCTTTCAACTCTCGAGAAGACAAATAACCAGTTTCTTCTTCCTCTAAACCAGGAGTAAGAAACCGAACCGACTTACTGAAGCAATTAATATGAACATGGTTGTACTCCAACCAATTCATACCTAAAATCACATTCATACCTCTCAACGGCAAACAAACCAAATCCACACCAAAGTCCTTACCATAGATCGATAACGGACAATTCAGACATACAAGAGAATTAGTTAACGACCCATCAACAGGAGTCTCGATAACCATCTCTCTTTGCATCAGAGACACAACGAGTCCTAATTTCCTCACACAATCAAGAGAAATAAAACAGTGTGTCGCACCAGTGTTAATCATAACAATCAACAGAATACTATTAATTTGACAAATACCTCTAATCAAGCGGTCCTCGCTGGAAGTCTGTATCCCTGTCAAAGAGAACACCTTTCTTCCAGTTGCAACTTTCTTGGGCTTCTGACAATGCGTACTGATATGACATTGCTCCCCACAGTTGTAGCAAGTAACCAGATTTGCCTTGCACTCAGCAATCAAGTGTCCCGACTGACCACACTTGAAACACTTCTTCACGTAACTCGTCATGATGACCCATCTCACCACAGAAATAGCACTTAAGAGAAGTAGGAGCACCTCCCCCACTTGGCCTTTTTCCCTCATTATGCTTCTGCTTACCCTTATTCAGCAGGAGCTGCATAAGGTTTTCCACATTGACGAGTGCCAACCCACCAGTCATCAGCCTCAGATACTAGTTTGTGCGTACCCAATTGCACCTTGCTTCCCTCTATTCCATAACTTTGAAGATCCTCTCAATCTCCTTGAACCAATCTTGTGCTCCATCAAGATCATACTTCCCCTTGAATGTTGGCGGATCATTCTTCCTGAACTCATCACTTTCATGATCTCCAGCATTCCTCGAATTTTGCACAGCCTGTGCCATCGCTTGCATAGCAGCGGCAAGTGCAGTGTCATTCCTCCCAGCCATTCTAAATCTGTCACATAACACAACACAATCCAACAACGATTTAGAATCAACAACAACAACACAACTACAGTTCCTCAACAATGCTTAACACTCAATAACACAATGACTCAATGAATCTACGACTCGACGACTCAACTACTTGGTCGGACGGACCGACCTGCTCTGATGCCACTTTGTAACACCCAAATTACCCCACGAAAATATTAATACAAATCAGAGTAAAATTTTCAACTTTTATTCGAGTGTCACATTCATCTTCATAACGGTTCAATAATACATTTTCAAAACAAATATTCAACATGCAGCGAAGATAATTTTTAAACCAACATAAATAAACTTCAATTAAAAAAATTGTTTTCTAAAAGAAATAACACGTAAAAACAACGTCTCCCTAACTCCTAGAGCAACGTATCAGAGCCGACACCCTAAAACATAAAGTACTTCAACTTCACTGACCTCCATTTGACTTATCCTGCTCACCTACATGTTACCAACATATGGGTAACATTCAAATAGAAGGGGTGAGATACTTACATCACAAGGAATAATATAATAGAAATTAAGCAAGTATCAGAAAACAATACCCCACTCCTCGACAACAACTATTCAACCATCACATACAACAACAACTATCACATACTACAACAACATCACATACCATAACAACGTACACAACAACATAATATACCATCACAACATCATATGCAACAACAACAACAACAACAATCATGCAATGAGACTCTATTTGACTCTATGCATGCGGTACTATATTCGATCTCTATTTTAAGATCCAGTTCCCGTCGGAACTCTCGACCCCTCTTTCATGGTCCAGTATGATCCTTATTTCATGATCATACCCTCGACCCCTATTTCATGGTCACGTACGATCCCTATTTCATGACCGCACCAACATCACAATGATGATATACCCAACCTTGGTATGTTATTCAACTATGCAACAAGTCATGCAACATCAATGACACACATGCATACTCACAATAACTACATTATACAACATCAACGACAACAACCACCAATCAAAACATAGATCAACATATTATTATTCGTCACTATCACGGTTATCATGCATTCTTAATCATATAATCAAGTAATTTAACTCCTACTACGACAATGCAACATATCCCACCACATATCACATATTCATGTATTATTAACAAGCATATGAAACACATCATCGCCACAACTACTCATCACAACAACAACATCAACATCAATGGACATATCGATTATTTTTAGCTATAATACCCTAATTATCCCTACAATTAGGTGGATAACTCTTCTCCCGCTACTTCTAGCTACCAACATCAATTCCTAAGCATTACTAAGTAATGCTTATGAATTAGTAATTCTTCCTAACAAATCACCAATTAATAGCCAAAATTCACAGAATATTGCATCTAATAATCTAACTAACACAAATTATCAACTAACAACAACATTCAACAACCAATCAACATAATTTTCTCCCCAATTCATCCCAACAACAATCCCTAATCCTCCACCTACACAATTCCCATTATAAAGCCCTTAAGATGGAATAATCCCACCCTTACCTTAGGTTTTTGTCGAGAATCTTCTTCTTCTTCGCAAACTCTCTTCACGATTAAGCTCTTTCCTCTTCACAACTTTCACGATCGTTCTTGTTCTCTCTAATACGATTATGTTTTCCCTTTTTCCTTATTTCTAATATAACCCCTAAGACCCAACTTATGATATTCCACTCTTACCCTTACTACTTTTACTAATTGACCACCTTGTCCTCATCTCTTATTTTATTCCATTTAATTTATTAATCACCTAATAATATAATTATCCACCACAATATAATTTTCAATCACAATTATATTTGATAATATATATTATTCTTCACACACCACAATACAACATTCTCAATAAAATATTTAAAGAAAATTTGGGTCGTTACAGTATGACCGTTGCAGATGACCGTTACAGGCATCTGGGATTCGTGACAGTCCTCTGGAAATTGTGACGAGCGTCATGGATATGAGATGATCATCTCAAGCTTGTGACGATTGTCACCCATGAAAATTATAAATCCTCCTAATGGGCTTTCCTCTAGTTTCTTTGGACTTGATATGTTATTATTCTCACGCAACTGGTACAATTATGTAGCAGGTAGCAATTGCATATCAGTAGCTTATAATTTTAATAGCAGTGCAATATTTGTAATAGATGAATATAATTTGATATGCATATAGTAACATAAACTGATAAACATTCAACTTTTTAAACAATATACTTGTAACTTATTACTGATCAATTATAACTCAGACACAAACAAAATAAAAGCATAACCAAAATTCTTTATTAAAACTAAGGAAATTGCAATAGTCATGAATTGAAATAAGCTAAAAATTAAATAAAAAAAACTCGAAATCAAATTGAACTAAAATTAAAATGCTGAATTCAAATAAAATGCAAGAAAAATTCTGATGAGTGTTGAAATTGGAAATTAGCCACGATGGTTGCGGATGGACTCTAATGCTTGACTCAGATGGTCGAATTGCTCTACAGCCATATCTCTCAAAGTGATGATGTCTATATGCAAGTCGCAGATGTCATATTGCATAATTTTCATTTCAGTACGGAGATTCTCTAAAGTAAGCTCAGGATTGGCTGGAGCAGGTGCAGGTAGCTCAGCAGGTTTAGGTTTCACCTCTTCTTTAATTATATCCTCAGGGCAGTCTGAATCATAGTAATTTAAAGGAGTCTTAGAATCTATCTCAACTCCATACCAAGCATCTCCTGGTTCATAAATTGGCTCATCTAGATCATATATACAGTTGCACTTATTATGCACACTCGTGCATTCATGGTCAGGTAAAGTCAAATGTGGCACAACCACGCCATTGACCAGAATCTTAAAACGGCCAGGTCCTCGATCATACAACATAGCTCTCTCGAAATAGAAAGTGATGCTTATTAGTTTGAACTCTCCAAGTGGGTTAATCTGAGAAAGGCGAGTCCTAAATCCCATTGCATCAACAATCTTGGTAACTAGGCCACCTATCAGGATTGGGTGGTGCTCATTCTGAATAATCCTACAGAAATTTGCAAACATGAGATTCACTCCATTAACCCTCCTAGATGTAAAAGCACAAAACATGATGAATAATTCATCTCTCGAGACATTGTTATCCCTTTCAGTTTTTCCGAACAATGTGTAGGCCAAAATCATATAGAAATACCTAATAGCTGGGTTATGGATCTCAGTGGACAACATAGGGTATAAATCATGATTAGGTTGTCCTGAGATACTACTCCAAAAATGGTCTAGCTCATCCCGTGCAAGTAAGTTTTCATGTGGTTCCGAGAACACAGTATGGGCATCTAGGAAACCTAAAAGGTTAGCCATCTCATGGATGCTAAACTCACAAGGGTATCCAAAGAGTCTGAATGTTATCTTTCCTCTTGTAAAGCCTTTTCCACAGTTGGGGTCGTAAACCAATGAACTTAGAAATTCTAAGGTTAGCTCATAATATGTCTTATGTTTCCTAAGTGCAAACTCCTCCCAACCTATCTGATTAAACAAATAATCAATGCTAGCACCTATGCCTAAAGCTTTCATGGTAGGTCCATGGGCAAATTTAGTCAGGGTCATAGGTCTCCTGGCTAAAGCTCCATAACGGCGCCTCTGGGTGCCATCTCTAAAGTCCACAATAAGATTGGTAGTCATTGTCAAAGTTAGTGAGAATGAAAATAAAAAATGAGTATAAAACATTAAAAATCATGGAATCACACAATAAAACAAAAACAAACACAACAATCAGTGAATTCAATGCATTTTAAAAAAAATTAAACAAAATAAAACTGAAATTCAAAAATCAAAAATCATGGGTTGCCTCCCACAAAGCACTTCATTTAATGTCGAGGCTCAACACGACTTAAGGGAGATTAATTTAAGGTTTCCGATGGCAATTTTTCCAGTTTCAAACCTGTCGAAATTATTTTGTTTTCTACGCAGTTATAATGTTTAAGGCGTTGCCCATTTACTATAAATGATGCACTAGACTTGCCCTTAATTTCAATAGCGCCACTAATTAAAACTTTTGTTATTTCGAAGGGACCGGACCATCTGGATCGTAATTTTCCAGGAAACAACCTAAGCCTAGAGTTGAATAAAAGAACAATGTCTCCCACACTGAATTCTTTTCTAGAAATACGCTTGCCATGCCATTTTTTTGTTCTTTCCTTATATATGCGGGCATTCTCGTAAGCGTCTAGTCTTAGTTCTTCCAACTCATGTAAGTCTAAAATGCGTTTCTCACCTGCGTCAGTATAGTTAAAGTTAAGATTTTTAATTGCCCAATAGGCTTTATGCTCTAATTCTACTGGCAAGTGGCATGATTTTCCATAGACTAGTATGAAAGGTGTGGTTCCGATGGGTGTTTTAAAAGTTGTTCTATAGGCCCATAAAGCTTCAGGTAGCTTGGTAGACCAATGTTTCCTCAATGTAGCGACAGTTTTCTCTAAAATTTGTTTTATTTCTTTATTTGAGACTTCTACTTGCCCACTAGTTTGCGGATGGTAAGGTGTTGCTACTCGGTGTCTTACTCCATATTTTAATAAGAGTTTATCAAATATTTTAGATATGAAATAGGAACCTCCGTCACTTATGACGAGTCTTGGTACACTGAATCTCGGGAAGATAATGTTTTTGAAAAGCTTCATGACTACTCGTGTGTCATTTGTTGGAGAAGCTATAGCTTCGATCCATTTCGAAACATAATCGACAACAACGAGTATAAATTTATTTCCAAAATAAGATGGGAATGGTCTCATAAAATTAATTCCCTACACATCGAAAAATTCTACTTCTAGAATGACTTTTTGGGGCATCTCATCGCGCCTCGAGATGTTATCAGTGCGTTGGCATCGGTCACAATTTAGAATGATACGGTGAACATCTTTCCAAAGAATGGGCCAAAATAGGTCTGATTGAAGGATCTTTGTTGAAGTCTTTGAAGTGCTTGCGTGTCCACCGTAAGGAGTAGAATGATAATGGGAAATGTTATTTTTTATTTCTTCTTCTGGGACACATCGACGGTAAATACCATTGGGCCCACGCTTGAAAAGCAATGGTTCATCCCAATAATACTATTTTAGATCATGGAAAAATTTCTTCTTTTGTTGGTAAGTGAGATCTGGTGGAAGTACCCTGACAGCTAAGCAATTAATTATGTCAGCGTACCATGGTAGAGTGGTTTGCGCACATATTTCTTCCACTGTTTCTTCTTGGATTTGTTCATTTAAAGTCAAGGAAGATATCTAACTTTCTAATTGGGCTATAAGGCGTTCATAAGGGAATTCATCATTAACCGGTATGTGGTTTGGTTTAATTCCTTCCATACGTGATAAGTGGTCTACTACTACGTTGTCAGTTCCTTTCTTATCCTTGATTTCCAAATAAAACTCTTGTAGTAAAAGGATCAATCTTAGTAATATAGGCTTTGCGTCTTTTTTACTTAGAAGGCATCTAAAGGCGGCGTGATCAGTATAGATGATGATTTAAGCTCCTACTAGGTAGGAACAGGATTTATCAAGTGTGAACACGATAACTAAGAGTTCTTTCTCTATTGTGGCGTAATTCATTTGAGCAGGGTCTAAATTCCTACTTTCATAGTATATTGCATGAAGTTTCTTATCTTTTATTTGGCCTAACACTGCGCCTACAGCGTAATCACTCACATCGCACATAATCTCGAATGGTAGTTTCAAATCAGGTGGTTGCAAGATGGGTGCAGTGATGAGGGTTGTTTTGAGTGTTTCAAATGCTTTTAAACAGTCTTCGTCAAAGACAAACTCAACATCCTTCATTAGTAGACTGGTCAACGACTTGGTGATTTTGAAAAAGTCTTTAATGAATCGTCGGTAAAACCCGACGTGTCCTAAGAAACTTCTTATTTCTTTCATGGTTTTAGGCGGTTGAGGGTCTTTTATTACTTCTATCTTTGCTTTATTTACCTCGATGCCCCTGTTGGATATCACATGCCTTAAAATGATCCCTTGTCTGACCATAAAATGGCACTTTTCCCAGTTCAGTACTAGATTTACTTTCATGCATCTCTCGAGTGTTGTCTCTAAGTTACATAGACATCCTTCAAAGCTTTGTCCGCATATGGAGAAATCATCCATAAACACTTCCATGATGTCATCTATGAAATCAGCAAAAATTGTCATCATACATCGTTGAAATATTGTTGGAGCGTTATGTAACGCTCGTATTTAATTAACTAATTTAATTAAATATTATTATGTATTTTCCCGATTTATTGGTTGTTGAGTGTTGTTTTGTCGTTCGTGTCGTTAAGTTGATTAAGTTGTTAAGTTGATTTGTATGTTGTTGGTTAAGTTGCATTTGGGTGGTTTAATTAATTAAGTCGACTGAATAAAATAAGTGTTAATGAGATATTATTAAGTGGGCTTAGTTTTGTGGAGTCAGAGTAGTAAGTTGGGGGTGCTAAGTTGGACCCATTAGTAATTAGGTTAATTAGTGAGAGTTTAGTAAAAATAAGCTGAAAACCTAATTAGAGAGAAATAAACATAATTTGTAAGGTAAGGAAGAACAAGTCTTAGAGGGAGATCAAGAAGTGGCTAGGTGGAAGATTTTCGCGGGAATTTTTGCGGTGAATTTGAGTTGCCTTCAATCCAAGGTAAGGGTGGGGTTCGAATTTCATAATCGGGACTAGATGATCGTATGTAGGTTGAGATTTTAGTGTAATTTCATTGTTGTTTTCTGTGATATGATTGTTGTTTTCGATTTTGTGTTTATAATTGATGAAGAAGCATGTCGTTCTTGTTGTATTGCTGATATGAATGTTGTTGTGTTCTGTTGTTTGTGTTGTTATTGGACTATAGTTGCAGAATCCGTGTAGAAAGAGTTAGGGTTCATAAAATCGATCATAGAATTTGATAGATGAATAGATATATGAGTTTTTGAGAGTAAAATAAATGTAGAAACCCAATTAAGATTGAACAGAATGAAGAAAGTGTGAGAAATCGAAGCAAAGTTGGAATTTGAGGCATTCTGGTCATTTGCGTAACAGATCTGGTGTTACGCGTAATAGACAAGGCCATACGCATAACAATCCATATTAAGCAGGTCATACGCGTATCACTCAGGGCCAATACGCATACCAAAGAGGCTATACGCGTATGGGCAGGGCAAGTGCGGAAAAATGCGATTTTTGGTGATTCGACCTGTTTTCGCATCCGTTTCAAGTTGGATTGATCTTAGAATTAAAGTAAAGATAAAATAAGTTGTTTATAGTAGATTTGAGAGTTTAATATACTTAAATTAGTAATCTAGTCGATTTAACCGTAATTTGTTCGTTTTCGCGTTGAAGTTGTTATAAGCTGTGTTGTCCCGATTTTTGGGAAGATTAATATGTTGTAGGTCCTATGACCTATGTTGATTCATGTTGCTGAGTTGTTCAAGTTGTTATGTTGTTAAGTTGATGATTATGTCTTTGTTGTTGTTTGTCATTCATATTTGCATACATGTGCATATTTCAAGTTGGATTGTATGCTCGATTCAAGTTGGCCTGGATTGGAAAATAAGTTGATAATGCCTCGATAACCTGACAATGTTTTAAGTTGGGAGTTTACTCCAAATGGTACCACATGCATATAAGTTGCGTCGCATCGAGTTACACAATAATTATGTTGTTTGTTGGATGTAAGTTATATGTTGATGTTGTTGTTGTTGTGTGAAGTGGTGTGATTATATGATTATTTCTTTTACATATTGATTATCGTATCCTGTTTATGTTATTCGATATCTCATCGCTTCTGTTTGAATGTTTCCCTCTGTTGGTAACATGCAAGTAACGAAGAGTCCAATACTTAGTAGCTTCGAGTCGGTGTTTGTCGCTCTGATACATAGCACTTCAGGGGGATGAACGCATGTTTTATCTTTGTGATTTTTTTTAAGTTTATGAACTAGTTTCAAGTTGTTTTATGTTGAAGAACCAAGTTGAGATTATTTTGATGTTGATTTGTTTGAAGTTGAATTAAAAGTTGAAACTTGTTGATCCGCTGCGTTGTTTTTCAAAGTTCTTATATTAATGAAGTTGTTATTTGATTTTAAAGTTGGAATAATGTGATATCCCTTGTTTGTTGATGAAATTTTATTACTCTCATTTAATTTATAAAGTCGGGTAGAAATGGGGTGTTACATTAGTGGTATCAGAGCAAGTCGGTCTGTCTGATCAAGTGTTGAGTCGTAGTTGTCTAACAATCGAGTATTGTTATGTGGTTTTAACTTTTGTTGTGTTGTAGTGTTAAGTTGAGATGGCTGGAAGAAACAATGATGCGATGGCTGCTGCAATGCAAGCAATGGCTCAGGCTATGCAGAACTTGCCAAATGCTGGCGGGAATGATGAGTCTCGTACCTTTGCGACTTTTCAGAGTGAGAAGCCTACTACCTTTAAGGGCAAGTATGACCCTGATGTTGCATTGGTTTGGTTGAAATAAATTGAGAGGATTTTCCATGTGATGGATTGCACTCCAGCATAGAAGGTTCATTATGGAACTCATATGTTGGCAGTTGAAGCTGATGACTGGTGGTTGGAGACTAGAGAAAGATTGGAAGTTGTAGGTGAAGAGATCACTAGGGCTGTGTTCCATAGGGAGTTTATGAGGAAGTATTACCCTGAAGATGTGTGTGGCAAGAAAGAGATTGAATTTCTTGCACTGAAGCAGGGGAATATGTCGGTGACGAATTATGCTGCAAAGTTCATGGCGTTGTTGAAGTTTTATATGCACCATGATGCAGCAACTGCTGAATTTTCGAAGTGCATCAAGTTTGAGAACGGGTTGCGCTCAAATATTAAGAAGGTCGTGGGGGTATCAGAAGATTTGTGTTTTTCCTGATCTGGTGGATAGTTGCAGGATCTTCGAGGAAGATAACAATGCTCACTACAAGATTGTTACTTATTGGAGGGATAAGAACTAGCAAAACCGTGGCAAGCCGTATGATACTCTAGCTGGTAAGGGTAAACAGAAAGTTGCTCCGGGTCAAAGAGCTAGTGGGGGAGATGCTTCTGCTGGTATTTTTTGTTTTAAGTGTGGGAAACCGGGACACAAGAGTAATGTGTGCAATGTTGAGGTGAAACGTTGTTTATGTTATGGAAAAGTTAGGCATGTGATATCTGATTGCACGCATAAAGAGATGATATGTTTTAACTATGGTGAAGAAGGGCATATTGGTAGCTAGAAAGGAATGTCCGGAGGGAAAGTGATCGCTTTATCCGAGACTCAGAAAACTAATGAGGACAAGCTTGTGAGAGGTACGTGTTTCATTAATAGTATTCCTTTAATGCCTATTATTTACGCGGGTGCTATCCATTGTTTTATTGCTACTGATTGTGTTTAGAGGTTGGGTCTTAAGTTGTTTGAGATTAATGGGGAAATTGTCGTAGAGATTCCGGCTAAGGGATTAGTGACTACTTCTCTAGTTTGTTTGAGTTGTCCATTGTCTATCTTTGATAGAGACTTTTATGTTGATTTGGTGTCTTTTCTGTTGACTGAGATGGATGTAATCCTAGGTATGAACTGGTTAGAGTATAACTATGTTCATATTAATTGTTTTCATAAGTCGGAAGAGGAAGGAATTGGATTGTTGTCATTTAGAGAGCTGCAGAAGTTAATGAAAGTGGAAGCCCAGATGTTTTCGTTGATGGCGTCATTGTCAGTAGAGAGTAAATCTAAGATTGAAAAATTGCAAGTAGTGAAGGAATTTCCTAAAGTTTTCCCTGAAGAAATTCCTGATGTGCCTCCTGAAAGAGAAGTTGAGTTTGCGATTGATTTTGTACCTGGTACTAGACCTATGTTTATGACACTGTATAGGATGTCTGCATCTAAGTTGGCTGAATTAAAGAAGCAGTTGGAAGAGTTGCTTGAGAAAAAGTTTGTGAGACCGAGTGTATCGCCGTGGGGAGCTCCAGTGTTGTTAGTTAAGAAGAAAGATGGAAGTATGAGGCTTTGTGTGGATTATAGACAATTGAATAAAGTGACGATTAAGAACAAGTATCTGTTACCCATAATAGATGATTTCATGGATCAGTTGGTAGGTGCTCATGTGTTTAGCAAAATCTATTTGAGATCGGGTTATCATCAAATTAAGGTGAAAGAAGAGGATATTCAGAAGACGGCGTTCAGAACATGGTATGGACATTACGAGTATTCAGTGATGCTTTTCGATGTGACTAATGCGCCGGGAGTATTCATGGAATACATGAATCGTATTTTTCATGCTTATCGGGATTGTCTTATGGTTGTGTTTATAGATGATATTTTGGTTTATTTTAAGTCGGAAGAGGAGCATGCAGAACATTTGAGAATTGTGCTGGAAGTTTTAAAAGAAAGAAGTTGTATGTGAAGCTGTCAAAGGGTGAATTTTGGTTGAAGGAGGTCAGTTTTCTTGGTCATGTGATTTCAGGTAGTGGTATTGCTGTAGATACTTTTAAGATAAATGTTGTGTTGCAGTGGAAAACTCCAAAGTCGGCTACTGAGATTAGAAGTTTCATGGGATTAGCCGGTTATTACCGAAGGTTTATTGAAGGATTTTCTAAGTTGGCACTTTCGTTGACTTGTAAGAGTAAAGTGTTTGTGTGGGATGTCCAATGCGAAGAAAGTTTTGCAGAGTTGAAGAAGAGATTGACATCGGCTCCGGTGTTAACTTTACTGAATTCAGAAGAACCATTTGTTGTGTATTGTGATTCTTTGTTGATGGGTTTATGGGGTGTTCTTATGCAGAATGGTAAAGTAATTGCTTATGCGTCGAGACAGTTGAGGGTTCAGGAGGAGAACTATCCTACGCATGATTTGTAACTTGTTGCAGTTGTGTTTGTATTGAAGATCTGGAGGGATTATCTTTATGGTTCTAAATTTGAAGTGTTTAGCGATCATAAGAGTTAAAGTATCTGTTTGATCAGAAAGAGTTGAATATGAGGCAACATAGATGGTTGGAATTGTTGAAGGACTATGATTTTGGTTTGAATTACCATCTGGGTAAAGCTAACGTTGTAACTGATGCTTTAAGTCGAAAGACGTTACATATGTCAGCAATGATGGTTAAGGAGTTAGAGTTGATTGAGCAATTTCGAGATATGAGTGGTTTGCGAGGTGACGCCGAAGAGTGTCATGTTGGGTATGCTGAAGATTAATAATTATTTTCTGGACAATATCAGAGAAGCTCAAAAGATGGATGTGAAACTAGTGGATATCATAGTTGATTATGGTGAATCGGAAAAGAATGGTTTTAAGTTGGATGTGCATGGTGTTTTGAGATTTAATGATCGGATTTGTATTCCTGACGATGAAGACATGAAGAAGATGATTCTTGAGGAAATTCATAGAAGTAATTTGAGTATTCATCCAGGAGCGACTAAGATGTATCAGGATTTGAAGAAGTTGTTTTGGTGGCCTGGGATGAAGAATGATGTAGCGCGTTTTGTGTATGCTTGTTTGATTTGTCAGAAGTTAAAAGATGAACATCAGAAGCCTGCTGGTCTAATGTAACCGCTGGAAATTCCAGAATGGAAATGGGATAGCATTTTTATGGACTTTGTAACGGAATTACCTAATAATCCAAGAGGACATGATTAGATTTGGGTAATTGTTGATAGGCATACTAAGTCGACTCATTTTATTCCTATTAACATCAGTTTTCCAATATTGAAGTTGGCAGAGATTTATGTTAGAGTGATTGTAAAGTTGCATGGTGTTCCTTTGTGTATTGTGTCAAATAGAGATCCAAGATTTACGTTGGAATTTTGGAAGAGTTTGCAAGAAGCGTTGGGTTCTAAGTTGAGACTAAGTTCAGCGTATCATCCTCAGACAGATGGTCAAATGGAAAGGAGGATTCAGTCGTTGGAGGATTTGTTAAGAGCTTATATACTTGAGTAGGGAGGTTCGTGGGATACTTATCTTCCATTGATCGAGTTCACGAATAATAACAATTATCATTCTAGTATCGGAATGGCACCTTTTGAGGTGTTGTATGGTCGGAGATGTAGGACTCCAATGTGTTAGTATGAATCTGGAGAAAGTGTAGTGCTTGGACCAGAGATAGTTCGAGAGACTACAGAGAAGGTGAAGTTGATTCGAGAGAAGATGAAGGCTTCTCAAAGTCGGCAGAAGAGTTATCATTATAAGCGAAGGAAAGATTTAGAATTTCAAGCTAGTGATCATGTATTTTTTTATAGTTACGCCTGTGACAGGTGTTGGACGAGCTTTGAAATCTAAGAAGCTTACTCCTTGTTTTATTGGTCCGTAACAGATTTCAGATAGAGTTGGAAAAGTTGCTTATAGAGTGGCCTTACCGCCAAACTTGTCGAATTTGCATGATGTGTTCCATGTTTCGCAACTCCAGAAGTATATTTCATATCCTTCTCATGTGATTAGTATGGATGATGTGCAAGTACGAGATAATCTCATAGTGGAGACTATGCTTGTACGAATTAAGGGTCGTGAAATGAAAACTTTAAGAGGCAAAAAGATTGCTTTAGTCCAAGTTGTTTGGTTGGGCATTTCCGGATAAAGTATAAATTGGGAGTTGGAAAGCAAGATGCAAGAATCATACCCCGAGTTGTTCGAGCGAGGTAATATTTTCGAGGACGAAAATATTCTAAGTTAGGGAGAGTTGTAACGCCCATATTTTCCCGATTTATTGGTTGTTCAGTGTTGTTTTGTCGTTCGTGTCGTTAAGTTGATTAAGCTATTAAGTTGATTTGTATGTTGCTAGTTAAGTTGCGTTTGGGTGGTTTAATTAATTAAATTAAGTCGACTGAATAAAATAAGTGTTAATGAAATAGTATTAAGTGGGCTTAGTTTTGTGGTGTCAGAGTAGTAAGTTGGGGGTGCTAAGTTAGACCCATTAGTAATTAGGTTAATTAGTGAGAGTTTAGTAAAAATAAGTTGAAAACCTAATTAGAGAGAAATAATCAGAATTTGTAAGAAAAGGAAGACCAAGTCTTAGAGGGAGATCAAGAAAAGGCTAGGTTGAAGATTTTTGTGGGAATTTTTGTGGTGAATTTGAGCTGCCTCTAATCCAAGGTAAGGGTGGGGTTCGAATTTCATAACCAGGACTAGATGATCATATGTAGGTTGAGATTTTCGTGTAATTTCATTGATGTGTTCTGTGATATGATTGTTGTTGTCGATTTTGTGTTGATAATTGATGAAGAAGCATGTCGTTCTTGTTGTATTGCTGATATGAATGTTGTTGTGTTCTGATGTTTGTGTTGTTATTGGACTGTAGTTGTAGAATCCGTGTTGAAAGAGTTAGGGTTCGTAATATCGATCATATAATTTGATAGATGAATAGATACATGAGTTTTTAAGAGTAAAATCAATGTAGAAACCCAATTAAGATAGAACAAAATGAAGAAAGTGTGAGAAATCGTAGTAGAGTTGGAATTTGAGGCATTCTAGTCATTTGTGTAACAGATCTCGTGTTACGCGTAACAGACAAGGCCATATGCGTAACAATCCCTATTATGCAGGCCATACACGTATCACTCAGGTCCAATACGCGTACCAAGTAGGCTATACGCGTATGGGCAGGGCAAGTGCGGAAAAATGTTGGCGATTTGACTTGTTTTCGCATCCGTTTCAAGTTGGATTGATCTTAGACTTAAAGTAAAGATAAAATAAGTTGTTTATTGTAGTTTTAAGAGTTTAAAATATTTAAATTAGTAATCTATTCAATTTAACTGTAATTTTGTCGTTTTCGCGTTGAAGTTGTTATAAGCTGTGTTATCCCGATTTTTAGGAAGATTAATATGTTGTAGGTCCTATGACCTATGTTGATTCATGTTGTTGAGTTGTTCAAGTTGTTATGTTGTTAAGTTGATGATTATGTCTTTGTTGTTGTATGTCATTCATAGTTGCATACATGTGCATATTTCAAGTTGGAGTGTATGCTCGATTCAAGTTGGCATGGATTGGCAAATAAGTTGATAATTCCTCGATAACCTGGAAATGTTTTAAGTTGGGAGTTTACTCCAAATGGTACCATATGCATATAAGTTGAGTTACATCGAGTTGCATAATAATTATGTTGTTTGTTGGATGTAAGTTATATGTTGATGTTTTTGTTGTGTGAAGTGGTGTTTTTATATGATTATCTCTTTTACATATTGATTATCATATCCTGTTTATGTTATTCGATATCTCGCCCCTTCTGTTTGAATGTTGCCCTATGTTGGTAACGTGAAGGTAACGAAAAGTCTAGTACTTAGTAGCTTCGAGTCGGTGTTTGTCGTCTGATACGTAGCACTTCGGGGGGATGAATGCATGTTTTATCTTTGTGATTTTGTTTATGTTTTTGAACTAGTCTCAAGTTGTTTTATGTTGAAGAACCAAGTTAAGATTATTTTGATGTTGATTTGTTTGAAGTTGAATTAAAAGCTTAAACTTGTTGATCCGCTGCATTGTTTTTCAAAGTTCTTATATTAATGAAGTTGTTATTTGATTTTAAAATTGGAATAATGTGATATCCCATGTTTGTTGATCAAATTTTATAACTCTGATTTAATTTATAAAGTCGGGTAGAAATAGGGTGTTACACGTTACATAAACCAAATGGCATACAACGGTAAGCGAATGTTCCGTAGGGGCATGTGAATGTTGTCTTTTCTTGGTCGTCAGGATGAATAGGAATTTGGAAAAATCCTGAGTGACCATCTAGGTAGCAAAAATAAGAATGTTTGGCTAATCTTTCCAACATTTTATCAATGCAGGGTAAAGGAAAATGGTCTTTCCGGGTAGCATTGTTCAGTTTTTTGTAATCAATACACATTCTACTCCTGGTTACTACTCTTTGTGTTATAGACTCACCTTTTGAGTTCTTAATGACTGTAATGCCCCCCTTCTTTGGTACGACATGCATTGGGATGACCCATTGATTGTCGGATATTGGATATATAATTTCGGCGTCTAGTAACTTCTTTACCTCATCTCTGACTACAACACTTAAAATCAGATTAATCCTTCTCTAATGTTCTCTAAAGGTCTTGTAGTCTTCCTCTAGCATAATGCGGTGCATACTTATTGAAAGACTTATTCATTTTAAATCAGACATGTTATAACTTAACGCAGTTGGGTATTTTCTCAAGACGTCTAAAAGTTTTTTAGTTTCGAACTGTCCTAAGTCTACATTCACTATAACTGGTCTTTTAAGTTCTGAATCGAGGAATTCATATATAAGATTGTTAGGTAATACCTTAAGTTCAAGATCGGGTTTCTTTGGGCATGGCATATGGCCAGGTGTAAGAGCTAAGCATTCAATTAAGCTTTCGTCCTAATAAGGTTCCTTCCAATTATCATATTCGAAGATCATAGGAGATGGGATTTTCATTATGTCAGAGTAGGTAGTCTCTTCTTTTTCCATTTCCTGTCTGTACTCGTCAATGACATCTATAGGGTAACATGTATCGTCTATGGATGGAGCTTAGAGAAATTGGGTTAAAATGAATTTGACTTTCTCTTCTCCTACTTCGAATGTTAGTCTGCCTTTCTTCACATCTATGATAGCTCCGACTGTGGCTAAGAATGGTCTTCCGAGTATGATAGGAATCGTAACATCTTCCTTAATGTCCATGATCATGAAATTAGTTTGAATATAGAACTGGCCTATTCGTACAGGAACGTTCTCTGGAATACCAACCGGGAATTTTATTGAGCGATCGACTAGTTGAACTGACATCTTGGTTGGTCTTAGTTGTCCCATATCGAGCTTCTTACAAATTGATAACGGCATAACACTTATACTTGCTCCTAAATCACATAAAGCTTTGTCTATGAAGAACTTTCCTATAACACAAGGAATAGAGAAGCTTCCTCAATCCTTTAGTTTATGAGGCATGTTATTTTGAATAATTGCGCTACACTCAGCAGTAAGTGTAACTGTTTCATTCTCCTCGATTTTCTTTTTGTTAGATAAGATCTCTTTTAGAAATTTAGCATTTGAGGGCATCTAAGTAATAACTTTTGTAAAGGGTATGGTGATATTTAACAATTTCATAAGCTCTACGAATTTCTTGAATTGTCCCATAGTCTTAGAATTTGTTAATCGTTGGGGGTATGGAATTGGTGGTTTATACGGTAGCGGAGGTACATAAGGTTTTTCCTTTTCCTTGGCCTTGTGTTCCTTGGCTTCCTTTTCCCGTGGTTTATCTTTTTTCTCAGCTGATTTCTCAGGTTGTTGGTACATGGATGGGTTTTCGGTTCTAGGATCGGCAGGTCCGTCCAATTCTTTTCCGCTTCTTAGTATAATTGCATTTGCATGACCTTTAGGATTTGGTTGTGGCTGTCCAGGAAACGTTCCAACTGGGAGAGAAGTGGATGCTTGTTGTTGGTTACCTGAGAGATTTGGGTTTCAAACATCTTGTTATGAGTATTTAATGCATCTACTTTGGTCACCAATTGTTTGATCTGCTCACTAGTATGGATGTTCTGGTTCAGGAATTCCTTGTTTGTTTGAGTTTGTGTAGCTATGAAGTTTTCCATCATCAATTCAAGGTTTGATTTCCTAGGAGCATTTGGATTGGGTGCGGCAACTTTTTGGTATCCCGGTGGTACAACTGGTGCTTGATTAGGCTCATACAAGGCATTTTTGTTCTTGTAAGAGAAATTTGGATGATTCTTCCATCCTGGGTTGTAGGTATTAGAATAAGGATTTCCTTGAGCATAGTTCACCTGATTTGTGGTTAATCCGACAAGAAGTTGACATTCTGGTGGGGCGTGTCCCGGGATTCCATAAATTTTGCAATTTGGAGTTACGACAGGCACGGTGGCTGGTGGTGTTATGGTTAAGTTATTGACTTTCTGAGCTATGGCATCCATTTTGGCATTTACGTGATCGAAACTGTTCACTTCACACATTCCTCCCTTAGTTTGGTTCTTCTCAACAGGTGTTCTTTCTCCTCCCCGTTGGCAATGATTTTGAGCCATATTCTCAATGAGGTTATAGGCTTCTTCGTATGGTTTATCCATAAGAGCGCCGCCCGCGACAGTGTCTATCGTCATCCTAGTGTTGTATAGAAGTCCATTATAGAAGGTAATAATGGTTACCCAATTTTCAAACCCATGGTGTGGACATAATCTTAACGGATCCTTGTATCTTTCCCACACTTCATAAAGTGATTTGGCATCTTTCTGTCGAAATCCGTTAATTTGAGCTCTCAGCATAGTTGTCTTGCTTGGCGAAAAATATCGAGATGCGAAAACTTTCTTCAGTTCTTCCCATGTTGTGACAAAGTTGGATGGTAGAGATTGTAACCATGCACAAGCTCTATCTCTTAAAGAGAACGGAAAGAGTCTCAATCTTATTGCGTCTTGGGTTACACCGTTTACTTTCACGGTATATGCGTATTGCACAAACTTCGTCAGATGTTCGTTAGGGTCGTCCATAGGATTTTTGGAAAACTGGTTATGTTGTACAACTTGCAGCTGTGAAGGTTTCAGTTTAAAATCATTTCAGGTAATGCTGGTGCGGCAATACTGTTGTGTGGTTCTTGTTGATTAGGAGTCGCATAGGACTTGAGTGTACGTGGTGCTCCTCCGATTTCGGCCATGATTGATTCTTCAACTGGTTCTGGTATGATATCTTCAGGAAAAAGGGTTTCGTTGGTTTCGGTTCGGTGTCTCGAACTTATGAAACATTCTACTTCGTCGATCTGGGGTTCTAAGTCTTCGCCTTGGGAGCGAGTACTAGGCATACAATCAACAAAGGAAAGGTAAATTTGGTTGCCTTAATCTAGACGACGCAACAAACGAATTGCACTATTAACTAAATCTATGTCCCCGACAATGGTGCCAAAAAATTGATCACGACTTTCCGAATCTAAAGATTCTAACTGCAACTATACAGCCTAATCACTTAGTAATAAATGATATTGATCCCATAGAGACTCGATAATCAACCTAGCGCTATCGGGTGTTACTATGTTTAGCTAAGGCGAGTGATATTTTAGTTTTAAAAGGCGAGAAAGTAATTAAGTTAAATTAATAATAAGGATATCGGTACGTAATTGGTTTGCCTTTGCGAATTCAATAAAGGGTCGGCTTATTAAGGTTTGTTAAGTTATCTTTTCGTAGAAACTGTCGGTTTAAAAGTTGTTGACTCACACTCTCGTGGTCTTGCCTATTACTATACTCCTAAGTTCAATTGAGCGCTCTCACTGTGTCAATTCAAGTTAGAAATACTTTTTGGAAACCTAAAGGTTCTAATTGGTTTTAAAGCGCTTCCGCTGTATTTAAAACAATGCCTGGTTTCAGCTATCCAATTATGATCTCACACTCCCGTGGTCATAATCCTAATCTTTTATAATTTCTTAATCTCATAACAAAATTTGTTGATATTAAGAAATCGAAACCCAAAAGTAACTTAATTTAAGATATTAGCCTTGTTCTATTGAATTCGTTCCGATTAGACAATCACATACCGATTAACGGTTTAGCCAGACATATTAAATAAAAACTAAGAAAGGTAGAAGAAGAATAATTACATAAAAATAAATGGCATAATAACTAAACAGTAAAGCTTTAAATATAGAAACCTAGTTGCAATGTTCTTGATCAACCAAGCTTGAAGAAAACTAAAACTAAAAAAAATATGTTGTGGCTAGAAAGAATTAAATAGTGATAGTTTCCTAATGATGGAGACTATCACTTTGGTTTGGTAATAGAAAAGTAGAAACAATAATGGAAATAAAATCAGAACTTCGAACTAAAATCTGGCAGTAATTCGGTATCAAAACAAAGCTCTCTTTGAACTTTGTGGAAGCTTCTATTTATAGCCTCTGCATCTTTGGCTTGTTTCGAATTTGACGGAGCGGATTTTTCTTGGGCCTTGACTGATGAAGATGGACTGAAGTTGAAAAGGGTAGAGGAAAATTTCTCTGTTTCATGAGAAGAAAATGCACAACGGCTCTATCTGTTTTGACTGCTGATACGTAAATAGGTTTCTGGAAATTTAAGTTGTGACGATCAACTTGGATGGGTGACAGTCAACTTGGAAGTGTGACGGTCGTCACCCATCTGTGACGGTCTTCCCACAGTATGAATCATAGAAATCTTCATTTTGCTTCTGTTTTATTTTGTTTTGCTTCATTACTTGTCCTACAAGTCTCATTTTCACTATTTGCATCCAAAAGTCAAGTTTAATTGAATATCTGCAAAAAAAACACAAAACTCGCGTAAAATCGTTCGAAATAAAAAAATTAACAAGTTAAATGATCGGAAACTATACTAAAAAATCTATAAAAATTCGAGTTATCAGAGATCTCTGGAATCTTTCTTCTTGTGTTTCTGGGAAGGAGACCATGAGTGGCATGGTGGGCTACGAGTGTCTCCATGAAGATGTCCCTCTGCAGGAGAAGGAGAGTGACTGTTACTCTCAAGCAATTGTATACGCTTGTATTGTTGGAAGATGGCAGGTTGGCATTGTTGAGTGCGACAACAAAAGCTTGGGTGCTCACATCAGCGTCCAATGAGATAGGGATCTGTTCGAACGCATGATCCCCCTGAGGGAAGGATGAGTGTTTTAGATTGTTATAAGACGAGGAGGCAGGATGTCCCTCGTGGTGGTTGGCATCGTGGAGGCTAATTCCACAGTGGCCTGGGTTGTTGCCATCACTAAGGAGGATGGTGACGGGGTCATTGACAATTTTGTTGAGCCGAGAAGCCATGAAGATGATAAGAGCTTTAATCTTGGGTTGAAAAGACGGGATATTGTTCAAGAAAGATGAGGGAAGCTGATGTTTCCCACAGACAGAACCACTACAGATATGATTCGAACAGGTCCTCGTGGCCTTCAGCTGGGGCTGCAACGATAGGTGTAGGAGAAGGGGTGGTGTACCAGTAAGGTACTCCAACGCTCAAGTGAGTTCCAGTGTGAAAGCAAGCTAAAACGTCAAGAAAGTATGTAAGTGATTAGAATTGAATATCTGACCCTCCAAAGGTGGATGCTATTTATAAGGGCACCCGACTGTGGTATGCGGGCGCATAGTTCTTGACTAAGTTTAACTGCCTCTAGTAATTTTGGAGGGGAAATTGGTCGCAAGATAGTCGTTAAAGTGCGTGTGGGCAGATCCCCAACGAATATATTCCAACGACTCTATCTTTCAACGGTCACAGGTTCTTGGATTGCTTGTTGGGCTTATGCCCAAAGCTAGACTGGATTGTGCCTCAATTGGTCACAGGAGTAAACACCCCAAATTTTCCCTCTCTTTTTTCTCACACCTTGACTTATGATCTTTCATATTGCATTGCATAAGCATATCATCTTACACTACATAGTTACTCACTACATAAGTTGCACAACTAGGGTTTGTGATCAGATGAATCTTAGAAGTGGTTTGATCTATCTCATAGGCCATGAAGCATGCCAAGAGGGTCCATGAGTGTTCTATGATCATATTATGCCTCCAAGGGTTCTTTGAAGTCAAGAAATCACAAGGGATTGCAGAGCCACCCAGGCAGGCTAGGAGCTCCTACACAGATGACCTATAAATTAGGGTTTTGGGTTTGAGGCCCTTATACCCAAATTTTTTTGTCATTCTTGATTCTATTGGTCTATATATGTTATAAGGAGCATGTGTATCAAATTTAAAGCAAAAATTCCTTGTGGAAGTCATCTGATCAAATGGTAACTTGTTGTGCAAGAAAAGTCAGAATCAGGGCATCTGAGGCCACCGACAAGGGTTCCAAAGGGTCATCATCATCAATTTGAGGTCCTATGATCTTTATTTGATCTTAGTAATGCTTAGAAGTTCACAAGATTGAAGAATTTTGAGCCATTTGAAAAGTTTCTATTTTTGGGCATGACTTGTAATGAAAACTTTCCATTTTGGGAAAGATCTTCAACCTCCTCTTTCTTGATCAAAAAGGCTTCAAATGAATTTTCCTCAAACATGAAAGTTGTAGATTTGATCTTCCCATTTTCAAAAAGTACAAGAACTCCTCTTGATTCATCCTAGAACTCAAGTTATGTCAAGTCAAAGTTGGGAAAAATCTTGTAATTTTCAAGTTCATGCCAAAGAGGGAAATTTGCAAAATGGTATTTCAGGCCTTTATGTGACCTCTAATCCACTCAAACACATCATACCATGATCAAACAAATTCTAAAGATCAGAATTGGGCCAAGAACCTAGGGTTTTCATGCCTTGCTTCTCAAGAAATCACAAAGGTCTGAAATTGCAAAAACCATTAAAACTCTTGAATCAAGCCATACAAATCATCATTTTCGATCCAAGGGTGTTCCTTGAACTCAGCTGAGGCAGCCCAAGACCTCAAATAACTTATCCCATGGCCCATGCTTTAAGTAAACCATTTTTGACTTTTTGGCCAATGGAGCCATACCATTCCCACAGTGCACAACCACTCATCTGACCTATCTCAATCTTTTATGCATTGCCTAAGGATCATAACACATAACACTTGAAGCCTTGAAAGAAGCCAACACTCAGATTGCACAAAAATTGTCAAAAACTTCCCTTCTTCGATTCTCTTAAACCAGCCATTAAACTTCAAAAATCTCTTCACCGTTCAATCACACATTACCTAAGGATCATTTCCCACCCATCACCATGGCCTGAAACACAACATACCAAGACCTCATTTTCTGCCATATCAGAACTGGAACCCTCAAACTAGCCACTACAAGCTTCATCCAAGCACTCCATTAGCTTCAGGGGGACCAAAGGAGTCACTTTGCACCAAAGGGAGGCTTTGAAAGCTCAAATTTGACAAGCTTTAGTTCAGGTATCCATCAAGAACAATTTTTCCAGAACCTTGATTTCTTGTTATAGAATGATCCTACATGCTTTGTTGATCATTCTGATGTGTTTAGATTTGAAAATGGTGTAGAAATGAGCATGTATTGTATCTCTGAAAGTTTGCCCGTGAAATTGTTTTTTATTCGATTTGCATGATTCTTGTAATATAAATGATGTTTGGTGATTGATTTTAATTGTATGATGTTTGGGTATCATTTATGGGCAAGTTTTGTGAGCTTTAGTGGCCTATATAAGAAGTTAGGGTTGGGGATGGCCGGAGAAGATGACCGGGGCTTATCTCCGGTCACCTGAAAGTCATTAGGGTTTTGTTTGCCAATTTGAATCTCAGCCCTTGGATGTTGATTAGTTTAGCGTATGGACGATCCAGATCATTTCATTAAACCTTAATCCTAATTAATTAAATAAATTATGATTAATTAACTCAGGATAAATCATGGCCCTTGGATCACGCACGTAAGCCCAGTTTGAATTTAGGCCTTAGGATCTCCATACTCTTTGTCAAGCTGACTAGCCTTCTAGACCCTTGATATCTCTCTCACGCAATCTCAGCCATCTGATCAGCATACTTCTCATTTCTTTTAATTTTATTTTTATTTTATTTTATTTCTTTTGTTTTATTTATTAAAAATACCAAAACATTTTATAAAATTCCAATTTTTTGCATTATTACTTTAAATAATTTTCAGAACCCAAAAACATTTTTATTTTTTATTTTTGCATTAAAAATATATTTTTAAATCATTTAATTGTATTATGTAATTAATTAATTCATTTTAATTAATTAAAAATACTTTTAGGTCTTTAAAAATCACAAAAAAATTCATGAAGCATTATCACATATTTAGAACAATTTACAAACTCATCTTACAAATTTATTTTAGGGTTTGATCACATTTTGATAATTAACCATGAATTAGGGTTTCCAAATTTCCTATTTTTCTAACCCTAACTTCAAAAATTCATTTCTGATCAACCAAGATGAGTTTGTACTTGGTTCTTTTTGAATCCTTTCATTATTGGCATGTAGTATCTAGGGTATTTACGTCATATTTTTGCATTACATTTTCCATTTGTTTGACATTTTTCATGAAGAAGTGCCCAAAACCCTAGCCTAACTTAGAAAAAACCATAACTTGACTTTGGTATAGCTTCTGACTTCCATCTTTGGGGTGTGATCTTTTGTGGGTTTAGGGTTCACTTGGTTGCAATTTCAATTTTTATCATGTGTTTTGCTTCTGTTTTGATCATATGCATCTCATACTTTCTTAAAACCCTAATTTTTCATGTTCATTTGCATTCATCTTTGCATACCATCATCATATGAACTTGTCATGACATCTCATGCATTTTTATGTCATCTTAAATGTCTTAGGACATGTGTGAACATTGGTTGATCATTGTTGCATCTATTTTATATGTTTTGCATTCATTCATTTTCATGTGTATTCATGTGATTCCAAGCTTCTAGCATGCTTGTTTTTGCATCCATCACATGTATGATCATACATATGTATTGTATATGACTTTGCATCTCTCCATGACACATTTGCATCATGTATTCACTTCTGGTTGGCATCATTGCATCTTCATCTTTGCATCATTGCATCTTGTTTCACCTTATGCATTCATACTAACCATTGCAGGGGCTTATGGTAAGTTGATCAGGATGTGGATTTGCCTCCACATCCAACCTCTTCTTATCTTTTCATTTGCATATTATTTGTCTTTTAAGTGAGTTTGACTCATTTATTCTCTCCCTTGCTCCCTTTCTTCCTCTTAGGTTACCTAACTTCTTCATGAAGTAAGTAACCTATTCTCCTTTCTCTTTTCTTTTCATCTGCTTCTTCTTCCTTGGTGGCCATCTGAAGACTTTCTAAAGATCTTTCTCTAAGCCTCACAAACCATAGGAATATCCAAGCATGATAACTTTAGGGTTGTATATAGTCTCCCCTAGTTTTTTACCTTTGAGTCTCCTTGAGTCTCTGCTTCTCATCTCATAATCAAGGCTAAACAGTTAAAGTTTTGGGGCTCTGTATTAGGGTTATGCCTGTATCCTTATCTTAGGATGGAGTGTATAACTTTAATACTTAGTGTTAAACCTTTAAGTTGTTTACATCTTCTAATCAAAACACCTAATAATCATTGAGACTTAAGCTTGTAACTTGGGCCTTATATTAGGGTTACATCTCTGCCTATTGGTTCAGAGGGACTAACCCTAGTGTTTAATAGACAAGTCCCCCTCAGGTTTAGTCTTACAAACATAAAATCCATTTCTTAACCCCACCTTTAATTAAAAACCACTTTAATAAAGGCTTGTTATATAATAATTTTAATCTCCAACCATAGATTAAGTTGAGGAGTCTTCCTCATCTTAAGTGTTCTCATCTATTATCCTTCTCTTAGGACGGTGTAATGAGTTCACTAATCCCTGATTAGAGATTAAACTCATTACTTAACACAAAACAAAAATCCAAAGACACTTAATAATCACAAGTAGGTTAATGATCTTAATCCTACATCATTAGGGTAATTAAGTTGAGATTTTCATCTCATACTTAAGTAGACTCATTATCCCTGATCAGGGGTGATATAATGAGTTTACAAACCCTTGATTAAGGCTTAAGCTCATTATCCTATGCAAAATACCAAAGACAATAAAAAACTGAAAACACAAAAACAAACAATAAACGTCTCCTCTGGGATTCTTCCATCTAATACATAGGCATAACTTAACGGTTATCGAACAAAAGTCTCTTTGTCCCCCCTCTCCTCCTCCCAACTTCTCTTTCCTTAGCCTCAGTTTTGAGCACTCACTTTTTACACTGACACTTTGTACATCCATTCATCCATCTCTTTTATACACAGTTTAGCACATACACTATCCCCTTTTAAACACAATCAGGTAAGCGTGGATCCCGTCGATTACGACAGACGATCTGGGTGCTAATATCTTCCCAGGTCGTAACCTACCCACTTTCTCAGTTTCTTTGGTTCGCAACCATCTTATCCATATCTTTCTAGGTTTATGCAGCATTACCTTTCCTTCGGGATAAAAATTCCTAGCTGGAGACTCTATTCAACCTCAACCTCCAACATCGCCGACAATTCGCGTTTGCACCGGGATGAAAATCTGGGGAGCGACAGCTTGGCGACTCTGCTGGGGACCTTTGCAACCAGGGTTTCTGGTTCTCTTGTGGATTTCTCCTAGCGCTTGTTTTTTGTGTTTATTGGGGTGTTATGTGCTATTTGTGTTTATTGTTTTTGCTTTATTTCTTCCTGTGCAGCTTGAACTTATTGCATTTACTTTATCGCTTTCATTTACTGCTTTTCGCATTTCATTCTTTATCATATCATTGTGCTGGATTTCTGTTCACCTTGGTGGGTGGGGTATTCCAGTGAGAAAGGCTCAACACAAAGGCCTGAGTGACACTAATGATTAGAGTGGTTTTGTATTCTTTCCCATTCCATTTCAGTCTGGTGCAGGAGTATGAAAACACGGTTCAGACATGGGTTTTCTATAGAGAACTTTGTGCTACGGATTTCCTGTAGTGCTAGGGCTTACTAGGAAGCCTGCTAAGTCTGCATGACCTTTTTAGATGACCTTCAGCATCTGAGGTGAATTAGAGGAGGATCCTTTATGATTAGGGTAAACATTGTACCTCTGGGTTAGAATTGTTTACACTTCTCATAATAGATCTGAATTAGAGGATCCTTGTTCTAGAACAGTACCTGTGAGTGGGTTGGGTTGTTTACAGGTTTGCAGGAACCCTTGAACTCAACATACCTTGCTACTGGAATATGTTCTTAAGGTTGTACTATTTTGGACTAGTTCTTTGAAACCCCGGATTATTGACTCTTTATTTGAGTCCCCCACCCGGTTACTGGTTCTCAGACTTCCATCCGAAACTCTAAACACTCATGGATCCTACCAAAGGCAACTGATAATCCAGCACATGATCATAAACCCTTGCATATCATAAGCATACATCATATTGCATCATCTAACATTTGTTTATTTGTTTTACAAGGTATCCATCTTCCTTTGGTTTGGTTTTGACCGTTCTTCTACTCAGCTTATCTGCTGTAACACTTCTTCAGCTATCTTCTTCAGTTATCCTCTTCAATTATCTCCTTCAACACACATTTTCAACATGGATTCAACAAGGAAAAGCAACATCACCTACCACTTCTTTGAGTATCCTCTAGCAAGCATCAGGCAAATACAGACCCTTATCACCCCTGATCATGTTCCCTTATTCTGAGAGCATTATGGTGGGATCCTGGACATGATCATGGATCTGGACACATTGCAGAGGAGCATGATTCACACCTGTCATCAGTTCTATGACCCTCCTCTCAGTTGCTTCACTTTCCCAGATTTTTAGATTGGTCCTTTACTGGAAGAATACTCTATGTTATTGGGTTTCCCTATCAGAAGAGGAATCTTTTTCAATCCTGAAATGACTCCTCCAAAGAATGAAGACATAGCCAAGGCATTACATCTAGAGGTAGCTTTCATTGATGAGCACATGACTTCCAAAGTTGGAATCCCAGGCCTTCATCTGGATTTCTTTATTACTCAGGCTACAAAGCAAGCTGCAGTAGGGAATTGGGAAACTGTGTGTGCTCTCCTAGCTCTCAGCATTTATGGTATCATTTTGTTTGCAGACGAGCCTAAGTTTGTAAGCAAAAATGTCGTCCACATCTTCATGCTAAAGAACCTGGTTCCCACCTTATTGGGAGACTTCTACTACTCAGTTCATCAGAGGAATGAGAAACAGAGAGGAAGACTGGTAAGATGTTGTGCACCTCTTTTATACAGTTGGTTGATGAAGCACATGTCGAAGACGGAAGCTTTCTTGAACCCACATCAGTCAAGGAATTGGGCCAAGAGGATGATTACCCTTACTTCAGAAGATATCAGATGGTGTACTCAGAACACCAAGGGCCGAGACATAATAACAAGTTGTGGGCAATACCCAAATGTGCCACTTATTGGAGTAAAGGGTTGCATCAATTACAATCCTTTACTTTTCAATAGACAGTTGGGGTATGTTTTGATACATTCACCTAGGGAGAAGGACTTAGCTTAGTATCTTTATTGTGCTATTCTGAACAATCACGCCATTGTCCGACAAGCAGCCTGGGCTTGGGACAATATACAGACTAAGGGAACTGCTATTTTGGGGAAGTGCAACAACATAGCCTCTGCTCATTACACTAAATGGTCACGCATCAGAGGACAGATTACTCGTATTCCATTCACCCTGGAAGATGTACCAGGGCCATCAGCAGTTGAGCCCACAGCCACAGTAAGCCTGGAAGAGTTTGAAAAATTAAAGGAAAGAAACACCCATCTAGATGAAGCTTTGAAGAAGACCCTTTGGAAAAGGAATGATGGTCGTCTGGACATTGAGAGGTTAGAGAAGCTACGCATCGAGCATGTAACCAAAATTGAGAAGACTGAAGACTTCATCAGGAAAGCCCGAGCAGGAGAACTTGTGTTGAAGAATGCATGTAAGGAAGCAAAGATTTAAAGGGCAAAATCTGAGCATTATTTGGAGGAGAGTCAGGATAGATGGGTCAGGATAACTGAGGCTCGTCTGAAAGAAGACCAGAAGATGCAAGCCAAGATAGAGTAGTTGGAAGCCAATGAGAAAATAAACCAAGAAGCACTGCTAGCAGCTTAGAAGGAGATCTCAGAATTGAAACTCCGGGCGGGGTTAAAGAGATCCAAAGAACATGACAAGTATCAGAAGATGACAAATGACATTTCAATCAGAAATCTTCTCATTAGAACCATTATAGAGAACCCAGTTGAACCGGTAATTGATGCTCTCCTGAAGGAAGTCAAGGAGGATGCTTTTGGACTGGATGTCTGATTTTCTTTGCTTGTATATATTTGATTATACTTTAACTCACCATGGTGATTTTTTTGTTGTATTCTTGAATTTTATTGTATTTTGATCCACCATGGGAGTTTGTTTGGTTGTATTCATGAACTATTTGTATTTTGGCATTGCCACTTGTTTTTATGGTTATGTATTGGATTTTCTTATGGACTTCATTTGCCTCAACATCTTCATCTCCCAGAGGTGTGGAAGGTCAAAACCAAAAACCAAACCGGATACCCTCGAATGAAAAATAGGCATATTGCATTGCATTCTGACATACCTTTTGTTTTTGCTGGTGATTTTGTTGTTGTCTTCTCACTTTGTTGATTGTTTCAGGAAATATTGCTCGTATGAGGGTTTTGTCGCTCCCGGAGATTTGCATCCCGGTACAAGCGCGAACGGTCGGCGAGAAGAGAAGATGAAATGAAGGTGAAAAGAGTCGCCAGCTAGGCATTTTTATCCCGAAGGAAAGGTAATGCTATATAAACCTAGAAAGAGATGGATAAGACGGTTGCGGACTAAAGAAACTGAGAAAGGGAGTTGGTTACAACCTGCGAAGGTATTAGCACCCAGATTGTCCGTCGTACTCGACGGGATCCACGCTTAAAAGATTGTTTTTAAAGGGGTGGTGTAAGTGCTATCTGTGTGCAAAAGCCGGAAAAGAAATATACAAGTGTCAGTGCAAAAAGGTGTGAATTGCTCGGGATTAAGGCTTAAAAGAGAATGCTGAAAGAGGGGGAAGACACAGAGACTTTTGTTCGATAACAGTTAAGTTATACCTATGTATCCTCTCGTGCAATGAGGAAGTCAGAACACCGTAGTTCGACTCAAAGAGACTGAAAGATAAATTGACTGTGAACTGCTTGCTTGTCTTTGCTCAAGTGTATGACTCGTCTGGCTCGAGTGCTAACTGTCTTGCATTAGACGGAAGAAGCGAGTTCTCGTTTGTGAATGAGTGTGATGAGAAAAGAATCCCGGAGAAGACGATTATTGTTTGTTTTTTGTGTTTTCAGTTTTTTATTGTTCTTGGTGTTTTGCATAAGTTAATGAGCTTAAGCCTAAATCAAGGGCTTGTAAACTCATTATATCCTCCCTGATTAGGGATAATGAGCCTACTTAAGTATGAGATGAGCATCTCAACTTAATTACCATGATGATGTAGGATTAAGATCATTAACTTACTTGTGATTAATTAGATGTTTTTGGGTTTTTTTTTAGTGTTAAGTAATGAGTTTAATCTCTAATCACAGATTAGTGGACTCATTACACCATCCTAATAGAAGGATAATAGATGAGAACACTTAAGCTGAGGAAGATACCTCAACTTAATCCATGGTTAGGGATTAAATTCATTATATAACAAACCTTTATTAAGTGGATTTTTATTAAGGGATGAGATTAAGAAATTAGTTTTATGATTTACAAGACAACTTGAGGGGGACTTGTCCATTGAACACTAGGGTTAGTCCTTCTTAACCATAAAGGAAGAATTAGAACCCTAATGTAAGGCCCAAGTTACAAGATGAAGTCTTAGTGATTATTAATATGATTTGATTAAGAGGTTTAAACAAATTAAAGGTTTAACAATTAGGATTAAAGTTATACACTCCATCCTAATAGAAGGATACAGGCATAACCCTAATTCCAAAGTCCTAAAACTTTAAGAGTTTAATCTCTGATTATGAAGATAAGAAGAGAGACTCAATGAGACTCAAAGGTAAAATCTAAGGGGGACTAATCATAACCCTAATTATTATCATGCTTGGGTGTGCTATGGTTTGTGAGGCTAAAGAGAAGTCTTCAAGATGGCCACCAAGGAAGAAGCAGATGAAAAGAGAAAGAAAAGAAAGGAAAGGTTACTTACTTCATTTAAGAAGATAAGTAATCCCAAGAGAAAGAAAAGAGGGGAAAGGGAACAAGTGAATGGAATTCACTTCAAACACAAGTATAATGTACAAAAATAAAAGAGAAAGAGAAGTTAGATGTGGATGCACACCCACGCCTCAAACAACTTACCATAAGCCCCTGAAATGTTAGTTGAACATGTAAAGAAAGAAATGAAATGCAAATGCATCAAACAAAGGTGCTATAATCAAAGTCAGAAGTACATATGCAAGGAAAAGGAGTCATGAGGTGCTTCAAAGTCACACATGATGCATATGTATGCTTATATGAGAGATGGGATGCAAAGGAAGCAAGTTAGAAACATGGGAACACATGGATGTTCATGAGATGTTATGAATGCAAAGCATACCAAGTGAATGAATAAATGATCAAGCAATGTTCCAACATGTCCTAAGATGTCTAAGATGACATACACATGCTTGATATGTCATGGAAAGTTCATGTATTGGTGTTTATGCAAAGATGAATGCATATGAACATGAGAAATTAGGGTTTTATGAATGTATGAGATGCATATGACCAAAACAGATGTAATGTACAAGATAAAAAAATTGAAAATGCACTCAAAGGAACCCTAAACCTATACTAGGTTACCATCCAAAGGGGGAGGTCAGAAGCTAACCCTAGAAGGAGTTATGGATTTTCTAAGTTTCTAGGGTTTTTTGGGTGATCCTCAATGTAAAATGCCAAATAATTTGAAAATTCAAGATAAAAAATGAAACTAAAATGTTTTTGGATGCTAGAAGACATGCATAGAACAATGCAAAAAGAACCATTCACAAACTCAACTTTGTTTAAAAGTTATGAATTTTTGAAGTTAGGGTTAGAAAATAGGTCATTTTAGGAACCCTAATTCAATGAAAAATCTCAAAGTGTGATCAAAACCAAAAAGAAATTTGTATGGTGAGTTTTTAAATGCTTCTAAATGTCTAAGAATGCTCTCTGATTTTTTTTGTGATTTTTAAATACTTAAATGTATTTTTAATTAATTAAAATTAATTAATTAATTAAATAAAACATTTAAATCATTTAAAAATAATTTTTTAATGAAAAAAATAAAAATGAAAATATTTTTGGTTTATAAAAATTAATAAAAGTTTTGACAAAAATTTTCAAAATTTTTAAATCAGTTTTGCTATTTTTAATAAATTAATGAAATAAAATACAAAGAAAATGAAATAAAAAGAAAATAAAGGGGAAGTAATCAGATCCAAAGGCCAGGATTCAAAGTCAGGGGGAAAGGGTTGACTGGCGCATGAATGGGTGGCTGAGATTTGTCCTGATTAAATTACATTTAATTAAACAGGTTTAGGGTTAATGAGATGATCTGGGCCATTATTCAAACTTCACTAATTACACTAGTTAGGGCATAAACACTTTCAGGTGACCGGAACTGTGTTCCGGTCATCTTCTCCGGCGAGCGAAAACCTCATCTCTCTCCCTAAGCATCTAAAACCTAATTTTTCTGCCCAGAAATGATCCCCATGCATCACTGAACCTAAATCCCCAAACAAAATTCATTTATAACACATCAAAAGAGAGAATCGAAGCAAATCAGTTCTAGGTCGAAAAACTTTCAGAGATCATGAAATGCTTATTTCTCAACCATTTTCAATTTCAAACATATCAGGATGATCAGTGCAACTCATAGAATCATTCTATAACAAGCAATCAAAGTTCTGGAAAAAAATGTTCTTGAGGTATACCTGAGATGAAGCTTTGCTATCTGGAGCTTTCTGGGCACCTCCTTGGTGCTTTTCCACTCCAATGAACCCCTTGATGCTTCTGGCAAGCTTGAAACAAGTTTATGTTGGCTGTTTTTGAAGTTTCAGTTCAGAGGAAGCTGAAATCGTGTTTTTGTTGAGATGGTTTTAGGCCAATGTGAGGGGTGGGAAATGATCTTGGGGTTGTGTGGAGATGATTGGTGAAAGAATTTTTTATTTTTGTTGAGGGAGCTGAGAGATTCGAAGAGATGAAGTTTGAGAGGGATTTTGTGAAATCTGAGCTATGGAGAGTTTCAGGCTTGTGTGTTGTGTTCTTTGTGATCCATAAGGTTTGTATATGCAACTGTGATTGGTCAGAGGAGTTGGTGTGGCATAGTGTGATTGGTATGGGGTGATTTGCAAAAAAGTCAAGAATGTGTACTTGAGGTATGGGCATGGTGCAGGCCTGAGATTTTGGGGTGTCTGGCCTCAGCATGGATCAAGGAAGGCCATAGTATTGAAAGATTGCAGCTGGATCAGTGACTGAGGCTCTCCTAAAAGAAGTTAGAGAGGATGATTATGGATTGGATGTTTGATTTCTTTGTATTTGTACTTCCTTTTGTTTGTACTTTTGTCTTTGTTGATTGTATTTTGACCCACCATGGGGACTTTGTTGTAATCAAACTATGTACCTTTACATTTTGTAATATATGGCTTGTATTCTTTCATGGGCTTTATCTCTCTTCAACATCATCATTCCTCGAGGTCTGGAAGATCAAAACCAAAAAACCAAACCGGATACCCTTGGAAGACAAATAGGCATACTGCATTGCATACTAACCTTTTTTCTTTGTTTTGTATGTTTTTGTTTTTTGTTGTTGTTTCTCACTTTGTTGTGATTTCAGGAAACATTGCTCGTAGAAGAGTGTTCCCCGTCAATAGAGTGCACCAGTATCCGACAAGAAACAACCTTCCGAGCTTACAAATGGATCAGGTTCAACAAGATCTGACTGACGTGAGAACCCAAATGGCCAATGAAAGTGTAAACACCCCAAATTTTCCCTCACCCATTTCACCATGGCTTGTGATCCTTTCATATGCATTAAGTCAATCATGACACCTCATATTGCATATTTGCTTCACTGCATTGTTCCTAAGTCATCTGCATCTAGGGTTTGTGATCTGAGCAATCCAAGAGCCATTTGAGCCACTCCAAAGGTCATCAATCACTTCAAAGGGGTCCATGTATGTTCAAGCATCATATTATATCCTCACAAAGTCAAGAAAGTCAAAGAATCACAAGAACTGAGAATGGCATGGAAGCAGAGCCAGGTTTAACTACACAGATGACCTAGAATTAGGGTTTTGGTTTTAAAGGCCATAACTCCAAATTTTTTGGTCATTCTTGTTTCTATTGGTCTCTATATGTTATAAGGATCATGCATATCAAGTTCCCTGAAGAAATTCCATGGGGAAGGCATCTATTCAAGAGTTGACTTCTTGAGCAAGTCAGTGCAAAATCAGGGCATCTGAGGCCCCCAATGACCCAACCAAAGGTTGTTCTTCATCATCTTGAATGTGTATGATCTTTATTTGATCATAGAAGATGTTATAAGTTCACAAAATTGACTTTATGCAAAATGGCCCATACCAATCAAGCTAGGCCACACCAACTCCACAGACCTATCACAGTGTGATACATGGACAAAATGAGACTCAACACATAGCACAACTCATCCTGATCTCTCCCACAAGCCAGCATTCTCAAAACTCACCTCTTATGCACTTTCCTTCGAATCTCAACACACAAGCATCAAACACTAAAACAAACTTCATAGGATCACTCAACATGTTCCCCTGATCATTTCCCAACCCTCATTTGTCCCTGAAACCCTACATATCAAAAACACGATTCTCATCCCTCACTGAACAGAACTTGATCAATCTCACAAACCAGCCAAAATAAACTCCATACAAGCTTTGCAAACTCCTCAGGAGGTTCATTGGGTTCATTTTGAAGCAAGGAGGCAGTCTGAAAGCTCCAAACTGAAAGCTTCACCTCAGGTAACTTCGAAAATCTTTTTTTCCAGAAACTTTGTTTTAAGTTATTAAAATGATCTACATGCTCCCCTGAATGCAATGAGCTTTGAATTTTTGAAAATGATGAAGAAATGAAGATGTATGGTCTGTCTTAAACTTTTCCCGTGAAATTGATTTTTGCTTGTTTCCTTTGATTCATGAAAAATAAATAAGTTTTGTTGTTGGATTCTTGTTTAGGATGTTTGGTTGAGTGAATCTGGAGATTTTGGCACGTTTTAGTGAAGTTTTGAGAGAGTTGGGATGAAGGTCTCGCCGGAGAAGACGACCGGAAGTCTTCTCCGGCCACCTGAGGGTCATTAACCCTAATCTGAGTAATTAACCAACTTTGAATTTGGACCATGGATCTGGCTGACTTTTGTTGACTCCCGCGCATATGAAGGGCCTGGATCATTTCATTAAACCCTAATCATAATTTATTAAATTAACTAATCAGATTTAATTTAATCCAGCCAGTTCAAACGTGGGCCGTCCAGATGCGCGCGGGTCAATTCCCTCTCTTTTCCTTTGAATCTCAGCCAGTGGATGTGCATACTTCTCATATTTTAATTTTTATTTCATTTTCTTTTCATTTAATTTGCACGAATTATTTAAAATAGCAAAACATCTTTAAAAATTCTGAAAATTTTTATCAAGTCTTTTATCAATTTTCAGAACCCAAAAATATTTTTATTTTTATTTTTTGCATTAAAAATAATTTTTAAATTATTTAAATGTTTATTTTTAATTAGTTAATGGGAATTAATTAATTAAAAATGCATTTAGGTATTTAAAAATCACCAAAAAATTCACATTGCATTTAGAAACATTTAGAAACATTATCCAACTCTCAAACCAAATTTCTTTTTGGTTCTTGATGCCTTTTGATCATTTTCATTGGAATTAAATTCATTTTAAGGCAATATTTTGGTTCAAACTTTGAAAAATTCATTCTGCCTAACCCTTGAGATTTTGATGATGGCTCTTCTTGCATTGCATCCTTCATGGCATGTAGTTTATAGGATAAAATTGGTTTGATTTGATCTTTCATTTTCAATTTGTTTTGCATTTTTCATGATGAGGCACCCCAAAACCCTAGTAATCTTAGGAAATTCATAACTTTCACTAGGTTAACAGTTAGATCCCCTCCTTTGGGAAGTGAACTTGTATAGGTTTAGGGTATCTTTGATTGCATTTTCAATATTTTATCATGTCATTTGCTTCTGGTCTTGAATTTTGCTTTGTGTGTTGATCATAAACCCTAATTTGTGCCTTCCTTTGCATCCATCTTTCATTTGCTTGCATCCAATGAATTGCCATGAAATTTTGTGCATCCACGTGATCCATAAGACATCTTAGGACATATTAGAATCATGTTTGATCATTGCATCATTCATTTGACATGTCATATCTTCATTGCATTTCATAAGTTTTCATGAACTTTCATGGTTCAAAGCATGCCTCATTTGCATCCTTATGCTTGTATGATCATTCTCCTCTCTTGTCATGTGTTTGCATCATCTCTTAGCATCATTAACATCATGTTTATGCTTCTGGTTTTGGTTTGCATCATGACACTTCATCTCATTTGCATTACATTTCATTTCTTTTGCCAACTTTTCAGGTGGTAAGTTGTTTTGAGAAGTGAATTTGCCTTCAATTCTCACAATCTCTTTTCATCTCTCTCTTGCACCATTGCTGCATTTTGTATGTGTATTAGAGTGAGCTTGCTCATTCATGTTCATCTCTTACCTTCTTTCTTCAAGCAACTTGTCTTCTTAAGTGAAGCAAGTTGTTTTGCTTCTCTTTGCTTCTTTCTCTTTTCATCTGCTTCTCCCCTTGGTGGCTCTTTGAAGATTTCTCCTCTTAAACCTCACAAACCCTAGGACTTCCAAGCATGATAACAATTAAGGGTTTGATTAGTCCCCCATTTAGTTTTACCTTTGTGTCTTCTTTGAGTCTTCTCTTCTCATCTCATAATCAAGGACTAAACCTTAAAGGTTTTAAGGCTTTGTGATTAAGCTTATGCATGCATCCTTCTATTAGGATGGAGTGTATAACTTTAATCCTAAGTGTTAAACCCTTAATGTGTTTAAATCCTTTAATCAATCCACTTAATAATCACTAAGACATCAAGCTTGTAACTTGGGCCTTGCATTAGGGTTCTAATTCTTCCTTAACTGGTTAAGAAGGACTAACCCTAGTGTTAATGGACAAGTCCCCCTCAAGTTGTCTTGCAAACCATAAAAATCATTTCTTCATCTTACCATTAACTAAAATCCACCTAATAAAGGCTTTGTTTTGTCATGAGGTTAATCCCTAATCATGGATTAAGTTGAGGAGTCTTCCTCAGCTTAAATGTTCTCATCTATTATCCTTCTATTAGGATGGTGTAATGAGTCCATTAAATCCCTGATTATGGCTTAAACTCATTACTTAACACTAAACAAAATATCAAAAAAACCATCTAAATAATCACAAGTAGGTTAATAATCTTAATCCTACACCATGGTGATTAAGTGTGAGGTGCTTACTTCATGCTTAAGGTATTCTCATTACCCCTAATCAGAGGGAGGATGTGATGAGTTTACTAACCCTTGGTTTAGGCTTAAGCTCATTAACTTATGACAAACTCCAAAAGGCAATAAAAGATTGAAAACTCAAAAACAAACAATAATCGTCTCCTTCGGGATTCTTTTCTCATCTCATTCACTCACAAACGAGAACTCGCTTCTTCCGTCTAATGCAAGACAGTTAGCACCTGAGCCAGACAGGTCATACACTTGAGCATAGGCAAGCAAGCAGTTCACAAGTCAATTCATCTTTCAGTCTCCTTGGGTCGAACTACGGTGTTCTGACTTCCTCATTGCACGAGAGGATACGTAGGCATGACTTAACAGTTATCGAACAAAAGTCTCTGTATATTCCCCCTCCTTCTAGCATCATTCTTTAAGCCTCATAGTCTTGAGCACTTCACTCTTGTTCTTACACTGACACTTCTCTTATACACTTCACACTTCCTTTGCACTGACACTTGCATTCTTTCCAGCTTTGATACACAAATTGCACTGACACTACCCCTTTAAAACACAAATCTTTTAAGCGTGGATCCCGTCGAGTACGACGGACAATCTGGGTGCTAATACCTTCCCAGGTTGTAACCAACCCCCTTTCTCAGTCTCTCTGGTTTGCGACCGTCTTATCCATCTTTTCTTAGGTCTATGCAGCATTACCTTTCCTCCGGGATAAAAATCCCTAGCTGGCGACTCTTTCCTTTTCTTTTGAGTTCACCCATGTGTGTTCTCTCTCCTTTTCTCCGACCGTTCGCGTCTATACCCCTTCTGACCTTAGGTGTCATTTGGTGGGAGCGACAGCTTGGCGACTCTGCTGGGGACCCTTATACTGTAACCAGGGTTTCTGGTTCTTTTTGTGGGTTCCTCCTAGCGTTTGTTTGATTTGTGTTTACTGGGGTGTTATGTGCTAATTGTGTTTATTTATTTACTTTATTTATTGCTTTATGTACAGCTTTATTTATTGCTTTCTTTACAGTTTTCCATATTTCATACTGTCATTATCATTGTTGGATCTGTTCTTTTGTCTTGGTGGGTGGGGTTCTACTGAGAGTTTAAGGTCCTATACCTGGGACCTGAGTGACACCTAGGCTAGAGTGGTTCATATTCTTTCCCATTCCATTTCGGTCTGGTGCGGGATTATGAAACACGGTTCAGATATGGGTTTCTTCTTGAGAACTCTGTGCTACAGATCTCCTGTAGTGCTAGGGCTATCTGGGAAGCTTGCTAAGTCTGGATGACCTTTATTATGACCTTCAGCAACTGAGGTGAATTAGAGGAGGATCTTTTATGGTTATTGTAAACACTGTACCTCCGGGTTAGAAGTGTTTACACTTCTTATAACTGATCCAAGTCTGAGGATCCTTGATTTAGAACATCACCTGTGAGGGGGTTGGGCTGTTTACAGGTTTGCAGGTACCTTTGGCCACATCATACCCTGTTACTTGTTTGGTTTAAGAGTACTCCATTTTTGATAGTTCTTGTGATTTAACCCTGGACATGTGACTCTTTATTTGAGTCCCCCACCTTGGTTACTGGATTTCTGAACCTCCATCTGGACTTCTTGAACATACATGGACTTTATATCAAGACAGTAATCAGATCCAACTTGATCACAAACCCTTGCATATCATTTGCATACTCATCATTTGCATCATTTAACATTTGTTTATTTGTTTTTCAGGGTATCCACATTATATCTGGCTTGGTTTTGACCCCTTCATCTGCATAGACCTCTGTTCATCAGTTTTCTGCCTATCTTCATCAGTTGCCAGTTGCCTTCATCACCAGCATCAGCCTATCAGTGGCTCATCTTCAGTACCAGTCTTGATCTTCATCAGCACTTGTCTTCATCTCTTCATCAGCACTCATGGCCCCACCCAGGAAGAGCAACATTTCATACCATTTCTTTGAGCCTGTGTTGACTGGTATCAGGCAGGTCCAGACACTTATCACCCCTGACCACATCCCATTATTCGGAGAACATTATGGAGACATCCTTGATATGGTTATGGACTTGGATCCTTCTCAGAGGAGTATGATTCACACCTGCCTACAGTTTTATGACCCTCCTTTGAGATGCTTCACATTCCCAGACTTTCAGCTGGGGCCTCTACTGGAAGAGTTTTCTTCATTGATTGGAGTACCTATCAGGGGTGGACCCCCTTTCAACCCAGAGATGACTTTTCCCAGCAATGGAGAATTAGCAAAAGCACTGTACCTGGAGCCTGCTTTGATTGAGCAGAGTATGACAACAAAAGCTGGAATCCCTGGTTTGCACTTAGATTTCTTGATTTCTCAGGCCACCCTGAAGGCCTCTTTGGGGGAATGGAGGGCAGTTTGTGCACTGTTAGCCCTCAGCATATATGGGGTTATACTGTTTGCAGATGAGCCCAAATTTATCAGCAAGAATGCCATTCATCTTTTCCTTCTGAGGAACCCAGTACCCACATTGCTGGGAGATTTCTATTATTCCATTCATCAGAGGAATGAGAAGCAAAGAGGGAAGTTGGTGAGATGTTGTGCTCCCCTGTTTCACACCTGGCTGCTCAAACACTTACCTAAGACTGATGCCTTCCTGAATCCTCACCAACAGAAGAATTGGGCTAAGAGACTTATTGCTTTAACTTCAGATGACATCAGATGGTGCACCCAGAGCACCAAGGGCAAGGATATCATCACTAGCTGTGGGCAATACCCAAATGTACCTCTGATAGGAGTAAAGGGTTGCATCAACTACAATCCTTTGTTGTTTAAGAGACAACTGGGCTATGCTTTGGTCCACCCTCCTAGAGTGCAAGATTTAGCTGAGACCCTGTATTGTGAGATAAAGCCTAATCTAGCTGTTGTCAGACAAGCATCCTGGGCTTGGGACAACATCCAGACAAAGGGGGTGGCTATTCTTGGGAAGTGTAATAATGTTGCTTCAGCCCAGTACTATGAATGGTCCCATGCTAGAGCCCAGATCACTGGAATTCCTTTCACCATTGAGGATATACCTGGACCATCCGCAGTACAGCCAGCAGCCACTGTCAGCCTGGAAGAATTTGAGAAACTGAAGGAAAGGAATGAGAATCTGTCTCAAGCTCTGAAGAAGACCCTTTGGGAAAGGAGTGATGGTCGTCTGGACATTGAGAGGTTGGAGAAGCTTAGGGTGGAGCATCTGGCCAAGATTGAGAAAACAGAGGACTACATCAAGAAATCAAGAGCTGAGGAGCAAATATTAAAGAATGCCTGTAAAGAGGCCAAGCTTCAGAAGGCTAGGACTGAACTCTATCTGCAAGAAAGTCAGGCTAGGTGGGTCAGGATCACTGAAGCCCGGACACAAGAAGATAAGAGAACTCAAGCCAAGATTGAGCAGTTAGAGGCCAATGAAAAGAGGCAGCAGGAAGCTTTGCTGGCAGCCCAGAAGGAGATTTCAGAATTGAAGCTTAGGGCTGGATTAAAGAGATCAAAGGACCAAGATAGGCACAAGAAGCTGACCACTGCCATTGCCACCAGGAACCTCCTCATCAGGACTATTACAGAGCACCCAGCTGGTCCGGTGACTGAGACACTTCTGAAGGAGGTTAAAGAGGATGAGTTTGGACTTGATGTCTGACTTTTTTTTTGTTGTTGCTTTCATTTGATGTACTTTTCTTTTATGTTGTATTTTGACCCTTCACGGGCATGTGTTGTAAAAACAAACTATGTATGATTCACCATTTGTAATATATTTGTTAGTTTGTTTTCATTGGGTTTTTCTTCTCAAAGCAACGTCAAAGCATCTTCCTCGAGGTCTGGAAAGGTCAAAACCAAGAGCCAGGCCGGATACCTTGGAAAATAAATAAGCATACTGCATTGCATACTAACTTTTGTTTTGTTTTGTAGGTTTTGTTATTATGTTGTTTTGTTTCTAACTCTGTTGTGGTTCAGGAAATATTGCTCGCAGAAGATTGTTCCCTGTCAACCGTGCACATCGGTATCCTACTCGCAACAACCTTCCGGGTATTATAATGGAGCAAGTACAGCAAGACCTGACAGAGGTCAGAACTCAGATGGCTAATGAAAGGCTGGAGATGAGAAATCAAATGACTCAATTCATGGAAGTAATGACTGGCTTGGCCCAAAGTCAAGAAAGGTTGAGGGCATGTAGAAAGACAAACTCCCGAGGAACCCCATCCCGGAACTGGAGGAACTAGTAACAATGAAAGGGGTCAGCCTCATGTTAATCCACCAGTATTTGGGCCTCACCTACATCCGGAAGTCAACATCCCGGGTAATGTGCAAGGAAATGCTACTGGAGGGAGAATCCTGCAAGAGGATCCCCAAGAAGAGCAGTTTACCGTCATGGGAGCTGGAGATGAAGTCTATGATAGGAGGTTTGATGAAATTGCTGAGAAGTTGAGATCTCTGGAGTCTCAAAACTCCTTGGGTTTTGATGTAATGGATATGGGGTTAGTGGACGGGGTAAGAATCCCCCACAAATTCAAACCCCCGTGCTTCGAGAAATATAATGGAACCTCTTGTCCACGAACTCACCTGCAGTCTTTTCTGGGGAGACTTAAAGCATATACCATGGATGAAAAGCTGTGGATGTTCTATTTTGAAGACAGTTTGACTGGAGCTTCAAGGGAGTGGTATTCACACTTGACCAGAGCTACTATCAGATGCTGGAAGGACCTAGCTGAAGCCTTCATCAGGCAGTACCAATACAATCTGGATATGGCTCCTAACAGGACCCTCCTAATGGGCATGTCTCAATCCTCCAGAGAAAGCTTCAGGGAATATGCCCAAAGGTGGAGACAGCTTGTTGCTGCTGTCCAGCCACCCATGTCGGAAAGAGAAATGGCCGACATGTTCATGAATACTTTGCAAGGAACATACATTGATAGGTTGGCTGCCTTTTCTTCTACTAGCTTCGCAGACGTGGTTATAGCTGGTGAAAGAATTGAAAGTCTGCTTAAAATGGGCAAAATTTCTGATAATGGTGCAAGTTCGTCCAGTAATCCCAGAAAGCCTTTTGTGGGACCTCGAAGGACCGATGAGACAAATGCCATTCATGCCACCAGGGGCAGACCTCATTATGTCCACAGATCAGTAGCGGCTGTCACTATTCCAGCTCCGATCCCTCAGCAATCAGCATATCAACAACAACAACAACCCCATTATCAACAGCAAGTTCAGTATCCGCCACAGAGAACCTACAACAACAACAATAGCAATCAACAGCAAAGACCCTTCCAACAAAGACCATCACAGGCAAATAGGATGATTGACCCTATCCCTATGCCTTATGTTGCCTTATTGCCACAACTTCTGAAGCTTAACTTGGTTGAGTTAAGGACATTGGCACCACCAGATCCCTCCAATCTCCCGAAGAATTACGATGTCAACGCCAGGTGTGCTTTCCATTCCAATGCACCAGGCCACAATACTGAGAAATGCAGGGCTTTGCAAATGAAAGTTCAGGATCTGGTGGATTCTAAAGCCCTCAACTTCGCACCTCCTCCGAATGTCAACAGGAATCCTATGCCTAATCATGGTGGGCCAAGGATTAATTCCATCGAGGAAGACAAATCATCTACTTTGATCACCAGTGTTGCACAAATTCTAACACCTCTGGTCGAAATTAAAGCTCAGCTTCTAGACTGCCAGGTGTTTCCCGGGTGTGAGCTCGGTTGTGGGTATTGCAACATTGAAGTCAATGGGTGTGATAATTTGAGAAGTGGCATAGATGGTCTTATCAAGGATGGTATCCTTCAGATCTCAACAACGGCGCCTACAAATCCAACAATCTCTTTGACAACAATTTCTGATTCTTCTACAACAACAGCAACCATTATTCCTACCGATTCATCAATATCATCAACAATGTCTTCATCCATCATTTCAACAAATCAAATGTCAACAACCATTTCTTCTACAACATCAACATCCTTTTTACCAGCAGAATCTTCTACAACGCCAGCAGAAATTAATGAAGATGTCTCAGCAGTCACCATCTACTATGATCCATCAAATGTTCCTCCAAACAACAACTTTCAACAACAAGCAGTGGCACTTCCTGCCAGATCACCAGTCACAATTTACTACGATCCGCACACCATCACAGTACCCTCCACTGCAGCAGTCAGTCCAGTTACCATCACGGTACCTGGACCAGTTCCCTATGAAAGCAGTAATGCCATACCTTGGCATTATGGCTCTGACCTCTATGCAACGGGAAGAAAATCACTTTGGATTCTTCAACCTCTTCTCCACAAATTGGTAATGTTGGGGGAGGCGGAGGCTTCACCAGAAGCGGACGCCTTTTTGCCTCGCAAATGCAAAGACCTAACGTTGAAGCAGAAGCTGCTGCTAAGGCAAAAGGAAAGAGTGTAGTGCTTGAAGAGCCGACTGTCAAAGAAACTCAGAGGAAATCTTTTGAACAAGATGTAGACGAGTTTATGAGAATCATAAAGAGAAGTGATTACAAAGTGGTAGATCATCTTCACCAAACTCCCTCAAAAATCTCCATATTATCCCTGTTGATGTGTTCTGAAGCTCACAGGAATGCATTATTGAAAGTCCTGCACGCAGCATACGTGCCAGAGGAGATTACTGTTAATCAGCTAGAAACTGTGGTAGCAAATGTCAACACCAGTCATGGACTGGGCTTTACCAATGCTGAATTAACAACTGAGGGACGTAACCACAACAAGGCTTTACATATCACCTTGGAATGCAAGGGTGCTGTTCTGTCTCATGTGCTGGTAGACACTGGGTCATCACTCAATGTTCTACCAAAGAAAGCCTTAGTGAAGCTGGAGTATGATGGCTTGGCACTGCGTCCGAGTAATTTGGTGGTGAGAGCATTTGATGGCTCTAAAAGATCAGTGCTTGGGGAGATTGATCTACCTGTAATGATTGGCCCGCAGACCTTCAAAATTACCTTCTATGTGATGGACATTCAGCCGGCCTACAGCTGTTTGTTGGGTAGACCCTGGATCCACGTCGTTGGCGCTGTTACGTCTACCCTTCACCAGAAGCTGAAATTCGAGTGGGAAGGCCAGATCATCACCATCTGTGGGGAAGAAGACATCTTTGTTAGCCATCTGGCTACGTATAAGTATATTGAGATGGATGGAGAGATCCATGAAACTATGAGCCAGGGGTTTGAGGCCCTGAACATTAATGAAGCATCTGCTGTACTGGGAACCTCCATGACGTCATATCAGCAAGCCCGGAAGGTTGTTGAAGAGGGTACTGCCCAAGGCTGGGGCAAGCTGCTGCCCGTGGAAAAGAAGGAGGACAGATTTGGGTTGGGTTACAGACCAACTCAACAAGATCAATCAGAGGCTGCCAAGAAGCCCAATTTTGTCAGCGGGGGGATGCTCACCCCGGATGCTGTAAACAACTTGGAAGACGAGGAGGAAAGCGACCGCAACCTGGAGAGCTGGATACGTCCAAGGATCCCGGGGAGCCAAGTCCTTAACTGGTCTTCCCAGGAAATTATAAGAGTTACTCCTGCAGAGTAATTATTATTTCCTGTATTTTTAAGCATGCATCAAGTCTTGCATCTTGCCCAATATGTCAAGACTCATTTTGTAATCGGGCCATCTTGTAATTTTGTGCAAATGGATTAATCAATGAATATCGGACATCTTTTGCAAATAAGTCTGTTTTCCGCTCACTGTTTTTCATTTTTTTTCTTTTTGTACAAAAATAAAATGGCAATGTTTTCCAAAATGATAACTTCATTTCACTTTTTCTAAATAAGATAAAATCGATCACTAAAATGAACCAATCTAAACCCTTGCAGAGAGTGCCTTTCAGACTGCACCGACAACAACACTGCTATGACCTTGTATGACTTTGACAATCCAATCAATCAAGCTGATGAAGGGGTTGAAGAAGATTATGAGCTACCTGAAGAGCTAGCCAGGTTGTTAAGGCAAGAGGAGAAGGTTATCACTCCTCATCAGGAGGAGATTGAAACAGTAAATCTTGGTACGGAAGAAGACGTGAAAGAAGTTAAGATCGGGGCCTGCCTACAAGATTCGGTAAAAGAACAACTAATTGATATGCTTCGGGAGTATGTGGATGTGTTTGCTTGGTCTTATCAGGATATGCCAGGGTTGGACACCGATATTGTCATGCACAAGCTGCCTTTGAAAGAAGATTGTCCGCCGGTAAAACAGAAACTGCGCCATACTCGCCCGGATATGGCAATGAAGATAAAGGAAGAGGTGCAAAAGCAGTGGGACGTCGGGTTCCTTGCTGTGACTAGCTATCCGCCGTGGGTGGCTAATATTGTACCTGTGCCTAAGAAGGATAGCAAGGTGAGAATGTGTGTGGATTACCGGGACCTGAACAGAGCCAGCCCAAAAGATGACTTCCCATTACCTCACATTGATGTATTGGTTGACAATACGGCTCAGTTCTCGGTATTCTCCTTCATGGACGGATTTTCAGGATACAATCAGATCAAGATGTCACCTGAAGACATGGAAAAGACAACTTTCATCACACCCTGGGGCACATTCTGTTATAAGGTGATGCCATTCGGACTGAAGAATGTTGGTGCAACTTACCAACGGGCTATGGTAACATTATTCCACGACATGATCCATAAAGAAATTGAGTGTTATGTGGATGACATGATTGCCAAGTCCCTCACAGAAGAAGACCATCTGGTGAATCTGTTGAAGCTATTCAAGCGTCTGAGGAAGTACCAACTGAAGTTAAACCCCAACAAGTGCACATTCGGGGTGCAGTCTGGTAAGCTGCTGGGATTTATTGTAAGTGAGAAAGGGATTGAAGTTGACCCTGATAAAGTTAAAGCCATTCAAGAAATGCCTGCACCTAAGACAGAAAAAGAAGTTCGGGGGTTTCTAGGTAGATTGAACTACATTTCAAGGTTCATATCTCACCTTACAGCGACCTGTGAGCCCTTGTTCAAGCTGTTAAGAAAAGAAGAAACGGTCAGGTGGAACGAAGACTGCCAGAGGGCTTTTGACAGAATCAAGGAATACTTACAAGAGCCTCCGATCCTTATGCCTCCAGTTGAAGGAAGACCTCTGATAATTTACTTGACAGTATTAGAAGAGTCAATGGGGTGTGTGCTGGGCCAGCATGACGAGTCTGGTCGAAAAGAGTATGCAATTTACTACCTAAGCAAAAAGTTTACCGACTGTGAACAACGTTATTCACTGCTCGAGAAAACTTGTTGTGCTTTAGCGTGGGCTACTCGCCGACTAAGGCAGTATATGTTGACCCACACTACCTTATTGATCTCAAAGATGAATCCAGTTAAGTACATTTTCGAGAAGCCAGCACTTACCGGACGGGTTGCAAGATGGCAAATGATCCTCACGGAATACGACATCTAGTACACATCTCAAAAAGCCATCAAGGGCGGTGTATTGTCTGATTATCTTGCTGAGCAACCCATTGATGATTATCAGCCTATGAGATTTGACTTCCCTGATGAAGACATTATGTTCATAAAAGCAAAAGACTATGAAGAGCCTATTCACACTGAAGGGCCTGACCCAGAAGAAGAATGGACTATGATGTTTGATGGGGCTGTTATATGAATGGTCGTGGTGTTGGTGCAGTACTCATTACACCTGAGGGAGTTCACATGCCTTTCTCGGAAAAACTCACCTTTAACTGCACTAACAACGAAGCTGAATACGAAGTCTGTATTATGGGTCTTGAGGAAGCCATTGACCTCAGGATCAAGACTTTGACTGTGTTCGGAGATTCAGCTCTGGTAATTAATCAAACCAACGGCAAATGGTACACCCACCAGGATCATCTGATACCTTATCGGGATTATACGAGAAGGTTATTGACTTTCTTCACAATGGTCAAGCTTGAGTATATTCCCCGAGATGAAAATCAATTTGGAGACACTCTGGCTACCATTTCATCCATGATCAAAGTTCAAGCTGCCAACTTCGTACCTCGGATTTCAGTATCCAGACTTGATAGACCAGCATACGTGTTCTCAGCAGATGTTGTTAAAGATGATAAGCCTTGGTTCCATGACATTAAGTGCTTCTTGGAGGATCAAACATACCCACCTGGGGCATCTTCCAATGACAAGAAGACACTAAGAAGGCTAGCTGGTAGTTTCTTCCTGAATACTGACGGTTCCCTGTACAAGAGAAACTTTGATATGGTACTTCTCAGGTGCGTTGATAGAACAGAAGCAAACTTGTTAATGCACGAGGTGCACGAAGGATCCTTTGGTACCCATGCTGGAGGGCATGCTATGGCTAAAAAGTTGCTAAGATCGGGCTATTACTGGATCACAATGGATGCAGACTGTTGTGCGTATGCCAGAAAATGTCATAAATGCTAGATTTATGCGGATAAAGTGCATGTGCCTCCGAATCCTCTAAATGTGATGTCTTCACCCTGGCCCTTTGCTATGTGGGGCATTGATATGATTGGCAAGATTGAACCGACTGCTTCAAATGGCCACAGATTCATCCTGGTAGCCATTGACTACTTTACCAAGTGGGTCGAGGCAGCTTCCTATGCAAATGTCACTAGGCAAGTGGTAGCCCGATTTCTGAAGAGAGACATCATATGTCGGTATGGAGTGCCCGAGCGAATCATTACTGATAATGGTTCCAACTTGAACAACAAAATGATGGTAGAACTATGTCGGGACTTCAAGATCCAACACCATAATTCTTCTCCTTACAGGCCAAAGATGAATGGCACTGTTGAGGCGGCTAATAAGAATATCAAGAAGATTGTGCAGAAGATGGTAGTTACCTACAAAGACTGGCATGAAATGCTACCATTTGCCTTGCATGGGTACCGTACGTTAATTAGAACATCCACTGGGGCAACACCGTATCAACTTGTGTATGGTATGGAGGCAGTCCTACCTGTTGAAGTTGAATTACCCTCCCTGCGGGTACTGATGGATCTTAAGTTGAATGAAGCAGAATGGGTCTGGTCCCGAGACGAACAACTGAATCTGATTGAAGAGAAAAGATTGGCTGCAATCTGTCATGGGCAGCTATATCAGAAAAGAATGAAGAAAGCCTTCGATCAGAAAGTCAGGCTCCGAGAGTACCAAGTAGGAGATCTTGTGCTGAAAAGACTCCTCCCTCCTCATACAGACCACAGGGGCAAGTGGACTCTGAACTATGAAGGGCCATTCATAGTAAATAAAGTTTTCTCAGGTGGAGCACTGATGCTCAGCACTATGGATGGTGAAGACTTCCCGTCCCCTATGAATTCATATGTAGTTAAAAAATACTTCGCATAAAATGACCCGCTGGACATAAAAACAGAATGTAAGTCCATGCAAAAATAGGGCATCCCGGCGAGTCAAAAACAGAATAAAGGACTCGGGCAAAAATAAGGGAAAATAAATAAAAAATATACACCCGCTGAGTTGAAAAGCCACATTGGACAACTCAGGCAAAAATGGGTATCCCGATGGATTGAAAACCCGAAAGGGCGATCCATGCAAAATAAGGGAATAAGCGAACAACTGCATTCTGAATTCGTCTGTATCACTTACAATTTGGTAAGCCTTAAAAGGATCAAGCTTCGTTCAGAATCAGCCTTCTTCAGAAAGCAAAGCGAGAAGAACGTCAATGTCATACGAGTCATAGCAAAAGGGAAGCTCCTTGAAGCGTCATCAACATTGCCAGCACCTTTTTGTTTTTCAATTTGTAACGATTCCCTCATTTCAGGGGATCTGTTTCTTTGAATGTATCTTGCCAAATTCAGGGCACTCGAATTAATAAAATCAGATTTTCAGTCACACACTGTCTCGTATTCTTTTTGCAAAAATGTCCGATGTCATTAATTTGCTGATCGCATAAATACAGATGCGTCTTTCCTGAACTACATGCTTACAGGAAATATACTTACTCCTGGGAGTGTCTAAACTCCTATGATGGAATCCAGTAAGGAATACCTCGGGGGACTTGTGCGTTTCTTTGTCTTTACAGGATTGCAGGTATTCAAAGCGCGACATGGGGCATGAAAGCTTCTCCCCAGCAAGCTGTCAAAATCATTATCTACTCAGTCCGTCTTCCAGATTAGCACCGGAAGTGTTCTCTCCCCAGCTGAGTTGTCAAGTATCATCCTCAGCAGGATCCCTACAGAAACCTCTAGAAAGATCTTTCAGTGATCTTTCTTCTTCCCCAGCCAAGTGCTAGACAGGGAACTACCCCCCACAGAGTTTCAACCTCTATCCAGAAGAGCAACGCATGAAGAACTCACAACAGAGTGAAGAAAGCTTCTACAAACCCCAGCTGGGTCCCCCATTGCTGAGATGGGTCTATCAGTGATCTGTTTCCCCATACAGATACATCATCAGATCTACCAATGATCTTATCCCCAGCTGGGATATCCACTTCAAGCAAATCAGCCAGAGATCTTCACAGCAGCGGGATCCGAGTCCTGGATCATTATCTTGGCATAATCATAGCATTCGTATCATATTTTCCCCCACAGAGCGTAGCATTCCGTTTAATACGGAACATTACGGCAAAAATCAAACATATTGCATAATCACAAGCCATGTCCTGAATCAAACACTCGTAAATACTGACCATTCATCAACAATATACAGAATACTCCCCAAATTCCCCGGCAGAGAGCCAAAGCATTTCCTTCACGCTCACAAATACAGATACACTCCCTTCGGCACTCGTCCATATCATCATTCCCCCAATAAAACTGCCCGGGCAAACAGATACTTCTTGACACTCGTCTGTGTCATATACCCAGCAGAAAGCCAAAGCGTCCCCTTTGCACTCACTATACAGATACATATATATACACAATTCCTTGACATTCATCCATATCACCTTCCCCGGTATAGTTGCCTAAATACTTTATGAACCAAACACTAGTTTATAATACACTTTTCCTGACACCCGTCCGTGTCATATTCTCCATAGCAAGTTAAACACTTGTCTGTGTCTCGCTCATGCAGATACTCGTCCATATCTTGTATTTATCCCTTAAATCCCCTCAGATTCGACACTCGTCCGTGTTCTTTGTTAACCAGTTGATACTCGTCCGTATCATCATCTCTGAACACGTGTCAGCATTTGTTTCTATTGATACTCGTCCGTATCGTAGTCTTAAGGATGCTTGTCCGCATCTTTAATCTATACACAGTGTCAAACACTTATACCTCTCATCTCTTGAATGTAGACACTCGTCCGTGTTTACTATTCCCCAGCGAAGTCCCCAGCAAAACTTCTCTTCCATCTGACATTCGTCATATGTCATGATAAACCTAAGAGCAGCCGTACCCTGCTAGGTGATCGTCCTTCACCTCTTGATGATCGTCCTTCATCATGCTTATCCGATGGTCGTCCCCATCGTCGACCTTTTTATCCGACATTCGTCATATGTCGTGATACCTTTGGCAACCGTACCTTGCCAGGTGATCGTCCTTCACCTTAGATGACCGTCCCTCATCTTATCCCCAACGCAGCAGCCGTACCCTGCTAGGTGATCGTCCTTCACCTTTGATGACCGTACCTCATCATTTATTTTATTTCATAATCCCCAGAGAGTCTTACGACTTTACTTGATGGTCGTCCCCATCACAATCTCTCATATCCCCAGCTTGCCGGTCGTCCCCGTCATTGCTTTATTTCCTGCAATTTCCCCAGCATGTCGGTCATCCCCGTCATTGCTTCATCCCCAGCAGTCGTCCTCTGCTCGACGGTCGTTCTCCGTCGCCCGCACTTTATAATTATACTTTATTTTTCTTTTACAATCTATATCCCTTTTCTTCTTCATTCAGTGAGTGCAAATTTTGGACTGTCTTTGGTATTCAACCACGAGTTATCTTGCTTGCCTGTTAAGTCGTTGCTTACATCCTGCACAGCTAACTCATGTTTGAATAGGGGCAGCTGTAAACACCCCAAATTTGCCCTCACCCATTTCACCATGGCTTGTGATCCTTTCATATGCATTAAGTCAATCATGACACCTCATATTGCATATTTGCTTCACTGCATTGTTCCTAAGTCATCTGCATCTAGGGTTTGTGATCTGAGCAATCCAAGAGCCATTTGAGCCACTCCAAAGGTCATCAATCACTTCAAAGGGGTCCATGTATGTTCAAGCATCATATTATATCCTCACAAAGTCAAGAAAGTCAAAGAATCACAAGAACTGAGAATGGCATGGAAGCAGAGCCAGGTTTAACTGCACAGATGACCTAGAATTAGGGTTTTGGTTTTAAAGGCCATAAATCCAAATTTTTTGGTCATTCTTGTTTCTATTGGTCTCTATATGTTATAAGGATCATGCATATCAAGTTCCCTGAAGAAATTCCATGGGGAAGGCATCTATTCAAGAGTTGACTTCTTGAGCAAATCAGTGCAAAATCAGGGCATCTAAGGCCCCCAATGACCCAACCAAAGGTTGTTCTTCATCATCTTGAATGTGTATGATCTTTATTTGATCATAGAAGATGTTATAAGTTCACAAAATTGAAGAGTTTCAAGCCATTTTCAAAATTGCCTTTTTGGGAAAGTGACTTGTAATGGAAACTTGCTACTTTGGGAAAGTTTTTCAACCCTTTCTTTTTGATTCAAAAATGCTTCAAATAAGAAAACTTTGGTCATGAAAGTTGTAGAATGGATCATTCCCTTTTCAAAAAGTACAAGAACTCATTCTAATTCATCATGGATCAAAAGTTATGGCTTGTCAAAGTTGGGAAAAATCACATAATCTCAAGTTTTGCACCAAAGAGGCAAAGTTGCAAAAACTCATGACAAGCCTTTATGTGACTTCAAATTGGTTTCTATGAACCACACAAACATAAACCAATGCCTAGAAATCAGAATGCACAAAAGAACCTCCCATTTTCATGACTTATGCTTCAAGTAATCACAAAAGGGCCAAAAAGTCACAAAGTTGCAAAACCTCTCACAAACCCTAATCCATTTGCTAATTGGCCTCAAGACTGATTCCATGGCTCTCCTCAATCCTTGTTGCGCAGGACACCCCTTTGTCCTTGGCCTGCCATTGACCCATACCTCTCTTACACAAAAAGTTGACTTTATGCAAAATGGCCCATACCAATCAAGCTAGGCCACACCAACTCCACAGACCTATCACAGTGTGATACATGGACAAAATGAGACTCAACACATAGCACAACTCATCCTAATCTCTCCCACAAGCCAGCATTCTCAAAACTCACCTCTTATGCACTTTCCTTCGAATCTCAGCACACAAGCATCAAACACTAAAACAAACTTCATAGGATCACTCAACATGTTCCCCTGATCATTTCCCAACCCTCATTTGTCCCTGAAACCCTACATATCAAAAACACGATTCTCATCCCTCACTGAACAGAACTTGATCAATCTCACAAACCAGCCAAAATAAACTCCATACAAGCTTTGCAAACTCCTCAGGAGGTTCATTGGGTTCATTTTGAAGCAAGGAGGCAGTCTGAAAGCTCCAAACTGAAAGATTCACCTCAGGTAACTTCGAAAATCTTTTTTCCAGAAACTTTGTTTTAAGTTATTAAAATGATCTACATGCTCCCCTGAATGCAATGAGCTTTGAATTTTTGAAAATGATGAAGAAATGAAGATGTATGGTCTGTCTGAAACTTTGCCCGTGAAATTGATTTTTGCTTGTTTCCTTTGATTCATGAAAAATAAATAAGTTTTGTTGTTGGATTCTTGTTTAGGATGTTTGGTTGAGTGAATCTGGAGATTTTGGCACGTTTTAGTGAAGTTTTGAGAGAGTTGGGATGAAGGTCTCGCCGGAGAAGACGACCGGAAGTCTTCTCCGGCCACCTGAGGGTCATTAACCCTAATCTGAGTAATTAACCAACTTTGAATTTGGACCATGGATCTGGCTGACTTTTGTTGACTCCCGCGCATATGAAGGGCCTGGATCATTTCATTAAACCCTAATCATAATTTATTAAATTAATTAATCAGATTTAATTTAATCCAGCCAGTTCAAACGTGGGCCGTCCAGATGCGCGCGGGTCAATTCCCTCTCTTTTCCTTTGAATCTCAGCCAGTGGATGTGCATACTTCTCATATTTTAATTTTTATTTCATTTTCTTTTCATTTAATTTGCACGAATTATTTAAAATAGCAAAACATCTTTAAAAATTCTGAAAATTTTTATCAAGTCTTTTATCAATTTTCAGAACCCAAAATATTTTTATTTTTATTTTTTGCATTAAAAATAATTTTTAAATTATTTAAATGTTTATTTTTAATTAGTTAATGGGAATTAATTAATTAAAAATGCATTTAGGTATTTAAAAATCACCAAAAAATTCACATTGCATTTAGAAACATTTAGAAACATTATCCAACTCTCAAACCAAATTTCTTTTTGGTTCTTGATGCCTTTTGATCATTTTCATTGGAATTAAATTCATTTTAAGGCAATATTTTGGTTCAAACTTTGAAAAATTCATTCTGCCTAACCCTTGAGAGTTTGATGATGGCTCTTCTTGCATTGCATCCTTCATGGCATGTAGTTTATAGGATAAAATTGGTTTGATTTGATCTTGCATTTTCAATTTGTTTTGCATTTTTCATGATGAGGCACCCCAAAACCCTAGTAATCTTAGGAAATTCATAACTTTCACTAGGTTAAGAGTTAGATCCCCTCCTTTGGGAAGTGAACTTGTATAGGTTTAGGGTATCTTTGATTGCATTTTAAATTTTTTATCATGTCATTTGCTTCTGGTCTTGAATTTTGCTTTGTGTGTTGATCATAAACCCTAATTTGTGCCTTCCTTTGCATCCATCTTTCATTTGCTTGCATCCAATGAATTGCCATGACATTTTGTGCATCCACGTGATCCATAAGACATCTTAGGACATATTAGAATCATGTTTGATCATTGCATCATTCATTTGACATGTCATATCTTCATTGCATTTCATAAGTTTTCATGAACTTTCATGGTTCAAAGCATGCCTCATTTGCATCCTTATGCTTGTATGATCATTCTCCTCTCTTGTCATGTGTTTGCATCATCTCTTAGCATCATTAACATCATGTTTATGCTTCTGGTTTTGGTTTGCATCATGACACTTCATCTCATTTGCATTACATTTCATTTCTTTTGCCAACTTTTCAGGTGGTAAGTTGTTTTGAGAAGTGAATTTGCCTTCACTTCTCACAATCTCTTTTCATCTCTCTCTTGCACCATTGCTGCATTTTGTATGTGTATTAGAGTGAGCTTGCTCATTCATGTTCATCTCTTACCTTCTTTCTTCAAGCAACTTGTCTTCTTAAGTGAAGCAAGTTGTTTTGCTTCTCTTTGCTTCTTTCTCTTTTCATCTGCTTCTCCCCTTGGTGGCTCTTTGAAGATTTCTCCTCTTAAACCTCACAAACCCTAGGACTTCCAAGCATGATAACAATTAAGGGTTTGATTAGTCCCCCATTTAGTTTTACCTTTGTGTCTTCTTTGAGTCTTCTCTTCTCATCTCATAATCAAGGACTAAACCTTAAAGGTTTTAAGGCTTTGTGATTAAGCTTATGCATGCATCCTTCTATTAGGATGGAGTGTATAACTTTAATCCTAAGTGTTAAACCCTTAATGTGTTTAAATCCTTTAATCAATCCAATTAATAATCACTAAGACATCAAGCTTGTAACTTGGGCCTTGCATTAGGGTTCTAATTCTTCCTTAACTGGTTAAGAAGGACTAACCCTAGTGTTAATGGACAAGTCCCCCTCAAGTTGTCTTACCAACCATAAAAATCATTTCTTCATCTTACCATTAACTAAAATCCACCTAATAAAGGCTTTGTTTTGTCATGAGGTTAATCCCTAATCATGGATTAAGTTGAGGAGTCTTCCTCAGCTTAAATGTTCTCATCTATTATCCTTCTATTAGGATGGTGTAATGAGTCCATTAAATCCCTGATTATGGCTTAAACTCATTACTTAACACTAAACAAAATATCAAAAAAACCATCTAAATAATCACAAGTAGGTTAATGATCTTAATCCTACACCATGGTGATTAAGTGTGAGGTGCTTACTTCATGCTTAAGGTATTCTCATTACCCCTAATCAGAGGGAGGATGTGATGAGTTTACTAACCCTTGGTTTAGGCTTAAGCTCATTAACTTATGACAAACTCCAAAAGGCAATAAAAGATTGAAAACTCAAAAACAAACAATAATCGTCTCCTTCGGGATTCTTTTCTCATCTCATTCACTCACAAACGAGAACTCGCTTCTTCCGTCTAATGCAAGACAGTTAGCACCTGAGCCAGACAGGTCATACACTTGAGCATAGGCAAGCAAGCAGTTCACAAGTCAATTCATCTTTCAGTCTCCTTGGGTCGAACTACGGTGTTCTGACTTCCTCATTGCACGAGAGGATACGTAGGCATGACTTAACAGTTATCGAACAAAAGTCTCTGTATATTCCCCCTCCTTCTAGCATCATTCTTTAAGCCTCATAGTCTTGAGCACTTCACTCTTGTTCTTACACTGACACTTCTCTTATACACTTCACACTTCCTTTGCACTGACACTTGCATTCTTTCCAGCTTTGATACACAAATTGCACTGACACTACCCCTTTAAAACACAAATCTTTTAAGCGTGGATCCCGTCGAGTACGACGGACAATCTGGGTGCTAATACCTTCCCAGGTTGTAACCAACCCCCTTTCTCAGTCTCTCTGGTTTGCGACCGTCTTATCCATCTTTTCTTAGGTTTATGCAGCATTACCTTTCCTCCGGGATAAAAATCCCTAGCTGGCGACTCTTTCCTTTTCTTTTGAGTTCACCCATGTGTGTTCTCTCTCCTTTTCACCGACCGTTCGCGTCTACACCCCTTCTGACCTTAGGTGTCATTTGGTGGGAGCGACAGCTTGGCGACTCTGCTGGGGACCCTTATACTGTAACCAGGGTTTCTGGTTCTTTTTGTGGGTTCCTCCTAGCGTTTGTTTGATTTGTGTTTACTGGGGTGTTATGTGCTAATTGTGTTTATTTATTTACTTTATTTATTGCTTTATGTACAGCTTTATTTATTGCTTTCTTTACAGTTTTCCATATTTCATACTGTCATTATCATTGCTGGATCTGTTCTTTTGTCTTGGTGGGTGGGGTTCTACTGAGAGTTTAAGGTCCTATACCTGGGACCTGAGTGACACCTAGGCTAGAGTGGTTCATATTCTTTCCCATTCCATTTCGGTCTGGTGCGGGATTATGAAACACGGTTCAGATATGGGTTTCTTCTTGAGAACTCTGTGCTACAGATCTCCTGTAGTGCTAGGGCTATCTGGGAAGCTTGCTAAGTCTGGATGACCTTTATTATGACCTTCAGAAACTGAGGTGAATTAGAGGAGGATCTTTTATGGTTATTGTAAACACTGTACCTCCGGGTTAGAAGTGTTTACACTTCTTATAACTGATCCAAGTCTGAGGATCCTTGTTTTAGAACATCACCTGTGAGGGGGTTGGGCTGTTTACAGGTTTGCAGGTACCTTTGGCCACATCATACCCTGTTACTTGTTTGGATTAAGAGTACTCCATTTTGGATAGTTCTTGTGATTTAACCCTGGACATGTGACTCTTTATTTGAGTCCCCCACCTTGGTTACTGGATTTCTGAACCTCCATCTGGACTTCTTGAACATACATGGACTTTATATCAAGACAGTAATCAGATCCAACTTGATCACAAACCCTTGCATATCATTTGCATACTCATCATTTGCATCATTTAACATTTGTTTATTTGTTTTTCAGGGTATCCACATTATATCTGGCTTGGTTTTGACCCCTTCATCTGCATAGACCTCTGTTCATCAGTTTTCTGCCTATCTTCATCAGTTGCCAGTTGCCTTCATCACCAGCATCAGCCTATCAGTGGCTCATCTTCAGTACCAGTCTTGATCTTCATCAGCACTTGTCTTCAGCTCTTCATCAGCACTCATGGCCCCACCCAGGAAGAGCAACATTTCATACCATTTCTTTGAGCCTGTGTTGACTGGTATCAGGCAGGTCCAGACACTTATCACCCCTGACCACATCCCATTATTCAGAGAACATTATGGAGACATCCTTGATATGGTTATGGACTTGGATCCTTCTCAGAGGAGTATGATTCACACCTGCCTACAGTTTTATGACCCTCCTTTGAGATGCTTCACATTCCCAGACTTTCAGTTGGGGCCTCTACTGGAAGAGTTTTCTTCATTGATTGGAGTACCTATCAGGGGTGGGGCCCCTTTCAACCCAGAGATGACTTTTCCCAGCAATGGAGAATTAGCAAAAGCACTGTACCTGGAGCCTGCTTTGATTGAGCAGAGTATGACAACAAAAGCTGGAATCCCTGGTTTGCACTTAGATTTCTTGATTTCTCAGGCCACCCTGAAGGCCTCTTTGGGGGAATGGAGGGCAGTTTGTGCACTGTTAGCCCTCAGCATATATGGGGTTATACTGTTTGCAGATGAGCCCAAATTTATCAGCAAGAATGCCATTCATCTTTTCCTTCTGAGGAACCCAGTACCCACATTGCTGGGAGATTTCTATTATTCCATTCATCAGAGGAATGAGAAGCAAAGAGGGAAGTTGGTGAGATGTTGTGCTCCCCTGTTTCACACCTGGCTGCTCAAACACTTACCTAAGACTGATGCCTTCCTGAATCCTCACCAACAGAAGAATTGGGCTAAGAGACTTATTGCTTTAACTTCAGATGACATCAGATGGTGCACCCAGAGCACCAAGGGCAAGGATATCATCACTAGCTGTGGGCAATACCCAAATGTACCTCTGATAGGAGTAAAGGGTTGCATCAACTACAATCCTTTGTTGTTTAAGAGACAACTGGGCTATGCTTTGGTCCACCCTCCTAGAGTGCAAGATTTAGCTGAGACCCTGTATTGTGAGATAAAGCCTAATCTAGCTGTTGTCAGACAAGCATCCTGGGCTTGGGACAACATCCAGACAAAGGGGGTGGCTATTCTTGGGAAGTGTAATAATGTTGCTTCAGCCCAGTACTATGAATGGTCCCATGCTAGAGCCCAGATCACTGGAATTCCTTTCACCATTGAGGATATACCTGGACCATCCGCAGTACAGCCAGCAGCCACTGTCAGCCTGGAAGAATTTGAGAAACTGAAGGAAAGGAATGAGAATCTGTCTCAAGCTCTGAAGAAGACCCTTTGGGAAAGTAGTGATGGTCGTCTGGACATTGAGAGGTTGGAGAAGCTTAGGGTGGAGCATCTGGCCAAGATTGAGAAAACAGAGGACTACATCAAGAAATCAAGAGCTGGGGAGCAAATATTAAAGAATGCCTGTAAAGAGGCCAAGCTTCAGAAGGCTAGGACTGAACTCTATCTGCAAGAAAGTCAGGCTAGGTGGGTCAGGATCACTGAAGCCCGGACACAAGAAGATAAGAGAACTCAAGCCAAGATTGAGCAGTTAGAGGCCAATGAAAAGAGGCAGCAGGAAGCTTTGCTGGCAGCCCAGAAGGAGATTTCAGAGTTGAAGCTTAGGGCTGGATTAAAGAGATCAAAGGACCAAGATAGGCACAAGAAGCTGACCACTGCCATTGCCACCAGGAACCTCCTCATCAGGACTATTACAGAGCACCCAGCTGGTCCGGTGACTGAGACACTTCTGAAGAAGGTTAAAGAGGATGAGTTTGGACTTGATGTCTGACTTTTTTTTTGTTGTTGCTTTCATTTGATGTACTTTTCTTTTATGTTGTATTTTGACCCTTCACGGGCATGTGTTGTAAAAACAAACTATGTATGATTCACCATTTGTAATATATTTGTTAGTTTGTTTTCATTGGGTTTTTCTTCTCAAAGCAACGTCAAAGCATCTTCCTCGAGGTCTGGAAAGGTCAAAACCAAGAGCCAAGCCGGATACCTTGGAAAATAAATAAGCATACTGCATTGCATACTAACTTTTGTTTTGTTTTGTAGGTTTTGTTATTATGTTGTTTTGTTTCTAACTATGTTGTGGTTCAGGAAATATTGCTCGCAGAAGAGTGTTCCCTGTCAACCGTGCACATCGGTATCCTACTCGCAACAACCTTCCGGGTATTATAATGGAGCAAGTACAGCAAGACCTGACAGAGGTCAGAACTCAGATGGCTAATGAAAGGCTGGAGATGAGAAATCAAATGACTCAATTCATGGAAGTAATGACTGGCTTGGCCCAAAGTCAAGAAAGGTTGAGGGCATGTAGAAAGACAAACTCCCGAGGAACCCCATCCCGGAACTGGAGGAACTAGTAACAATGAAAGGGGTCAGCCTCATGTTAATCCACCAGTATTTGGGCCTCACCTACATCCGGAAGTCAACATCCCGGGTAATGTGCAAGGAAATGCTACTGGAGGGAGAATCCTGCAAGAGGATCCCCAAGAAGAGCAGTTTACCGTCATGGGAGCTGGAGATGAAGTCTATGATAGGAGGTTTGATGAAATTGCTGAGAAGTTGAGATCTCTGGAGTCTCAAAACTCCTTGGGTTTTGATGTAATGGATATGGGGTTAGTGGACGGGGTAAGAATCCCCCACAAATTCAAACCCCCGTGCTTCGAGAAATACAATGGAACCTCTTGTCCACGAACTCACCTGCAGTCTTTTCTGGGGAGACTTAAAGCATATACCATGGATGAAAAGCTGTGGATGTTCTATTTTGAAGACAGTTTGACTGGAGCTTCAAGGGAGTGGTATTCACACTTGACCAGAGCTACTATCAGATGCTGGAAGGACCTAGCTGAAGCCTTCATCAGGCAGTACCAATACAATCTGGATATGGCTCCTAACAGGACCCTCCTAATGGGCATGTCTCAATCCTCCAGAGAAAGCTTCAGGGAATATGCCCAAAGGTGGAGACAGCTTGTTGCTGCTGTCCAGCCACCCATGTCGGAAAGAGAAATGGCCGACATGTTCATGAATACTTTGCAAGGAACATACATTGATAGGTTGGCTGCCTTTTCTTCTACTAGCTTCGCAGACGTGGTTATAGCTGGTGAAAGAATTGAAAGTTTGCTTAAAATGGGCAAAATTTCTGATAATGGTGCAAGTTCGTCCAGTAATCCCAGAAAGCCTTTTGTGGGACCTCGAAGGACCGGTGAGACAAATGCCATTCATGCCACCAGGGGCAGACCTCAGTATGTCCACAGATCAGTAGCGGCTGTCACTATTCCAGCTCCGATCCCTCAGCAATCAGCATATCAACAACAACAACAACCCCATTATCAACAGCAAGTTCAGTATCCGCCACAGAGAACCTACAACAACAACAATAGCAATCAATAGCAAAGACCCTTCCAACAAAGACCATCACAGGCAAATAGGATGATTGACCCTATCCCTATGCCTTATGCTGCCTTATTGCCACAACTTCTGAAGCTTAACTTGGTTGAGTTAAGGACATTGGCACCACCAGATCCCTCCAATCTCCCGAAGAATTACGATGTCAACGCCAGGTATGCTTTCCATTCCAATGCACCAGGCCACAATACTGAGAAATGCAGGGCTTTGCAAATGAAAGTTCAGGATCTGGTGGATTCTAAAGCCCTCAACTTCGCACCTCCTCCGAATGTCAACAGGAATCCTATGCCTAATCATGGTGGGCCAAGGATTAATGCCATCGAGGAAGACAAATCATCTACTTTGATCACCAGTGTTGCACAAATTCTAACACCTCTGGTCGAAATTAAAGCTCAGCTTCTAGACTGCCAGGTGTTTCCCGGGTGTGAGCTCGGTTGTGGGTATTGCAACATTGAAGTCAATGGGTGTGATAATTTGAGAAGTGGCATAGATGGTCTTATCAAGGATGGTATCCTTCAGATCTCAACAACGGCGCCTACAAATCCAGCAATCCCTTTGACAACAATTCCTGATTCTTCTACAACAGCAGCAACCATTATTCCTACCGATTCATCAATATCATCAACAATGTCTTCATCCATCATTTCAACAAATCAAATGTCAACAACCATTTCTTCTACAACATCAACATCCTTTTTACCAGCAGAATCTTCTACAACGCCAGCAGAAATTAATGAAGATGTCTCAGCAGTCACCATCTACTATGATCCATCAAATGTTCCTCCAAACAACAACTTTCAACAACAAGCAGTGGCACTTCCTGCCAGATCACCAGTCACAATTTACTACGATCCGCACACCATCACAGTACCCTCCACTGCAGCAGTCAGTCCAGTTACCATCACGGTACCTGGACCAGTTCCCTATGAAAGCAGTAATGCCATACCTTGGCATTATGGCTCTGACCTCTACTGCAACGGGGAGAAAATCACTTTGGATTCTTCAACCTCTTCTCCACAAATTGGTAATGTTGGGGGAGGCGGAGGCTTCACCAGAAGCGGACGCCTTTTTGCCTCGCAAATGCAAAGACCTAACATTGAAGCAGAAGCTGCTGCTAAGGCAAAAGGAAAGAGTGTAGTGCTTGAAGAGCCGACTGTCAAAGAAACTCAGAGGAAATCTTTTGAACAAGATGTAGACGAGTTTATGAGAATCATAAAGAGAAGAGATTACAAAGTGGTGGATCATCTTTACCAAACTCCCTCAAAAATCTCCATATTATCCCTGTTGATGTGTTCTGAAGCTCACAGGAATGCATTATTGAAAGTCCTGCACGCAGCATACGTGCCAGAGGAGATTACTGTTAATCAGCTAGAAACTGTTGTAGCAAATGTCAACACCAGTCATGGACTGGGCTTTACCAATGCTGACTTAACAACTGAGGGACGTAACCACAACAAGGCTTTATATATCACCTTGGAATGCTAGGGTGTTGTTCTGTCTCATGTGCTGGTAGACACTGGGTCATCACTCAATGTTCTACCAAAGAAAGCCTTAGTGAAGCTGGAGTATGATGGCTTGGCACTGCGTCCGAGTAATTTGGTGGTGAGAGCATTTGATGGCTCTAAAAGATCAGTGCTTGGGGAGATTGATCTACCTGTGATGATTGGCCCGCAGACCTTCAAAATTACCTTCTATGTGATGGACATTCAGCCGGCCTACAGCTGTTTGTTGGGTAGACCCTGGATCCACGCCGCTGGCGCTGTTACGTCTACCCTTCACCAGAAGCTGAAATTCGAGTGGGAAGGCCAGATCATCACCATCTGTGGGGAAGAAGACATCTTTGTTAGCCATCTGGCTACGTATAAGTATATTGAGATGGATGGAGAGATCCATGAAACTATGAGCCAGGGGTTTGAGGCCCTGAACATTAATGAAGCATCTGCTGTACTGGGAACCTCCATGACGTCATATCAGCAAGCCCGGAAGGTTGTTGAAGAGGGTACTGCCCAAGGCTGGGGCAAGCTGCTGCCCGTGGAAAAGAAGGAGGACAGATTTGGGTTGGGTTACAGACCAACTCAACAAGATCAATCAGAGGCTGCCAAGAAGCCCAATTTTGTCAGCGGGGGGATGCTCACCCCGGATGCTGTAAACAACTTGGAAGACGAGGAGGAAAGTGACCGCAACCTGGAGAGCTGGATACGTCCAAGGATCCCGGGGAGCCAAGTCCTTAACTGGTCTTCCCAGGAAATTATAAGAGTTACTCCTGCAGAATAATTATTATTTCCTGTATTTTTAAGCATGCATCAAGTCTTGCATCTTGCCCAAGATGTCAAGACTCATTTTGTAATCGGGCCATCTTGTAATTTTGTGCAAATGGATTAATCAATGAATATCAGACATCTTTTGCAAATAAGTCTGTTTTCCGCTCACTGTTTTTCATTTTTTTTCTTTTTGTACAAAAATAAAATGGCAATGTTTTCCAAAATGATAACTTCATTTCACTTTTTCTAAATAAGATAAAATCGATCACTAAAATGAACCAATCTAAACCCTTGCAGAGAGTGCCTTTCAGACTGCACCGACAACAACACTGCTATGACCTCGTATGACTTTGACAATCCAATCAATCAAGCTGATGAAGGGGTTGAAGAAGATTATGAGCTACCTGAAGAGCTAGCCAGGTTGTTAAGGCAAGAGGAGAAGGTTATCACTCCTCATCAGGAGGAGATTGAAACAGTAAATCTTGGTACGGAAGAAGACGTGAAAGAAGTTAAGATCGGGGCCTGCCTACAAGATTCGGTAAAAGAACAACTGATTGATATGCTTCGGGAGTATGTGGATGTGTTTGCTTGGTCTTATCAGGATATGCCAGGGTTGGACACCGATATTGTCATGCACAAGCTGCCTTTGAAAGAAGATTGTCCGCCGGTAAAACAGAAACTGCGCCATACTCGCCCGGATATGGCAATGAAGATAAAGGAAGAGGTGCAAAAGCAGTGGGACGTCGGGTTCCTTGCTGTGACTAGCTATCCGCCGTGGGTGGCTAATATTGTACCTGTGCCTAAGAAGGATGGCAAGGTGAGAATGTGTGTGGATTACCGGGACCTGAACAGAGCCAGCCCAAAAGATGACTTCCCATTACCTCACATTGATGTATTGGTTGACAATACGGCTCAGTTCTCGGTATTCTCCTTCATGGACGGATTTTCAGGATACAATCAGATCAAGATGTCACCTGAAGACATGGAAAAGACAACTTTCATCACACCCTGGGGCACATTCTGTTATAAGGTGATGCCATTCGGACTGAAGAATGTTGGTGCAACTTACCAACGGGCTATGGTAACATTATTCCACGACATGATCCATAAAGAAATTGAGTGTTATGTGGATGACATGATTGCCAAGTCCCTCACAGAAGAAGACCATCTGGTGAATCTGTTGAAGCTATTCAAGCGTCTGAGGAAGTACCAACTGAAGTTAAACCCCAACAAGTGCACATTCGGGGTGCAGTCTGGTAAGCTGCTGGGATTTATTGTAAGTGAGAAAGGGATTGAAGTTGACCCTGATAAAGTTAAAGCCATTCAAGAAATGCTTGCACCTAAGAAAGAAAAAGAAGTTCGGGGGTTTCTAGGTAGATTGAACTACATTTCAAGGTTCATATCTCACCTTACAGCGACCTGTGAGCCCTTGTTCAAGCTGTTAAGAAAAGAAGAAACAGTCAGGTGGAACGAAGACTGCCAGAGGGCTTTTGACAGAATCAAGGAATACTTACAAGAGCCTCCGATCCTTATGCCTCCAGTTGAAGGAAGACCTCTGATAATTTACTTGACAATATTAGAAGAGTCAATGGGGTGTGTGCTGGGCCAGCATGACGAGTCTAGTCGAAAAGAGTATGCAATTTACTACCTAAGCAAAAAGTTTACCGACTGTGAACAACGTTATTCACTGCTCGAGAAAACTTGTTGTGCTTTAGCGTGGGCTGCTCGCCGACTAAGGCAGTATATGTTGACCCACACTACCTTATTGATCTCAAAGATGAATCCAGTTAAGTACATTTTCGAGAAGCCAACACTTACCGGACGGGTTGCAAGATGGCAAATGATCCTCACGGAATACGACATCCAGTACACATCTCAAAAAGCCATCAAGGGCGGTGTATTGTCTGATTATCTTGCTGAGCAACCCATTGATGATTATCAGCCTATGAGATTTAACTTCCCTGATGAAGACATTATGTTCATAAAAGCAAAAGACTATGAAGAGCCTATTCACACTGAAGGGCCTGACCCAGAAGAAGAATGGACTATGATGTTTGATGGGGCTGTTATATGAATGGTCGTGGTGTTGGTGCAGTACTCATTACACCTGAGGGAGTTCACATGCCTTTCTCGGAAAAACTCACCTTTAACTGCACTAACAACGAAGCTGAATACGAAGTCTGTATTATGGGTCTTGAGGAAGCCATTGACCTCAGGATCAAGACTTTGACTGTGTTCGGAGATTCAGCTCTGGTAATTAATCAAACCAACGGCAAATGGTACACCCACCAGGATCATCTGATACCTTATCGGGATTATACGAGAAGGTTATTGACTTTCTTCACAATGGTCAAGCTTGAGTATATTCCCCGAGATGAAAATCAATTTGGAGACACTCTGGCTACCATTTCATCCATGATCAAAGTTCAAGCTGCCAACTTCGTACCTCGGATTTCAGTATCCAGACTTGATAGACCAGCATACGTGTTCTCAGCAGATGTTGTTAAAGATGATAAGCCTTGGTTCCATGACATTAAGTGATTCTTGGATGATCAAACATACCCACCTGGGGCATCTTCCAATGACAAGAAGACACTAAGAAGGATAGCTGGTAGTTTCTTCCTGAATACTGACGGTTCCCTGTACAAGAGAAACTTTGATATGGTACTTCTCAGGTGCGTTGATAGAACAGAAGCAAACTTGTTAATGCACGAGGTGCACGAAGGATCCTTTGGTACCCATGCTGGAGGGCATGCTATGGCTAAAAAGTTGCTAAGATCGGGCTATTACTGGATCACAATGGATGCAGACTATTGTGCGTATGCCAGAAAATGTCATAAATGCTAGATTTATGCGGATAAAGTGCATGTGCCTCCGAATCCTCTAAATGTGATGTCTTCACCCTGGCCCTTTGCTATGTGGGGCATTGATATGATTGGCAAGATTGAACCGACTACTTCAAATGGCCACAGATTCATCCTGGTAGCCATTGACTACTTTACCAAGTGGGTCGAGGCAGCTTCCTATGCAAATGTCACTAGGCAAGTGGTAGCCCGATTTCTGAAGAGAGACATCATATGTCGGTATGGAGTGCCCGAGCGAATCATTACTGATAATGGTTCCAACTTGAACAACAAAATGATGGTAGAACTATGTCGGGACTTCAAGATCCAACACCACAATTCTTCTCCTTACAGGCCAAAGATGAATGGCACTGTTGAGGCGGCTAATAAGAATATCAAGAAGATTGTGCAGAAGATGGTAGTTACCTACAAAGACTGGCATGAAATGCTACCATTTGCCTTGCATGGGTACCGTACGTCAATTAGAACATCCACTGGGGCAACACCGTATCAACTTGTGTATGGTATGGAGGCAGTCCTACCTGTTGAAGTTGAATTACCCTCCCTGCGGGTACTGATGGATCTTAAGTTGAATGAAGCAGAATGGGTCCGGTCCCGATACGAACAACTGAATCTGATTGAAGAGAAAAGATTGGCTGCAATCTGTCATGGGAAGCTATATCAGAAAAGAATGAAGAAAGCCTTCGATCAGAAAGTCAGGCTCCGAGAGTACCAAGTAGGAGATCTTGTGCTGAAAAGACTCCTCCCTCCTCATACAGACCACAGGGGCAAGTGGACTCTGAACTATGAAGGGCCATTCGTAGTAAAGAAAGTTTTCTCAGGTGGAGCACTGATGCTCAGTACTATGGATGGTGAAGACTTCCCGTCCCCTATGAATTCATATGTAGTTAAAAAATACTTCGCATAAAATGACCCGCTGGACATAAAAACAGAATGTAAGTCCAGGCAAAAATAGGGCATCCCGGCGAGTCAAAAACAGAATAAAGGACTCGGGCAAAAATAAGGGAAAATAAATAAAAAAATATACACCCGCTGAGTTGAAAAGCCGCATTGGACAACTCAGGCAAAAATGGGTATCCCGATGGATTGAAAACCCGAAAGGGCGATCCATGCAAAATAAGGGAATAAGCGAACAACTGCATTCTGAATTCGTTTGTATCACTTACAATTTGGTAAGCCTTAAAAGGATCAAGCTTCGTTCAGAATCAGCCTTCTTCAGAAAGCAAAGCGAGAAGAACGTCAATGTCATACGAGTCATAGCAAAAGGGAAGCTCCTTGAAGCGTCATCAACATTGCCAGCACCTTTTTGTTTTTCAATTTGTAATGATTCCCTCATTTCAGGGGATCCGTTTCTTTGAATGTATCTTGCCAAATTCAGGGCACTCGAATTAATAAAATCAGATTTTCAGTCACACACTGTCTCGTATTCTTTTTGCAAAAATGTCCGATGTCATTAATTTGCTGATCGCATAAATACAGATGCGTCTTTCCTGAACTACATGCTTACAGGAAATATACTTACTCCTGGGAGTGTCTAAACTCCTATGATGGAATCCAGTAAGGAATACCTCGGGGGACTTGTGCGTTTCTTTGTCTTTACAGGATTGCAGGTATTCAAAGCGCGACATGGGGCATGAAAGCTTCTCCCCAGCAAGCTGTCAAAATCATTATCTACTCAGTCCGTCTTCCAGATTAGCACCGGAAGTGTTCTCTCCCCAGCTGAGTTGTCAAGTATCATCCTCAGCAGGATCCCTACAGAAACCTCTAGAAAGATCTTTCAGTGATCTTTCTTCTTCCCCAGCTAAGTGCTAGACAGGGAACTACCCCCCCCCCCACAGAGTTTCAACCTCTATCCAGAAGAGCAACGCATGAAGAACTCACAACAGAGTGAAGAAAGCTTCTACAAACCCCAGCTGGGTCCCCCATTGCTGAGATGGGTCTATCAGTGATTTGTTTCCCCATACAGATACATCATCAGATCTACCAATGATCTTATCCCCAGCTGGCATATCCACTTCAAGCAAATCAGCCAGAGATCTTCACAGCAGCGGGATCCGAGTCCTGGATCGTTATCTTGGCATAATCATAGCATTCGTATCATATTTTCCCCCACAGAGCGTAGCATTCCGTCTAATACGGAACATTACGGCAAAAATCAAACATATTGCATAATCACAAGCAATGTCCTGAATCAAACACTCGTAAATACTGACCATTCATCAACAATATACAGAATACTCCCCAAATTCCCCGGCAGAGAGCCAAAGCATTTCCTTCACGCTCACAAATACAGATACACTCCCTTCGGCACTCGTCCATATCATCATTCCCCCAATAAAACTGCTCGGGCAAACAGATACTTCTTGACACTCGTCTGTGTCATATACCCAGCAGAAAGCCAAAGCGTCCCCTTTGCACTCACTATACAGATACATATATATACACAATTCCTTGACATTCATCCATATCACCTTCCCCGGTATAGTTGCCTAAATACTTTATGAACCAAACACTAGTTTATAATACACTTTTCCTGACACCCGTCCGTGTCATATTCTCCATAGCAAGTTAAACACTCGTCTATGTCTCGCTCATGCAGATACTCGTCCATATCTTGTATTTATCCCTTAAATCCCCTCAGATTCGACACTCGTCCGTGTTCTTTGTTAACCAGTTGATACTCGTCCGTATCATCATCTCTGAACATGTGTCAGCATTTGTTTCTATTGATACTCGTCCGTATCGTAGTCTTAAGGATGCTCGTCCGCATCTTTAATCTATACACAGTGTCAAACACTTATACCTCTCATCTCTTGAATGTAGACACTCGTCCGTGTTTACTATTCCCCAGCGAAGTCCCCAGCAAAACTTCTCTTCCATCTGACATTCGTCATATGTCATGATAAACCTAAGAGCAGTCGTACCCTGCTAGGTGATCGTCCTTCACCTCTTGATGATTGTCCTTCATCATGCTTATCCGATGGTCGTCCCCATCGTCGACCTTTTTATCCGACATTCGTCATATGTCGTGATACCTTTGGCAACCGTACCTTGCCAGGTGATCGTCCTTCACCTTAGATGACCGTCCCTCATCTTATCCCCAACGCAGCAGCCGTACCCTGCTAGGTGATCGTCCTTCACCTTTGATGACCGTACCTCATCATTTATTTTATTTCATAATCCCCAGAGAGTCTTACGACTTTACTTGATGGTCGTCCCCATCACAATCTCTCATATCCCCAGCTTGCCGGCCGTCCCCGTCATTGCTTTATTTCCTGCAATTTCCCCAGCATGTCGGTCATCCCCGTCATTGCTTCATCCCCAGCAGTCGTCCTCTGCTCGACGGTCGTTCTCCTTCGCCCGCACTTTATAATTATACTTTATTTTTCTTTTACAATCTATATCCCTTTTCTTCTTCATTCAGTGAGTGCAAATTTTGGACTGTCTTTGGTATTCAACCACGAGTTATCTTGCTTGCCTGTTAAGCCGTTGCTTACATCCTGCACAGCTAACTCATGTTTGAATAGGGGCAGCTGTAAACACCCCAAATTTGCCCTCACCCATTTCACCATGGCTTGTGATCCTTTCATATGCATTAAGTCAATCATGACACCTCATATTGCATATTTGCTTCACTGCATTGTTCCTAAGTCATCTGCATCTAGGGTTTGTGATCTGAGCAATCCAAGAGCCATTTGAGCCACTCCAAAGGTCATCAATCACTTCAAAGGGGTCCATGTATGTTCAAGCATCATATTATATCCTCACAAAGTCAAGAAAGTCAAAGAATCACAAGAACTGAGAATGGCATGGAAGCAGAGCCAGGTTTAACTGCACAGATGACCTAGAATTAGGGTTTTGGTTTTAAAGGCCATAACTCCAAATTTTTTGGTCATTCTTGTTTCTATTGGTCTCTATATGTTATAAGGATCATGCATATCAAGTTCCCTGAAGAAATTCCATGGGGAAGGCATCTATTCAAGAGTTGACTTCTTGAGCAAATCAGTGCAAAATCAGGGCATCTAAGGCCCCCAATGACCCAACCAAAGGTTGTTCTTCATCATCTTTAATGTGTATGATCTTTATTTGATCATAGAAGATGTTATAAGTTCACAAAATTGAAGAGTTTCAAGCCATTTTCAAAATTGCCTTTTTGGGAAAGTGACTTGTAATGGAAACTTGCTACTTTGGGAAAGTTTTTCAACCCTTTCTTTTTGATTCAAAAATGCTTCAAATGAGAAAACTTTGGTCATGAAAGTTGTAGAATGGATCATTCCCTTTTCAAAAAGTACAAGAACTCATTCTAATTCATCATGGATCAAAAGTTATGGCTTGTCAAAGTTGGGAAAAATCACATAATCTCAAGTTTTGCACCAAAGAGGCAAAGTTGCAAAAACTCATGACAAGCCTTTATGTGACTTCAAATTGGTTTCTATGCACCACACAAACATAAACCAATGCCTAGAAATCAGAATGCACAAAAGAACCTCCCATTTTCATGACTTATGCTTCAAGTAATCACAAAAGGGCCAAAAAGTCACAAAGTTGCAAAACCTCTCACAAACCCTAATCCATTTGCTAATTGGCCTCAAGACTGATTCCATGGCTCTCCTCAATCCTTGTTGCGCAGGACACCCCTTTGTCCTTGGCCTGCCATTGACCCATACCTCTTTTACACAAAAAGTTGACTTTATGCAAAATGGCCCATACCAATCAAGCTAGGCCACACCAACTCCACAGACCTATCACAGTGTGATACATGGACAAAATGAGACTCAACACATAGCACAACTCATCCTGATCTCTCCCACAAGCCAGCATTCTCAAAACTCACCTCTTATGCACTTTCCTTCGAATCTCAGCACACAAGCATCAAACACTAAAACAAACTTCATAGGATCACTCAACATGTTCCCCTGATCATTTCCCAACCCTCATTTGTCCCTGAAACCCTACATATCAAAAACACGATTCTCATCCCTCACTGAACAGAACTTGATCAATCTCACAAACCAGCCAAAATAAACTCCATACAAGCTTTGCAAACTCCTCAGGAGGTTCATTGGGTTCATTTTGAAGCAAGGAGGCAGTCTGAAAGCTCCAAACTGAAAGATTCACCTCAGGTAACTTCGAAAATCTTTTTTCCAGAAACTTTGTTTTAAGTTATTAAAATGATCTACATGCTCCCCTGAATGCAATGAGCTTTGAATTTTTGAAAATGATGAAGAAATGAAGATGTATGGTCTGTCTGAAACTTTGCCCGTGAAATTGATTTTTGCTTGTTTCCTTTGATTCATGAAAAATAAATAAGTTTTGTTGTTGGATTCTTGTTTAGGATGTTTGGTTGAGTGAATCTGGAGATTTTGGCACGTTTTAGTGAAGTTTTGAGAGAGTTGGGATGAAGGTCTCGCCGGAGAAGACGACCGGAAGTCTTCTCCGGCCACCTGAGGGTCATTAACCCTAATCTGAGTAATTAACCAACTTTGAATTTGGACCATGGATCTGGCTGACTTTTGTTGACTCCCGCGCATATGAAGGGCCTGGATCATTTCATTAAACCCTAATCATAATTTATTAAATTAATTAATCAGATTTAATTTAATCCATCCAGTTCAAACGTGGGCCGTCCAGATGCGCGCGGGTCAATTCCCTCTCTTTTCCTTTGAATCTCAGCCAGTGGATGTGCATACTTCTCATATTTTAATTTTTATTTCATTTTCTTTTCATTTAATTTGCACGAATTATTTAAAATAGCAAAACATCTTTAAAAATTCTGAAAATTTTTATCAAGTCTTTTATCAATTTTCAGAACCCAAAAATATTTTTATTTTTATTTTTTGCATTAAAAATAATTTTTAAATTATTTAAATGTTTATTTTTAATTAGTTAATGGGAATTAATTAATTAAAAATGCATTTAGGTATTTAAAAATCACCAAAAAATTCACATTGCATTTAGAAACATTTAGAAACATTATCCAACTCTCAAACCAAATTTCTTTTTGGTTCTTGATGCCTTTTGATCATTTTCATTGGAATTAAATTCATTTTAAGGCAATATTTTGGTTCAAACTTTGAAAAATTCATTCTGCCTAACCCTTGAGAGTTTGATGATGGCTCTTCTTGCATTGCATCCTTCATGGCATGTAGTTTATAGGATAAAATTGGTTTGATTTGATCTTGCATTTTCAATTTGTTTTGCATTTTTCATGATGAGGCACCCCAAAACCCTAGTAATCTTAGAAAATTCATAACTTTCACTAGGTTAAGAGTTAGATCCCCTCCTTTGGGCAGTTAACTTGTATAGGTTTAGGGAATCTTTGATTGCATTTTCAATTTTTTATAATGTCATTTGCTTCTGGTCTTGAATTTTGCTTCGTGTGTTGATCATAAACCCTAATTTGTGCCTTCCTTTGCATCCATCTTTCATTTGCTTGCATCCAATGAATTGCCATGACATTTTGTGCATCCACGTGATCCATAAGACATCTTAGGACATATTAGAATCATGTTTGATCATTGCATCATTCATTTGACATGTCATATCTTCATTGCATTTCATAAGTTTTCATGAACTTTCATGGTTCAAAGCATGCCTCATTTGCATCCTTATGCTTGTATGATCATTCTCCTCTCTTGTCATGTGTTTGCATCATCTCTTAGCATCATTAACATCATGTTTATGCTTCTGGTTTTGGTTTGCATCATGACACTTCATCTCATTTGCATTACATTTCATTTCTTTTGCCAACTTTTCAGGTGGTAAGTTGTTTTGAGAAGTGAATTTGCCTTCACTTCTCACAATCTCTTTTCATCTCTCTCTTGCACCATTGCTGCATTTTGTATGTGTATTAGAGTGAGCTTGCTCATTCATGTTCATCTCTTACCTTCTTTCTTCAAGCAACTTGTCTTCTTAAGTGAAGCAAGTTGTTTTGCTTCTCTTTGCTTCTTTCTCCTTTCATCTGCTTCTCCCCTTGGTGGCTCTTTGAAGATTTCTCCTCTTAAACCTCACAAACCCTAGGACTTCCAAGCATGATAACAATTAAGGGTTTGATTAGTCCCCCATTTAGTTTTACCTTTGTGTCTTCTTTGAGTCTTCTCTTCTCATCTCATAATCAAGGACTAAACCTTAAAGGTTTTAAGGCTTTGTGATTAAGCTTATGCATGTATCCTTCTATTAGGATGGAGTGTATAACTTTAATCCTAAGTGTTAAACCCTTAATGTGTTTAAATCCTTTAATCAATCCACTTAATAATCACTAAGACATCAAGCTTGTAACTTGGGCCTTGCATTAGGGTTCTAATTCTTCCTTAACTGGTTAAGAAGGACTAACCCTAGTGTTAATGGACAAGTCCCCCTCAAGTTGTCTTGCAAACCATAAAAATCATTTCTTCATCTTACCATTAACTAAAATCCACCTAATAAAGGCTTTGTTTTGTCATGAGGTTAATCCCTAATCATGGATTAAGTTGAGGAGTCTTCCTCAGCTTAAATGTTCTCATCTATTATCCTTCTATTAGGATGGTGTAATGAGTCCATTAAATCCCTGATTATGGCTTAAACTCATTACTTAACACTAAACAAAATATCAAAAAAACCATCTAAATAATCACAAGTAGGTTAATGATCTTAATCCTACACCATGGTGATTAAGTGTGAGGTGCTTACTTCATGCTTAAGGTATTCTCATTACCCCTAATCAGAGGGAGGATGTGATGAGTTTACTAACCCTTGGTTTAGGCTTAAGCTCATTAACTTATGACAAACTCCAAAAGGCAATAAAAGATTGAAAACTCAAAAACAAACAATAATCGTCTCCTTCGGGATTCTTTTCTCATCTCATTCAATCACAAACGAGAACTCGCTTCTTCCGTCTAATGCAAGACAGTTAGCACCTGAGCCAGACAGGTCATACACTTGAGCATAGGCAAGCAAGCAGTTCACAAGTCAATTCATCTTTCAGTCTCCTTGGGTCGAACTACGGTGTTCTGACTTCCTCATTGCACGAGAGGATACGTAGGCATGACTTAACAGTTATCGAACAAAAGTCTCTGTATATTCCCCCTCCTTCTAGCATCATTCTTTAAGCCTCATAGTCTTGAGCACTTCACTCTTGTTCTTACACTGACACTTCTCTTATACACTTCACACTTCCTTTGCACTGACACTTGCATTCTTTCCAGCTTTGATACACAAATTGCACTGACACTACCCCTTTAAAACACAAATCTTTTAAGCGTGGATCCCGTCGAGTACGACGGACAATCTGGGTGCTAATACCTTCCCAGGTTGTAACCAACCCCCTTTCTCAGTCTCTCTGGTTTGCGACCGTCTTATCCATCTTTTCTTAGGTCTATGCAGCATTACCTTTCCTCCGGGATAAAAATGCCTAGCTGGCGACTCTTTCCTTTTCTTTTGAGTTCACCCATGTGTGTTCTCTCTCCTTTTCGCCGACCGTTCGCGTCTGTACCCCTTCTGACCTTAGGTGTCATTTGGTGGGAGCGACAGAAAGGACCGAGATGAGGGTCCAAATGAACCAGTTTATGGCAGTGATAACTGGATTGACCCAGAGCCAAGAAAGACTGAGAGAGTTGGTCGAGCGGCAAACTCCCGAAGAAAACCACCCAGGTACAGGGGGTACCAGCAACAACGATCACGTACAGCCTCGTACTGATCCCCCGGAGTTTGGACCTCATCTAAACCCAGAAATCAATGCTATAAGAAATACCCAGGGCAACACTGGAGGGAGGGCCTTGCAGGAGGACCCTTAGGAAGACCAATTTACTGTGGTTGGGGCAAGAGACGAAGTCTATGATCGTCGGCTGGACGAGATAGCAGAAAATCTAAGGTCTTTGGAGTCTCAAAACTCTCTAGGTTTTGATGTCATGGATATGGGACTAGTGGAGGGGGTTAGAACTCCTCACAAATTCAAACCTCCCTATTTTGAAAGATACAACGGTACATCCTGCCCTTGTACCTATCTCCAGTCCTTCCTGGGGAGATTGAAAGCCTACACCATGGATGAAAAACTATGGATGTTTTGTTTTGAGGATAGCTTGACAGAGGCATCCCGGGAGCGGTACTCTCATTTGACCAGGGCCACAGTTAGGAGTTGGAAAGACTTGGTCGAGGCTTTCATTCGTCAATATCAATATAATCTGGACATGGCTCCAAACAGAAACCTTCTGATGGGAATGTCACAGTCTTCCCGGGAAAGTTTTAGAGAGTACGCCCAAAGATGGAGGCAATTAGCTGCTGTCGTTCAACCCCTGATGTCAGAAAGGGAAATGGCATATATGTTCATGAACACCCTCCAGGGGACTTATATTGATAGGTTGGCTGCTTTTTCTTCCACTAGCTTCGCAGATGTGGTTATAGTCGGGGAAAGAATTGAGAGTTTATTGAAAATGGGAAAGATTTATGACAACGACGCCAGTTCAAGCAGTGCAAGGAAACCATTTGCAGGGCCCCGCAGATCCGGTGAAACAAATGTTGTACATATGGGAAGAGGAAGACCCCAGTATCTGCCAAGATCAATTGCCACCGTCATTATTCCTACTCAACCTCCTTAATACACTCAACAACCACAACATTTTCCTCAACAGCCACAGTTTCCTCAACAAAGATCCTACAACAACAACAACAACGCCCTTTCCAGCAACGACCATCTCAGGTTAACAGGGTGATTGGCCCTGTACCAATGCCATATTCCACCTTATTGCCACAACTCCTAAAGCTTAATCTTGTCGAGTTGAGGACATTGGCTCCACCAGATCCTCAGAACCTTCCGAGAAATTACGACGTCAATGCCAAGTGTGTTTTTCATTCTAATGCACCTGGTCACACCACAGAAAAGTGTAGGGCATTGCACATGAAGGTCCAGGATCTGGTAGATTCAAAAGCCCTAAATTTTGCACCACCTCCTAATGTTACGAAGAATCCTATGCCCATCCATGGTGGGCCAAGGATAAATGCAATAGAGGAGGGCTCACCCATGAGTTTAATTGAAGATACTGCAAGTATTCAAACACCTCTGGCAGAGGTCAAGGCTCAGCTTTTAAAATGCCAAGTGTTTCCAGGTTGTGAGGCCTGCTGTGAATCTTGCAAGGTTTCCGTCAATGGGTGTGCAAGCTTGAGGAATGGCATCAATGGCTTGATCAGAGAGGGTATCCTGCAAATAACAACAACCGCTTCTACAACACCAGCAACTCCTTTTTCAACAACAAATGTTTCTCCTACAACTGCAAAGACAATTGTTCCTACAAACTCATCTACAAAATCAGCAACCACCTCTTCCATCACTTCAACAAACAACAGTTCAATTGCATCCACTTCTACAACTACAGTAACCACCAACAACGACGTCTCCACAATCACCATCTATTACGACCCTGCAACGGTCCCTGTTTCCAACAATTATAAACAACAATCTCAGCAACAGTTTCAGCAACAACCAAGCTTCAGTCAATCATCACCAACATCAATCAGAAGTCCTGTCACCATCTTTTATGATCCACAAACAATAACGGTTCCTACCTCTGCTGCAGTCAGCCCAGTCACCATCACGGTGTCGGGGCCCATTCCGTATGAAAAAGACAATGTTGTACCATGTTACTATAGTTCAGACCTTTAATGCAATGGAGAGAGAGTCCTTCTTGGTTCTTCAGTTCATACACCACAAGTGGATAATGTCGGGGGAGGCAGAGGCTTCACCCGAAGCGGACGCCTCTTCGCATCACAAGCTCCAAGAACTAATACTGAGGTAGAGGTTGTTGCCAAAGCCAAAGGTAAAAGTGTGGCACCTGAAGAACCTATACCAAAAGAAACCCATAAATCATCCTTCGACCAAGATGTGGATGAATTTATGAGGATAATCAAAAGAAGTGACTACAAGGTTGTGGATCAGCTCCCCCAGACTCCTTCTAAGATCTCCATCTTATCTCTATTGTTGTGTTACAAAGCTCATCGAGATGCACTACTTAAAGTCTTGCACGCTGCCTACGAGCCGGAGGAGATCATAGTGAATCAGCTCGAGACAGTAGTGTCTAATGTTAATACTAGCCATGGGCTAGGTTTCACTAATGCTGACTTGACAACGGAAGAACGTCACCACAACAAAGCTTTACGCATCACCCTGGAGTGTAAAGGGGATGTGCTCTCGCATGTTCTTGTTGACACTGGGTCTTCAATCAATGTCTTGCCAAAGAAAGCCCTTGTCAAGCTTGAGTATGATGGTATAGCTCTCCGACCAAGCAATCTAGTGGTTAGAGCTTTTGATAGCTCCAAGAGGTCTGTTCTTGGAGAGGTGGAGCTGCCTGTGATAATCAGTCCGCAGGTCTTTCAGACTACTTTCTATGTGATGGACATTCAGCCGGCCTACAGCTGTTTGTTGGGTTGACCATGGATTCACGCCGCTGGCGCAGTTACGTCGACCCTTCACCAGAAATTGAAATATGAGTGGGAAGGACAGATTATCACCATCTGTGGTGAAGAGGATATCTTTGTTAGCCATCTGGCTACATACAAATACATTGAGATTTATGGTGAAATCCATGAAACCATGAGCCAGGGGTTCGAGGCACTGAACGTCAATGAGGCGACGACTGAAGTATTTGCTGCATCCCAGGAGGATAGGATGGGTACTTCAATTGTCTCCTATCAGCAAGCCCGGAAGGTTGTTGAAGATAGAAATGCCCAAGGTTGGGGCAAGCTGCTACCGGTGGAGAAGAAGGAGGACAGATTCGGTTTGGGTTACAAACCATTCCGACAAGATCAAGCAGAGGCTTCTAAAGAGCCCAAGTTCATCAGTGGGGGGATGCTCCCCCCAGATGTTGTCAATAACGTGGAAGACGAGGCGGAAAGCGACCTCAACCTGGAGAGTTGGATACGTCCAAGGATCCCGGGTCACCAAGTCCTTAACTGGTATACCCAGGAAATTATAAGGGTTACTCCTGCAGAGTAATTATTATTCCTGCTTTTTTCAGCATGCATCAAGTCCTGCATCTTGCCCAAGGTGTCAGGACTCATTTTGTAATAGGGTCATATTTGTAATTTTGTGTAAATGGAATATCAATGAATATCTTTTGCAAACAATTCTCTCTTTCGCTCACTGTCTTTTCATTTTTCATTTTTGTACAAAACAATGAAATGGAAATGTTTTCAAAATAATAACTTCATTTTACACTTTTTAAACAAGATTAAAATTGATCACTAAAACGAACCAATCTCAACCCTTGCAGAGATTATCCTCCAGATTGCACCGACAACAACACTACTATAACCTTGTATGACTTCGAAAATCCAATTAATCAAGCCGATGAAGGGGTTAAAGAAGACTATGAGTTACCTGAAGAGTTAGCCAGGTTGTTGAGGCAAGAAGAGAAAGTAATTACTCCTTATCAGGAGGAGGTTGAAACTGTTAATCTTGGTACTGAGAAGGATTTGAAATAAGTGAAGATCGGGGCTAGCCTGCAAGCTTTAGTAAAAGAACAGCTTATCAACATGCTTCGAGAATACGTCGACTTCTTTGCTTGGTCCTATCAAGACATGCCAGGTCTAGATACGGATATTGTCATGCACAAGCTACCATTGAAAGAAGATTGCCCTCCAGTGAAGCAAAAGTTACGCTGTACTCGCCCAGATATGGCCATGAAGATTAAGGAAGAGGTACAAAAACAGTGGGACGCCGATTTCCTTGCTGTAACTAGTTACCTGCCGTGGGTCGCTAACATTGTACCAGTGCCTAAGAAGGATGGCAAAGTACGTATGTGTGTGGATTACCGGGACCTGAACAGAGCCAGCCCGAAGGATGATTTCCCATTACCTCACATTGATGTATTGGTCGACAACACAACTCAGTTCTCGGTATTTTCTTTCATGGATGGATTTTCTGGGTATAATCAGATCAAGATGTCACCCGAAGACATGGAGAAAACAACCTTCATCACACTTTGGGGCACATTTTGTTACAAAGTAATGCCTTTCGGTCTGAAGAATGTCGGTGCAACTTATCAACAGGCTATGGTAACATTATTCCATGATATGATCCACAAAGAAATCGAATTCTATGTGGATGACATGATTGCCAAGTCCCTTACTGAAGAAGACCATCTGGTGAATCTGCTGAAGTTGTTCAATCGTCTGAGGAAGTACCAGCTGAAGTTAAACCCCAACAAATGCACATTCGGGGTACGTTCTGGTAAATTGTTGGGATTCATCGTAAGTGAAAAGGGAATTGAGGTTGATCCCGACAAAGTCAAAGCCATTCAGGAGATGCCTGCACCTAGGACTGAAAAAGAAGTTCGAGGGTTCTTGGGTAGATTGAACTACATCTCAAGGTTAATATCTCACCTCACTACAACCTGTGAACCCTTGTTCTAGCTATTGAGAAAGGAACAGACAGTCAAGTGGAATGATGATTGTCAGAAGGCTTTTGACAAGGTCAAGGAGTACCTGCAAGAACCTCCAATTCTCATGCCTCCAATTGAAGGAAGACCTCTGATAATGTACCTGACAGTGTTAGAAGGATCAATGGGGTGTGTGTTGGGCCAGCATGACAAGTCTGGTCGAAAAGAGTATGCAATATACTACCTAAGCAAAAAGTTTACCGACTGTGAACAACGTTATTCACTGCTTGAGAAAACTTGATGTGCTTTAGCATGGGCTGCTCGCCAAGTGAGACAGTATATGTTGACTCACACTACTTTGTTGATCTCAAAGATGGACCCCATCAAGTACATATTTGAGAAGCCAACACTTACTGGAAGGGTTGCTAGATGGCAAATGATTCTGACAGAGTATGACATTCAGTACACATCTCAAAAGGCCATCAAGGGCAGTGTATTGTCTGATTATCTGGCTGAGAAACCCATTGATGATTACCATCCTATGAGATTTGACTTCCATGATGAAGACATCATGTACTTAAAAGCAAAAGATCATGAAGAGCCTGTTCACACTGAAGGGCCTGATCCAGAAGAAGAATGGATTATGATGTTTGATGGGGTTGTCAATATGAATGGTCGTGGGGTTGGTGCATTGCTCATTACACCTAAGGGAGTTCATATGCCTTTCTTGGCAAAACTCACCTTTGCCTACACTAACAACGAAGCAGAATACGAAGCATGTATCATGGGACTTGAGGAAGCCATTGACCTCAGGATCAAGACATTGAATGTATTCGGAGATTCAGCTTTGGTAATCAATCAGACCAATGTCAAATGGTACACTCACCAAGAGAATCTGATTTCGTACCATGACTACACGAGGAGATTATTGACTTTCTTCACAACAGTCAAACTTGAGTACATCCCTCGAGACGAAAATTAGTTCGCAGATGCTTTAGCTACCATTTCCTCCATGATCAAAGTTCAAACTGCAAATTATGTGCCTCGGATTTTGGTATCCAGACTAGACCGACCAGCATACATTTTCTCTGTGGACATTGCTAAAGATGACAAGTCGTGGTTCCATGACATCAAAAGCTTCTTAGAGGATCAAACATACCCACCTGGGGCATCATCCAATGATAAGAAGACATTAAGAAGGCTGGCCGGTAGTTTCTTCCTTAATGATGATGGTTCATTATACAAGCGAAACTTTGACATGGTGCTACTCAGATGTGTTGATAAGAAAGAAGCAGACTTGCTGATGCACAAGGTGCATGAAGGATCTTTCGGTACCCATGCTGGAGGACATGCAATGGCTAAGAAATTATTAAGATCAGGTTACTACTGGATCACAATGGATGCAGACTGTTGTGTCTATGCTAGGAAATGTCACAAATGTAACGCCCCGAAAATCTAAATTTAATTATTTAATCATTTATTTAATTAATTTAGAAAAATTGGAGAGTTTGGATTATTTTGAAAATTTTGAAGAAAATGAGTATTTTTATATAATAAGAATAAATAGTGTTTAATTATGCTTTTTATTATTATTATTAAAAATATATTAGAGAAAAGGGTAAGGTGGTCCTTTTGTGAAATTATGAGGGTAAGATGGGAAAAGGCTAAACTGGGATAATATATCCAAAGAAGAGAATACGATCAGTTTTCTCACTTTTTGTTTTCTATCGTGTTTGGAGAAGTGCTCTGAAGAAAGGAGAAGCTAAGAGTCAGGAGGCTGTGGAGAACCCCCAGAGAAGACTGTAAAGCGACGAAATTCTCTAAGGTATGGGGAGTTTTTATAATCTATGATAAATGTGTAGAAATTGGAATATGAATGGATTAGGATGGTATGAGTTTTTGGGATTTTTGGGGTTTTGAGTTAGGTTGAATTTTATGAGAAATCATGATGAATTAGAGCAATTAGAATGAGTTATAATCGTATATTTGTTTGTATAATTGTTGTTTGGATGTTGTTGAGGTTTAATTGATGTTTTTGAATGGTTTTATGAGTGTTATGATGTGAAACCCGTAATGGGGTTTAGGGGTTTTTGGTGTTGGGACAGTCTGCAATTGTATAGCAGAGAACTGTTGGAAAACGTGCGTTAACCGGTTAACGCTATGGGTTAACCGGTTAACCATTGTAATTTTTGGAAAATTCTGGAATTTCGTCGGCGTTAACCGGTTAACGCTATGGGTTAAACGGTTAACACTGTTGGGATGACAAATTTTAATTCCTTAAAAATTCATATCTTTCAAACCGTAAGTCCAATTCGCATTCCGTTTGAAGCGTCAGAAAGAGCACAAACTAAACTTTATTTTGATGAATAGAAACGAGAAAAATGCAATAGTTTTTGATAAATGAATTTGTGAAATAACCTTATAATTACCTTATAAATTACCGGGTACGGGTTAATTCTTGATGTGTCATAGTGGTTAGAGAACCAGTGTTCAGGGTGTAATGTCATGATGATATATATGATTATTTGATGGTTGTTCTGCTGATTGAAATGAATGATGCAAATTGTTTTGATGAATTTTTCAATGTAGCGCATCATTGCATTTCATAACATTCACGATGGGGTTTCGGCCTATTTATTTGCTTCAATCCCATTGTGTGGATTGAAGTGTCTCGATGATTTACGATGTGCTCCTTTGTGGAGGGTTGATGGTCATGTATCAATCTCACGATGAAAATGGTACCACATGCATATTGCATATCAGGATGTTAGGATTGCATATTCTGGATGAATTTCATGACTGTGTTGGTGTTGATTGATTTCATGATAATGTTGTGGTGGTTGCTGAATTTTGTAGTTGACGATGTCATGTTATGTGTACTAATTTATTTATGATTCTATATTCTTGTACGTTTATGATATATTATGATTACTCACCCTGCCTGCTTGGAAATGTTGTCTCTTTCGTGGGTAACTTGCAGATGTCGAAGAATAGTCCTGCAGTGCAATATGAGTAATTCATGAGTCTCGGAGCATGCTTTAGTGTTCCTTAGGAGTGGTTCTGGTTTATGTGTCCTGCTCTGTGTCTTGTAACACTGGGATGGGTTTCTTTTGTTAACTATTTTCAGTATGTTGTTATTTGGATAATGTTTTCCATTTTATGATGTTAAATTCGGGATGGTGAAAATGATGTTTATAAAGTTTTGAATTATGAAGTTAAATTCCGCTGTGAAATGATTTATGATACTTTTGATGTTGATTAACCCGTGTTACGGGACAGGACACTATTGTGTTGATTTATGATGATATGTAATACCCTTTTAGATGATTACTCTGATATTATTTAAATATTATGTTTTGGGGTAGAAGGGTGTTACATTAGTGGTATCAGAGCAGGTCGGTCTGTCCGGCCAAGTCTTGTTGTTGTCAGTCAGTTGTCAAGTCGTTATTTATTTAACGATTATTCTCTTCTGATGTGGTAAGTGTTGTGCAGAATGGATGGAAACAACTCGCGTGTTCTCGCTGATGCTATTGCAGCTCTTGCTCAGACTGCTGCTCGAAATAATGCGCATGATGAGTTTCGTTCATTGGAGAAATTCCAGAGGAATAATCCACCTGTGTTTGAAGGAACTCATGACCCGGCGAGCGCACAGAAGTGGCTCAAGGAAATTGAGAAGATTTTCAGAGTGATGGCGTGTGCTGACGCGCAGAAAGTTCAATTCGGAACTCATATGTTGTCTGAGGAAGCTGAAGACTGGTGGGATAATACTCGTCAGCGTCTCGAGGATGAGGCTGTTGTGGTGACTTGGACTGTATTTAAGGCGGAGTTCCTTAAGAATTATTTTCCGGAAGATGCTCGTGGTAAGTTGGAGATAGAATTCCTTGAGCTGAAGCAAGGAAACATGACAGTGGCAGAGTATGCTGCCAAATTTGAAAGGCTGGTGAAGTTTTGTCCTCACTACAACAGGGCAGATGCTGAACTTTCCAAGTGCCTTAAGTTTGAGAATGGACTGAGACCTGAAATTAAGCAGGGAATTGGATGCCAACAAATTCGCAAGTATGCAAAGTTGGTGGATAAGAGTCGTATTTATGATGAGGACAGTCGAGCTCGGTCAGCTCACTATAAACAGCTGAGCGAGAAGAAAGACAAGAGTCAGTATAGAGGAAAACCTTATGTGACGACTGGTGATAGAGGGAAGCAGAAGGCATCTGATGAGAAGAAGCAAAGTAGGGGAGTTGCCAATGTACCTGTTAAGTGTTACAAGTGTGGAGAGGCAGGTCATAAGGCCGATGTGTGTACCACCAGAGTTATGAAATGTTACCGTTGTGGCAAGCTTGGGCATAAGATGAGTGATTGTCCTAATGAGGGCCCAACCTGTTACAATTGTGGTGAACAGGGGCATATCAGCGCCCAATGCCAGAAACCAAAGAAGAATGCTGCTACTGCTCAGAATGCTGGAAGAGTTTTTGCATTAGCTGGTTCAGAAGCTCCAAAGAAAGACAACTTGATCAGAGGTACCTGTTTTATTAATAATATTGAGTTGATTGCTATTATTGACACTGGAGCTACACATTCATTTATTTATCTCGAGTGTGCTAATAGATTGGGTTTAAAGTTGTCTAATATGAACGGTAATATGATAATAGAGACTCCTGCTAATGGTTCTGTGACTACCATGCTTGTCTGTTTGAAATGTCCTTTGACAATTTTCGAGAAGAATTTTGTGATGGATTTGGTGTGCCTACCATTACACCAAATCGATGTTATCCTTGGTATGAACTGGTTGGAATTCAATTATGTTCATATTAATTGTTATAGTAAGACGGTGCAGTTCCCTGATTTGAGCGGGAATGGTGAGTTGATGTTTTTATCTGCTAAACAAGTGGATGAACTTGTCTTATATGAAGCTTTGATGTTTGCAGTGTCTACCTCATTGCAAGTTGATGATAAGACTGTCAGTGCAGAGTTGCCTGTGGTTTGTGAATTTCAAGATGTGTTTCCTGGTGATATAAGTGATTTACCACCGGAACGTGAGATTGATTTTTCTGTGGACTTAGTACCGGGTACGAGTCCTGTCTCGATGGCTCCTTATAGAATGTCGGCTTCAGAGTTGAATGAGTTGAAGAAACAATTAGAAGAATTGTTAGAGAAGAGGTTCATTAGACCCAGTGTTTCTCCTTGGGGTGCTCCGGTGTTTCTTGTTAAGAAGAAGGATGGTAGTATGAGATTGTGTGTCGATTACCGACAGTTGAATAGAGTGACTTTCAAGAATAAGTACCCACTTCCGAGGATCGATGATTTGATGGATCAGCTAGTAGGTGCTTGTGTCTTTAGTAAAATTGATCTGAGGTCTGGTTATCATCAGATTCGAGTTAAAGCTGATGATATTCCGAAGACAGCTTTCAGGACGAGATATGGGCATTATGAGTATACGGTGATGCCGTTTGGGGTTTCGAATGCGCCTGGTGTGTTTATGGAATATATGAATAGAATCTTTCATGAATATCTGGATAAGTTCGTGGTGGTTTTCATAGATGATATCTTGGTATATTCTAAATCAGAAGAAGAACATGTCGAGCATTTGAGAGTTGTGTTGCTTGTGAAGAGAGTTTCATAGAACTGAAGAAAAGATTAACGACCGCGCCAGTGTTGGTCTTACCGAATCCAGATAAGTCCTTTGTAGTTTATTGTGATGCTTCCAAGATGGGTCTTGGTGGAGTTTTGATGCAGGATAATAAGGTGGTTGCTTACTCTTCTAGACAGTTAAGAGTTCATGAGAGGAATTATCCTACTCACGACTTAGAGTTAGCAGCTGTGGTGTTTGTGCTTAAGATTTGGAGACACTACTTGTTTGGTTCGAAATTTGAAGTATTCAGTGATCACAAAAGTTTAAGATACTTGTTTGATCAGAAAGAGTTAAATATGAGGCAGAGGCGGTGGCTTGAATTATTGAAAGATTTTGATTTTGATTTGAATTACCATCCGGGTAAGGCGAATATTGTGGCTGATGCTTTGAGTAGGAAGTTGTTACATATTTCAATGCTTATGGTGAAAGAATTAGAAATGATCGAGCAATTCAGAGACATGAGCTTGTTGTGTGAAACTACTACTGATAGTGTGAAATTGGGAATGTTAAAGCTAACTAGTGAGATTTTGGAAGAGATTCGTAAGGGTCAGAAATCTGATTTGAAATTAGTTGATCAATTGATGTTGGTTGATCAAGGTAATGTAGGTGACTTTCGAGTTGATGAAGATGGAGTTTTAAGGTTCCGAGATAGAGTATGTGTTCCGGATATTGCAGGAATTAAAAAGAGTATTTTAGAAGAGGGGCACAAGAGTCGACTGAGTATTCATCCTGGTGCTACGAAGATGTATCAGGATTTACGCAGGTTGTTTTGGTGGCCGGGTATGAAAAGAGACATTGCTGAATTTGTATATGCTTGTTTGACATGTCAGAAGTCAAAGATAGAACATCAGAGACCTTCAGGTATGATGCAACCATTGAATGTTCCTAAGTGGAAATGGGATAGTATTTCCATGGATTTCGTGACTGGGTTACCTAAGACTGCTAGAGGTAATGATTCGATTTGGGTAATTGTTGACCGGTTAACTAAGTCGGCACATTTCTTGCCGATGAGGATTAACCATTCCATGCAAAGGTTAGATGAGATTTATATTGAGGAAATTGTAAAGTTGCATGGTGTACCTTCAATTATTGTATCAGATAGAGATCCGCGGTTTACGTCGAGGTTTTGGAAGAGTTTGCAGGATGCCTTGGGTACTAAGTTGAGGATGAGTTCTGCTTATCACCCTCAAACGGATGGTCAGACGGAAAGAACAATCCAATCTTTAGAAGATTTGCCGAGAGCTTGTGTATTAGATCAAGGAGGATCTTGGGATAGTCATTTGCCGTTGGTCGAGTTTACATACAATAACAGTTTTCATTCTAGTATCGGGATGGCTCCATATAAGGCGTTGTATGGTAGATGTTGTCGTACTCCATTATGTTGGTATGAGTCAGGAGAAAGTTTAGTACTTGGGCCTGAGATTGTTCAAGAAACAACTAAAAAGATAAAAATGATTCAGGAAAGGATGAAACGTCGCAGAGTCGTCAAAAGAGTTATCACGATAAGAGAAGGAAAGCACTTGAGTTCCAAGAGGGAGATCACGTGTTCTTAAGAGTTACTCCTATGACTGGTGTGGGAAGAGCTTTGAAGTTTAGAAAGCTCACTCCACGTTTCGTCGGTCCGTATCAGATTATGCAGAGGATAGGGGAAGTAGCCTATCGGGTGGCTTTACCTCCCTCTCTTGCAAATTTACATGATGTATTCCCATGTATCACAGTTGAGGAAGTACATTCTGGACCCGTCGCATGTAATTCAGTTAGATGATGTTCAGGTGAGAGATAATCTGACGATTGAAGCTTTACCAGTCAGGATTGATGGTAGGGAATTGAAGCAATTTCGAGGCAAGGAAATTGCTTTAGTAAAGGTTTTGTGGGGAGGACCAGCTGGAGAAAGTTGGACTTGGGAGCGGGAAGATCAGATGAGGGAGTCGTATCCGACTCTATTTACTTCAGGTAATTTTCGAGGACGAAAATTCTTTAAGTAGGGGAGAGTTGTAACGCCCCGAAAATCTAAATTTAATTATTTAATCATTTATTTAATTAATTTAGAAAAATTGGAGAGTTTGGATTATTTTGAAAATTTTGGAGAAAATGAGTATTTTTATATAATAAGAATAAATAGTGTTTTATTATGCTATTTTATTATTATTATTAAAAATATATTAGAGAAAAGGGTAAGGTGGTCCTTTTGTGAAATTATGAGGGTAAGATGGGAAAAGGCTAAACTGGGATAATATATCCAAAGAAGAGAATACGATCAGTTTTCTCACTTTTTGTTTTCTATCGTGTTTGGAGAAGTGCTCTGAAGAAAGGAGAAGCTCAGAGTCAGGAGGTTGTGGAGAACCCCCAGAGAAGATTGTAAAGCGACGAAATTCTCTAAGGTATGGGGAGTTTTTATAATCTATGATAAATGTGTAGAAATTGGAATATGAATGGATTAGGATGGTATGAGTTTTTGGGGTTTTTGGGGTTTTGAGTTAGGTTGAATTTTATGAGAAATCTTGATGAATTAGAGCGATTAGAATGAGTTATAATCGTATATTTGTTTGTATAATTGTTGTCTGGATGTTGTTGAGGTTTAATTGATGTTTTTGAATGGTTTTATGAGTGTTATGATGTGAAACCCGTAATGGGGTTTGGGGGTTTTTGGTGTTGGGACAGTCTGCAATTGTATAGCAGAGAACTGCTGGAAAACGTGCGTTAACCGGTTAACGCTATGGGTTAACCGGTTAACCATTGTAATTTTTGGAAAATTCTGGAATTTCGTCGGTGTTAACCGGTTAACGCTATGGGTTAACCGGTTAACACTGTTGGGATGACAAATTTTAATTCTTTAAAAATTCATATCTTTCAAACCGTAAGTCTGATTCGCATTCCGTTTGAAGCGTCGGAAAGAGCACAAACTAAACTTTATTTTGATGAATAGAAACGAGAAAAATGCAATAGTTTTTGATAAATGAATTTGTGAAATAACCTTATAATTACCTTATAAATTACCGGGTACGGGTTAATTCTTGATGTGTCATAGTGGTTAGAGAACCAGTGTTCAGGGTGTAATGTCATGATGATATATATGATTATTTGATGGTTGTTCTGCTGATTGAAATGAATGATGCGAATTGTTTTGATGAATTTTTCGATGTAGCGCATCATTGCATTTCATAACATTCACGATGGGGTTTCGGCCTATTTATTTGCTTCAATCCCATTGTGTGGATTGAAGTGTCTCGATGATTTACGATGTGCTCCTTTGTGGAGGGTTGATGGTCATGTATCCATCTCACGATGAAAATGGTACCACATGTATATTGCATATCAGGATGTTATGATTGCATATTCTTGATGAATTTCATGACTGTGTTGGTGTTGATTGATTTCATGATAATGTTGTGGTGGTTGCTGAATTTTGTAGTTGACGATGTCATGTTATGTATACTAATTTATTTATGATTCTATATTCTTGTACGTTTATGATATATTATGATTACTCACCCTGCCTGCTTAGAAATGTTTCCTCTTTCGTGGGTAACTTGCAGATGTCGAAGAATAGTCCTGCAGTGCAATAGGAGTAATTCATGAGTCTCGGAGCATGCGTTAGTGTTCCTTAGGAGTGGTTCTGGTTTATGTGTCCTACTCTGTGTCTTGTAACACTGGGATGGGTTTCTTTTGTTAACTGTTTTCAGTATGTTGTTATTTGGATAATGTTTTCCATTTTATGATGTTAAATTCAGGATGGTGAAAATGATGTTTATAAAGTTTTGAATTATGAAGTTAAATTCCGTTGTGAAATGATTTATGATACTTTTGATGTTGATTAACCTGTGTTACGGGACAGGACACTATTGTGTTGATTTATGATGATATGTAATACCCTTTTAGATGATTACTCTGATATTATTTAAATATTATGTTTTGGGGTAGAAGGGTGTTACAACAAATGCCAGATCTACGCAGACAAAGTGCATGTGCCTCCGAATCCTTTGAATGTAATGTCTTCACCTTGGCCCTTTGCCATGTGGGGCATTGACATGATTGGAAAGATTGAACCGACTACTTCAAATGGTCACAGATTCATCCTGGTAGCCATTGATTACTTCACCAAATGGGTCGAAGCAGCTTCGTATGCAAACGTCACCAGACAAGTGGTAGCCAGATTTCTGAAAAGAGACATCATCTGTCGATATGGAGTTCCCGAGCGAATCATTACTGATAATGGTTCCAATTTGAACAACAAAATGATGGCAGAACTTTACCGGGACTTCAAAACCTAACATCAAAATTCTTCTCCTTACAGGCCAAAGATGAATGGCGTTGTTGAGGCAGCTAACAAAAACATCAAGAAGATTGTGCAAAAGATGGTGGTTACTTACAAAGACTGGCATGAAATGCTACCATTTGCCTTGCATGGGTATCGAACCTCAATCAGGACGTCTACCGGGACAACACCTTATCAGCTTGTGTACGGTATGGAAGCTGTCCTACCTGTTGAAGTTGAGCTACCCTCCTTACGGGTAATGATGGATGTGAAGCTGGACGAAGCAGAATGGTTCTGGTCTCGGTACAATCAACTGAATTTGATCGAAGAGAAAAGGCTAGCTGCCATCTGTCATTGGCAGTTGTATCAGAAAAGGATGAAGAAAGCCTTCGATCAGAAAGTCAAGCTTCAGGAATACCAAGTGGGAGACCTTGTTTTGAAAAGACTTCTTCCTCCTCATACAGACCACAGGGGCAAATGGACGCCGAACTACGAAGGTCCATTCATAGTAAATAAGGTTTTCTCTGGTGGAACACTGATGCTCACTACTATGGATGGCGAAGATTTCTTATCCCTTGTGAATTCAGATGCAGTTAAAAAATACTTCGCATAAAAAGACCCGCTGGACATAAAAACAGAATGTACATCCAGGCAAAAATAGGGCATCCCAGCGAGTCAAAAACAGAATAAAGACTCGGGCAAAAATAAGGAAAAAAAATCAAAAAAAAATGTACATCCGCTGAGTTGAAACGCCACATTGGACAACTCAGGCAAAAATGGTTATCCCGGTGGATTGAAAACCCGAAAGGGCGATCCACACAAAATCAGGGAATAAGCGAACAACTGCATTATGAATTCGTCTGTATCATTCACAACATGGCAAACTTCGAAAGGATAAAGCATCAGTCAGAATCAACCTTCTTCAAAAGCAAGGTAAGAAGAACATCAAGGTCATATGGGTTATAGCAAAGGAAGCTCACTGAAGCGCCATCATCAACATTGCCAACACTTTTATTTTCTCAATTTACAGCAATCTCCTCCTTCCAGGGGATTCGCTTCTTTTGACTGTACTTGCCAATTCAGGGCACCCAAATTAATAAAATCAGAGTTTCCAGTCACACCTTATTTTGTACATTATTGTTTCGTTTGCAAAATGTCCAATGTTCATAATACAACAATTGCATAAAACATATGAGCCATTTTTGATAAAATGCTTGCAGGAAATGTATTACTTTCAGATAAGTTTAACTCTTATGACGGAATCCGGTTAGGGATACCTCGGGATATTTGTGCATTTCTTTTGTCTTAACAGGTTGCAGGTATTCAATACACAGCATGGGACACACCAAGCATTGCATCCCCAACATGCTACTTCCCAGAAGTTATCACCTCCCCAAGCAGTACCTGACAACTGTTTCACAGCAAGATGAGCAAAGAGTTTCCTATTCCCCGCCAGAATGCTAAATCTCTCATCCTCAACAAAGTTAATGGGAACTGTCTCCCCAGAGTTTCCATTCTCTCCCTAAGAAGAGCAATGCATGAAATACTTTCCCAGTGGAGTTGCTGAAGCTTCCTTCTCCCCAACGGAGTTTCTCCTTACGGATAGATCTACCAATGATCTTTTCCCCAGCCGGGATATCCCTCCAAGCAGATCAGCCAGAGATCTTTATCCCAGCAGGATCCGAGTCTCGGATCAGTTTCTCTCCTTTTCATAATCATGGCATTCGCATAATTTTCCCCACATAGAGCGTAGCATTCCGTCTAATACGGAGCATTACGGAAAAAATCAAACATTTGCATGATCACAAGCCAGGTTCGAGCCAGCCACCTGCAATTACCATCAATATTTCATCAGCAATATACAAAATACACTCCTGCACATAAAAGCCAAAGCGTCCCCTTTGCACTCTCAAAAATAAATACTTGTTCATAATATGTTCTTTTCGACACCCGTCCGTGTCATCCTATCCCCACAGAAAGCCAAAGCATCTCCTTTTCATTCTCAAAACAGATGCCTGTTTATATATAGTACTTATTTGACACTCGTCCGTGTCATGCATTCCCCAGCAAGTCAAGTACCCGTCCGTGTCTTGCACCAACTTCACCAATAAATCAATACCTATACATACTTATACAGAAGTCTTCGATACTCGTCCGTATCCTGTTTATATCACTCCTCGCAGATCTGACACTCGTCTGTGTTCTTTGTTAACCAGTTGGTACTCGTCTGTATCATCATCTCTGAACACGCATCATCGTATTGTTTCTACCGATACCCTTTAGTATCGTGGTTCTAAGGATGCTCGTCCGCATCTTTAATCTATACACACCGTCAAACACTTATATCTTTTATTGTTAAAGAGCGTAAGCACTTGTCCGTGTTTACCGTCCCCCAGTAAGTCACCAACAGAACAATTTTCTTCTATCCGACATTCGTCCTATGTCGTGATATTTTCGGCAGCCGTCCCCTACCAGGTGACCGTCCTTCACCTTTGGATGACCGTCCCTCATCCTTTCCCCAGTGGAATCTCCCTTATTGGAACTTTCTATCTGACATTCGTCCTATGTCGTGATAAAGAGCAGTCGTCCCCTGTTAGGTGATCGTCCTTCACCTTTTGATGACAGTTCCTCATCATTTCATCCGATGGTCGTCCCCATCGTTGATCTTGTTATCCGACATTCGTCCTATGTCGTGATAAACCCCGAGAGCAGCCGTACCCTGCTAGGTGATCGTCCTTCATCATACTTATTCGATGGCCGTCCCCATCGTCGACCTTTTCTATCCGACATTCATCCTATGTCGTGATAAAGAGCAGTCGTCCCCTGCTAGGTGATCGTCCTTCACCTTTGATGACCGTCCCTCATCATTATTTCATTTATTCTTTAAACCGATGGTCGTCCCCGTCAGGTTTATTTCACTTTTAAAGCATGATGGCCATCCCCATCAATGCTTTTCTTCAATCCCCATAGAATCTTACTTCCTTACTCGATGGTCATCCCTATCATGGTCTCTTTATTCCCCCAGCTTGTCGGTCGTCCCTGTCATTGCTTTACTTACCACTTTATCCACAGCAGCCGTCCTCTGCTCGATGGTCGTCCTCCATCGCGTTCATTTGATAATCATGCTTACTACCTTTTACAATTTATATCCCTTTTCTTCTTCTCCCCAGTGAGTGCAAATTTCAGACTGTCTTTGGTATTCAACCACAAGTTATCTTGTTTGTCTGTTAAGCCAAGCGCTTACATCCTGCACAGCTAACTCATGCTTGAATAGGGGAAGCTGTAAACACCCCAAATTTTCCCTTACTTATATCACACCTTGGCTTGTGATCTTTCATGTTTACATTGACATAAGCATTGCACCTCATATTGCATATTTGCTTCACTGCATAAGTTCAAGTTCATCTGCATCTAGGGTTTGTGATCTGAGCAATCCAAGAATCCATCTGAGCCATCCCAAAGGCCTCAAAGCTTTTCATTAGGGTCCATATGTGTTCTATCATCATATTATACTCCCCAAAGTTCATGGAAGTCAAGAAATCACAAGAACTGGCAAAGGCATGGAAGCAGAGCTAGGGTTTTCACTACACAGATGACCAAAATTAGGGTTTTGGTTTCAGAGGCCTTAACTCCAAAATTTTGGGCCATTCTTGTTTCTAATGTTCTTAATATGTTATAAGGATCATGTGTACCAAGTTTGATGATGAAACTCATTGTGGAAGTCATCTGTTCACTGGGTAACTTCCTGAGCAAGTTAAGTCAAAATCAGGGCATCTGAGGCCCCCAACACTGGAACCAAAGGGGTATTTTCATCAAATTGAAGTTATATGATCTTTATTTGAACTTAGAAGTGGTTGGAAGTTCACAAGATTGAAGAATTTTGAGCCAATTGCAAACTTGCCATTTTTGGAAATGACTTGAAATGCAAACTTTCCATTTTGGGAAAGTTTTTCAACCTCCTCTTTCATGACCAAAAATGCTTCAAATGAAAAATTCTTGGTCATGAAAGTTATAGATTAGGTCTTTCCCTTTTCAAAAAGTATAAGAAAATGTTTTGATTCATCCTAGAACTCAAGATGTGGCCTTTCAAAGTTGGCAAAAATCCTATAATTTCAAGTTTCATGTCAAAGAGGGATTTTGCATTTTAGCATGTTCAAGCATTCTAATGACCTCTAATGTGCACAAATAATTCACAACATGTCAAGACAACCTCTAAAAACCATAATTGGCCCAAGTTTTCATTGTTTTCATGATTTGAACTTCAAGAAATCTCAAAAGGGCCAAAACTCTCAAAATTTGCAAAATGCATTGGATCCTTCCATCCACTTGTGCCAGCTGCATCAAACTGATTCTATGGCTCTCCATGAATCTTGCTGAGGCCAGACACCCCAAAAAGCTAGCCCTACCATGGCCCATACCTCAAGCACACCTAAATTGACTTTTTTGCAAAAACACCCCATACCAATCAGCCTGTGCCATAACAACTTTCTGATCAATTCCATTGGCTTAAACAAACATCATGGATCACATTTCATAAGACACAAGAGCCTGAACACTCTCATACACTCAGATTCACAAAATCCATCAAAAACTTCCCTTCTTCGAATTTCATAACACAACCACTAAAACTTCAAACTTCCTTCACCAATCAACTCAAAAACGCCTCAGGATCATTTCCCACCCATCACCATAGCCTAAAACACCCTCAAGAAGAAATACGATTTCTGCAACTTCAGAAACAAAGCACTCAAAATAGCCATTCTAAGCTTCATTCAAGCTTACCATTAGCTTCAGGAGGTCAAAGGGGGTGGATCTGCACCAAAGAAATGATCAGAAAGCTCAAGAACACAAAGCTTCAACTCAGGTAGCCATGATGAACATTTTTTCCAGAACTTCTCTTTTAAGTTTCTAAATGATTCCTCATGTTTCACTGATCACCCTGATGTGTTTAAAATTGAAAATGGTTGAGAAATAAGCATTTCATGATGTTCTAAAATTTTGCCCGTGAAATGATTTTTGCTTCAATTCATCATGTATGCGTGAAATAAATTGGTTTTTATGCTTGATTCTTGCTTGTTGATGTTTAATGATCATCTCTGGAGACTTTGGTGTGTTTTCATGGCTTGGGGAGGGATTTAGGGTAGGAGAGCTGCCAGAGAAGATGACCGGAGGTCTTCTCCGGCCACCTGAAAGTCATTAGGGCTAAACCCTAATTAATTTCCCAGTTTGAATGTGGGCCTTTAGATTTTAGTGTTAGTGCGTGTTTGGACGGCCCAGATCATTTCATTAAACCCTAAATCTGAATTAATTAATTTAATTAGGTTTTTAACCCAGAAGCCATCCTGACCATTGATTCACGCGCGTAGTCAATGCCCCTTTTCCCAGTTTGAATCTCAGCCACCAGATCAGCATACTTTCACTTAAATCAATTTTTATTTCATTTTTATTGCATTTTCTTTCTCATTTATTTTAAAATAGCAAAACATTTTCCAAAAATATTTCCTTTTGCCTTAAATCCAAGCATGATAACTTTAGGGTTGTATATAGTCTCCCCTAGTTTTTTTTACCTCTGAGTCTCCTTGAGTCTCTGCTTCTTATCTCATAATCAAGGTTAAACAGTTAAAGTTTTAGGGCTCTGTATTAGGGTTATACTTGTATCCTTATCTTAGGATGAAATGTATAACTTTAATACTTAGTGTTAAACCTTTAAGTTGTTTACACCTTCTAATCAAAACACCTAATAATCATTGAGACTTAAGCTTGTAACTTGGGCCTTATATTAGGGTTACATCTCTGCCTGTTGGTTCAAAGGGACTAACCCTAGTGTTTAATGGACAAGTCCCCCTCAAGTTTAGTCTTACAAACATAAAATCCATTTCTTAACCCCACCTTTAATTAAAAACCACTTTAATAAAGGCTTGTTATATAATGATTTTAATCCCTAACCATGGATTAAGTTGAGGAGTCTTCCTCATCTTAAGTGTTCTCATCTATTATCCTTCTCTTAGGATGGTGTAATGAGTTCACTAATCCCTGATTAGAGATTAAACTCATTACTTAACACAAAACAAAAATCCAAAGACACTTAATAATCACAAGTAGGTTAATGATCTTAATCCTGCATCATTAGGGTAATTAAGTTGAGATTTTCATCTCATACTTAAGTAGACTCATTATCCCTGATCAGGGGTGATATAATGAGTTTACAAACCCTTGATTAAGGCTTAAGCTCATTATCCAATGCAAAACACCAAAGACAATAAAAAACTGAAAACACAAAAACAAACAATAAACGTCTCCTCCGATATTCTTTTCTCATCACACTCACTCTGAAAACAAGAACTCGCTTCTTCCGTCTAATGCAAGACAGTTAGCACTCGAGCCAGATGAGTCGTACACTTGAGCATAGACAAGCAAGCAGTTCACAACAAAATAATCCCAGTCTCTTCGAGTCGAACTACGGTGTTCTGACTTCCTCATTGCACGAGAGGATACGTAGGCATAACTTAATGGTTATCGAACAAAAGTCTCTTTGTCCCCCCTCTCCTCCTCCCAACTTCTCTTTCCTCAGCCTCAGTTTTGAGCACTCACTTTTTGCACTAACACTCTGTACATTCATTCATCCATCTCTTTTATACACAGTTTAGCACATACATTATCCCCTTTTAAACACAATCAGGTAAGCGTGGATCCCGTCGAGTACAACGGACGATCTGGGTGCTAATACCTTCCCAGGTCGTAACCTACCCCCTTTCTCAGTTTCTTTGGTTCACAACCGTCTTATCCATATCTTTCTAGGTTTATGCATCATTACCTTTCCTTCGGGATAAAAATTCCTAGCTGGCGACTCTATTCAACCTCAACCTCCAACATCGCCGACAATTCGCGTTTGCACCGGGATGAAAATTCGGGGAGCGACAACAGGGAACCTGCTAGGTCAGTCCAGAACAAGTTTATATAAAGTAACACCCTTCGTCTTATAAGTCAGTTTTATTAGGATGATCTAGGATAAATATAGTATCATAATTTGGTTCCGATATAATAGACACAAGCTTGAGTTCAGAAGCCAAAAATGCATCTACTTTGGAGTATCATACCAACACAAATGGCACAGATGTCTCAAAAATTTTGGTAAAATCTTCATCCCAAGGATGTTATTTTTCATGAACATCAGTTTCCCTATCCAACTATCTTACAATTAGAGTTAACCTCACTCTTGCCTTGACATGCAACTAGGAGCTGCAACAAATTGATATTAACAACGCTTTCATGAATTTATTTCTTTAAATGGAAGTCTTCATGACTCATCCACTTGGTTTTGAACAACATGATTCAACACTTGTATGCAAACTCAACAAAGCCATATATATCCTCAAGCAAGCCCCTCAAGCCTAGTATGAAAAACTGGCCCAAGCTCTCCTCAAATTTGAATTTCTATATAGAAAATGTGATCATTCCCTCTTCATTTACTGACATGAAGACATTACTATGTATTCTTTGGTTTATATTGATGGCATCCTGCTCACAAGCTCCTCGTTCGTTTTAATTCATAAATTGATCGAGTCCCTTCGTGCCACATTTGCACTTAAGAAACTTAGTCAACCTAAATATTTTCTATATTAAAAAGTCAAGCATCTTTCCAAAGGTAGTTTGCTTCTCACTCAAACAATATACATTCATGACTTACTAAATAAAGGAACCATGCCCAATGCTAATGGTGTAACTACTCTTATGTTAAGTACATGCAAACTGAGTAAACATGATTCTACCTCTCTTCCAAGTCATCATCAATAGAGGTATCTTGTTGGTGTTTTGCAGTATGTTACCCTCACTAGGCCCAATATTGCATTTAGTGTAAATAAAGCTTGTCAATTCGTGACCTCTCCATCTAAGTCACACTGGATTGTCGTCAAGCGCATATAGTGATATCTTAGTAGTACCATCACTCATGGCTTGTTACTTGCACCTGCTGACTTGTCTAACAAGTTTTCCCTCTGGACGTATAGTGATTTTGATTAGTGATCCTGATGATTGTCGTTCTACCTCTGATTTTTACATCTTCTTTGGGCCAAATCTCGTTTCACGAAGCTCTAAGAAATAACCAATAGTTACACGTTCCAACACTGAAGTTGAGTATCGCACTCTTGCTCACACCATATATGAAATAATGTGGATATAATCACTACTTGTTGAGTTGTCAGTTTCCTTCCTTCCTCGTACTTTATTGTGTGATAACTTAAGTATTGTGCTGCTCTCACACAGACCCGGCCCTGTGCAGGAGCAGTAGGCTCTACATCACATGGCCCCATATTTTGGAGGACCCCAAAATTTTTAATAGTCAAATTTTTTAAAAATTAATATTAATAAATATAAAAATATTATAAAATAAATTAAAAAATACTTTAATAAAAATCAATACATTAAAAAAATGAGATTGATCTAAATTAAAATAATCATATTAAATCTTATTTTTATTTATACATAATTATATTTTTATGTATCATTTTTAAGTTTATAATTGTAATATTTTTTATAAAAAAAGTTGACAAATTTTTAAATTAGAACCGAACCTTTAGTTTGATTGGACCGACCCTGCTCTCACACAATCAAATCTTCCATGCTAGAACCAAACACATTAAATTAGACATCCACTTTATTCATGAAGAGTTATTGCCAAGAGACCAAAGATTCAACATGTCCTAATAGTGTTCAAGCTGCAAACACACTAACAAAACCCCTTGGTACTACAACCTTTAAAGAGTTGCATGCCAAGCTCAAAGTCTTATTATATAACCCTCCTTGAGTTTGTGGGAGAGTATTATACATGTGTTTTGTATGTAGAATAATATATATATATATATATATATATATATATATATATATATATATATATATATATATATATATATATATATATGATAACATGAAAGAACCATATAAATAGAATGTATGACTATGAAGTTCATGCACATTGCAACAACACCATGCAAACCTTATATAAAAGACTGCAATGCATTGTAGAGATTAACCATTCAAGCAAAATGCTCAATGTGATTCACAAATTCTTATATACTCTACATAATTTATTTTAATTTCACTATTCACATATACGTTGTATTAAAATCAAATTCCTTTTAAATTCAAAAAACAATAAAAACTTCATTTTTAAAAAAAGTTATATGTATTATTTTTCGAAAGGATAATAAGCAAAGGGGTAATCTTAATGTTAGCATTTTCCAAAAACAATTAATGTGATTTTTTTCTTCATACACAAACTCTTTCACTCTATAAAGGTTTGAGTCACTATTTTCTTCCTCAAAGTTTTGAAAATGGCTTCCATAGTATTGGAACCATCATCACATTCTTATTCACATCCCTTACACCAAACATCAACAACAACAAATCCATTCTTTTCTCCAAAATTTCATTTTCTCAACAACAATGCTTCCAAATTCTTCCCCTTCCCTTCAAAATCCACCGTTTTCCTCACCCTTAGTACAACCCCTAACAACATAACACATACTCTCTCTTGTACAAAAAATGATTCTCCTTTTCCTACTCAACAACCTGACCCGGTTAAGGAAACCGGTATTGACCCGACCCGGGATAGGCGAAGAATTGTGAGGGTTGCGTGGGAGAAACTGGTTCGTTGGTCTAGGTCTTGGCGGTCCAAGTCCAATACTGATGTACTCCAACGCACTAAAAAGGTTTATTCATGATGTTTATATTGCGGAGAATTTTGTACTTATCTGCATTTGCAATTCTTTATATTGCGTTAAATGATGTTAATGGTGTTTATATTGCGGTTAAATGATGCTGATGATGTTTATATTGCGGAGAATTGCTGTTAAATGATGACTCGTGATGTTTATATTGGGGAGAATTGCGGTTAAATTGTTTATATTGCATATGGTGTTTATTCAGTTTGTGTTATGGCTTGTATGTAACGGTTTTGTTGTTGGTGAGTAGGTTGTGGTGCTTGGAGGGGGGTCATTTGGTACAGCAATGGCAGCTCATGTTGCGAATAGAAAGGATCAGTTAGAGGTCGTGATGCTTGTTCGAGATCCTGAAGTTTGCTCGTCTATCAATGAGAGGCACTGCAATCGGTAGCTAGTTTCTTTCACATTTGTGAGTTGTTGTGGTCATTTAATATCTTAGGCCATTTCTATTGTGTGACAATTTGTTCTTTTTATCTTTTGCAGTAACTACTTTCCGGATCACACACTGCCGGAAAATGTAATCGCAACAACTGATGCAAAATCTGCTTTGAGTGATGCAGATTACTGCTTGCATGCAGTGCCTGTTCAGGTCATTTGAATTTGCATTTCTTCTTCCCTTTTTTTTATTGTAGTTTTAGTATTCATAGTTTTAAATTGTTGTATTATATGTGTTTTGGAGGCCACTGTAACTGCACTGAACACAATTGTATCCGTATTTGTCCTTTTTTTTCTTCTGTAATATCAAAAGATTGCATAATTTCAACCGTAATTTAAAATCTTGATATTTTTGTTTCTTCATCCAAGATGAGTCTTCGCAGTAAAATAAAATACACTTGGTGAACATTATGGCGATATTTTTGTTTCTTCATCCAAGATGAGTCTTCGCAGTAAAATAAAATACAATTGGTGAACATTATGGCGGAATTTAATCTATGTAGCCAACCATGCTTAGTGGAATAAGATTTAGTTGTTATTGTTGATGAACCTTGGCATTTGGAAAATATGTCACCATCTGAGTCCAGAGTAGTCAATAGCGGGATAGTGTGGTGGTGTGGAGGCTGACCGCTATGAGAATAGCCTTAGTGGTGCAGAATAGAGTAGCGGCTGCTATAGGGAAAATAGCGGGGAGCAGGAGTGATTTCTGGCCCGCTATCTTTTTCCCCTTTGAAAAACTGAAATTACCCCTTAAATTTAAAACATTGTAAGTGTAATTTTGGGTTTTCCCATCAATTTTGAGTTCCTTTTCAACCCTAACCTTCCTTCATCCATCGATTCTGCACTTTGTTTCTTTCTCTGGAAGTTCCAGCATACAAACCATGTGTAACATTTTCCTCCTCTCGGCAATTCGTTCTTCAGCCACAGCAGCCGTCGTTGTTCCTCCCTCTGCTCTTCGTTGTGCAGCAGCCGTCATCGTTCCTCCTATTGTTTCTTTTTTCTTTTGGTTGTTTTTATTTTATTCACATTTTCTTAAGGTTGGTTCTAACTTTTTCTTCTCAGTTTCTTTCTTTGTGTTAACCGTTCCTCCTGTTTTTCTTTTTCTTCTCTGTTTTACTTCTATACACTGTCATTCCTCTTTTTCTTCTTTGAAACCTTGTGCTTTTATTTACGAATCTTGTATTAATTGAGTTTTTTTGTTTAATTTTACATTAAACGTGTGTTCATAGTTATTCGTGTAAATTGTCTAAAATATGATCAAATAGCAGTCATCCTGCTATATTCTATTCTGCTATCCTATTATTGGGGTCAGCCACTCCACGCCGCTATCCGGGGTTGACTACCATGGCTGAATCTTTCTTTCTGTTATTGCAGTTCAGTGCAGCGTTTCTTGAGAGTGTTGCTGATTATGTTGATCCAGGCTTACCATTCATATCTCTCAGTAAAGGCCTGGAGCTTAATACACTAAGGATGATGGCTCAAATTATTCCTCAAGCACTACGAAATCCTCGCCAGCCTTTTGTTGCACTATCGGGACCTTCTTTTGCTCTGGAATTGATGAATAAGCTGCCTACAGGTTACAATGATATTGCTACTTACCTGTGTTAATCTTGTTTGTTTGAGTATGTGTTTGATAGCACGGAGGCCAATAATTAATGTCATTCGGTTCATTTTATAATACAGCGATGGTTGTGGCATCCAAAGACAAAAAATTGGCAGATGCAGTTCAGCAGCTACTTGCTTCAGATCGTTTAAGAATCAGTACATCAAGGTACCTTCAGTAGATTCAAAAACGAAATTGAGTTTCTTATGTAATTGTAAATGACTTCTTTTCATCTTCTGTTAAGACCAATGATTTAAAAACTGGACCGAAGATTGAACCTATAAGATCTTTGGGCCATGGTTTAATCGGATGAATCCATTCAATATTTCTTGTCCTACTATTGGCCAAACCACTTGGGCACTAGGTCGAATGTGAGTAGGATCATTTAGCCATGCTTCATAATTGGAAAAACGAGCACCATGGAAATACATGCCACTCAGCCAAAGAAAGATAATGGAGAGTTGACCGAAATGAGCACTAAATACTTTTCGGGAAATCTCCTCTAAATCACTAGTATGGCTATCGAAATCATGAGCATCAGCATGTAGGTTCCAGATCCAAGTAGTAGTATCAGGTCCCTTACCTATTGTTCTTGAGAAATGACCTGGTTTTGCCCATTGCTCGGATGAGTATAAAATAGATAGAAGTATAAAAATAAAAATGAACTGGTTGAATTGGGCTCAATCTGGTTCTGACAGATTAAAAACCAACCATGGTTGAACCAACAGACTGACCAATTCAACGGGTCGACTCAGTTCTTACAACACTATTTAACCTCTGTATTTCTGTCTGATGCTTGATATGTCGAACAACTACATAGAGAAGTTTTGATGTAAATATTCAGCTTGTAATCTCTGATAAGTGATAACTACAGTGATGTTACAGGAGTAGAAATAGCAGGGGCCCTCAAGAATGTGCTAGCAATAGCAGCTGGGATTGTAGAAGGTATGAATCTTGGTAACAACTCAATGGCTGCTCTTGTCTCTCAGGGCTGTTCCGAAATACGGTGGCTAGCAACAAAGGTAATAAGGACCTCTATTAAAAAATGATTTCATATAAGCAATAAGCTATAAAAACAGGTTTCGTGTATTTTGGTTTTACTTTTGGAGCTTCCAGAAAATTGATTCAAGATGTGTAGAAGCTTGGTCTTAAATAGAAGAAGTTGATCCATGTAACTAACACCACTTATAGCATGTTTGGTATATCTTTTTTTCACCCCACTGCACGACGACATGACATTTCACCTACATGATATTTCACCGTGAAAAAGAGAAGCTACAAAATGGAGCTTCTAGGCTACCATGAATTTATACCGTGATTTTCCATTTTGTGCCGCTAAACGAAACATGCTATTGGTGGGATAAGGCTTAGTTGTTGTTGTTAATGTGTAGAATTGATTTTGACATGTTTGGTTGGTCTCAAGTAAAATTGATTATGCTTTCCAAAATTGATTCTACTTGTAGATAGGATTTGTAGTTTTTGAGTTTAAAAGTAATTTTCACATTGAAATTTACTGATCAACCCAGTTTTGCAAAAATATATCCATACACATGTCGCTTTTTACCTCAAAATCACTTTTAGTCAAAATCAATTTTACCTAATCAATTCACTTAAAATCATTTTTCTTTACCGCATAACCAAACATACGAATCATATAAGCTATAACTTATTTCTTTGCAACTAATAAATGTAATAACAATAATATTTCTCTTTCCTCTAATTATCTTTTGAAGATGGGTGCAAAGCCAACTACAATAACTGGTCTGTCAGGAACTGGAGACATAATGCTTACATGTTTTGTCAACCTTTCAAGAAATAGAACTGTTGGTGTGCGTCTTGGATCAGGCGAAAAGCTCGAGGACATACTTAATTCCATGAATCAGGTAGTTTTTAATTGCGCTTGATCCTACACAAAATTCTTCGAAGTTGCTGAGTTACTGAAATTAACATCCTTACTACCCACAGGTAGCAGAAGGTGTCTCAACGGCTGGAGCTGTGATTGCTTTGGCACAGAAATATAATGTAAAGATGCCAGTATTGACAGCAGTCGCTCGGATTATTGACAATGAACTTACTCCTAAGAAAGCTGTTTATGAGTTAATGAGCCTCCCTCAGGTTATTTATTGTTACCCTTCTCTCAGAAGAATTATATTGGTCTTTCTTATTTCACCGATTGTTTGGTTCCACAGTGGAAACTCCTCAACTCGAGTTTGACAAAAGTCGATTTTACAAAGTTTAATGATTATTCTACCAGAGAATCAAAGAAACACTTATAATACAAGTTTGATTAATGACAGTTTGTTATCACAGGTTGAAGAAGTATGAAACCTCCCAAGACATGGTTTATCTACCAGCTACTTTTTAACTGCTGATTGAAAGTCAATTCTTTTTCACCATTGTGCTTCTATTGCTGTCTGAAGGCTTGGTGATACCAATTTTGCACAATTGGAGTTTAACCATAAAAAGAATTTGAGAAAATGTGTAGATTCGGGACAAAGTATATATATTCTTACCTATATATACTTACCTTATTAATTCATGTATGGAAAATGACCAATGTCATGCATGGAAAATGACAATCCTCAAAAATTTAATTAGGGTTCATATCTATTCTTCTCTCGTTAGAATTTTCGGAAAACTTCATGTAAAAAAAGGAGAGGGAGAGAGGGGGAGGAAGAGAGAGATTATTTAATTAGTTTCCCAATTGTCATCAGTTTGGATACTCTTGTCCTTAATTTTAAATAGAATTGAGATATACAATTAACCTTTGTAAGAGTATTTTATAAGAGGAGTAGTAGCAATTCAAATCCCTAATTTCAAATAGAAATGAGATATATAATTAATCTTTACAAGAGTATTTTATAAGAGTAGTAGCAATTCAAACCCTTAATTTCAAATAGAATTGAGATATGTTTAAGGTTGATCCTAGCTTCTTCTTTTCCCTTGATCTTATCTAGATTTAGTCACACAAGACTTCTAATTGATCTTTCGGTTACCGCTACTCATTTAATCGAACTTCTGTCCTTCAAAGTTTTCCCTCGGTTGAATCTAAATTGCAAAATCTTGATCAAAGTCTTTCAATTGATCATCCGGTTACCGTTGCTCCTTTGGTAGAATCCCTGTTCTTCAAAGTTTTCACTCGGCTGAATGCAAGTTACAAAAACTTGTGCAAAAAACCCCAAATCAATTCTTGTTCCTGGAGGAAAAGTCCTATAGGTTTTATCAATGAAACCCCCAAAGAAAAACTCAACTCAATTTGATTACACCAGCTCAAATTGTACCTTATCAATCTAATCTTGATGACACTCAACAAAAATGATTATGTGTAGTTGTTGAATGTATACAAAAAAATGTTGAAGATGATGAGAAAGTTTTAAGTTTGTTCTTGGTTTCAATGTCGAGAAATGATGCATGAATGCATATTTATATTTATGTGTATGTGTAGAAAAAATAACAAGCAAAACAAATTTTTAACCAAAAATACAAGTTTTGAAAATTAGAATCGAATATATTGACTTCAAATATGAATGAGTCAGTACATAAGTCAAAGGAGTCGATACATAGCACAATGGTGTCGATACATAAAGGATAAATAATTTATGTTCTAAAAAGTCTTCAGAAGGAGTCGACTCCAAACACGGGAGAGTCGACTCATTAGCCTGGTGTATCGATCCATATCATCAATGTATTGATACATTGGGGTATGGATTATTAGATTGAAAACCCCTTCAGTTGGAGTCGACATCAACCATGAATGAGTCGACTCATTCACATGATGTATCGATCCATAAGACATGTCTATCAATACATTAAGGAGATAACTCATTCCTTTTAAAAACTACTTAGTATGTATCGATACATATCAGGAGCGTATCGATCCATTGACAAGTTTTCATGAAAATTCATATATTTTTTTTTACATGTAATGACCTATTTAATCTGATTTTAAATGTCATATTATGATGATGCACATTTAGACATAGATAATAAGACCCAATATACACAAAAAACTAAATGACCAATTTTTGACATCATTCAAAACATATCTAAGAGACTAGTGCACTCACATATTTCCCCTTTTTATGATGACAAAACTTACAAAGCACTTGGTGTCTTTGTCAAAGCTCCCTTTAAATATGTGCATCATAAAACGTGTACTTATAAAACTTGTACTTCTCTCCCTTTGACAACACCAAAAAGAAACAAATGTTGAAAACGTGAGAAACATCATTGGAAATAAAATACAACAACATATAAATCACTTAGAGACGTTGTAAAGAGTTAAACTATTCCACTTAAACGTACACTCACATAGAATTACATCTAATTGAACAAAGGATAACATAAATATATATAACCAAACCAGATAAAAGATGAGAAGTTCATTACATAATGTCATAACAATGTTACATAAAATAATAGACATAGAGTAAACATAGAATATGAAAACAAAAATAACCAACATGGTAAACCACAAATATCATCAAAACTACTTCAAATATAAGAACTTAATGATGTGAGATACATATGATGAAAGAGATTAACCAAGATGTCACTATAAGTATATAAATTGATAAACTCATGTGTAATCAATGAAATTTTTGAAAGTGAACAATTATGAAATTCATCATACATCAAGTATTTCACACTCTTGTATTATTAATATGCAATCAATTTAGTCATAGATAAGGAACACATTACATAGAATCTTTAAGAACAAAGAGATAAATTGAGAATGGTATTACTTCATAGGATGAACGAAGAAAGAATTTAACAAGAAAATAAACTTTTGAACGAAAGTGGAAACCAATTTAGCAAGTGGATTCAACATTAAATTTAGGTAAGATTTGAGATATCAAGAATGCCCAATTCCCGATGAATATTGAAAAACGAATCAATCGCAAGAGGTTTTGTGAAAATGTCGGCATGTTGATATTTACTATCAACATGCTAAAAACGACATCACCCTTTTTAACATGGTATCGTAGAAAATGATGATGTATTTCGATATCTTTAGTACGAGAATCTACCACATGAAATTTTGTTAGGTTGATCGCACTAGTATTATCACACATTATCAGGACACGTTGAAGTTTAATATCAAAGTCAAGTAGTTGTTGTTTGAGTCAAATAATTCGAGCACAACAACTATCGACAACAATGTATTTCGCCTCGGCAGTTGACAAGGCAACAAAGACTTTCTTTTTGCTATGCCAACTAACTAAGGAGTTTGAAAATAAGTGACAAGTTCCACTAATACTTTACCTATCTAATTTGTAACTGGAAAAATCAGAATCAAAATAACCAACCAAACTGCAATCGCTCCCTTTGGAAAACCAAAGCCCATACTTAGATGTACCATGAAGGTATCTAAGGATGCGCTTTACAACTTTTAAATGTGATTCCTTAGGAGCCGATTGATACCAAACGTATATTCACACACTAAACATTATATCAGGCCTAGATGCAGTAACGTATAGAAGAGATCCAATCATACCTCTATACATTTTGACTTTAACATCGATATCATGTTCATCTCTATCCAAGTTCCCGTTAGTAGGAATTTGAGTGTTAATTGATTTTGCATTCTCCATTCCGAAGCGTTTAAGCAACTCGTGACAGTATTTTGTTTGAAACACAAATGTCTCTTATTTGAGATGTTTGATTTGAAGTCCAAGAAAGTAATTTAAGTCCCCCATAAGACTCATCTCAAATTCTCCCTGCATAAGCTTTGAAAACTCTTTAACTAGTGGCATGTTAGTAGAACCAAATATTATATCGTTAACATAAATTTGAACTAGAAGAAGATTTTTTCCTTGACGTTTAATAAAAAATGTTATGTCTATCTTCCCTCCAGAGTATCCTTGATCATGTAAGAGTTTACTAAGTTTCTCATACCAAACCCTAAGGGTTTGTTTGAGACCATACAAAACACGCCTTAGTTTATAAACATGATTAGGTCACTTATAATTTTAAAACCCAGGAGGTTTGGAGACATACACTTCCTCATTTATGTAACCATTAAGGAAACCACTTTTCACGTCCATTTAAAATAATTTGAAGCCTTTTGAGCATGCAAAAGCTAGTAAAAGGCGTATAGCCTCAAAGCGGACAATCAAAACATAAGTTTCCTCATATTTTATGCCCCCTCTTGGTTATATCCTTGAGCCACTAGTCGGACTAAAATTATGGTATGACAGACTCATATGTTGAATACGATGTGGAGACATTTGATCTGTTACTGATAAACATGGCAAGGTATAAACAAAAACATTATTGTATAATGATATATCAGATTCTAACACTCCTTCAGGATGTTTAGACATCTAGTTTGACATTCAACAAGAATACTTCATACTACACAAAACAAAAAAGTTGTAAAGAACATATTCAAATTGTTAACCCAGTTCGATGCAAACTCATCTACTCTGGGGGCTACCATGCCAGGAAGGAAATCCACTATGTAGTATCAATTTAAAGACTCTTCAACAAACACATACAGTTTACAGTCTTCTCACTTAATCACTACCAATGCAACTTCTACTTAGGAACTCCTAAATATGAGAAACCTATCTCACTCCCTCAATCACCTCAGTGATATACTTAACAATTCAAATCAGAAGACACATTTCCATGACAATCTCTTAACCTTGCTTCACAACTTCAGTCAAGTATACAAAATACCTCTTGCTTAAAAGCTTCGAGGATTACAAACAAAACAACCACAAGGAATGAATCTTGTTGCACACAACTGTAGAACTCAATCCTAATGATATGAATTTTACATCTTTTGTTGGTTACTAAACCTAGGTTACAAGGTTTCTTTTTATAACCTAATCCTAACTGGATTTTGGGCCTAAAAATGCAGCATAACAACTACTACTATCATGCAGAAAAATCTGCTACAAAAAGATCTTCAAATTAACAACTTCTTAAAATATCTCTAAATATAGAAACTCTATATTTATTCAATATTTTTTATTTGTCTTAAATTTGAATCTTCAAGATATTTAAATCAGCGCCACATTGTATTTCTTCATATCCTCTGAATATTCTATTTTTGTTAAATCATAAAAGACTCTTCAATCCACTTATCAGTTCATGATGTCGAATGAACTGTCTTGACATTTTCTTCGACATGTTGTTCCAGATGTTGAAACACTTCAACACAACATCTTTAGGCGCATAAAAGAACTTCCTTGCTTAACTTGTTTTTATTTTTCAAGATCATATACATTTTATTGTTGTTATATTTGTTTTACAAAATTAATGTCAATCCTTAAAAAACAGAACTTACAATCCCCCCCTTTGGCAAATTTTGGCTAAAAAAATAAAAATAATTACAAAAAGATTTCAACAGCAATACTGAAAAAACAATAGTAAAACACTTTCTTCATCATGTCAGGACATGTTGTTTGACATCTTCCTCAACAACCTTTCTCTTCATCAGTGGAAACAACAATGGACAAGGAGTAGAAAGTCCTGAACCAATCCACCACCACCCCTTTCCATTCAGGTTCCCAGAAACATTCTTCGCAGGTTGCTGAACATATTCCCTTATGTAACTCAGAACACAAGTCACAATTGTGTTCATAACTCAGGACACAAGTCACAAAAACTAAGCTACAACATCCATCTTGACATCCCAGCCACCACACAAGTACACATCTGACATTCTTTTTGGAACAACAACTTCAACCACACCATCTGAACAGACCTTTTCTCCCCCTTTTTAGCCAAAACTTGCCAAAGACATCCCTCACAACACCAAACCCAAGCAGTACTCACCCAAAAATAGATAAAACCCATAAGAGAAAAGAAGAGATGAAACCACTCACATGCTAAAGGAATATAATTGCGCTTCTATAAATAGTAGACTATGACATAGATAGTAACAAAATATATTCGAATAAATAAGCGTTCTTGGTCCAAGATCTTTATTGTAGGAGAAAAAACTTTTGCACCATTAAATGTGTTTCGTCCAAAACAAACCTTGACCAACTGACTTTGTTCTCCTACAATAAATGGACTAATAACAAACACGCATGAATAAAACTCGTGTTTCACATCTTATAGCCAACACCGTCCACACACATTCCTATCTAGGCTCATCACATATATATTCTGAAACATGTTCTGACATCTAACCACATATTGTCTGCTAGCAACACTACATGCATGGTTCATAACCCCTTCAGGATCCAAAGAATAATGCAGATAACAACTTTATCCCTTAAGGATTCATACTATCCTTTGGTCACACAACACAAACCTCTGTCCTTTGGTCACACACCACAACCATCATTTAGGTCACAAAGGAAGCACACAACCTTTAAGGTACTACTCCCCCTTAACTTCACAAATCTAGCTGCATAAAAATGTAACATTCTCCCTCTATCAAGGATAACACATGCTTCTTTGTACTCTGATGAATGGAAAACATAAGACGCATCTTCATGTCTTCAAGAGCTCACTTTTTGTTCAATCCACAATTGAACACAATCACTCCTTGTACCAAAACACATAATCCCTTCTTGGTTTGTTGTTACCACAAGCTACAACTGCTGATCATCTTCCTGCTAGCAGGACTTGACATTATGCCTCTATTTCCTTCACAGTCTTTTAGCCATACACTCCAGACAATACTCATTCAAACTAATTCTGACATTAGAATCAATTTGTGAGTATCCACATCCAGACTTACAAGCAATCAATACCTGATCTACTTCAGTCTTCTCTACATTATTCTTCCAAGACATATCATCTACTTCATCATTTTCCCATATGATTAGGTAGACTAAAATTAGAAACAATGTAGACAAACACCTCAGATAATGTCCTAACACCATTTGAACATCTTCCACACACCAAGACATCATCACCATGATTCTTGATGTGCTCCACCAACTGTCCAAGAACTGAAAATCTTCAACAACACTGTGCCACTAGCTTGAATCAAAAATCCAGAAAGAGAGATAACCTCTCATCCACCTTCAATAAGAACAAATTTCCTTAAGTCTTCAACTCATTACTCTTCTACCAAAGAGCAACTTGTTTCAAGACCATCCTTAACCAGCTGCCACACTCTGATTACCTTGATTCTTCGAATCCACTAAAGAGATCAACCAATAACCACAAATTGATCACCTCCTTTAGGAACCTTCATATGAAAAAGGCCAACTACCATACTTTGTCTTCTTCACGTTTGTCAGGATTCTCACAAAAATATTTTGATCTACTTATTTTGTAAATCATCCTATCTTTAATTGATGTGCCCCTTCATCAACTGAGATTCTGATGTTGAACTAAATGTTTGAACATTATCATTCCACATCTAGCTGTTGAATTCAGCTCCTTCTTCTGCCACTTGAAAGAACCTCCTCCCTTAACAGAACAAAAGTTTCATGCTCTCATAGACTTGATTCACCAACCAAGTTTGAGTAGACAACCTCCATTCTGTTTCTTCTGCAGTAATTCCTACCAATATCACACATTGATGAGAATCTGCCAATGTTTCTCCAAAGACCTCAAACCTGCCATTGTCTGAAACTTCAAAAGGAATAGTTAAGAACTACACCTTACAACCATACCAAGGATGACACTTTTCCTTGAGTAAATCACTCTTCACAAAGTTCTAATAATATTATCAATTCTAACTTCATGATTCTACACACATTCCTTGTCATGGGAAGACAAAACTCCAACTGCACATACCAAAAATAGTCTGCATCCTTGCACCAATAGACCACAAATAGCACTCCCAACTCCACCTTTCATGAACAACCAAAGCTGTTTCTAAAGATGAGCATTAGTTACTCAGTATACTTTCTGAACCATAAGATTCAGACTCAGACATGCATAATTTTCAGATAAATACTAATTCTCCCATCAAAGTATCCACCTCTATGCATCACATAAACAATAGACAAATACCAAGACTCCCGTCAAGGTATTCACTATAGGTCAGACAAGATTACCTTCTCACACAAGGTAGGACATGTAGTCTGACTTATTCGTCTTCTGCAAGCATCTGACACTTACTGAGATAATGTTCTAACATTCTTTCAGACATCTGTCTTAGTAAAAAAAACTTCACAAATTACTATTGTTCTGAAGACAACCTCCACATTACTCTTTACACATATAAAAGGGAACACAACGGAGTCATCCATTAGTAGCTGATCACGCTTTCAGGCCAACACACATATGTAGCAGCAGAACAATCTCAACATACCTCTCCTTCAGAATCAGAATTCAGATCGTCTGACTTGAGATGTCTTTACACCCAATATAGCACCAGGTTAAATTAGCAACCTTGGATGCATCTATATCCATAACTATCAACTACACAAGTTGATACATCCCTACAACTTGACCTTCATGTACAAGGATTCTCTTAGGGTTAATACTCCTTGAAGCTCAGGCACTTCACTCCTGCAGCAAGGACCAAAATAAAACTGTCCTCAAGAAAACAACATATTGATCACTCCTTGACCAACACACATATCTAAGATAAGTTCCAGGGCTAGAAACTTCTCAGATACACCACCCAGATGCCTCATCTTCCAGATCAGGAGTAGGTTCCAAACACATGTAATTCAACCACATTAGTTCATCACCCAAAGCATTTGTTCAACCATTCCTTTAGACAACATAATTATGCACGATACTAATGTGATGTTCTATCTTGAGACATGACATCATTCCAAGGAACACACCAAGAGATCTACCAACTAGAGATATGTTTGCTAAAAACAATCTCCAGATCTCTTAACATCAGGAGTTATCAGATAGATAAGCACCAGATACAAACTCCTCAGGAACTTCTAGTGTCATATATTAGCCCTAGAAATATTCTCCATTTGACACCAACAACAATAGGTTTCAAAATAAATCAAACCTACTACAACAACAACTTACCACCAGACTGCAACAATAGAATAGTCCATCCTCCACTTCTAGGGACCATTCACACAACATACAACTTTTCAGAAGAAATCTTGACCATGAAACAAAAAGTATCCCCCTTGGATTTCATCCAGAAACAGACTAGGATGCCTACTCTGATACCAATTGAAATTCTGGTATGACAGACTCAAATGTTGAGACATTTGATCTGTTACTGATAAACATGGAAAGGTACAAACAACAACATTAATGTATTCTGATATATCAGATTCTAACACTCCTTCAGGATGTTTAGACATCTGGTTTAGCATTCAACAAGAACACTGCATACTACACAAAACATAAAAGCTGTAAAGAACACATTCAAATTGTTAACCCAGTTCGATGCAAACACATCTACTCTGGGGGCTACCAAGCCAGGAAGGAAATCCACTATGTAGTATCAATTCAAAGACTCTTCAGCAAACACATACAGTTTATAGTCTGCTCACTTAATCACTACCAATGTAACTTCTACTTAGGAACTCCTAAATATGAGAAACCTATCTCGCTCCCTCAATCACCTCGGTGATATACTTAACAATTCAAATCAGAAGACACACTTCCATGACAATCTCTTAACCTTGCTTCACAGCTTCAGTCAAGTATACAAAATACCTCTTGCTTAAAAGCTTCAAGGATTACAAACAAAACAACCACAAGGAATTAATCTTGTTGCACACGGCTGTAGAACTCAACCCTAATGATATGACTTTTACATCTTTGGTTGGTTACTAAACCTAGGTTACAAGTTTTCTTTTTATAACCTAATCTCAACTGGATTTTGGGCCTAAAAACGAAACATAACAACTGCTATAATCATGCAGAAAAATCTGCTACAAAAAGATCTTCAAATTAACAACTTCCTAAAATATCTCTAAATATAGAAACTCTATATTTATTCTATATTTGTTGTTTGTCTTTAATTTGAATCTTCAAGTTCTTTAAATCAGCACCACATTTGATTGCTTCATATCCTCTGAATATTCTGTTTTTGTTAAATCATAACAGACTCTTCAATCCACTTTTGTCAGTTCATGATGTCGAATGAATTTTCTTGACATCTTCTTCGACATGTTGTTCCAGATGTTGAAACACTTCAACACAACATGTTTAGGCGCAAAAAAGGACTTCCTTGCTTAACTTGTTTTTATTTTGCAAGATCCTATACATTTTATTGCTGCTATATTTGTTTTACAAAATTAATGCGAATCCTAAAAAAAGCAGAACTTATACGGACCTTGTTCCTAGTTATCACTCTGCTTTCGTCTAGTTTATTTCTAAGAACTCAATTAGTGCTAATAATTTGATGATCTCACGAAGGTGGGAAAAAGTCCCACACATCATTTCTTTTAAATTTATTTAGCTCATCTTTCATGGCCATTAGCCATCAATCAAGGCATCAACCAAAAATATCCTATTTAAAGCATAACACGCCGTGCTAATAGCATTGGCCCAAAAATATTTTGGTAGATTATTCTCATTGATCATAGTTCTTGCTAACTCCTCTAAAATTATGTTTTTGTGCTCCACAATACCATTTTGTTTTGGAGTCCTTGAAGTGGAAAATTATGTTCAATGCCATGTTTATCACAATAATCTTAATAGAGGTAGTTTTCAAATTCAACTCCATGATCGCTTTGAATAGAAACTATGTTTGAACTTAATTTGTTTTGGGACAACTTTGCAAAAGACGTGAAAGCTGAAAAAGTCTCATCTTTACTACTCAAAAAGACAATCCAACAAATTCTAGAATAATCTTCTACTATAACAAAACCATATTAATTACCACCTAGGCTTTTTTTCCTAGAAGGACCAAAAAGTTCCATATGGAGAAGCTCAAGAGGTTTAGAAGTTGAAACAATATTTTTGGATTTAAAAGAGACCCTTGTTTGCTTTCCCATTTGGCATGCATCACATAGGTGATCTTTTGAAATTTAATATTTGGTAGACTGATAACTAGATATTTTGAAACTAATTTATTAAGTAGATCAAAGTTAACATGTGCTAAGCGTCTATGCCATAACCAAAAGTCTTCATTCATTGTTACTAAACACTTAATACTTGTTAATGATACATCATTCAAGTTAAGCATATATATGTTGTTCACCCTTAAGACTTTAAACGAATAATCTTCCTTCTCATTATGTTCAAGTATGCAATAACTATTTGTAATAGTTATTTTATAGCCTTTGTTGCATAGTGTCGCTCCCGGGATTTTCATCCTAGTATAAACGCGAAAGTGGCGCGGAAAAGGTAGAGTCGCCAGCCAGGAATTTTTATCCCGAAAGAATGGGAAAGGTAATGCTGCACAAACATGAGGAAGAAGGAAAGGATGAGGTCCTGTGAACCAAAGATCTGGGTTCGGGAGTCGGTTACGACCTGGGAAGGTATTAGCACCACAGATCGTCCGTCGTACCCGACGGGATCCACGCTTGTTTGTTTTGTTTCAAAGGGTAAAAGAATATAACTGCTGCTGAAAAATGAACCGCTAACTAGGACTGGAATGAAAGGAGAATGGAAAAGAAAATGGAAAGAAATGGGGAAATATAGGGAAAATAAAGAATGTGCTCGAACGGGCCCTACCCTGCTGCCTACGTACCTCATCGGGAAAATGAGGATCAAAGTCGACGTAGTTCGCCTAACCAGGCGGGAACTAATTATTTGTGTTTTTATGCTGGAACTGCGTATGTCTATGCTCAGGTGTTGCAGGTTCACCTGGTACGAGTTTGTTTACCGTCTTGCATGCGAGACAAGTCGTCATAAGTTCGCGTTCAGAATGAATGAGATGAGAAGAGAAGTTCCCGCAGGAAAGTCGCTTATTGTTTGTTGTTCGCTTTTTAAGAGTTTTGTATGAATTTGGCACAAGGAAGTGAATTCAAACTCTTTTCCATGGAATGTGTACTTGCTACTACATTTCAAGATGGGATAATAGAACAAGCACACCAAGCAAGGAGAATTTATCTAAGACTTGTTTCCATGAATTAGGGTTTAAGTTCACTAGCTTGCTGAACTTTATTAAGTGTTTTTGTAGCTTTTATGAAGAAGTGTCTCTTATGTTTTCTTTGTGAAATAACCTCTTGATAAGAGTTGTACATCATGCTAGACAAGCCTACACCATTCCAATATGGAATGAATGCAAGTGCCCCATGGAATAAGGCTATACATAAGAGATTCTTTCATGCATTTATTAAGTCTTTTTGGATTTTGTTTGCAGATGAGAAGAGAAAGACTCAAAAGGCAAAGGTCAAAGATAATGGGGGACTAAGACACAACCCTAAGTTCTCTCATTATGCATAAAATGTGGTCCTATGGTTAATGAGGCATTCTAACCTAATGAGAAGAAAGAACAAGCTAGAATTCAACTTACTTCCTAAGGAAGTTAAGTTGAAATCTAAAGAAAGAAGGAAGCCCTATGAACAAAGCACAAAGGTGCTAAGGTGAAAGCAAATAGATGCATTGAGGAATGAGAATGAAGTTATTACCTCATCTTCCCCCCTACAAAACAAATATTAGTATGATGAATCAAAATGAGCAATTATTACATGGCAAGTTTCACAAACAATTCACATTAACTATGGAAAGATGTTAGTGAACTTCTAAGGTTAATACCTAAGCCTAAGGCATCCTATAAGGTAGCAAACTTAAAAAGTCAGTAGCTAAACCAATTCAAAAGTATCTAAAGGGGCTAGTTGAATTAAACTCAAACTATATCCTAAAGTACCACTAAACCCTAAGGATGAGGTTAGAAAGACAACCTAAATGTTTACTAACTAACAACTCCTAAACTCAAAGGGTGAATGAAAATTTCAGAACTTAGAATTATATGGGAAGTAAAAGAAATTAATAGTTCAAATGGAAAAGAAGATATTCAAGTCAAAGGTATGAAAATGTGAAATTGAAAGGTGGGAGAAAGCATGTGGAAATATGGTTATAAAAATACAACAAAAAGACTTAGAAAAAATTCAAGAAATGACCAAAGTGATTTTACCTCCCCATACAAAATCCAGGGGCTTGACAACAAAATAAGATGAAAATTATATTTGAAAATTGTTCACAAATGGAGGGTTAAGAAACTTCCTAAGGCTAGGTGTTCAAATTAGGGCTTTTAAAGTCCTTTAGAAGGGAAATGGAGTTAAAAAAGAAGCAAAATGGTTCTAACATGAGATGAACAAGTATGGGTGATCACAAAACCTTTTATAAGACTCAAAACAAAGATAAGATGAAGCTAAATCATGTGCAAGAGGGTTTTGAAGTGCTTAAAATGGAAGGAGGAAAGGGATTAGGTTAAAAGGAAGCAAAGGCAACTCATGACTCAAGCAAACCCTAAAATCAAAAAATAAAGACCTAATGATTGCACTCTACACTTAAGGACCTCTAATGTGACCTAAAAGGATCAGAACCAAGACCTTAGATCAATGGCATGAATGCCTTATTCAAATGGAGATGAAGGAAGCTTCTAAAAGGGACCAAAAATGACTTAAGGCTTAAGAAAATTGGGAAAAATATCTAATTGCTTAGAAAAATCATGAAATTTTATATAGAACCTCAAAATCCAGAGAATAACATTTGTACAAAAAATATCATGAAAAATCCTAATTTTGAGTGGTGAAAGAATCATTAGAATGCAATTAGGGTTATGTGAACCTAGGTGGATGAATGGACTCAAAAGGACTCAAACAATGACCTAAAAATCCAGAGAATAATCTTTTGAGGAAATTCAATGAGCTATTAAAATGACACAAAAGGAATGAGACATTTATCATATGTGGTTTGAGAGGACAAAAATGGACAAAATTATTGGTAAAAAATGAGAGAATTGAGAAACAATTAAAGTGAAAATTAATTCTGACTTCAAAATTGGACAAAAATAAAATCTAAAAATATGAAAAATTAGAGAAAATTATAAAGATCCTATGTGAATTTTTTTAGAATTTTTGTGGCTTTTTGGTATTTTAAGAATAGGAAACGAAATTTTAATTTTATGAGAAAAAAGAAATAAAATGGAATTAATTGGTTTGGGCCTGGGGGGGTTCCAAAAGTAACAAAAACAACATAACTGGGCTCAGGTCAAATGCGTTGGGGATGTGAGTAGGAAGCTGAAGACTTTGTGTTGACTTTTGGACACGTTAATGGCACGAATATTTTAATGTGTTGGCGCATCCTGGACTCTTGGATCAAACACATCCAATGGCTATGTTATATTCTCTCCACTGACCTAGGGTTACTGTTCAAGTGACCGGAAGTGACCTCCGGTCATCTTCTCCGGTCACCCCTGTCCTAGGTTTTCTTTAATTCTTCATGAAAATGAAATTTACAACCACTATTGCACTCGCCTCTCACTACTGGTCATAAATATGGCTTCAAAACTTACTTAAGGTTCCTAAATTTCCAGAATCGAAAGCAAGAAATAAACCTGAGAAAATTGAATATATGCACCTATGATGCCTATCAACTAGCCAGCCAATCCATAACCTCTATCAGGCCTCAAGCAACACAAAACCACCTAGAAATGTGCAATTCGAGCAAGTAGAAGTTCAGGACATACCTGAGTTGCAGAGATGACAAATTGTTGCTAGAAGGCCAGAGATGAGACTCCTTAGAATGCTTGAGCTTGCTTTAGTACAATAAGAGTGAAATAAACACTTTGTGATGCGTGGATCTTGAGAAATTGATGAATATGCAGTGAGGATCAATGTTATGCAATACTGAATCCTTGATGATTTGAGATGATCAAGCCATGGAGATGAAGCTAAACACAATGCTGATGATGGATTGAGGTAGATTGAAGCAGGATTGTGGCAATTTGGAGAGCTTGAATCCAAACTGCAGTGAAGATCAACAATGTGAAGTGCTGGATCTTGAAGCTTTCAGCTTGTGCAATGATTGATGATTGATCTTGAGAGGATGAAGATGATCAATGGAGGAAGAATGGATCCAGATCAATGATGAGAATGCTTGCTCGAATCCATTTGCAATGTGAAAATTCAGAGAGAAAACTTTGCAAATTTTGGTGTTTTGTGATGAAAAAATGAAACTGACCCTTGCACTGAAGTGATGACCTTGCTTTATAGAGCTCTTAACCATGGTTAATCATCCCTTGGGTTCACTGAGTGAGTGAGGTTAAATGAGTGAGGTAGTTATGGCAGTTATGCCAATTGTAACATCCAGAAGCTTCTCAATGGAAATCAATTCCATGTTGCAAGTTTCATGTTGCTTATGGTGTGGTTTAATGTGATGCAATGAAGCTGAGTTGATCTGATTGTGTAGCTTGCTTGCAATACTTAGAAGCTCATCATTTGGCTTGGATTGGAGAGGATGCATAGTAGTTGGTGTGATCATTCACACACATGATAACTTGAGATCTTGGACATGAAGTTTGTGATATTAGCATGCTAATTGAAGTGTGCAAGCTGAACTGAAGTGCAATCCTCTTATGATCCAATGACTTAGCCTGCAAGAAATTAGATTTCATGTTGTGATCTTCCAAGAGGTGTAACTTCATGATCAAGGCATCCATTGATGAAGTTCTTGTGCTCAATTTGAAGTAGAAAGAACAAGGAACAAGTTTGATATTCAAACCATGATGAGATATGACCTCTAATTCACTTAAATGCCTTTATGAAAATCAAGTCACCAAACTGCACATTAGCTTGCACGAATTTGGCTTGCCTTGTGCCTATGGGCCTATGGCTGGCCAGTTGCAACCTCTCCACTTTGACCCTCAAATAGCCCAAGAAGACTTGCTCAAATAAAAAATCTTTGAACACCAATATTGCAGGGATTGCATCAAGGAACATCTTTGTAGTTCACCAAAAATTTATTTGAAGCTTTTTTTACCAAGAAAAATGGCATGGCATTTGACCCTCCACCTGTTTGATGATATGCCAGGCAGGGCGCGCACGCTGGCCTGCATTTGCCTTGCCCATGACTTGCCTTGGGCCTTGAATTGTTCAAACTTGCCAAGATCATATCTCACTCATTTTTTATGCTATGGAGGAGTTACACCTATGTATTTAAAGCTCAATATGCCCTCTTTAATTGGCTCAAAGTAGGATTTTGGTATCCCTCATATTTTGGGAGAAGGCCTCTCTCAAAGATGCTGCAAAAATGGCCAAAACTTACCATTTTTGGAAACCCTAATTTTCCAAAAATGGGATGTTTTGGTTTTCTTGATTTCTCTTGATTCCTCCATTATTTATTGATTAAATTTGAACCACATGATCCTTGTAACCCTAATTTCATGATTTTGATCTCAAAAAGTCAGGAGTCGACTTTTTCTTCAGCATAGTTGACTTTTCCCCAAATCCCTGATTTTCAGTCATATGGACAATTGAACCTCTTCCAAAATGAATTTGTGAATGAAATTTGATCCCTAGGAACTTCTCATCATGTATAATACAATGGAATCCACTTTGAATCAAAACTTCATAGAGAAGCCCAGTAGAAATGAAACCATAATTTGGCATTCTTCTTCAGGAGATGTTGCACTGCCTACCTCCCTTGATCAAACCAAATATTTCCATGGCTTGTGGCTTCAAATGAGAACTTGTGGGATGTTGTGAACCCTTTGGAAAATGTTGAGAAGCTTTATGACCCTTGATTGCCCTTGTATAGCCTTCAGTTGCTCCAATCATTGATCACATACCTATGCCTCAGCTATGCTACACATGATGCAATGTTGTTGATTATCTTATGAACTTATGTATGAGAAATGCTATGCAAAATAATGAGGAAATGAGAGGGAAAATTTTGAGGTATTATAGTTTCCCCTATTCAATCATCTGCAGGCCTGAACGAATAAATGCAAAAGCTTTTAGACATTCAAGGTATGGAGTGATTGAATATTGGAATAAAACCTAGAAATTTGAACTCGGTGGATAATAGAAATGCCATCTGCCTTTTATTTATTTTTTCTTTTGTTTCGACCTCTGAATAGGTAGCGGGAAGAGAACAAGGTGGGATAGAATTATCGCAATAACCTGCAATGTGACTACTGAGCGAATCAAGCCACAAAGAGGATGCATGTTGGAGAAACAGGGCTTAACGAGACCGTTAGCGAAACAAAACTCGACAATGTGACTGCTGAGGGAATCAAGCCACAAAGAAGGTGCCTGTTGGCGAAACAGGGCTTAATGAGACCATTAGCGGAATGGGACTCGACAATGTGACTGCTGAGCAAATTAAGCCACAAAGAAAACACGCGACTGCTGAGCGAATCAAGCCACGGAAAGTGCCTGTTGGAAAAACAGGGCTTAACGAGACCATTTGCAGAATGAGACTCGACAATGTGACTACTGAGCGAATCAAACCACAAAGAAAACACGCTACTGCTGAGCGAATCAAGCCACGGAAAGTGCCTGTTGGCGAAACAAAGCTTAACGAGACCATTAGCGGAATGAGACTCGACAATGTGACTGCTGAGCGAATCAAGCCACAAAGAAAACACGCAACTGCTGAGCGAATCAAGCCACAGAAAGTGCCTATTGGCGAAATAGGGCTTAACGAGACCATTAGCGGAATGGGACTCGACAATGTAACTGCTAAGCGAATCAAGCCACAAAGAAAACACGCGACTGCTGAGCGAATCAAGCCATAAAAAGAATGACATACATTGACTTGGAAAGACAAAGATGTCTGGCAAATGGTATAAGTATCTTTTGTGGGAAGTACTTCAGGTTGAGAAGATGTTATAGGTTGTATGTAAAATACCTCAAAATTGGCCCATGCTGGTATGCACATGTTTGAATTTATGGCGTAATGCTCTATGACAATGGAAATGCTACGCTTTGGGAAGATACAAATGTAATGATAACTATGCGTATGCAAATGCAAAAGGATCTCCTGGAAGGAGACTGCAAGTATCCCAGATGGCTTGACTGGGAAGGAACTGATGATCACTACATTGATCTAGTTAGTCCTGGTGAGGAGGAAACAACTTTGCGGGGGATGTTATTAATGATATGTTGGCTCTGAACTGCCGCCTTTGCCAAAAATAAATTGGACTTTGAAATTAGAGAGCCAAGATCCTATTAGAGATGGACTTTTCTTGCACTCTGATGGGGAAGTGAGGACACTTCTGACTTGGCTGAGGAGCCAGATGTATGGCATTGCTGAGGAAGCAACCTGTTGGGGAGAAAGGCATTCCTTGCACTGCTGGGGGATTGCCCTTGTGTTGAAAGAAAACTTCTGCTTGGGGAGGACAAACATCTTTTATCATTACTTCTGGGGAAAAACTTCAACTTCAATTCTACTGGGGGTAACAGGAGACACACGGGAAGGCACCTGTTCTTGTTCAAGTATGTTATTGAAATATTCCTCCTAGAAGTCTGCTTTAGCTTTGTTAGCAACACATACACCTATACCTGCGTAAACACAACTAATAGTGCATATAACAAGGATAATTAGTTTGGACCTATATGCCCCATACTCATAGCATGAATCATCATCCTGGCCTCTTAACACCCTTTTTAGAGTTGTATTAAATGTTTACGTCCTCCCGCATGAGTTAGAAAGCATTCAAATGTTCACAACACAATATAAATCACAATTGGCTGGACGTTTTTGCAATCAAACAATGCTAGATGAAAAACAAAAACAAGAAGCAAATAGTCACAAGTTGACCGAAATTGAATTTTATTGATTTGGAACATGGCCATGAAGAGGCATTACAATAGGAAGCAATTTCCTGGAAAGAGGAAGTCGCCCAAAAGGAAAACAAACTATCCTATTGACAATGTGAGAATTGGATCTCATCAAGTTTCGACCCAGCTATGACCCGTATATCTTCAAGACTATCCGTTTTCCCTGCCCCTTGAGAAATGTGATTGAACTGGTCTTCAACCCTTAGAATAACCTCAGGTGTAGATGGATTACGAATTTCACAGATCGCAGTCGTTCGTGTTAGTCCCTCTTTTGCGTGGATCGCCCTTTCGGGTTTTTAATCCACCGGGATACCCTTTTTTGCCTGAGTTGTCCGATGTGGCTTTTCAACTCAGCGGGTGTATGTTTTTTTTCCCAATATTTCCCTAATTTTTTCCTGAGCCTTTTATTCTGTTTTTGGCTCGCCGGGATGCCCATTTTTGTCTGGATCTTTATTCTGTTTTTATCTAGCGGGTCCTTTTTTACACGAAGTATTTTCTTACTGCGTCTGTGTTGACAGGGGAATGTGTAAACACCCCAAATTTTCCCTCACTATTTTTCACACCATGGCTTGTGATCTTTCATTTTTGTATTAACATAAGCATTACATCTCATGTTGCATGTTTGTTTCACTGCATAGTTCATATTTCATCAACATCTAGGGTTTGTGATCTGAGCAATCCAAGAATTCATCTGAGCCATCCCAAAGGTCTTGAAGCTTTCCAAGAGGGTCCATGTGTGTCCTATGATCATATTATGCTCCCCAAAGTTCATGAAAGTCAAGGGATCACAAGAATTGGCAAAGGCATGGAAGCAGAGCTAGGGTTTTCCTACACAGATGACCAAAATTAGGGTTTTGGTTTTAGAGGCCTTAACTCCAAATTTTTGGGTCATTCTTGTTTCTAATGTTCTTGATATGTTATAAGGATCATGTGTACCAAGTTTGATGAAGAAATTCATTGTGGAAGTCATCTGATCATTGGGTAACTTCTTGAGCAAGTTAAGTCAAAATCAGGGCATCTGAGGCCCCCAACAATGGAACCAAAGGGTCATTTTCATCAAATTGAAGTTCAATGATCTTTATTTAATCTTATAAGTGGTTGGAAGTTCACAAGATTGAAGAATTTTGAGCCAATTGCAAAATTGCCATTTTTGGAAATGACTTGAAATGCAAACTTTCCATTTTGGGAAAGATTTTCAACCTCCTCTTTCATGACCAAAAATGCTTCAAATGAAAAATTCTTGGGCATGAAAGTTGTAGATTAGGTCTTTAACTTTTCAAAAAGTACAAGAACATGTTTTGATTCATCCTAGAACTCAAGATATGGCCTTTCAAAGTTGGCAAAAATCACATAATTTCAAGTTTTATGTCAAAGAGGGATTTTGCATATTGGCATGTTCAAGCTTCTAAATGACTTCTAATGTGCACAAATATGTTACAACATGTCAAGGAAACTTCAAGAAATTAGAATTGGCCCAAGAATTTGGCATTTTCATGACTTGATCTTCAAGAAACATCAAAGAGGGAAAATTGCATAAACCATGAGAACTCTCCATCCAAGCCTTCCAGCTGCATAACATTGATCCAAAGGCCATCCTTGATGCAAGCTGAGGCCAGACACCCCTTCAAACAAGCTCTGACCCGTGCCATGCTTCAAGTACACATAACCTTGACTTTTTGCAACTTGGCCCATACCAATCAAGTTGTGCCACCACCCACTTTCTGAGCAATCCCATTGGTTTATACAAACATCATGGATCACAAAACACATAACACATAAGGCTGAAACCTCCCATAAGCTCAGAATCAAAAAAATCACCTCACACCTTCCTCTCTTCGAATTTCATAACACAACCATCAAAACTTCAAACTTCTTCCACCAATCAACTCAAAAACACTCAAGGATCATTTCCCAACCATTACAATGGCCTGAAACACCCCACAACACAAACACGATTTCTGAGTTATCAGAACTGAATCACTCAAACCAGCTCATTTAAACTCCATTCAAGCCTTTCAGAAGCATCAGAGGATCATTGGAGGCAATTTGCACAAAGGAAGAGTTCAGAAAGCTCCAGTTTGCAAAGCTTCAACTCAGGTAGTCACCAAGAACTTTTTTTCCAGAACTCTTGTTTTAAGTTCCTAAATGATTCTACATGTTTAGCTGATCACCCTGATATGTTTTGTTTTGAAAATGCTTGAGAAATGACCATGTATGAAGCTTCTGAAACTTTTTAACCTAAGATGTTTTTGCTTCGATTCAGCTTTATTACGAATGATAAATGTGTTTTGTTTGTGGATTCATGATATATGATGTTTGGGGATCATTTCTGGGCAAGCAATTTGATGTTTAATGACCTAGGGAAGAAGTTGGCATTTTGGATGGCCGGAGAAGATGACCGGAGCTTGCTCCGGTCACCTGAAAGTGATTAGGTTAGTTAATTAGGGTTAGCGCGTCAGTTTGAATATTGGCCTTTGGATCATGTTTACCCGCGTGTTTGGATGGCCCTGATCCTATCACTTAACCCTAATCCAGATTAATTAACTTAATTAATTTAAAATTCTCAGAATCAATCTCAGCCTTACATTCACGCACTAGTCAACCTTTCTTTCCTCAGTTTGAATCTCAGTCTTAGGATCTGCATACTTCTCATTTTAATCCATTTTATTTCATTTTATTTCCATTTCTTTTGTGCATTTATTTTAAAATAGCAAACCTTATAAAAACAATTGAAACTTTGCATTCTGACTTTAAATATTTTTCTTAACCCAAAAATAATTTTTATTTTATTTTTTGCATTCAAAAAGTATTTTTAAATTATTTAAATGTTATTTTTAATTAATTAAAGTATTTTAATTAATTAAAAATGCATTTAGGTTTCTAAAAATCACAAAAAAATTCATGAACCATTCCAATACATTTAGAAACATTTTCAAACTCTTCATACAAATTTCTTTTTAGGTTTGATCATAGTTTCCCAATTTTCTTTGAATTAAGGGTCATTAAAATCACAATTTTTAACCCTAGCTTTGAAAAATCATTTCTGCCTAACCAATAAGAGTTTGAACTTAATTATTTTTGAATTGTTTCACATATTGCATGTAGTTTATAGGTAATTTTTCTCATGAATTTATCTTTCATTTTCAAATTGATATGCATTTTCTCTTTTGAATCACCCAAAAACCCTAGAAAACTTAGGAAAATCATAACTTTCAATAGGATTAATTTCTGACCTTCTCCTTTGGGGTGTGACCTAGTATGGGATTAGGGTTTGTTTGAGCTTGATTTCAATTTTTTATCATGTTGCATGCTTCTGTTTTGTTCATTTGCATCTTACATGTCCATAAAACCCTAATTTCTCATGTTCATTTGCATTCACCTTGCATATTCACCATCACATGAACTTGCCATGACATTTTATGAATTCCTATGTCATCTTAGACATCTTAGGACATGTTTGAACCTTTCTTGATCATTTCTTCATTCATTTGCCATGTCTTGCATTCATTTCATTTCATAAACATCCATGTGTTTTCAAGCTTCTAAGCATGCTTCCATGACATCTCATCTTTGTATGATCATTCATATGCACATTGTATGACATTGCATAATCTCATATTCCATTTGAATTACATAATCACTTCTGACTTTGGTCATTTCATCTCATTTCAATTCATTCCTTTATGCTTTATACCTTATGCATTCATACTAACCATTTCAGGAACTTTTGGTAAGTCATTGTGAGAGGTGGATTTGCCTTCACTTCTCACTCCTTATCCTCTAATTCATGTGCATTTTAACTTGTCTTTGAAATGATTTTGATTCACTTATGTTCCCTCTCTCACTTTCTTCCTTCAAGTTATTTATCTTCTTCAATGAAGTAAGTAACTTGTTCTTCTTTCTCATCCTTCTTTCATCTGCTTCTTCCATTGGTGGCTTCCTTGAAGATTCCTTCTCTTAAGCTTCACAAACCATACAATATCCAAGCATGATAATGATTACGGTTGTAATTAGTCCCCCTTAGCTTTTTACCTTTGAGTCTCCTTGAGTCTCTCTTCTCATCTCAATAATCAGAGGCTAAACTCTTAAAGTTTTAGGACTTTGGTATTAGGGCTATGCCTGCATCCTTCTTTTAGGATGGAGTGTATAACTTTAATCCTAAGTGTTAAACCTTTAATTTGTTTAAACCTCTTAATCAAATCACCTTAATAATCACTAAGACTTTATCTTGTAACTTGGGCCTTACATTAGGGTTCTAACTCTTCCTTATGGTTAAGAGGGACTAACCCTAGTGTTTAATGGACAAGTCCCCCTCAAGTTGTCTTACAAACATAAAATCCATTTCTTAATCTCATCCTTTAATTAAAATCCATTTAATAAAAGTTTGTTATATAACGAATTTAGTCTCTAACCATGGATTAAGTTGAGGTATCTTCCTCAACTTAAGTGTTCTCATCTATTATCCTTCTATTAGGATGGTGTAATGAGTTCACTAATCTGTGATTAGAGATTAAACTCATTACTTAACACTAAACAAAAACCCAAAAATATCTAATTAATCACAAGTAGGTTAATGATCTTAATCCTACATCATCATGGTAATTAAGTTGAGATGCTTATCTCATACGTAAGTAGGCTCATTATCCCTAATCAGGGAGGATATAATGAGTTTACAAACCCTTGATTCAGGCTTAAGCTCATTAACTTATGCAAAACACCAAAAACAATAAAAAACTGAAAACACAAAAACAAACAATAATCGTCTCCTTCGGGATTCTTTTCTCATCACACTCATTCACAAACGAGAACTTGCTTCTTCCGTATAACGCAAGACAGTTAGCACTCGAGCCAGACGAGTCATACACTTGAGCATAGGCAAGTAAGTAGTCACAGTCAATTTATTTTTTCAGTCTCTTTGAGTCGAACTACGGTGTTCTGACTTCCTCATTGCAAGAGAGGATACATAGGCATAACTTAACTGTTATCGAACAAAAGTCTCTGTGTCTTCCCCCTCTTTCAGCATTCTTTTCTAAGCCTCAGTTCCTGAGCATTCACCCTTTTGCACTAACACCTGTACTTTCTTTCCCTAGCTTTTGCACACAGATAGCACATACACTACCCCTTTAAACACAATCTTGTAAGTGTGGATCCCTTCGAGTACAAAGGACGATCTGGGTGCTAATACCTTCCCAGGTTGTAACCAACCCCCTTTCTCAGTTTCTCTGGTTCGCAACCGTCTTATCCATCTCTTTCTAGTTTTATGCATCATTACCTTTCCTTCGGGATAAAAATGCCTAGCTGGAGACTCTATTCACTTCATTCCTTCTCTCTTTTCACCGATCGTTCGCGTCTGTACCTTGGGACCTAGTGTCGTTTCGGGGGAGCGACAGCTTGGCGACTCTACTGGGGACCCTTATCTTGCAACCAGGGCTTCTGGTTCTTTTTGTGGGTTTCTCCTAGCGCTTGTTTGATTTGTGTTTATGGGGGTGTTATGTGCTACATGTGCTTTTGTTTATTGCTTTATTTATTGCTTTCTGTACAGCTTTATTTATTGCTTTCATTTACTGTTTTTATGCATTTCATTACTGTCATCATATCACCTGTGCTGGATCTGTTGTTTTCCTTGGTGGGAGGGATATTCAGTGAGTAAGGTTCCATACCGTGAGCTTGAGTGACACATAGGATATAATGGCTTCATATTCTTTCCCATTCCATTTCGGTCTGGTGCAGAAATATGAAACACGGTTCAGACATGGGTTTCTTCTTGAGAATTCTGTGCTACGGATTTCCTGTAGTACTAGGGCTATATGGGAAGCTTGCTAAGTCTGAATGACCTTTTTATGACCTTCATCATCTGAGGTGAATTAGAGGAGGATCCTTTATGATTATTGTAAACACTGTACCTCCGGGTTAGAAGTGTTTACACTTCTCATAACTGATCCAAGTCTGAGGATCCTTGTTCTAGAACAATACCTGTGAGGGGGTTAGGATGTTTACAGGTTTGCAGGAACCCTTGGCCTCATCATAACCGATCAGTAGAGTTGTTAAGGTCACATTATGTTGGACTATTCTTGTGAAACCCTGGACTTGTGATTCTTTATTTGAGTCCCCCACCTGGTTATTGGTTCTCTAAACCTTCATCTGGATTTCTGAACACACATGGACCTTATCAAGGCAGATAACAGATCTAACACTTGATCACAAACCCTTGCATATCATCCTGCATACATCATTTAGCATCATTTTAACATTTGTCTATTTGTTTTACAGGGTATCCACATTTTATCTTTGGTTTGGTTTTGACCTGTTCTACTGCTCAGATTCCTTCAGCTATCTGCATTAGAGATCTTCTTCAGTATCTTCTCCAGTTATCTTCATCAGTTTTCATTAGTTGTCTTCATCAGCATTTCTCCTCAGTTATCTTCATCAGCATCCATTGTCAGCATGGACCCATCCAGGAAGAGCAACACTACCTATCATTTCTTTGAGCCTACTCTGGCAGGTATCATACAGATTCAGACACTCATCACTCCTGATCATGTCCCTTTATTCAGGGAACACTATGGTGGTATTATGGACATGATCATGGACCTGGATGCATCCCAAAGGAGTATGATCCACACTTGCCTTCACTTCTATGACCCTCCACTCAGGTGTTTTACCTTTCCAGACTTTCAGCTGGGCCCTTTGTTAGAAGAATTTTCCATGTTGTTGGGGGTCCCCATCAGGAGAGGGATTCCTTTCAACCCTGAGATGACTGTTCCCAGGAATGAAGATATAGCTAAGGCTCTGTACTTAGAGTCCACCCTCATTGATCAAAATATGACCACCAAGGCTGGGATCCCAGGCTTCCATTTGGACTTCTTGGTTACTCAGGCTACCATTCATGCTGCAGCAGGGAAATGGGACACTGTTTGTGCTCTCCTGGCTCTTAGTATATATGGAATCATCTTGTTTGCAGACGAGCCTAAGTTTGTAAGCAAGAGTGCTATCCATATTTTCCTGTTGAAGAATCCAGTTCCTACCTTGCTAGGGGATTTTTACTACTCAGTGCATCAGAGAAATGAGAAGCAGATGGGAAGATTAGTCAGATGTTGTGCACCTCTCTTCTACTGCTAGTTATTGAGACACTTTCCAAAGTTAGAAGCTTTCATGAATCCTCATCAGTCAAGAAGTTGGGCTAAGAGAATGATTGCTCTCACATCAGAAGACATCAGATGATGCACTCAAAGCACCAAGGGCAGACACATAATCACCAGCTGTGGGCAGTATCCCAATGTACCCCTGATTGGAGTAAAGGGTTGCATCAACTACAATCCTTTGTTGTTCAAAAGGCAATTAGGGTATGCCTTGGTACATCCACCATGAGAGCAGGACTTATCAGAGACCCTCTACTATGACATTCAGCATAATCATGCCATTTCCCGACAAGCAGCCTGGGCTTGGGACAACATTCAGACAAAAGGGACTGCCATTCTTGGCAAGTGTAACAACATAGCTTCAGCTCAGTATCTTGATTAGTCTCGTATCAGGGGACATATCACCCGCATGCCATTCACCCTGGAAGATGTGCCTGGACCATCAGCAGTAGAGCCTGTAGCTATAGTCAGTTTAGAGGAGTTTGAGAAGTTGAAGGAAAGGAATTCTCAACTTTCTAAAGCTCTAAAGAAGACCCTCTGGGAGAGGAATGATAGTTATCTGGACAATGAAAGGTTAGAGAAGCTCCGGATCGAGCATATGGCCAAGATTGAGAAGACAAATGATTACATCAGAAGAGCTAGAGCATGGGAGTTGGTATTGAAGAATGCTTTCAAGGAAGCCAAGATTCAGAAGGCCAGAGTTGAGCACTAATTGGAGGAGAGTCAGGCTAGATGGATCAGAATTACTGAGGCTCATTCACAGGAAGATCAGAGGACCCAGGCTAAGATAGAGCAGCTGGAAGCTAATGAGAAGAAGAATCAGGAAGCCTTGTTAGCAGCACATAAGGAAATCTCTGAGTTGAAACTCCGGGAGGGGTTGAAGAGATCAAAAGATCAAGAAAAGTATAAGAAGTTGACAAGTGCTATTGCCACCAGGAACCTTCTTATCAGGACCATCACAGAGCATCCAGTTGGCCCAGTGACTGATGCTCTCTTGAAGGAAGTCAGAGAGGATGATTATGGTCTAGATGTTTGATTTCTTTGTACTTTATTTTGTTTGTACTTTTGTTTATTTTGTTGTATTTTGACCCATCATGAGGGCTTGTTGTAATCACAAAACTATGTATCTTTACATTTTGTAATATATGGTTTATGTGTTATTTTGTGGGCTTCATCTCTCTTCAACATCATCATTCCCCGAGGTCTGGAAGGTCAAAACCAAAGAACCAAACCGGATACCCTTGGAAGACAAATAGGCATCCTGCATTGCATACTAACCTCATTTCTTTGTTTTGTAGGTATTTATTTTTGTTGTTTCTCACTTTTTTGTGGTTTCAGGAAACATTGCTCGTAGGAGGGCCTTCCCCATCAACAGAGTTCACCAGTATCCGACAAGAAACAACCTTCCGAGCTTACAGATGGACCAGGTTCAGCAAGATCTGACTGATGTAAGAACCCAGATGGCTAATGAAAGAACTGAGATGAGGGCTCAGATGAACCAGTTCATGGCAGTAATGATTGGGTTGGCCCAAAGCCAGGAAAGGTTAAGAGAGTTAGTCGAGTGACAAACTCCTAAAGAAAACCAACCAAGTACAGGAGGTACCATCAACAATGATCATGTACAGCCTCGTACTGATACCCCGGAGTTTGGACCTCATCTTAACCCTGACATCAATGTTATCAGGAATACCCAGGGTAATACTGGAGGGCGTTCCTTGCAAGAGGACCCTCAGGAGGAACACTTCACTGTAGTTGGGGCAGGAGATGAAGTCTATGATCGTCGGCTGGACGAGATAGCAGAAAAGTTGAGATCTTTGGAGTCTCAAAACTCTTTAGGGTTTGATGTTATGGATATGGGGCTGGTAGAAGGAGTAAGAATTCCTCACTAATTCAAACCTCCCTGCTTCGAAAGATATAATGGAACATCTTGCCCTCGCACCCATCTTCAATCCTTTCTGGGAAGATTGAAGGCTTACACTATGGATGAAAAGCTATGGATGTTTTATTTTGAGGATAGCTTGACCGGGGCATCCCGTGAGTGGTACTCTCATCTGACTAGGGCAACAATAAGAAATTGGAAAGATTTGGCCGAGGCTTTCATACGCCAGTACCAATACAATCTAGACATGGCTCCTAACAGAACACTTCTAATGGGTATGTCGCAATCCTCCAGGGAAAGCTTCAGGGAGTATGCTTAGAGATGGAGACAATTAGCTGTTGCTGTTCAACCTCCAATGTCGGAAAGAGAAATGGTAGATATGTTTATGAACACCCTCCAGGGGACATACATTGATAGGTTGGCTGCTTTCTCTTCCACTAACTTTGCAGACGTGGTCATAGCTGGAGAACGGATTGAGAGTTTATTGAAAATGGGAAAGATTTTTTATAACGGCGCCAACTCAAGCAGTGCAAGGAAACCATTTGCAGGGCCTCGCAGGTCGGGTGAAACAAACTCACTACACATGGGCAGAGGAAGGCCCCAGTATATGCCAAGATCAATTGTCGATGTCACAATTCCTACTCCACCTCCTCAACAACAATACACTCCGCAACCACAATAGTTCCCTCAGCAACATTTTCCTCAACAAAGGTCCTATAACAACAACAACAACAACCAACAACAACGTCCTTTCCATCAAAGGCCATCTCAAATCAACAGGGTAATTGAGCTTATACCAATGCCCTAAGCCACTTTGTTACCACAACTTTTGAAGCTTAATCTTGTTGAATTAAGGACTCTGGCTCCACCAAATCCTCATAACCTTCCACATAATTACGACATTAATGCAAGATGTGCCTTCCATTCTAATGCACCTAGCCATACCACAGAAAAGTGCAGAGCTTTGCACATGATGGTTCAGGATCTAGTTGATTCAAAGGCCATAAATTTTGCACCACCTCCCAACATCACGAAGAATCCTATGCCCAACCATGGTGGGCCCCGGATAAATTCAATTGAGGAGGATCAACCCATGAATTTAATTGAAGATATTGCGAGCATTCAAACACCTCTAGCAGAGGTTAAAGCTCAGCCTTTAAAATGCCAGGTGTTTCCAGATTGTGAGGCCTACTGTGAATCTTGAAAAGTTTCCGTTAATGGGTGTGCAAGCTTAAGAAGTGGCATCAATGGCCTTATCAGAAAAGGTATCCTGCAGATAACATCAACGGTTTCTACAAAATCAGCAACTCCTCTTACAACAACAACAAGTACTTCTCCTACAACTTCAAAGACAATTGTTCCGACAGACTCGTCTACAAAATCAACAATCATTTCTTCCACCACTTCAACAAACACTAGTTCAACTGCATCCGCTTCTACAACTACAACAACCATTAACAACGACATCTCCACAGTCACCATATACTATGACCCAACAATGGTCCCCGATTCCAACAATTTTCAGCAACAATCTCAGCAACAGTCTCAGCAACAACCCAACTTCAGTCTTTCACCACCACCAACAATCAGAAATCCTGTAACCATATATTACGATCCATAGACAATAACAATTCCTACCTCTGCTGCAGTCAGTCCACTCACCATCACGGTACCTGGACCCATTCCATATGAAAAAGATAATGTTGTGCCATGGAACTATGGTTCAGACCTCTACTGCAACGGGGAGAAAGTCGTTCTTGATTCTTCAATTCATACACCACAGGTCGATAATGTCGGGGGAGGCGGAGGCTTCACTAGAAGCGGACGTCTCTTCGCGTCACAAGTTCCAAGAGTTAATACTGAGGCAGAGGTTGCTGCCAAAGCCAAAGGTAAAAATGTGGTGCCGGAAGAACTAGTTTTGAAATAAGCCCATAAGACATCCTTTGATCAAGATGTGGATGAATTTATGAGGATAATTAAGAGAAGTGACTATAAGGTTGTGGATCAGCTCCACCAGACACCTTCCAAGATCTCCATCTTATCCATGATGTTGTATTATGAAGCTCATCGGGATGCATTACTTAAAGTCCTACACGCAGCATACGTGCCTGAGGAGATCATGGTAAATCAGCTCGAGACAGTAGTGTCTAATGTTATTACTAGTCATGGACTTGGCTTCACCAATGTTGATTTGACAACGGAAGGTCGTCATCATAATAAAGCTTTACACATCACTCTAGAGTGTAAAGGGGCCGTACTTTCTCATGTTCTAGTTGACACTGGGTCCTCACTCAATGTCTTGCCAAAGAAAGCCCTTGTCAAGCTTGAATATGATGGTATGTCTCTCCGACCAAGCAATCTGGTGGTCCGAGCTTTTGATGGTTCCAAGAGGTCTGTTCTTGGAGAAGTGGAGCTTCCTGTAATAATTGGTCCACAGGTCTTTCAAACTACTTTCTACGTGATGGACATTCAGCCGGCCTACAGCTGTCTGTTGGGTCGACCATGGATTCACGCCGCTGGCGCAGTTACGTCGACCCTTCACCAGAAATTGAAATATGAGTGGGAAGGGCAGATTATCACAATCTGTGGTGAAGAGGATATTTTTGTTAGCCATCTGGCCACCTACAAATACATTGAGATGGATGGTGAAATCCACGAGACCATGAGCCAAGGTTTCGAAGCACTAAACGTCAATGAGGCGACAACGGAAGTATTTGCTACATCCCAGGAGGATAGGATGGGTACTTCAATTGTCTCCTACCAACAAGCTCAGAAGGTTGTTGAAGATGGGAACGCCCAAGGCTGGGGCAAGCTGCTACCAGTGGAGAAGAAGGAGGACATATTCGGTTTGGGTTACAAACCATTCCGACAAGATCAAGAAGAGGCTACTAAGGAGCCCAAGTTCATAAGTGGGGGGATGCTCACCCCAGATGCTGTCAATAACGTGGAAGACGAGGCAGAAAGCGACCTCAACCTGGAGAGCTGGATTTGTCCAAGGATCCCGGGTCAACAAGTCCTTAACTGGTCTTCCCAGGAAATTATAAGAGTTACTCCTGCAGAGTAATTATTATTTCCTGCCTTTTTTAGCATGCATCAAGTCCTGCATCTTGCCCAAGGTGTCAGGAATCATTTTGTAATAGGGCCATATTGGTATTTTTGTGCAAATGGAATATCAATGAATATTGGACATCTTTTGCAAACAATTTTCTCTTTCGCTCACTGTCTTTTCATTTTTGTTATTTTTCGCACAAAACAATAAAATGACAATGTTTTCAAAATAAACAATTTCATTTTTTCTAAACAAGATTAAAATTGATCACTAAAAAGAACAAATCTCAACCCTTGGAGAGATTATCCTCCAGACTGCACCGACAACAACACTGCTATGACCTTGTATGACTTCGACAATCTAATTAATCAAGCCGATGAAGGGGTTGAAGAAGACTATGAGTTGCCCGAAGAGCTCACCAGGTTGTTAAGGCAAGAAGAGAAAGTGATCACTCCTCATCAGGAGGAAATTGAAACTGTTAATCTTGGTACCGAGGAGGATTTGAAAGAAGTGAAGATTGGGGCCAGTCTGCAAGATTCAGTAAAAGAACAGCTTATCAGCATGCTTCGAGAATATGTCGACGTCTTCGCTTGGTCCTATCAATACATACCAGGTCTAGATACGGATATAGTCATGCACAGGCTACCATTGAAAGAAGATTGCCCTCCAGTTAAACAGAAATTGCGCCGCACTCGCCCAGATATGGCCATGAAGATTAAAGAAGAGGTACAAAAACAGTGGGATGCCGATTTCCTTGCTGTAACTAGTTACCTGTTGTGGGTTGCTAACATTGTACCCGTGCCTACAAAGGATGGCAAGGTGCGTATGTGTGTGGATTACTGGGACCTGAACAGAGCTAGCCCGAAGGATGATTTCCCATTACCTTACATTGATGTATTGGTAGACAACACAACTCAGTTCTTGGTATTTTCTTTCATGGACGCATTTTCTGGATACAATCAGATCAAGATGTCACCCGAAGACATGGAGAAAACAACTTTCATTACACCTTGGGGCATATTTTGTTACAAGGTAATCCCGTTTGGACTGAAGAATGCCGGTGCAACTTATCAACGGGCTATGGTAACATTATTCCACAATATGATCCACAAAGAAATTGAATGCTACGTGAATGATATGATTGCCAAGTCCCTTACTGAAGAAGACCATTTGGTAAATCTGCTGAAGTTGTTCAAGCGTATGAGGAAATATCAGTTGAAGTTGAACCTCAACAAATGCACATTTGGGGTACGTTCCGGTAAGCTGCTGGGATTTATTGTAAGTGAAAAGGGAATTGAGGTTGATCCCGATAAAGTCAAAGCCAATCAGGAGATGCCTGCACCTAGGACTGAAAAGGAAGTTCGGGGGTTCTTAGGTAGATTGAACTACATATCAAGGTTCATATCTCATCTTACTGCGACCTGTGAGCCCTTGTTCAAACTATTAAGAAAGGAACAAACAGTCAGGAGGAATGACGATTGTCAGAAAGCTTTTGACAAGATCAAGGAGTACCTACAAGAACCTCCAATTCTCATGCCTCCGATTGAAGGAAGACCTCTGATAATGTACCTGACAGTATTAGAAGGATCAATGGGGTGTGTGTTGGGCCAGCATGACGATTCTGGTCGAAAAGAGTATGCAATATACTACCTAAGAAAAAAGTTTACCGACTGTGAACAACGTTATTCACTGCTCGAGAAAACTTGATGTGCTTTAACGTGGGCTGCTCGCCGACTAAGACAGTATATGCTGACTCACACTACCTTGTTGATTGCAAAGATGGACCCCGTCAAGTACATATTTGAGAAGCCAGCACTTACCGGAAGGGTTGCAAGATGGCAAATGATTCTAATAGAGTATGACATTCAATACACATCTCAAAAGGCCATCAAGGGCAGTGTACTGTCTGATTATCTAGCTGAGCAACCCATTGATGATTACCAGCCCATGAGATTTGACTTCCCTGATGAAGATATCATGTACTTAAAAGCAAAAGATTGTGAAGAGCCAGTTTACACTGAAGGGCCTGACCTAGAAGAAAGATGGACTATGATGTTTGACGGGGCTGTCAATATGAATGGTCGTGGGGTTGGTGCAGTGCTCATTACACCTAAAGGAGTTCACATGCCTTTCTCGGAAAAGCTCACTTTTTCCTGCACTAACAACGAAGCTGAATACGAAGCATGTATCATGGGACTTGAGGAAGCCATTGACCTCAGGATCAAAACTTTGAATGTATTCGGAGATTTGGCTTTGGTAGTCAATCAGACCAACGACAAATGGTACACTCATCAGAAGCATCTGATTCCATACCGTGACTATACGAGGAGATTATTGACTTTCTTCACAACAGTCAAACTTGAGTACATCCCTCGAGACGATAATCAGTTCGCAGATGCTTTAGCTACCATTTCTTCCATGATCAAAGTTCAAACTGCCAATGTATTCTCTGTGGACACTGCTAGTGACAACATGCCTTGGTACCATGACATCAAATGCTTCTTAGAAAATCAGACATACCCACCTGGGGCATCATCTAATGATAAGAAGACATTAAGAAGGCTGGTTTGTATTTTCTTCCTCAATGCTGATGGTTCATTATACAAGTGAAACTTTGACATGGTTCTGCTCAGATGTGTTGACAAGAAAGAAGCAGACCTACTGATGCACGAGGTGCATGAAGGTTCTTTTGGTACCCATGCTGGAAGGCATGCAATGGCAAAGAAATTATTAAGATCAGGTTACTACTAGATTACAATGGATGCAGACTGTTGTGCCTATACCAGAAAATGCCACAAGTGCCAGATCTACGCAGATAAAGTGCATGTGCCTCCAAATCCTTTGAACGTGATGTCTTCACCTTGACCCTTTGCCACGTGGGGCATTGACATGATTGGAAATATTGAACCGACTGCTTCAAATGGCCACAGATTCATCCTGGTAGCCATTGATTACTTCACCAAATGGGTTGAAGCAGCTTCGTATGCAAACGTCACCAGACAAGTGGTAGCCAGAATTTTGAAAAGAGACATCATCTGTCGGTATGGAGTTCCCGAGCGAATCATTACTGATATTGGTTCCAATTTGAACAACAAAATGATGACAGAACTGTGTCGGGACTTCAAAATTCAACATTACAACTCTTCTCCTTACAAGCCAAAGATGAATGGCGCTGTTGAGGCCGTTAACAAAAACATCAAGAAGATTGTGCAGAAGATGGTGGTTACTTATATATACTGGCATGAAATGCTACCATTTTCTTTGCATGGGTACCGAACCTCAATCAGAACATCTACTGGGGCAACGCCTTATCAGCTTGTGTACGGTATGGAAGTTGTCCTACTTGTTGAAGTTGAGCTACCCTCCTTACGGGTAATGATGGATGTAAAACTGGATGAAGCAGAATGGGTCCGGTATCGGTACAATCAACTGAATCTGATCGAGGAGAAAAGGCTAGCTGCCATCTGTCATGGGCAATTATATCAGAAGCGGATGAAGAAAGCCTTCGATCAGAAAGTCAGACTTCGGGAATACCAAGTGGGAGAGCTTGTGCTGAAAAGACTTCTTCCTCCTCATACAGACCACATGGGAAAATGGACGCCAAACTACGATGGCCCATTCACAGTAAAGAAAGTCTTCTCTGGTGGAGCACTGATGCTCACTACTATGGATGGCGAGGATTTCTTATCCCCTGTGAATTCAGATGCAGTTAAAAAATACTTCGCATAAAATGACCCGCTGGACATAAAAATAGAATGTGAGTCCAGGAAAAAAATAGGACATCCCGGCGAGTCAAAAACAGAATAAAAGACTCAGGCAAAAATAAGGGAAAATTGAAGAAAAAATGTACACCCGCTGAGTTAAAAAGCCGCATTGGACAACTCAGGCAAAAATGGGTATCCCGGTGGATTGAAAACCCAAAAGGGCGATCCACGCAAAATCAGGGAATAAGCGAGCAACTACATTCTGAATACGTCTGTATCGCTCACGACATGGCAAGTTTCGAAAGGTTAAAACATCAGTTAGAATCATCCTTCTTCAGAAAGCAAGATAGGAAGAACGTCAAGGTTATACAGGTCATAGTAAAGGAAGCTCACTGGAGTGTCGTCGTCATCATTGCCGACACTTTTATTTTTTCAATTTACAATAATATCCTCCTTCCAGGGGATTCGCTTCTTTTGATTGTACTTGCAAATTCAGGGCACCCAAATTAATAAAATCAGAGTTTTCATTCACACCTTGCTTTGTAAATTTTTGTTTCGTTTACAAAATGTCCAATGTTCATAATACAACACTTGCGTGAAAACATATGAGCCATTCTTAAAAAATGCTTGCAGGAAATATATTACTTTCAGATAAGTCTAACTCCTATGACGAAATCTGGTTAGGGATACCTCGGGATACTTGCGAATTTTCCTTTGTCTTAACAGGTTGCAGGTATTCAATACGCAACGGGGGGGGGGGGGGGGGCATATCAAGCATTGATTCCCTAGCAAGCTACTTTCTAGAAGTTATCTCCTCCCTAAGAAGGACCTCCCGAGCAGTGCATGAAAACTATTTCACAGCAAGGTGATCAAAGAATTTCCTATCCCCACCAGAGTTCCATATCTCTCTCATCCTCAGCAGAGTTAATGGAACTGTTTCCCCACAGAGTTTCCATTCTCTCCCTAGTAGAGCAATACCTGAAGCACATCCCCAACAGAGTGGCTAAAACTTCCTTCTCCCCAAAAAAGCTCTCCCTCCGAATAGATCTGCCATTGATCTATTTCCCCAAGCAGAATTCTCCCTCCGGACAGATCTAGCAATGATCTTTTTTCCCCAGCCGGGTTATCCCTCCGAACAAGATCAGCCAGAGATCTTTATCCCCAGGATCCGAGTCTCAGATCATTTTCTCTTTTGCATAATCATAGCATTCGCATCATAAACCACTGAAATAAGCGTATCATTCCATCTAATACGGAGCATTACGACAAAAGTCAAACATTTGCATGATCACAAGCTAGGTTCGAGCCAGTCACCTACAAATACCATCAATATTTCATCAGCAATATACAAAATACATCCCCTGCACATAAAAGCCAAAGCGTCCCCTTTGCACTCCCAAATACAGATACCTATGCATGCTCTTTTTTGACACTCGTTTGTGTCATCCTTCCCCGGTAAGGTTGCCAAAATACTTTCTACAAGCAGATACTTGTTCTTAACATGCTCTTCTCGACACTCGTCTGTGTCATAGCATCTCCTTTGAACTCTCAAAACAGATGCCTGTTTATATTTTGACACTTGTCCGTGTCATACTTCCCCAGCAAGTCAAACACTCATCCGTGTCTTGCTCTTACTTCACCAACAAATCGATACTTGTGCATACCAATACAGAAGTCTTTCGATACTCGTATGTGTCTTATATATATCACCTCCTCAGCGGATTCAACACTCGTCTGTGTTCCTTGTTAACCAGTTGGTACTCGTCCGTATCATCATCTTTGAACGCGTGTCAGTGTTTGTTTCAACTGATACTCGTCCATATCATGGTTCTAAGGATACTCGTCTGCATCTTTAATCTATACATACTGTCAAACACTTATACCTTTTATTTATGAAGTGTAAGCACTCGTCTGTGTTTACCGTTCCCCAATAAGTCGTCGACAAAACAACTTTCTCCTATCCGACATTCGTCCTATGTCGTGATACTTTCGGCAGTCGTCCCCTGCCAGGTGATCGTCCTTCACCTTTGAATGACCGTCCCTCATCCCCTTCCCTAGTGGAATCTCCATTATTGGAACCTTCTATCTGGCATTTGTCCTATGTCGTGATATTTTCGGCAGCCGTCCCCTGCTAGGTAATCGTCCTTCACCTTTTTGATGACCGTCCCTCATCATTTTATCTGATGGTCGTCCCCATCGTTGATCTTGTTATCCGACATTCTTCATATGTCCTGATAAACCCCGAGAGCAGCCGTACCCTACTAGGTGATCGTCCTTCACCTCTTGATGACCGTCCTTCATTATACTTATCCTATGACCGTCCCCATCGTCGACCTTTTCTATCGGACATTCTTCCTATGTCATAATAAAGAGCAGTTGTACCCTGCTAGGTGACCGTCATTCAGCTCTTGATGATCATCCTTCATAAGGCTTATCCGATGGCCATCCCCATCGTCGACCTTTTCTATCTGACATTCGTCCTATGTCGTGATAAAGAGCAGTCGTCCCCTGCTAGGTGATCGTCCTTCACCTTTGATGACCGTCCCTCATCAGTATTTCATTTATTCTTTAAACTGATGGCCATCCCCATCATTGTTTACTTTACTTTCCAAAGCCTGGTGGCCATCCCCATCATTGCTTTTCTCATTACTTTAACCCCCAAATATTTTTATTACCTGATGGCCCTCCCCATCATGATTTCTTTATTTTACCCAGCTTGTCGGCCATCCCCGTCATTGCTTTACTTACCACTTGTCGCTCCCACCAAATGACACTAGGTCAAATGGGGTACAGACGCGAACGGTCGGCGAAAGGAGAGAGAACACACAAGGGTGAACTCAAGAGAAAAAGAGTCGCCAGCTAGGCATTTTTATCCCGGAGGAAAGGTAATGCTGCATAGACCTAGAAAGATATGGATAAGACGGTCGCGAACCAGAGAAACTGAGAAAGGGGGTTGGTTACAACCTGGGAAGGTATTAGCACCCAGATTGTCCGCCGTACTCGACGGGATCCACGCTTAAAAGATTTGTGTTTTAAAGGGGTAGTGTCAGTGCAATTTGTGTAACAAAGCTGGAAAAGAATGCAAGTGTCAGTGTAAAGGATAGTGAAGTGTATAAGAGAAGTGTCAGTGTAAGAACAAGAATGAAATACTCAAGACTATGAGGCTTAAAGAATAATGCTGGAAAGAGGGGGGATATATAGAGACTTTTGTTCGATAACTGTTAAGTTATGCCTACGTATCCTCTCGTGCAATGAGGAAGTCAGAACACCGTAGTTCGACCCAAAGAGACTGAAAGATAAATTGACTAATGAACTGCTTGCTTGTCTATGCTCAAGTGTATGACTTGTCTGGCTCAAGTGCTAACTGTCTTGCATTAGACGGAAGAAGCAAATTCTCATTTGTGAGTGAAGATGAGGAGAAAAGGATCCCGAAGGAGACGATTATTGTTTGTTTTTGTGCTTTCAATCTTTTATTGCTGTTTTTGGAATTTGTCATAAGTTAATGAGCTTAAGCCTAAACCAAGGGTTAGTAAACTCATCATATCCTCCCTCTGATTAGAGGTAATGAGAGTACCTTAAGTATGAAGTAAGCACCTCACACTTAATCACCATGATGTAGGATTAATATCATTAACCTACTTGTAATTACTTAGATGTTTTTGTTGTTTTTGTTTAGTGTTAAGTAATGAGTTTAAGCCATAATCAAGGATTTAATGGACTCATTACACCATCCTAATAGAAGGATAATAGATGAGAACATTTAAGCTGAGAAAGGCTCCTCAACTCAATCCATGATTAGGGATTAACCTCATGACAAAACAAAGCCTTTATTAAATGGATTTTTAGTTAATGGTAACATTAAGAAGTGAGTTTTATGGTTTGTAAGACAACTTGAGGGGACTTGTCCATTAACACTAGGGTTAGTCCTTCTTAACCAATTAAGGAAGAATTAGAACCCTAATGAAAGGCCCAAGTTACAAGCTTGATGTCTTAGTGATTATTAAGTGAATTGATTAGAGGATTTAAACACATTAAGGGTTTAACACTTAGGATTAAAGTTATACACTCCATCCTAATAGAAGGATGCAGGCATAAGCTTAATCACAAAGCCTTAAAACCTTTAGGATTTAGTCCTTGATTATGAGGTGAGAAGAGAAGACTCAAAGAAAACTCAAAGGAAAGAGTCTAAGGGGGACTAAACAAATCTAAACTGTTATCATGCTTGGAAGTCCTAGGTTTTGTGAGGCTTAAGAGGAGAAATCTTCAAGGAAGCCACCAAGGAGAAGCAAGATAGAAAAGGGATGAGATGAGAAGAGAAAAGAGGGAAGAGAGGCACAAGTGAGCAAGCTCACTCCAAGACAAGTAAAAATGCAGCAAGGATGTAAAATGATGAGGTGAGAAGAGGTAGGAGGTGAAGGCAAATCCACCTCCCAAACAAACTTACCATTAACCTGAAAAAGTTAGTACAAGATGCATAAGGGAAGAAATGAGATGAAACAATGCATATGGATGGGCAAAGGCCAAAGTCAGGAACATACACATGATGAAAATGATGTCAAGAGATGGTGCAAAGTCATACAAGATGCATATATGTGAGCATACAAGAGAATGGATGCATATCGAGCATGCCTTGAACCATGAGAGTTCATGAAAGTTTATGAAATGCAATGAAGGTATGACATGTCAAATGAATGATGCAATGATCAAACATGATTCTAATATGTCCTAAGATGTCTTATGAGTTATGTGGATGCACAAAATGTCATGGCAAGTTCTTTGAATGCAAGCATATGAGAGATGGATACAAATGAAGGCACAAATTAGGGCTTATGCATAACATACAACACAAAATTCAAAATCAGAAGCAAATGACATGATAAAAAATTGAAAATAGGATCAAAGGAACCCTAACCCTACGCAAGTTCACTGCCCAAAGGAGGGGACCTAAATATTAACCTAATGGGAGTTATGATTTTTCTAAGTCAACTAGGGTTTCAAAGTACCTCAAAAGGAAAAATGCACATTAAATTGAAAATGAAAGATAAATTCAAACCAAATTTACCCTAGAAACTACATGCTATGAAGGATGCAATGCAAGAAGAACCATTATCAAACTCTTCATGGTTAGGCAGAATGAATTGTTTTAAAGTTAGGGTCAAAATATTGCCTTTAAACAACTTTAATTCTAATGAAAATTGTCAAAATGGGTCAAGAACCAAAAAGGAATTTGTTTGAAGAGTTGGATAATGTTTCTAAATGTTTTAAAATGCAATGTGAATTTTTTTTGTGATTTTTAAATACCTAAATTCATTTTTAATTAATTAATTTCCATTAACTAATTAAAAATAAACATTTAAATGATTTAAAAATAATTTTTAATGCAAAAAATAAAAATAAAAATATTTTTGGGTTCTGAAAATTAATAAAAGGTTTGACAAAAAATTTCAGAATTTTTTAATATGTTTTGCTATTTTTTAAAATTCGTGAAAGTTAAATATAAACAAAATAAATTAAAACAATAAAAATGAAAAAGTCAACAGATCCAAAGGCTGTGGTTTGAATGGATTTGGAGGGAATTGACTGGCGCCAGATCCTATGGTCCAGATTCAAACTGGCTAAATTAAAACTAAACCTAATTAATTAATTTAATAAATCAGGATTTAATGGTGGATCTGGGCCACACAAACACGCGCGGGTCAACACGGGTCAACAAGATCTATGACTCACATTCAAACTGAACCCTAATCACATTTAAAGCCCTAATGACTTTCAGGTCACCGGAGAAGAGCTCCGGTCGTCTTCTCCGGTGACCCCCTCACCTGAAAACTTTCAACTTCTTCCCTGGGTACTTTCTGGAGCTCTAAAGCTCCAGATTGCCTCCTCTCTCCATTATAAACCCAACCCCACCCTCAAATGGAATTTATTTCTAACCATTAACAAGATTCGAAGCAAGGTATAAAAATGACAGAAATTTCAGACAAGCCATACATACTCAATTCTTCATCATTTTCAAAAATTTAAAGTTCAACATGCTCAGGGGATCACACTTAACCAATTAATAACTTAAAATGAAGCTCCTGGAAAAATGAATTTGCATAGCTACCTGAGGTGAAGCTTTCAACCCTGGAGCTTTTTGGCTGCTTCTTTGGCCCAAGATGCCTTTAATGAACCTCCTGAGAAGTTTGCAATGCTTGCTTGGAATTTCTTATGGCTGGTTTATGAGATTGATGAAGTTCTGACCAAGGGGAGTGAAAAATCGTGTTTCTGTTTGTGGGCTTCTCAGGGCAAATTGATGGTTGGGAAATGATCAGAGGATCATGTTGAGTGATTCTGTGAAGTTTGTTTGAAAGTTTGAGGCTTGTGTATTGAGATTCAAAGAAAAATGCATCAAGATGGATTTTTGAGAATGCTGACTTGTGGGAGAGCTCAGGCTGTGTTGTGTGGTGTGTTGAGTTGCTTTTGGTCCCTGTATCAAGTGGTGATAGGTCAGAGAGTTGTTGCTGGCCTATGGTGATTGGTATGGGCAAGTTGCCAAAATGTCAACTTGACTTGTACTTGGGGTATGGGCAAGTGGGAGGCTGAGATAGGGGCATGGTCATGCGCAGCAAAGATCAAGGAATGTCATGAAATCAGATTTTGTGAGCTGTCTCAAGTGGATGAAGGGTTATGGAGCATTTTGCAAATTTGGGGAATTTTGGCCCCTATGGAAATTCTTGAAGTTCAAGGCACCAAAATGCATAATTCATGGGCCAATTCTGGTCTTTAGAGGTCACATGAGCATGTTGTGAAGATTAGAAGTCATTTTGAAGCCTTTAGAATGCCTTATCATACCATTTTGCAAAATGCCTCTTTGGTGTAAAACATGAAATTATGTGATTTTTGCCAACTTTGCCAAGCCATAAATTTTGATCCAAAATGAATTAGAATGGGTTTTTTTGAAAAGGGAATGATCCAACCTACAACTTTCATGACCAAAGTTTTCTCATTTGAAGCATTTTTGAATTAAAAAGAGGAGGTTGAAAAACTTTCCCAAAATGGCAAGTTTACATTATAAGTCACTTTCCCAAAAAGGCAACTTTGCAAATGGCTTGAAATTATTCAATTTTGTGAACTTCTAACATCTTCTATGATCAAATAAAGATCATACACATTCAAAATGATGGAGAATGCCCTTTGGTTGGGTCACTGGGGGCCTCAGATGCCCTGATTTTGCACTGACTTGCACGAGAAGTCATCTCTTGATCAGATGCCTTCCCCATTGAATTTCTTCATGAAAATTGATATGCATGATCCTCATAACATATAGAGACCAATAGAAACAAGAATTACCAAAAGATTTGGAGTTATGGCCACTGAAACCAAAACCCTAATTTTAGGTCATCTGTGCAGTTAAACCTGGCTCTGCTTCCATGCCTTTCTCAGTTCTTGTGATTTCTTGACTTTATTGACCTTGTGAGGATATCATATGATGCTTGGACATTCATGGTCCCCTTTGAAGTGATTGATGACCTTTGGAGTGGCTCAAATAGCTCTTGGATTGCTCAGATCACAAACCCTAGATGCAGATGTCTTAGAGACAATGTAGTGAAGCAAAAATGCAATATGAGATGCTATGGTTGAACTTATGCACATGAAAAGATCACAAGACATGGTGAAATGAGTGAGGGCAAATTTGGGGTGTTTACAGCTGCCCCTATTCAAACATGAGTTAGCTGTGCAAGATGTAAGCAACAGCTTAACAGGCAAACAAGATAACTTGTGGTTGAATACCAAAGACAGTCCAAAATTTGCACTCACAGAATGAAGAAGAAAAGGGATATAGATTGTAAAATGAAAATAAAGTATGATTATAAAGTGCAGGCGACGAAGGACGACCGTCGAGCAGAGGACGACTGCCGGGGATAAAGCAATGACGGGGACGACCGACATGCTGGGGAAAATGCGGGAGATAAAGCAATGACGGGGACGGCCGACAAGCTGGGGATATAAGAGATTATGATGGGGACGGCCATCAAGTAAAGGAATAAGGCTTTCTGGGGTTTAAAGGTAAATGATGGGGACGGCCATCAAGTTCAAAGCATAAATGAAATAAATGATGAGTTACGATCATCAAAGGTGAAAGACGATCACCTAGCAGGGGACGGCTGCTCTGTTGGGGATAGGATGAGGGACGGTCATCTAAGGTGAAGGACGATCACCTGGCAGGGTACGGCTGCCGAAAGTATCACGACATAGGACGAATGCCGGATAAAAGGTCGACGATGGGAACAACCATCGACTAAGCATGATGAAGGACGATCATCAAGAGGTGAAGGACGATCACCTAGCAGGGTACGACTGCTCTCGGGGTTTATCATGACATAGGACGAATGTCAGATAACAAGATCAACGATGGGAACGGCCATTGGATAAAATGATGAAGGACGATCATCAAGGGGTGAAGGACGATCACCTAGCAGGGGACGGCTGCTAAAAATATCACGACATAGGACGAATGTTGGATAAGGAGGGGTTCTAATGAATAGAGACTCCAATGGGGATGATGAAGGATGATCATCAAAAAGGTGAAGGACGATCACCTGGCAGAGTACGGCCGCCGAAAGGCATCATTACATAGGACGAATGTCGGATAGAAGAAAATCAATTCTGCTGGGGGACTCTTTTGGGGAATAGTAGACACAGACGAGTGTCTACATTCAAGAGATGAAAGGCATAAGTGTTTGACACTGTGTATAGATTAAAGACGCGGACGAGCATCCTTAAGACTATGATACGGACGAGTATCAGTAGAAACAAACGCTTGACGCATGTTCAGAGATGATGATACGGACGAGTATCAACTAGTTAACAAAGAACACGGACGAGTGTCGAATCTGAGGGGATTTAAGTGGTACATACAAGATACAGACGAGTATCTGTATGAGTAAAAGTGATGAGTGAGATATAGATGAGTGTCCAACCTGCTAGGGAGGGTGACACGGACGAGTGTCAAAAGAGAAAGTGTATAAATTATGAACTGGAGTGTAATCTGTGGGGATAGGGTGACACAGACGGGTGTCAGGGAGAGTGTATTATAAACAAGTATATGGTTCCCAAAGTGTTTAGGCAACTATGCTGGGGAAGGTGACACGGACGGGTGTCAGGGAAGTGTATAGATATATGTAAATATGTGTTTTGTGAGTGCAAAAGGGGACACTTTGGCTTTCTGCTGGAGATATGACACGGACGAGTGTCGAGAAGCATCTGTAATGTATAAGTATCTGTTTGCTCGGGCAATTTTATTGGGGAATGATGACACGGACGGGTGCCAAAAGGAGCATGTAACTGCATTTGTGAGTGTAAAGGAAATGCTTTGATATTCTGCTGGGGAGTTTGAGAGGCATTTTATATATTGCTGACGGAACGTCAGTATTTACAAATGTTCAGTTTGACACATGGCTTATGATTATGCAATATGTTTGATTTTTGCCGTAATGCTCCGTATTTGACGGAATGCTATGCTCTCGGGGAAAATATGATGCGAATGCTATGTTTATGCAAAGATACCGATCCGAGATCCGGATCCCGTTGCTGTGGAGATCTCTGGCTGATCTGCTTGAAGTGGGTGTCCCAGCTGGGAATGGGATCATTGGTAGATCTGATATATATGACTTTGCATGGGGAAATAGATCACTGATAGACCCATCTTGGTAATGAGGGACCCAGCTGGGGTCTGCAGAAGGTTTCGCCACTCTGTTGGGAGATCTTCTGGTGTTGCTCTTCTGGGTAGAAGCTAAAACTCTGTGGGGGGATGGTTCCCTGTCTAGCACTCGGCTGGGGAAGAAGAAAGATCACTAAAAGATCTTCCTAGACATTTCTGTGGGGACCCTGCTGAGGATGATACTTGACAACTCAGTTGGGGATATGAGCACCTTCTGGTACTGCTCTGAAGGAAATGCTGTAGAAATGATGCCTGGCAGCTCTGGTGGGGAGAAAGCATCTCTGGTGCTGTTTGGAAGGTGTGCTGAGGAAACAATGATTTGGCAGCCTACTGGGGAGAAGCTTTCATGCCCCATGTTGTGCTTTGAATACCTGCAATCCTGTTATAACAAAGAAACGTACAAGTACCCCGAGGTATCCCTTACTGGATTCCATCATAGGAGTCTAGACATTCCCGGGAGCAAATATATTTCCTGCAAGTATGTAGGTTAAGAAAGACGCATCTGTATTTATGCGATCAATATATTAATGACATCGGACATTTCGCAAATAAAAGAGTACGAGACAGTGTGTGACTGAAAATCTGATTTTATTAATTTATGCACCCTGAATTGGCAAGGTACAATCCAAGAAACGGATCTCCTGAAATGAGGAGATCGTTACAAATTGAGAAAACAAAAGGATATTGGCAATGTTGATGACGCTTCAAGGAGCTTCCCTTTTGCTATGACTCGTATGACATTGACGTTCTTCTCATCTTGCTTTCTGAGGAAGGCTGATTCTGACTGAAGCTTGAACCTTTCGAAGCTTACCATGTTGCAAGTGATACAGACGAATTCAGAATGCAGTTGTTCGCTTATTCCCCTTTTTTGCGTGGATCGCCCTTTCGGGTTTTCAATCCACCGGGATACCCATTTTTGCCTGAGTCGTCCAATGTGGCTTTTCAACTCAGCGGGTGTACATTTTCTGATTTTTCCCATATTTTTGCCCGAGTCTTTTATTCTGTTTTTGACTCGCCGGGATGCCCTATTTTTGCCTGGACTTACATTCTGTTTTTTATGTCCAGCGGGTCATTTTATGCGAAGTATTTTTTAACTGCATCTGAATTCACAGGGGATAGGAAATCTTCACCATCCATAGTACTGAGCATCAGTGCTCCACCAGAGAAAACTTTCTTTACTATGAATGGCCCATCATAATTCGGAGTCCACTTGCCCCTGTGGTCTGTATGAGGAGGAAGGAGTATTTTCAGCACAAGATCTCCTACTTGGTACTCTCGAAGCCTGACTTTCTGATCGAAGGCTTTCTTCATTCTCTTCTGATACAGCTGGCCGTGACAAATTGCAGCCAATCTCTTTTCTTCAATCAGACTCAGATGTTCGTATCGGGATCGGACCCATTCTGCTTCGTTCAACTTAACATCCATCAATACTCGTAAAGAGGGTAATTCAACTTCAACAGGTAGGACTGCCTCCATACCATACACAAGCTGATACGGTGTTGCTCCAGTGGATGTTCTGATTGACGTACGGTACCCATGCAAGGCAAATGGTAGAATTTCATGCCAGTCTTTGTAGGTAACCACCATCTTCTGTACAATCTTCTTGATATTCTTGTTAGCTGCCTCAACAGCGCCATTCATCTTTGGCCTGTAAGGAGAAGAATTGTGGTGTTGGATCTTGAAGTCCCGGCATAGTTCTGCCATCATTTTGTTCTTTAAGTTGGAACCATTATCAGTAATGATTCGCTCGGGCACTCCATACCGACAGATGATGTCTCTTTTCAGAAATCGGGCTACCACTTGCCTTGTAACATTTGCATATGAAGTTGCTTCAACCAACTTGGTAAAATAGTCAATGGCTACCAGGATGAATCTGTGGCCATTTGAAGCAGTCGGTTCAATCTTGCCAATCATATCAATGCCCCACATAGCAAAGGGCCAGGGTGAAGACATTACATTTAGAGGATTCGGAGGCACATGCACTTTATCTGCATAAATCTGGCATTTATGACACCTTCTGGCATATGCACAACAGTTTGCGTCCATTGTGATCCAGTAATAGCCTGATCTTAGTAACTTTTTAGCCATTACGTGCCCCCCAACATGGGTACCAAAAGATCCTTCGTGCACCTCGTGCATTAACAAGTCTGCTTCTGCCCTATCAACGCATCTGAGAAGTACCATATCAAAGTTTCTCTTGTACAGGGAACCATCAGCATTCAAGAAGAAACTACCAGCTAGCCTTCTTAATGTCTTCTTATCATTGGAAGATGCCCCAGGTGGGTATGTTTGATCCTCCAAGAAGCGCTTAATGTCATGGAACCAAGGCTTATCATCCTTAACAATGTCTGCTGAGAACACGTATGCTGGTCTGTCAAGTATGGACACTGCAATCCGAGGCACAAAGTTGGCAGCTTGAACTTTGACCATGGATGAAATGGTAGCCAGAGCATCTGCAAACTAATTTTCATCTCGAGGGATATACTCAAGCTTGAATGTTGTGAAGAAAGTCAACAACCTCCTTGTATAATCCCGATAAGGTATTAGATGATCTTGGTGCGTGTACCATTTGTCGTTGGTTTGATTGATTACCAGAGTTGAATCCCCGAATACAGTCAACGTCTTGATCCTGAGGTCAATGGCTTCCTCAAGACCCATAATACAAGCTTCGTATTCAGCTTCGTTGTTAGTGCAGTTAAAGGTGAGTTTTTCCGAGAAAGGCATGTGAACTCCTTTTGGTGTAATGAGTACTGCACCAACACCACGACCATTCATGTTAACAGCCCTATCAAACATCATAGTCCATTCTTCCTCTGGGTCAGGCCCTTCAGTGTGAATAGGCTCTTTATGATCTTTTGCTTTTATGAACATGATGTCTTCATCAGGGAAGTCAAATCTCATAGGCTGGTAATCATCAATGGGTTGCTCAGCAAGATAATCGGACAATACACTGCCTTTGATGGCTTTCTGAGATGTGTACTGAATGTCATATTCTGTGAGAATCATTTGCCATCTTGCAACCCGTCCGTTAAGTGCTGGCTTCTCAAAAATGTACTTAACTGGGTCCATCTTTGAGATCAATAAAGTAGTGTGGGTCAACATATACTGCCTTAGTCGGCGAGCAGCCCACGCTAAAGCACATCAAGTTTTCTCGAGCAGTGAATAACGTTGTTCACAGTCGGTAAACGTTTTGCTCAGGTAGTATATTGCATACTCTTTTCGACCAGACTCGTCATGCTGGCCTAACACACACCCCATTGACTCTTCTAATACTGTCAAGTACATGATTAGAGGTCTTCCTTCAACTGGAGGCATAAGGATTGGAGGCTCTTGTAAGTATTCCTTGATTTTGTCAAAAGCCCTCTGGCAGTCTTCGTTCCACCTGACCGTTTGTTCTTTTCTTAACAGCTTGAACAAAGGCTCACAGGTCGTCGTAAGGTGAGATATGAACCTTGAAATGTAATTCAATCTACCTAGAAACCCCCGAACTTCTTTTTCTGACTTCGATGCAGGCATTTCTTGAATGGCTTTGACTTTGTCAGGGTCAACTTCAATCCCTTTTTCACTTACAATAAATCCTAGAAGCTTACCGGATCGCACCCCGAATGTGCATTTGTTGGGGTTTAACTTCAGCTGGTACTTCCTCAGACGTTTGAACAGTTTCAACAGATTTACCAGGTGGTCTTCTTCTGTGAGGGACTTGGAAATCATGTCATCCACATAACATTCAATTTCTTTATGGATCATGTCATGGAATAATGTTACCATAGCCCGTTGATAAGTGGCACCCGCATTCTTCAATCCGAATGGCATCACCTTATAACAGAATGTGCCCCAGGGTGTGATGAAAGTTGTCTTCTCCATGTCTTCAGGTGACATTTTGATTTGATTGTATCCTGAAAATCCGTCCATGAAGGAGAATACCGAGAACTGAGCCGTATTATCAACCAATACGTCAATGTGAGGTAAAGAGAAGTCATCTTTCGGGCTGGCTCTGTTCAGGTCCCGGTAATCCACACACATTCTCACCTTGCCGTCTTTCTTAGGCATAGGTACAATGTTAGCAACCCACGACGGATAGCTAGTCACAGCAAGGAAACCGGCGTCCCACTGTTTTTGTACCTCTTCTTTAATCTTCATTGCCATATCTGGGCGAGTACGGCGCAACTTCTGTTTTACTGGTGGGCAGTCTTCTTTCAGAGGCAGCTTGTGCATTACAATGTCGGTGTCTAACCCTGGCATATCCTGATAAGACCAAGCAAAAACATCCACATATTCCTGAAGCATGTCAATCAGTTGTTCTTTTACTGTACCTTGCAGGCAGGCTCCGATCTTAACCTCTTACACGTCTTCTTCCGTACCAAGATTAACCGTTTCGATCTCCTCCTGATGAGGAGTGATAACCTTTTCCTCTTGCCTTAACAACCTGGCTAGCTCTTCAGGTAGCTCATAATCTTCTTCAACCCCTTCATCAGCTTGATTGATTGGATTGTCAAAGTCATACGAAGTCATAGCAGTGTTGTTGTCGGTGCAATCTGGAGGGCACTTTCTGCAAGGGTTTAGATTGGTTTATTTTAGTGATCAATTTTAATCTTGTTTAGAAAAAGTGAAAATGAAGTTATTTATTTTGAAAACATTGCCATTTTATTGTTTTGTACAAAAGTGGAAAAATGAAAAGACAGTGAGCGAAAAAGAGACTCGTTTGCAAAAGATGTCCGATATTCATTGATTAATCCATTTGCATAAAATTACAAGATGGCCTGATTACAAAATGAGTCTTGACATCTTGGGCAAGATGCAAGACTTGATGCATGCTCTAAAATACAGGAAATAATAATTACTCTGCGGGAGTAACCCTTATAATTTCCTGGGAAGACCAGTTAAGGACTTGGCTCCCCGGGATCCTTGGACGTATCCAGCTCTCCAGGTTGCGGTCGCTTTCCTCCTCGTCTTCCAAGTTGTTCACGACATCTGGGGTAAGCATTCCCCCGCTGACAAACTTGGGCTCTTTCGCAGCCTCTGATTGATCTTGTTGAGTTGGTTTGTAACCCAACCCAAATCTGTCTTCTTTCTTTTCCACGGGCAGCAGCTTGCCCCAGCCTTGGGCAGTACCCTCTTCAACAACCTTCCTGGCTTGCTGATACGACGTTATGGAGGTTCCTAGTACAGCAGATGCTTCATTAATGTTCAGGGCCTCAAACCCTTGGCTCATGGTTTCATGGATTTCTCCATCCATTTCAATGTACTTATACGTAGCCAGATGGCTAACAAAGATGTCTTCCTCCCCACAAATGGTGATGATCTGGCCTTCCCACTCGAATTTCAGCTTCTGGTGAAGGGTAGACATAACAGCGCCAGCGGCGTGGATCCAGGGTCTACCCAACAAACAGCTGTAGGCCGGCTGAATGTCCATCACAAAGAAGGTAGTTTTAAAAGTCTGCGGGCCAATCATCACAGGCAGATCAATCTCCCCAAGCACTGATCTTTTGGAGCCATCGAATGCTCTCACCACCAAATTACTCGGACGCAGTGCTAAGCCATCATACTCTAGCTTCACTAAGGCTTTCTTTGGTAGAACATTGAGGGATGACCCAGTGTCTACCAGTACATGAGATAGAACAGCACCCTTGTATTCCAAGGTGATGTGCAAAGCCTTATTATGGTTGCGTCCCTCGGTCGTTAAGTCAGCATTGGTAAAGCCCAGTCGATGACTGGTGTTGACATTTGCCACCACAGTTTCGAGCTGATTAACAGTAATCTCCTCTGGCACGTATGCTGCGTGCAGGACTTTCAATAATGCATTCCTGTGAGCTTCGGAACACATCAACAGTGATAATATGGAGATTTTTGAGGGAGTTTGGTGAAGCTGATCCACCACCTTGTAATCACTTCTTTTTATGATTCTCATGAACTCGTCTACATCTTGTTCAAAAGATGTCTTCTGAGTTTCTTTGACAGTCGGCTCTTCAGATACCACACTCTTTCCCTTTGCTTTGGCAGCAGCTTCTGCTTCAACATTAGGCCTTTGTGTTTGTGAGGCAAAAAGGCGTCCGCTTCTGGTGAAGCCTCCGCCTCCCCCAACATTATCAATTTGTGGAGAAGATATTGATGAATCCAGAGTGATTTTCTCCCCGTTGCAGTAGAGATCAGAGCCATAATGCCAAGGTATGGCATTACTACTTTCATAAGGAACGGGTCCAGGTACCGTAATGGTGACTGGAATGACTGCTGCAGAGGAGGGTACTGTGACAGTATGCGGATCATAGTAAATTGTGACTGGTGAACTGGCAGGAGGTGCCACCGTTTGTTGTTGGAAATTGCTGCTGGGAGGAACATTTGATGGATCATAGTAGATCGTAACTGCAGAGACATCTTCATTAATTTTTGCTGGCGTTGTAGAAGATTCTGCTAACAAAGCGGATGCTGATGTTGTAGAAGAAAGGGTTGTTGACATTTGATTTGTTGAAGTGATGGATGGAGCCATTGCTGATGATATTGATGAATCGGTAGGAATGATTGTTGCTGTTGTTGTAGAAGAATCGGGAATTGTTGTAAAAGGAATTGCTGGATTTGTAGGCGCCGTTGTTGAGATCTGAAGGATACCATCCTTGATAAGACCATCTATGCCGCTTCTCAAACTTTCACATCCGTTGACTGCAATGTTGCAATACCCACAACCGAGCTCGCACCCGGGGAACACCTGGCACTCTAGAAGCTGAGCTTTAATTTCGACCAATGGTGTTCGAATTTGTGCAACACTGGTGATCAAGGTAGATGGTTTGTCTTCCTCAATGGCATTAATCCATGGCCCGCCATGATTAGGCATAGGATTTCTGTTGACATTCGGAGGCGGTGCAAAGTTGAGGGCTTTAGAATCCACCAGATCTTGAACTTTCATTTGCAAGGCCCTGCATTTCTCAGTATTGTGACCAGGTGCATTGGAGTGAAAAGCACACCTGGCATTGACATCATAATTCTTTGGGAGGTTGAGGGGATCTGGTGGTGCCAACGTCCTTAACTCAACCAAGTTAAGCTTCAGGAGTTGTGGCAATAAAGCGACATATGGCCTAGGGATAGGGTCAATCACCCTGTTTGCCTGTGATGGTCTTTGTTGGAAGGGTCGTTGTTGTTGATTGCTATTGTTGTTGTTGTAGGTTCTCTGTTGCGGGTATTGAACTTGCTGTTGATATTGTGGTTGTTGTTGAGGATATGATGATTGTTGAGGAATCAGAGCTGGAATGGTGACAGCTGCTACTGACCGGTGTACATACTGAGGACTGCCCCTGCTGGCATGAATGGCATTTGTCTCACCGGTCCTTCGGGGTCCCACAAAAGGCTTCCTGGGATTACCGGATGAACTTGCACCATTATCAGAAATTTTGCCCATTTTTAGAAGGCTTTCAATCCTTTCACCGGCTATGACAACATCAGCAAAGCTGGTGGAAGAAAAGGCAGCCAGTCTATCAATATATGTTCCTTGTAAAGTATTCATGAACATATCGGCCATTTCTCTTTCCGACATGGGTGGTTGGACAGCAGCAGCAAGCTGTCTCCACCTTTGGGCAAATTCTCTAAAGCTTTCTCTGGAAGATTGAGACATTCCCGTTAGGAGCCATGTCCAGATTGTATTGATACTGCCTGATGAAGGCTTCAACTAAGTCCTTCCAGCATCTAATGGTAGCTCTGGTCAAGTGTGAATACCACTCCCTTGAAGCCCCAGTCAGACTGTCTTCAAAGTAAAACATCCACAGCTTCTCATCCATAGTATAAGCTTTAAGTCTTCCCAGGAAGGACTGCAAGTGGGTTCGTGGACAAGAGGTTCCATTGTATTTCTCAAAACACGGGGGTTTGAATTTGTGGGGAATTCTCACCCCATCCACCAGTCCCATATCCATTACATCGAAGCCCAAGGAATTTTGAGACTCCAAAGATCTCAACTTCTCAGCAATTTCATCTAACCTCCTATCATACACTTCTTCTCCAGCTCCCATGACAGTAAACTGCTCTTCTTGAGGATCTTCTTGCAAAATCCTGCCTGCAGCAGCATTACCTTGCACATTTCTTGGGATATTGACTTCCGGATCTAGATGAGGTCCAAATACTGGTGGGTTAACATGAGGCTGACCCCTCTCATTGTTACTTGTTCCTCCAGTTCCAAGATGTGGTTCCTCGGGAGTTTGTCTCTCCACTAGTTCCCTTAACCTTTCTTGGCTTTGAGCCAAGCCAGTCATTACAGCCATGAATTGAGTCATTTGGTTCCTCATCTCCACTCTTTCATTAGCCATCTGAGTTCTGACCTCTGTCAGGTCCTGCTGTACTTGCTCCATTTGGATACCAGGAAGGTTGTTGTGAGTAGGGTACCGGTGCGTACGGTTGACAGGGAACACTCTTCTGCAAGCAATATTTCCTGAGATCACAACAGGGTTAGAAACAAATAACAACAAAACCTACAAAACAAAACAAAGTTAGTATGCAATGCAGTATGCTTATTTATTTTCCAAGGTATCCGGCTTGGTTCTTGGTTTTGACCTTTCCAGACCTCGAGGGAGACGCTTTGATGTTGTTGAGAAAAGAAACCCAAAATGGAAACAAACTAAAATATATTACAAAATGGTGAACCATACATATTCTGTTTTACAACTCATGCCCCTGGAGGGTCAAAATACAAAAAGAGAAAAATACATCAAATGGAAATGAACAACAAGCAAATAAGTCAAACATCCAATCCGAACTCATCCTCCTTGACCTCCTTCAGGACTGCCTCAGTCACTGGACCGGCTGGACGCTCTGTAATGGTCCTGATGAGGAGGTTCCTGGTGGTAATGGCAGTGGTCAGCTTCTTGTGCCTGCATTGGTCCTTTGATCTCTTCAATCCAGCTCTGAGCTTCAACTCTGAAATCTCCTTCTGGGCTGCCAACAAAGCTTCCTGTTGCTTCTTTTCATTGGCCTCTAACTGTTCAATCCTGGCTTGAGTTCTCTGATCTTCTTGAGTACGGGCTTCAGTGATCCTGACCCACCTAGATTGACTCTCTTGCAGATAGAGTTCAGTCCTAGCCTTCTGAATCTTGGCCTCTTTACAGGCATTCTTCAATATTTGTTCTCCAGCTCTTGCCTTCTTGATGTAGTCCTCTGTCTTCTCAATTTTGGCCAGATGCTCCACCCTAAGTTTCTCCAACCTTTCAATGTCCAGACGACCATCACTCCTTTCCCAAAGGGTCTTCTTCAAAGCTTGAGACAAATTCTCATTCCTTTCCTTTAGTTTCTCAAATTCTTCCAGGCTGACAGTGGCTGCTGGCTGTACTGTAGATGGTCCAGGTATATCCTCCAAGGTGAAGGGCATTCCAGTAATCTGAGCTCTATCATGGGACCAGTCATAGTACTGAGCTGAAGCAACATTATTACACCTTCCAAGAATAGCCATTCCTTTTGTTTGGATGTTATCCCAAGCCCAGGATGCTTGTCTGACAACAGCTGAATCAGGTTTTACTTCACAAAATAGGGTCTCAGCTAAATCTTGCACTCTAGGAGGGTGGACCAAAGCATAGCCCAGTTGTCTCTTAAACAACAAAGGATTGTAGTTGATGCAACCCTTCACTCCTACCAGAGGCACATTTGGGTACTGCCCACAGCTAGTGATAATGTCTTTGCCTTTGGTGCTCTGGGTACACCATCTGATATCATCTGAAGTCAAAGCAATGAGCCTCTTGGCCCAATTCTTCTGTTGGTGAGGGTTCAAGAAGGCATCTGACTTAGGCAAGTGTTTGAGCAGCCAGGTGTGAAACAAAGGAGCACAACATCTCACCAACTTCCCTCTTTGTTTCTCATTCCTCTGATGAATGGAGTAGTAAAAATCTCCCAGCAATGTGGGTACTGGGTTCCTCAGAAGGAAAAGGTGAATGGCATTCTTGCTGACAAATTTGGGCTCATCTGCAAACAGTATAACCCCATATATGCTGAGGGCTAACAATGCACAGACTGCCCTCCATTCTCCCAATGAGGCCTTCAGGATGGCCTGAGAAATCAAGAAGTCCAAGTGTAAACCAGGGATCCCAACTTTTGTTGTCATGTTTTGCTCAATCAAAGCAAGCTCCAGGTACAGGGCCTTTGCTACTTCTCCATTGCTGGGAAAAGTCATCTCTGGGTTGAAGGAGACTCCACCCCTGACAGGTACTCCAATCAATGATGAAAATTCTTCCAGCAGAGGTCCCAACTGAAAGTCTGGAAATGTGAAGCATCTCAAAGGAGGGTCATAAAACTGCAGGCATGTGTGGATCATGCTCCTCTGAGAAGGGTCAAGGTCCATAACCAAATCCAGGATACCTCCATAATGCTCTCTAAACAAAGGGATGTGGTCTGGTGTGATCAGTGACTGGACCTGCCTGATACCAGTCAACACAGGCTCAAAGAAATGGTAGGATATGTTGCTCTTCCTAGGAGTAGTCATGAATGCTGAAGAGGATAAAGATAGGTGCTGATGAAGATCACAGACTGATACTGGAAGTGAGCCACTGACAGGCTGATGCTGGTGATGATGAAGATAGCTGAAGCAGATAACTGATGAAGTCAGCTGAAGCAGAGGTCTATGCGAAAGAAGGGGTCAAAACCAAACCAGATATGATGTGGATACCCTGAAAAGCAAATAAGCATATGTTAAATGATACAAATGATGAGCATGCAAATGATATGCAAGGGTTTGTGATCAAGCTGGATCTGATTATCTGTCTTGATATAAGGCCCATGTATGTTCAAAGAAAATCCAGATGAAGGTTCAGAAATCCAGTAACCAGGGTGGGGGACTCAAATAAAGAGTCACATGTCCAGGGTTAAATCACAAGAACTGCCCAAAATGAGGTACTCTTAATCAAAACAAGTAACAGGGTATGATGTGGCCAAGGGTACCTACAAACCTGTAAATAGCCCAACCCCCTCACAGGTAGTGTTCTAGAACAAGGATCCTCAGACTTGGAGCAGTTATGAGAAGTGTAAACACTTCTAACCCGGAGGTACAATGTTTACAATAACCATAAAAGATCCTCCTCTAATTCACCTCAGTTTCTGAAGGTCATCATAAAGGTCATCCAGACTTAGCAGGCTTCCCAGATAGCCCTAGCACTACAGGAAATCTGTAGCACAGAGTTCTCAAGAAGAAACCGACATCTGAACCGTGTTTCATATTCCCGCACCAGACCGAAATGGAATGGGAAAGAACATGAACCACTCTAGCCTAGGTGTCACTCAGGTCCCAGGTATAGGACCTTAAACTCTCAATGAAACCCCACCCACCAAAACAGAAAACCAGATCCAGCAATGATAATGACAGTATGAAATATGAAAAACTGTAAAGGAAAGCAATAAATAAAGCTGTACATAAAGCAATAAATAAAGCACATAAACAAACACAATTGGCACATAACACCCCAGTAAACACAAATCAAACAAGCGCTAGGAGGAACCCACAAAAATAACCAGAAGCCCTGGTTACAGTATAAGGGTCCCCAGCAGAGTCGCCAAGTTGTCGCTCCCACCAAATGACACTAGGTCAAATGGGGTACAGACGCGAACGGTCGGCGAAAGGAGAGAGAACACACAAGGGTGAACTCAAGAGAAAAAGAGTCGCCAGCTAGGAATTTTTATCCCGGAGGAAAGGTAATGCTGCATAGACCTAGAAAGATATGGATAAGACGGTCGCGAACCAGAGAAACTGAGAAAGGGGGTTGGTTACAACCTGGGAAGGTATTAGCACCCAGATTTTCCGCCGTACTCGACGGGATCCACGCTTAAAAGATTTGTGTTTTAAAGGGGTAGTGTCAGTGCAATTTGTGTAACAAAGCTGGAAAAGAATGCAAGTGTCAGTGTAAAGGATAGTGAAGTGTATAAGAGAAGTGTCAGTGTAAGAACAGGAATGAAATACTCAAGACTATGAGGCTTAAAGAATAATGCTGGAAAGAGGGGGGATATACAGAGACTTTTGTTCGATAACTGTTAAGTTATGCCTACGTATCCTCTCGTGCAATGAGGAAGTCAGAACATCGTAGTTCGACCCAAAGAGACTGAAAGATAAATTGACTAATGAACTACTCGCTTGTCTATGCTCAAGTGTATGACTTGTCTGGCTCAAGTGCTAACTGTCTTGCATTAGACGGAAGAAGCAAATTCTCATTTGTGAGTGAAGATGAGGAGAAAAGGATCTCGAAGGAGACGATTATTGTTTGTTTTTGTGTTTTCAATCTTTTATTGTTGTTTTTGGAATTTGTCATAAGTTAATGAGCTTAAGCCTAAACCAAGGGTTAGTAAACTCATCATATCCTCCCTCTGATTAGAGGTAATGAGAGTACCTTAAGTATGAAGTAAGCACCTCACACTTAATCACCATGATGTAGGATTAATATCATTAACCTACTTGTAATTACTTAGATGTTTTTGTTGTTTTTGTTTAGTGTTAAGTAATGAGTTTAAGCCATAATCAAGGATTTAATGGACTCATTACACCATCCTAATAGAAGGATAATAGATGAGAACATTTAAGCTGAGAAAGGCTCCTCAACTCAATCCATGATTAGGGATTAACCTCATGACAAAACAAAGCCTTTATTAAATGGATTTTTAGTTAATGGTAAGATTAAGAAGTGAGTTTTATGGTTTGTAAGACAACTTGAGGGGGACTTGTCCATTAACACTAGGGTTAGTCCTTCTTAACCAATTAAGGAAGAATTAGAACCCTAATGCAAGGCCCAAGTTACAAGCTTGATGTCTTAGTGATTATTAAGTGAATTGATTAGAGGATTTAAACACATTAAGGGTTTAACACTTAGGATTAAAGTTATACACTCCATCCTAATAGAAGGATGCAAGCATAAGCTTAATCACAAAGCCTTAAAACCTTTAGGGTTTAGTCCTTGATTATGAGGTGAGAAGAGAAGACTCAAAGAAAACTCAAAGGAAAGAGTCTAAGGGGGACTAAACAAATCTAAATTGTTATCATGCTTGGAAGTCCTGGGTTTGTTAGGCTTAAGAGGAGAAATCTTCAAGGAAGCCACCAAGGAGAAGCAAGATAGAAAAGGGATGAGATGAGAAGAGAAAAGAGGGAAGAGAGGCACAAGTGAGCAAGCTCACTCCAAGACAAGTAAAAATGCAGCAAGGATGTAAAATGATGAGGTGAGAAGAGGTAGGAGGTGAAGGCAAATCCACCTCCCAAACAAACTTACCATTAACCTGAAAAGTTAGTACAAGATGCATAAGGGAAGAAATGAGATGAAACAATGCATATGGATGGGCAAAGGCCAAAGTCAGGAACATACACATGATGCAAATGATGTCAAGAGATGGTGCAAAGTCATACAAGATGCATATATGTGAGCATACAAGAGAATGGATGCATATGGAGCATGCCTTGAACCATGAGAGTTCATGAAAGTTTATGAAATGCAATGAAGGTATGACATGTCAAATGAATGATGAAATGATCAAACATGATTCTAATATGTCCTAAGATGTCTTATGAGTTATGTGGATGCACAAAATGTCATGGCAAGTTCTTTGAATGCAAGCATATGAGAGATGGATACAAATGAAGGCACAAATTAGGGCTTATGCATAACATACAACACAAAATTTAAAATCAGAAGCAAATGACATGATAAAAAATTGAAAATAGGATCAAAGGAACCCTAACCCTACACAAGTTCACTGCACAAAGGAGGGGACCTAAATCTTAACCTAATGGGAGTTATGATTTTTCTAAGTCAACTAGGGTTTTAAAGTACCTCAAAAGGAAAAATGCACATTAAATTGAAAATGAAAGATAAATTCAAACCAAATTTACCCTAGAAACTACATGCTATGAAGGATGCAATGCAAGAAGAACCATTATCAAACTCTTCATGGTTAGGCAGAATGAATTTTTTTCAAGTTAGGGTCAAAATATTGCCTTTAAACAACTTTAATTCTAATGAAAATTGTCAAAATGGGTCAAGAACCAAAAAGAAATTTGTTTGAAGAGTTGGATAATGTTTCTAAATGTTTTAAAATGCAATGTGAATTTTTTTTGTGATTTTTAAATACCTAAATGCATTTTTAATTAATTAATTTCCATTAACTAATTAAAAATAAACATTTAAATGATTTAAAAATAATTTTTAATGCAAAAAATAAAAATAAAAATATTTTTGGGTTCTGAAAATTAATAAAAGGTTTGACAAAAAATTTCAGAATTTTTTAATATGTTTTGCTATTTTTTAAAATTCGTGAAAGTTAAATATAAACAAAATAAATTAAAACAATAAAAATGAAAAAGTCAACAGATCCAAAGGCTGTGGTTTGAATGGATTTGGAGGGAATTGACTGGCGCCAGATCCTATGGTCCAGATTCAAACTGGCTAAATTAAAACTAAACCTAATCAATTAATTTAATAAATCAGGATTAGGGTTTAATGGTGGATCTGGGCCACACAAACGCGCGCGGGTCAACACGGGTCAACAGGATCTATGACTCACATTCAAACTGAACCCTAATCACATTTAAAGCCCTAATGACTTTCAGGTCACCGGAGAAGAGCTCCGGTCGTCTTCTCCGGTGACCCCCTCACCTGAAAACTTTCAACTTCTTCCCTGGGTACTTTCTGGAGCTCTAAAGCTCCAGATTGCCTCCTCTCTCCATTATAAACCCAACCCCACCCTCAAATGGAATTTATTTCTAACCATTAACAAGATTCGAAGCAAGGTATAAAAATGGCAGAAATTTCAGACAAGCCATACATACTCAATTCTTCATCATTTTCAAAAATTTAAAGTTCAACATGCTCAGGGGATCACACTTAACCAATTAATAACTTAAAATGAAGCTCCTGGAAAAATGAATTTGCATAGCTACCTGAGGTGAAGCTTTCAACCCTGGAGCTTTTTGGCTGCTTCTTTGGCCCAAGATGCCTTTAATGAACCTCCTGAGAAGTTTGCAATGCTTGCTTGGAATTTCTTATGGCTGGTTTATGAGATTGATGAAGTTCTGACCAAGGGGAGTGAAAAATCGTGTTTCTGTTTGTGGGCTTCTCAGGGCAAATTGATGGTTGGGAAATGATCAGAGGATCATGTTGAGTGATTCTGTGAAGTTTGTTTGAAAGTTTGAGGCTTGTGTATTGAGATTCGAAGAAAAATGCATAAAGAGGGAGTTTTGAGAATGCTGACTTGTGGGAGAGCTCAGGCTGTGTTGTGTGGTGTGTTGAGTTGCTTTTGGTCCCTGTATCAAGTGGTGATAGGTCAGAGAGTTGTTGCTGGCCTATGGTGATTGGTATGGGCAAGTTGCTAAAATGTCAACTTGACTTGTACTTGGGGTATGGGCAAGTGGGAGGCTGAGATAGGGGCATGGTCATGCGCAGCAAAGATCAAGGAATGTCATGAAATCAGATTTTGTGAGCTGTCTCAAGTGGATGAAGGGTTATGGAGCATTTTGCAAATTTGGGGAATTTTGGCCCCTTTGGAAATTCTTGAAGTTCAAGGCACCAAAATGCATAATTCATGGGCCAATTCTGGTCTTTAGAGGTCACATGAGCATGTTGTGAAGATTAGAAGTCATTTTGAAGCCTTTAGAATGCCTTATCATACCATTTTGCAAAATGCCTCTTTGGTGTAAAACATGAAATTATGTGATTTTTGCCAACTTTGCCAAGCCATAACTTTTGATCCAAAATGAATTAGAATGGGTTCTTGTACTTTTTGAAAAGGGAATGATCCAACCTACAACTTTCATGACCAAAGTTTTCTCATTTGAAGCATTTTTGAATTAAAAAGAGGAGGTTGAAAAACTTTCCCAAAATGGCAAGTTTACATTATAAGTCACTTTCCCAAAAAGGCACTTTGCAAATGGCTTGAAATTCTTCAATTTTGTGAACTTCTAACATCTTCTATGATCAAATAAAGATCATACACATTCAAAATGATGGAGAATGCCCTTTGGTTGGGTCACTGGGGGCCTCAGATGCCCTGATTTTGCACTGACTTGCACAAGAAGTCATCTCTTGATCAGATGCCTTCCCCATTGAATTTCTTCATGAAAATTGATATGCATGATCCTCATAACATATAGAGACCAATAGAAACAAGAATGACCAAAAGATTTGGAGTTATGGCCACTGAAACCAAAACCCTAATTTTAGGTCATCTGTGTAGTTAAACCTGGCTCTGCTTCCATGCCTTTCTCAGTTCTTATGATTTCTTGACTTTATTGACCTTGTGAGGATATCATATGATGCTTGGACATACATGGTCCCCTTTGAAGTGATTTATGACCTTTGGAGTGGCTCAAATAGCTCTTGGATTGCTCAGATCACAAACCCTAGATGCAGATGTCTTAGAGACAATGTAGTGAAGCTAAAATGCAATATGAGATGCTATGGTTGAACTTATGCACATGAAAAGATCACAAGCCATGGTGAAATGAGTGAGGGCAAATTTGGGGTGTTTACACCACTTTATCCCCGGCAGTCGTCCTCTGCTCGATGGTCGTCCTCCATCGCTTTCATTTGATAATCATACTATACCATCTTTTACAATTTATATCCCTTTTCTTCTTCTCCCCAGTGAGTGCAAATTTCGGATTGTATTTGGTATTCAACCACAAGTTATCTTGTTTGTCTGTTAAGCCAGGCGCTTACACCCTGTACAGCTAACTCATGTTTGAATAGGGGCAGCTGTAAACACCCCAAATTTTCCCTCGCTCTTTTTCACACCATGGCTTGTGATCTTTCATTTTTGTATTAACATAAGCATTACATCTCATGTTGCATGTTTGTTTCACTGCATAGTTCATATTTCATCAGCATCTAGGGTTTGTGATCTGAGCAATCCAAGAATTCATCTGAGCCATCCCAAAGGTCTTGAAGCTTTCCAAGAGGGTCCATGTGTGTTCTATGATCATATTATGCTCCCCAAAGTTCATGAAAGTCAAGGGATCACAAGAATTGGCAAAGGCATGGAAGCAGAGCTAGGGTTTTCCTACACAGATGACCAAAATTAGGGTTTTGGTTTTAGAGGCCTTAACTCCAAATTTTTGGGTCATTCTTGTTTCTAATGTTCTTGATATGTTATAAGGATCATGTGTACCAAGTTCGATGAAGAAATTCATTGTGGAAGTCATCTGATCATTGGGTAACTTCTTGAGCAAGTTAAGTCAAAATCAGGGCATCTGAGGCCCCCAACAATGGAACCAAAGGGTCATTTTCATCAAATTGAAGTTCAATGATCTTTATTTAATCTTATAAGTGGTTGGAAGTTCACAAGATTGAAGAATTTTGAGCCAATTGCAAAATTGCCATTTTTGGAAATGACTTGAAATGCAAACTTTCCATTTTGGGAAAGATTTTCAACCTCCTCTTTCATGACCAAAAATGCTTCAAATGAAAAATTCTTGGGCATGAAAGTTGTAGATTAGGTCTTTAACTTTTCAAAAAGTACAAGAACATGTTTTGATTCATCCTAGAACTCAAGATATGGCCTTTCAAAGTTGGAAAAAATCACATAATTTCAAGTTTTATGTCAAAGAGGGATTTTGCATATTGGCATGTTCAAGCTTCTAAATGACTTCTAATGTGCACAAACATGTTACAACATGTCAAGGAAACTTCAAGAAATCAGAATTGGCCCAAGAATTTGGCATTTTCATGACTTGATCTTCAAGAAACATCAAAGAGGGAAAATTGCATAAACCATGAGAACTCTCCATCCAAGCCTTCCAGCTGCATAACATTGATCCAAAGGCCATGCTTGATGCAAGATGAGGCCAGACACCCCTTCAAACAAGCTCTGACCCGTGCCATGCTTCAAGTACACATAACCTTGACTTTTTGCAACTTGGCCCATACCAATCAAGCTGTGCCACCACCCACTTTCTGAGCAATCCCATTGGTTTATACAAACATCATGGATCAAAAAACACATAACACACAAGGCTGAAACCTCCCACAAGCTCAGAATCACAAAAATCACCTCACACTTTCCTCTCTTTGAATCTCATAACACAGCCCTCAAAACTTCAAACTTCTTCCACCAATCAACTCAAAAACACTCAAGGATCATTTCCCAACCATTACAATGGCCTGAAACACCCCACAACACAAACACGATTTCTTAGTTATCAGAACTGAATCACTCAAACCAGCTCATTTAAACTCCATTCAAGCCTTTCAGAAGCATCAGAGGGATCATTAGAGGCATTTTGCACAAAGGAAGAGGTCAGAAAGCTCCAGTTTGCAAAGCTTCAACTCAGGTAGTCACCAAGAACGTATTTTCCATAACTCTTGTTTTAAGTTCCTAAATGATTCTACATGCTTAGCTGATCACCCTGATATGTTTTGTTTTGAAAATGCTTGAGAAATGACCATGTATGAAGCTTCTGAAACATTTTAACCTAAGATGTTTTTGCTTCGATTCAACTTTATTACGAATGATAAATGTGTTTTGTTTGTGGATTCATGATATATGATGTTTGGGGATCATTTTTGGGCAAGAAATTTGATGTTTAGTGACCTAGGGAAGAAGTTGGCATTTTGGATGGCCGGAGAAGATGACCAGAGCTTGCTCCGGTCACCTGAAAGTGATTAGGTTAGTTAATTAGGGTTAGCGCGTCAGTTTGAATATTGGCCTTTGGATCATGTTTACCCGCGTGTTTGGATGGCTCTGATCCTTTCACTTAACCCTAATCCAGATTAATTAACTTAATTAATTTAAAATTGCCAGAATCAATCTCAGCCTTACATTCACGAGCTAGTCAGCCTTTCTTTCCCCAGTTTGAATCTCAGCCTTAGGATCTGCATACTTCTCATTTTAATCCATTTTATTTCATTTTATTTCCATTTCTTTTGTGAATTTATTTTAAAATAGCAAAACTTATAAAAAAAAATTGAAACTTTGCATTCTGACTTTAAATATTTTTCTTAACCCAAAAATAATTTTTATTTTATTTTTTGCATTCAAAAAGTATTTTTAAATTATTTAAATGTTATTTTTAATTAATTAAAGTATTTTAATTAATTAAAAATGCATTTAGGTTTCTAAAAATCACAAAAAAATTCACGAACCATTCCAATACATTTAGAAACATTTTCAAATTCTTCATACAAATTTCTTTTTAGGTTTGATCATAGTTTCCCAATTTTCTTTGAATTAAGGGTCATTAAAATCACAATTTTTAACCCTAGCTTTGAAAAATCATTTCTGCCTAACCAAGAAGAGTTTGAACTTGATTCTTTCAGCATTGTTTCACATATTGCATATAGTTTATAGGTCATTTTTCTCATGAATTTATCTTGCATTTTAAAATTGATTTGCATTTTCTCTTTTGAATCACCCAAAAACCCTAGACAACTTAGGAAAATCATAACTTTTCAATATGATTAGCTTCTGACCTTCTCCTTTGGGGTGTGACCTAGTATGGGAGTAGGTTTTTTTTGAGCTTGATTTCAATTTTTTATCATGTTGCATGCTTCTGTTTTGTTCATTTGCATCTTACATTTCCATAAAACCTTAATTTCTCATGTTCATTTGCATTCACCTTGCATATTCACCATCACATGAACTTGCCATGAAATTTCATACATTCCTATGTCATCTTAGACATCTTAGGACATGTTAGAACCTTTATTGATCATTTCTTCATTCATTTGCCATGTCTTGCATTCATTTCATTTCATAAACATCCATGTGTTTTCAAGCTTCTAAGCATGCTTCCATGACATCTCATCTTTGTATGATCATTCATATGCACATTGTATGACATTGCATAATCTCATATGCCATTTGCATTACATAATCACTTCTGAATTTGGTCATTTCATCTCATTTGAATTCATTCCTTTATGCTTTATACCTTATGCATTCATACTAACCATTTCAGGAACTTTTGGTAAGTCATTGTGAGAGGTGGATTTAGCTTAAATTCTCACTCCTTCTCCTCTAATTCATGTGCATTTTAACTTGCCTTTGAAGTGATTTTGATTCACTTATGTTCCCTCTCTCACTTTCTTCCTTCAAGTTATTTATCTTCTTCAATGAAGTAAGTAACTTGTTCTTCTTTCTCATCCTTCTTTCATCTTCTTCTTCCATTGGTGGCTTCCTTGAAAATTCCTTCTCTTAAGCCTCACAAACCATAGGATATTCAAGCATGATAATGATTATGGTTGTAATTAGTCCCCCTTAGCTTTTTACCTTTGAGTCTCCTTGAGTCTATCTTCTCATCTCAATAATCAGAGGCTAAACTCTTAAAGTTTTAGGACTTTGGTATTAGGGTTATGCCTGCATCCTTCTCTTAGGATGGAGTGTATAACTTTAATCCTAAGTGTTAAACCTTTAATTTGTTTAAACCTCTTAATAAAATCTCCCTAATAATCACTAAGACTTTATCTTGTAACTTGGGCCTTACATTACGGTTCTAACTCTTCCCTATGGTTAAGAGGGACTAACCCTAGTGTTTAATGGACAAGTCCCCCTCAAATTGTCTTACAAACTTAAAATCCATTTCTTAATCTCATCCTTTAATTAAAATCCATTTAATAAAGGTTTGTTATATAATGAATTTAGTCCCTAACCATGGATTAAGTTGAGGTATCCTCCTCAGCTTAAGTGTTCCCATCTATTATCCTTCTATTAGGATGGTGTAATGAGTTCACTAATATGTGATTAGAGATTAAACTCATTACTTAACACTAAACAAAAACCCAAAAACATCTAATTAATCACAAGTAGGTTAATGATTTTAATCCTACATCATCATTGTAATTAAGTTGAGATGCTTATCTCATACTTAAGTAGGCTCATTATCCCTAATCAGGGAGGATATAATGAGTTTACAAACCCTTGATTCAGGCTTAAGCTCATTAACTTATGAAAAACACTAAAAACAATAAAAAACTGAAAACACAAAAACAAATAATAATCGTCTCCTTCGGGATTCTTTTTCTCATCACACTCATTCACAAACGAGAACTTTCTTCTTCCGTCTAACGCAAGACAGTTAGCACTCGTGCCAGGCGAGTCATACACTTGAGCATAAGCAAGTAAGTAGTTCACAGTCAATTTATTTTTTCAGTCTCTTTGAGTCGAACTACGGTGTTCTGACTTCCTCATTGCACGAGAGGATACGTAGGCATAACTTAATTGTTATCGAACAAAAGTCTATGTGTCTTCCCCCTCTTTCAGCATTCTTTTCTAAGCATCAGTTCATGAGCATTCACCCTTTTGCACTGTACCTGTACTTTCTTTCCCTAGATTTTGCACACAGATAGCACATACACTACCCCTTTAAACACAATCTTGTAAGCGTGGATCCCGTCGAGTACGATGTACAATCTGGGTGCTAATACCTTCCCAGGTTGTAACCAACCCCCTTTCTCAGTTTCTCTGGTTCGCAACCGTCTTATCCATCTCTTTCTAGGTTTATGTAGCATTACCTTTCCTTCGGGATAAAAATGCCTAGTTGGCGACTCTATTCACTTCATTCCTTCTCTCTTTTTGCCGACCGTTCGCGTCTGTACCTTGGGTCCTAGTGTCTTTTCGGTGGAGTGACATGATGGAAGTCTTCTCCATCCATGGTTGTTAGCATTAAGGCTCCACCTGAGAAAACCTTTTTAACCATGAATGGTCCTTCATAATTGGGTGTCCATTTGCCCCTGTGATCGTTAAGAGGAGGAAGAATCCTTTTCAGCACCAAGTCACTTGGTATATACCTTTGAGGTCGTACCTTTTTTTCGAAAGCCTGTTTCATGCGCCGCTGATACAACTGTCCATGGCATACATTTGTTAGGAGTTTTTCTTCAATGAGGCTCAGTTGATTATACCTGGACCGGAGCCACTCAGCTTCATCTAGTTTAATGTTCATCATTAACCTCAACGAGGGGATCTCCACTTCAATTGGTAGGACTGCCTCCATACCATATACCAATGAGAACGGGGTTGCCCCTGTTGAGGTACGCACTGACGTTCTGTACCCATGTAACGCAAATGGTAGCATCTCATGTCAGTCTCTGTATGTCACAACCATCTTCTGCACGATCTTTTTGATGTTCTTATTGGCCGTCTCAACGACGCCGTTCATCTTCGGGCGATATGGAGAAGAGTTTTAATGCTCTATTTTGAAATCCCGACTCAAGTCAGCCATCATCTTGTTGTTAAGGTTAGAACCATTATCAGTAATGATTCTTTCGGGAATTCCATACCGGCAAATGATGTCTCTTTTAATAAACTGAGTTACCACTTTCTTTGTAACATTGGCATAAGATGCCGCTTCGACCCACTTCGTGAAATAGTCTATAGCAACCAGGATGAAGCGGTGACCGTTGGAAGCTGTCGGCTCGATCTTGCCAATCATATCAATGCCCACATGGCAAACGGCCACGGTGAATACATGACACTCAATGGATTCGGAGGTACATGGACTTTATCATCATAAATCTGGCACTTATGGCATTTACGGGAGTATTTGCAGCAAACGGATTCCATGGCGATTCAATAATATCCCGATCTCAACAATTTCTTGGCCATAACATATCCTCCAGCATGGGTACCGAAGGAGCCTTCATGAACCTCTTGCATCAACAGGTCTGCTTCGTGTCTATCCACGCATCTGAGCAGAACCATGTCGAAGTTTCTCTTGTATAGCACACCATCTTGATTCAAGAAGAAACCACCTGCTAGTCTTTTGAGGGTCTTCTTGTCTTTACTGGATACCCTGGTTGGGTATTCTTAAGTCTTCAATAAGTGCTTGATATCATGATACCAAGTTTTGTTATCTTCACCACTGTCAACTGCAAAGACATAAGCAGGTCTTTCAAGACGAGAAACCATGATTCGAGGCACGAAATTCTCTTGACAAACTTTAATCATAGATGACAAAGTTACTAAAGCATCAACGAACTGATTCTCGTCTCAAGGAATATAACTCAACCTGACCTTGGTGAAGAAAGTTAGCAACCTCCTGGTATAATCCCTGTAAGGAACCAAGTGAGGTTGATGAACTAACCATTTGCCATTGACCTGATTCACAACCAGAGCAGAATCTACGAAGATCTCGAGGTTCTTGATTCGCAAGCCAATTGCCTCTTCAACCCCCATGATACAGGCTTAATACTCAGCTTCGTTGTTGGTACATTCGAAGGTCAACTGAGCAGCGAAAGGCATATGGACACCCTCTGGCGAGATAATGAAATCACATACTCCGCTTCTGTTTATGTTCACAGTTCCGTCAAACATCAACTTCCATTTAGATTCAGGGTCTGGCCCCTCTTCCGGAAGTGGTTCTTCACAGTCTTTCGACTTGAGGAACATGATGTCCTCATCCAGAAACTCGAACTTCATGGGTTGATAATCGTCAATTGGCTGTTGAGCCAGGTATTCTGACAATACAATCCCTTTTATTGCTTTTTGTGAAGTGTAATGGATATCATACTCCGTTAGAATCATCTGCCATCGGGCTACCCTTCCTGTTAGAGCTGGCTTCTCGAAGATATATTTCACAGGATCCATTTTGGAGATTAGGAGAGTGGTGTGAGTCAGCATGTACTGTCTTAGTCGGCGAGCAGCCCATGCCAAAGCGCAATAAGTTTTCTTGAGTAGTGAGTAGCGTGTCTCACAATCGGTAAACGTTTTGCTAAGGTAATAAATGGCGTGCTCTTTTCGACCAAACTCGTCATGCTGACCTAACACACACCCCATTGATCCCTCGAGCACAGTAATATACATGATCAAGGGTCTCCCTGGCACTGGAGGCATGATAATTGGAGGTTCTAGCAAGTACTCCTTGATTCGGTCAAAGGCTTGCTGACAGTCTTCATTCCATTTGATGGCCTGATTCTTCCTCAGAAGTTTAAAGATGGGATCACACGTGGCTGTTAGGTGAGAGATAAACCGTGCAATGTAGTTTATTCTCCCTAAAAAACCATGCACTTGCTTTTCAGTCTTTGGCTCAGGCATCTCTTGGATGGCTTTTACTTTGGCCGGATCAACCTCAATTCCCTTCTCACTAACAATGAACCCCAGTAGCTTGCCGGAACGGACCCCAAAGGTGCATTTGTTCGGATTCAACCTCAATCTGAACTTCCGGATTCTGTCAAACAACTTTTCTAGATTGACCAAGTGCTCTTCTTCTGTTTGGGATTTTGCTATCATATCATCAACATAAACCTCAATTTCATGATGAATCATGTCGTGAAATAGCGTCACCATTGCCTGTTGGTAAGTGGTTCCAGCATTCTTCAGACCAAACGGCATGACCTTGTAACAAAAAGTGCCCCAAGGCGTGATGAAGGTAGTCTTTTCCATATCATCAGGAGACATCTTAATCTGGTTATAACCTGAAAACCTGTCCATGAAAGAGAACACATAAAACTGAGCAGTATTATCAACAAGCACATCTATGTGAGGCAGAGGGGAATCATCTTTAGGGCTGGCCCTGTTCAAGTCCTTGTAGTCTACACACATCCTGACTTTACTGTCTTTTTTAGGGACCGGTACAATATTAGAAACCCATGGAGGGTAACTGGTTATAGCCAAAAACCAGCATCAAATTGTTTTTGTACTTCCTCCTTGATTTTGATTGCCATATCAGGGCGTGTGCGCCTCAACTTTTGCTTCACTGGCGGGTAGTCTTCTCTCAAAGGCAACTTGTGTACCACAATATCAGTGTCTAAACCAGACATGTCCTGGTAAGACCAGGCGAAGACATTAACATATTCTCAAAGCATGGTGATTAGACGAGTCTTGATAGATTCCTCTAATGCGGCCCCAATCTTGACTTCTTTCTTGTCCTCTTCGGTACCCAGGTTTATCACCTCAATGGCCTCTTCATGCGGCTGAATCATCTTTTCCTCCTGTTTAAGCAGTCTGGCTAACTCTTCAGGTAGTTCGCAATCTTCTTCACCTTCCTCATCGGCTTGGTAAATCAAATTGTCAAAGTCATGCTTATCCATAGCAGGGTCGTCATTGATAAGATCCGGTGACGAGCACCTGCATGAATGGTGATTCATGCAAGGCTTTAGAAAGAGTTTGAGAAAATGAGAAACATTGCCATTTTAAAACTTTTCTTTCTTTTTGAAAACAAAAGCAAAAATGGAAGACAAGGAACAACATGGATGAATGTTAAACGTCAGCTTTATTAATGATTATGAATTGTGTTAGGAACAAAAGAACCCTTACAATAAGCTACTATGCCCCGGGCAAGACATAGTGCTTGATTACAGGAAAGACAAAAGCAAAATATCATTACTCTTCAAAGGAGGTGACTGAGATAAGCCTTTCAAACGACCAATTGTTGAGATGAGTCTCTGGAGCACAAGGTCTGATCCACTCGTCTAAGTCATAGTCACTATCAACTACGTCATCCTGCACGACACTGATGCTTCCATAATCCACCATTCCCGCACTCGTGAAGGTAATCGGGCCTTGACGACCTCTAGCGCTCTGTTCAGATGATGACTACCCAGGATGGTAGCCAATACCAAACATATCCTTCTTTTATGACACTTCTATCGGACTGCCCCAACCTTTTCATGTTCCTGATTCCACTACCTTCAAAGCTTGTTTATAAGAAGTTATGAAAACCCCCTTCTTTGATTCTTCAAAAGAAGCTGCTGACGAAGATGCCAATTCAGTTTTCAGGGGATCAAAAGCCTGACATGGAGTCTCTACTATCTCACCATCCATCTCCACATATTTGAATGAAGCCACATGACTGATGAAGATATCCTCTTCCCCACAGACTGTTACAACTTGTCCTTCCCAGACGAACTTCAGTTTCTGATGGAGCGTGGACGATACTGCCCCTGCCGAATGTATCCAGGGCCTTCCCAGCAAACAACTATATGCAGGTTGTATGTCCATTAAATAGAATGTGGTGTTGAAGATTTGTGGACCCACTTTGATTGGCAATTCTACCTCCCCAAACACTGACCTTCTTGATCCATCGAAAGCTCGAACTACCGGGTCACTGGGCTTCAAAATCACTCTGTCATAATCCAAATTCATCAATGCCTTCTTGGGAAGAACATTCAGGGATGATCCGGTATCCACCAACACATGAGACAACATTGCACCTTTACATTTTAAGGAAATATGCAATGCCCGATTGTGAGCCCGTCCCTCAGAGGTTAAATCCATGTCTGTAAAGCCCAATCCATGACTGGCATTGACACTAGATACCACTGTCTCCAATTGGTTCACCGAGATATCCTGAGGTACATAAGCTTTATTCAGGATGTTCAAGAGAGCCTTTCGGTGGGAGTCAAACACATTAACAAGGACAAAATAAAGATCTTGGATGGAGTTTGTTGCAAATGGTCCACAATCTTGTAATTACTCTTTTTGATGATTCTCAAGAACTCCTCAGCCTCTTTATCAAATGTAATGTCTGGCTCAGCAACAGGTGTGGGCTCATTAGCAGATACTGGTTGTTTCCCTCTGGCTTTAGCTTGGGCTTCTGTAGTGTCTCGGGGTGGTATCACACTGTTTCTCAGTGTTTCTGGCTCGAACAACCTCCCACTCCTAGTAAAGCCTCCTACTCCAACATTTTCTACTTGAGCTAGAGACGTACTAGAAGTGGCCAATTCTTGCTTCTGGCCGTTACAATATACTTCACCCTCGTAATGCCAAGGAAAGACCTTATCACTTTGAAACATTAATGGCCATGCAGTGCTGATAGTTATCGGTGTTATTCTGGCCTGTGGAGGAACTTGAGACGGGTCATAGAAAACGGTTACTGTAGAGACTTCTCTTTCTCTCACAATTTTGTCAAACTGTAAAACCCCTTCATTAATCATACTTTGGATCCCCTTTTTCAACTGCTCACGACCATCTGAAGCTACAACACACCTTGGACAACCGTCTTCACATCCTGAAAAAACACCCCTCTGGGCCAAACAAGCCTTAACAACATTCAACGGAGTTTGCAGGTCGTTGACATCGCACACCGGATTTAGACTCCCTCCATCACTGATTGCTCCAACTGCACCCCCGTGAGGAGGCATGGGGTTTTGTATCACGTTTGGAGTATGAGCGAAGTTAATTGCTTTAAAATATACCAGGTCTTGGACTACATACTTCAAGGCTTTATAGTTTTCTGTGGTATGGCCGGGGGCTCCAGAATGAAATTCGCATCGGGCGTTCGTATCATAACCTTCGGGGAGTTGCCCTGGTTTTGGGGGTTATAAATTTCGGAGCTGAACCATCTGGAGTTGGAGGAGATTCTTTAAAAGTTGAGAATAGGACATAGGTGGAGTTTCAAACTGTCTTTCTCTGGTCTTCTGGGGATAATATGGATGAGGGGCTCTCTGTTGATACCCCTGTTGGTGTTGCTGATGTGGTTGTTGGACTTGTTGTTGAACAGGCTGAGCTGAGATACTGACAAGGGCCACTTGCTGATAAACATCCCTGTTACCTCTGCCTCTATGTGCGTATACTTCCCCAGTCTCTCCTTCTCTCCTCTTCAGGAAGGGTTTCTTGACACTAGAAGTTGAAACGCCCCCATTCTGAATCTTCCCTTGCTTGATCCAGCTTTCTATCCTTTCGCCGGTCAAGATAATATCTGAAAATCCGCTTGAGGAACATCCAACCAACATTTCCATAAAGTGGCCAGGAAGAGTATCCATGTAAAGGTCCACCATCTCTCTTTCTAGCAGCGGTGGTTGCACCCTAGCGGCCACTTCACACCATCTCTGTGCGTAATCTTTGAAGCTCTCCGAGCTCTTATGAGTCAGACTTTGGATTTGAGTGTGACTGGGCGCCATATCAATGTTATATTGATATTGTTTAAGGAATGCTTCTCCCAATTCCTTTCAGCTTCTCTTTAACTTCATATACCATTCCAAGGATCCTCCAGAGAGACTATGCTGGAAATAGTACATCCAGAGCTTCTCATCCCTAGTATGGGCAGCAATCTTTCGGTAGAACGCCTGCAGAGGAGTTTTGGGGCAGGAGTTACCGATATACTTGTCAAAAGTAGGTGGCCTGAACTTGTGAGGAATGACCACCCCATGGACTAGGCCCATGCCAGATACGTCTATCCCAAGAGTATCCTTACACTCAAGGGCTTTGACTTTCTCAGCCAGTAGCAAAAAGTCCTGGAAATTTCCTTCCGCACCAAATCCCATATCATTGTTAAAGGGGGGAAACTGATCCTCTTGTCTGTCTTGCACGGGGATGAAGGTTGTACTAGGTTCTGGAACTGGAGATCCACCTGGGCCATTGTTGGTGTTAGGAGGATTCACTTGTACTTCTGGAGTGACTACAGGAGGATCAGTCTGAGGGGGGTTAAGTCCCTAGATTGCAGCCCTTAAATCTTGTTGTCCTTGGGCCATCCCTTGCATCATGACCATGAATTCGCCCATCCTGGTGCGGAGTTTGTTGAGCTCAGTTTGCATAGCGTCCATGACTGTCCTCTGGTTGTTGCGTGTTGCGTAACAATGGGAAATGTTCTGTCTGAAGTGTCGGGTCTTGGCAGCTCGCGCAATCTTTGCCTGAAACGCAAATAAGTTAAGCAACCTGTAGAAAACCTGCAAAAACAAAGAAAAATGAAAATGATGTGTATGAAATGCAATGTGTTCCTTTTATCCTCAAGGCTTTGTTTACTTTCCCATTCCGGTGTTGAGAATAAGAAGACATTGTGTGACATTCAGACGTGCAGTGGCAGCATTCAATATCTTGTGTCCGTGCGACAGATAAACAATCAGAGACTTCAGGTGAATCAAAAGGAAACTATAATAGCAAAAACCCTCAATGGGTACAAGTTCATACATCAAAAGGTACATCAAGAGAGAGAGGACTCCCACAACAAGCCTGTGGGTAATCCAAGTCATATGAATACAAGACTAAAGCTTAGGAAAATCTACATCCTGTAACCTCCAACTAAGGCGCTTGACACCTTGCAACAGCTGAGCTATATCTGGATGTGTAGGCTCCTACACAAGCTTCTGAATCAGGATATCCCTAAGGTCAAAGGAGGCATGCAATTCCTCAATATTTTGTAAGAACACCTTTTCACTTTCCTGGCTTGTAGTGGAATCAGTCTTGGTTCTCTTGACATCAGCTTTCAATTTCAACTCTTCTATTTGTTTCTGAGCTTCCTTTACTTCTTGTTGACTTTCTGCTAGACCTTGGAGAAGACTCTTCTCTTGATGATAAGCCTTCTAAAGGAGCTCTCTCTATCCATCCAAAGAATCTTGAAGACTCTTGATTTCGAGCTTGTGCTTGACTTCCAGCTCTTTCTGCTTCTTCAAATTGTCTTCCCACTTCTCTTGCCATAAGGTGATAGCTTCATTAGCTTCATTCAACTCTTTCTTCTCTTTTCGGTGTTGGGCTGCCTTGTGAGTTTCAGCTAATCCCCTTTTCTTGAAGTAGAGCTCTCTCTCTTAAAAGTCTTGCTGCTTGAGCCTGACCATTTTTTCAGCTTTGTGAGCCCTTTCTTCCAATTTCTAGTTTTGCATTTTCAACTTCTGGCATGAATTGTAGGCTTCTTGATTCTCCAACCTGAGTTGCTGAAACAAGGCTTCCAATTTTTGATATTCCTGAAGAGGAACTGAAGTTGTAGGTGCTACCTCCTTAGGGTAGAGAGGTGTTTCCTTAGAGAATGGGAGCAACATAGTCTCTACACGATCTTCCAACCAGGTGGCAAAAAGATCATAAGTCTTGGGATCTACTCTCCCAAAGTCTTTCTTCCCCTTCATTACTCTAACCTCCCAAGCTTGGGATGCTAGTATACTCATCTTGAGATTTCCTTCTGCTGGAAAGTATAAAGACTCACTCATCTCCTCAATCAAAGGTACAACTCTTAAGGGGTAACCAAATTGTTTCCTGGATAAGATAGGATTGTAGTTAATCCCAACTTTCCTTCCCATCAAGGGCACATTTGGGAAGCTATCACAACTAACCAAGATTTCTTTGCCCACAAGATCCCTGTTGCATCCCCAAGCAATGTCAACTGAGGTTAAGCCCATTAATCTTTTGGACCACTTCCAAAATTGTTTCAAATCCTGGAAAGGCCCTAATTTAGGGAGTTTCCTTACAAACCAATCAGTAAATAAGGGAGCACAACAATTTACATGCCCCTTCCTCTTTTCATTCCTGTGGTGGACTCCATAGTAAAAGTCACCAAGCAAAGTAGGCACTGGATTTCTTCTGGAAAATATAGTGATAGCTTCCATGTTGATCAAACCCTTTTCTCTTGGAAACAAACTGATACCATACACTATTAAAGCAAGCAAGGTGTTGAATTTAGCCCACTTGTTTTCAGATGCCAAATCCTGAGCTTCCTTGATAAGAAAATCCAAGAAAAGTCATTTACCTTTGGTGGCATCTAGTCCTCTGCTAACCTTGGATAAGTCCAAAAGAAAGGAGTCAGCTATATCTTTGGATGAAGGCATCTTCTCTAAGCCGTAGTAAGGAGTGCCATTTTTTATGGGAATTATGAGGATGTTGGATATCTCTTCTAATGTGGGAGCCAAGATGTAGTCAGGGAAAACAAAAACCCTCAGTTGTGGATCATAGAACTGCAATAAAGAATGCAAGTTATCCCTCTGTTCAGTGGTTGGCTTATTCACATAGACTAGGATCTTTCCAAACTCTTTTCTGAAATCATCATGCACTTTGTCACCCATCAAGCTAATTAACTTCTGAATACCATCTGTTTCTGGGTGTGGGAAAGTATAATGGACATTTCTCTTCCTTGGAATCTCCACGTTGAAGTAGCAAATATGACCAGGAATAGGAGGTAATGAACCCTGAGAATAAAAAGAACATAAATGATTAATTATGTTATAATGTTATGCAAGGCAAGGCATATGATCAGTGATGTGTCTGTGTAGTGAATCAGGTAATCAAGTGTATGTGCAAGGCCATAACATCATCACAAGTATCTTTCTGATCAGGAGTTCATGATTTCAGAATCCATAATTAGCATGACAAGATTATATCACTAAAGCATGCTGGAATAATGGGTATGTTGAAGTTTAGGGTTCCTGCAAACCTATAAGCCCTTCCCCCTCTCACGGTTGTGCTACTCGAGTCAAACATCACGGACTCTCAAATCCAACTAGCAATAATATGTTCACCATTTCCGAGAAATGGCTCATGACTAAATCAGGGAATCGGTTTGGCATTATGTACTACTCAGGGAGGTCTCAGCTGAGTCCAAGGAAACAAGCATCCCTCATAAGTCCTCAGCTTCAAGCACTGAATCGAGAAACAATAGTACATTCATCCCGAAGGGTACAATACTATTGTCATACGAATAGTTTACCTTAACTGGATTCCTATGAGAGAACCAGGCCATCCTATGCGAGTTCCCAGTGGGACCTCGGATGCGAGTGGGTTTGCCAACAAATGTGGCATGCCACTGTCATCACTGGAGAGGGATGTTTCCACAAAGGTTCTCAATGATCAGTCCCTTGACTGCACATAACTATCAAGGTAGTGTATTGCCCCATAAATATTTTGGCGTCAATACATTTCCGAGAAGGTCGCAAGTCAAGGTGTGGAACTCACTAATACCAACATAGCAAAATGCCATGAAGCCAAAGTGGAACCACCCTAAATCCTAGGTGCACTCAAGCCGGGTATTTGGCTTATCTCACAGTAATAAAGCCCATCCCACAGAAAAAATGAAACTAGCACAGTCCAGTATATGATGCATGTGAAAATAAATATTGAAAGCAGTAAATAAAGCTGTAAAGTAAACTGTAAACGAGAACAGTAAATAAGCACACAACAACATACATGTAAACAACCAAAGAAACAAAACAAACAGGTGCTAGGATTGACTCTACAAGGGAAACCAGAGATTCTAGGTTCGATCCCCAGCAGAGTCGCCAGTTGTCGCTCCCGGGATTTTCATCCTAGTACAAACGCGAAAGTGGCGCAGAAAAGGTAGAGTCGCCAGCCAGGCATTTTTACCCCGAAAGAATGTGAAAGGTAATGCTGCACAAACCTGAGGAAGAAGGAAAGGACAAGGTCCTGCGAACCAAAGATCTGGGTTCGGGAGTCGGTTACGACCTGGGAATGTATTAGCACCCCAGATCGTCTGTCGTACCCGACGGGATCTATGCTTGTTTGTTTTGTTTCAAAGGGTAAAAGAATATAACTGCTGCTGAACAAATGAACCGCTAACTGGGACTGGAATGAAAGAAGAATGGAAAAGAAAATGGAAACAAATGGGGAAATGTAGGGAAAATAAAGAATGTGCTCGAACGGGCCCTACCCCGCTGCCTACGTACCTCATCGGGAAAATGAGGATCAGAGTCGACGTAGTTCGCCTAACCAGGCGGGAACTAATTATTTGTGTTTTTTATGCTGGAACTACGTATGTCTATGCTAAGGTGTTGCATGCTCGTCTGGTATGAGTGCGTTTACCGTCTTGCATGCGAGACAAGTCATCGCAATTTCGCGTTCATAATGAATGAGATGAGAAGAGAAGTTCCCGCAGGAAAGTCGCTTATTGTTTGTTGTTCGTTTTTTAAGAGTTTTGTATGAATTTGGCACAAGGAAGTGAATTCAAACTCTTTTCCATGGAATGTGTACTTGCTACTACATTCCAAGATGGAATAATAGAACAAGCACACCAAGCAAGGAGAATTTATCCAAGACTTGTTTCCATGAATTAGGGTTTAAGTACACTAGCTTGCTGAACTTTATTAAGTGTTTTTGTAGCTTTTATGAAGAAGTGTCTTTAATGTTTTCTTAGTAAAATAACCTCTTTATAAGACTTGTACATCATGCTAGACAAGCCTACACCATTCCAAGATGGAATGAATGCAAGTGCCCCATGGAATAAGGCTATACATAAGAGATTATTTCATGCATTTATTAAGTCTTTTTGGATTTTGTTTGAAGATGAGAAGAGAAAGACTCAAAAGGTAAAGGTCAAAGCTAATGGGGGACTAAGACACAACCCTAAGTTCTCTCATTATTCATAAAATGTGGTCCTATGGTTAATGAGGCATTCTAACTTAAGGAGAAGAAAGAACAAGCTAGAATTTAACTTACTTCCTAAGGAAGTTAAGTTGAAATCTAAAGAAAGAAGGAAGCCCAATGAATAAAGCACAAAGGTGCTAAGGTGAAAGCAAATAGATGCATTGAGGAATGAGAATTAAGTGATTAAATCATCTTCCTCCCTACAAAACAAATATTAGTATGATGAATCAAAATAAGCAATTATTACATGGCAAGTTTCACAAACAACTCACATTAACTATGGAAAGATGTTAGTGAACTTCTAAGGTTAATACCTAAGCCTAAGGCATCCTATAAGGTAGAAAACTTAAAAAGTCAGTAGCTAAACCAATTCAAAAGTATCTAAAGGGGCTAGTTGAATTAAACTCAAACTATATCCTAAAGTACCACTAAACCCTAAGGATGAGGTTAGAAAGACAACCTAAATGTTTACTAACTAACAACTCCTAAACTCAAAAGGTGAATGACAAATTCAGAACTTAGACTTATATGGGAAGTAAAAGAAATTAATAGTTCAAATGGAAAAGAAGATATTCAAGTCAAAGGTATGCAAATGTGAAATTGAAAGGTGGGAGAAAGCATGTGGAAACATGGTTATAAAGATGCAACAAAAAGACTTAGAAAAACTTCAAGAAATGACATAAGTGATTTGACCTCCCCATACAAAATCCAGGGGCTTGACAACAAAATAAGAAGAAAATTATATTAGGAAATTGTTCACAAATGGAGGGTTAAGAAACTTCCTAAGGCTAGGTGTTCAAATTAGGGCTTCTAAAGTCCTTTAGAAGGGAAATGGAGTTCAAAAAGAAGCAAAATGGTTCTAACATGAGATGAACAAGTATGGATGATCACAAAACCTTTTATAAGACTCAAAACAAAGATAAGATGAATCTAAATCATGTGCAAGAGGGTTTTGAAGTGCTTAAAATGGAAGGAGGAAAGGGATTAGGTTAAAAGGAAGCAAAGGCAACTCATGACTCAAGGAAACCCTAAAATCAAAAAATAAAGACCTAATGATTGTACTCTACACTTAAGGACCTCTAATGTGACCTAAAAGGATCAGAACCAAGACCTTAGATCAATGGAATGAATGCCTTATTCAAATGGAGATGAAGGAAGCTTCTAAAAGGGACCAAAAATGACTTAAGGCTTAAGCAACTTGGGAAAAATATCTAATGGCTTAGAAAAATCATGAAATTTTATATAGAACCTCAAAATCCAGAGAATAACATGTGTACAAAAAACCTCATGAAAAATCCTAATTTTGAGTAGTGAAAGAATCATTAGAATGCAATTAGGGTTATGTGAACCTAGGACTCAAACAATGACCTAAAAATCCAGAAAAAAATCTTTTGAGGAAATTCAATGAGCTATTAAAATGACACAAAAGGAATGGGACATTTATCATATGTGGTTTGAGAGGACAAAAATGGACAAAATTATTGGTCAAAAATGAGAGAATTGAGAAACAATTAAAGTGAAAATTAATTCTGACTTCAAAAATGGACAAAAATAAAATCTAAAAAGATGTAAAATTAGATAAAATTATAAAGATCCTATGTGAATTTATTTAGAATTGTTTGTGGCTTTTTGGTATTTTTAAGAATAGGAAACGAAATTGTAATTTTATGAGAAAAAAGAAATAAAATGGAATTAATTGGTTTGGGCCTAGGGGGTTCCAAAAGTAATAAAAACAACATAACTGGGCTCAGGTCAAATGCGCTAGGGGTGTGAGTAGGATGCTGAAGACTTTGTGTTGACTTTGGGACACGTGAATGGCACAAATATTTTAATGTGTTGGCGCATTCTGGACTCTTAGATCAAACACATCCAATGGATATGTTATATTCTCTCCACTGACCTAAGGTTACTGTTCAGGTGACCGGAAGTGACCTTCGGTCATCTTCTCCGGTCACCCCTGGCCTAGGGTTTCTTCAATTCTTCATGAAAATGAAATTTACAACCACTATCGCACTCGCCTCTCACTACTGGTCATAAATATGGCTTCAAAACTTACTTAAGGTTCCTAAATTTCCAGAATCGAAAGCATGAACTAAATCTGAGAAAATTGAATCTATGCATCTATGATTCTTATGAACTAGCCAGCCAATCCATAACCTCTATCAGACCTCAAGCAACACAAAACCACTTAGAAATGTGCAATTCGAGCAAGTAGAAGTTCAGGACATACCTGAGTTGCAGAGATGACAAATTGTTGCTAGAAGGCCAGATACGAGACTCCTTAGAATGCTTGAGCTTGCTTCAGTACAATAAGAGTGAAATAAACACTTTGTGATGCATGGATCTTGAGAAATTGATGAATATGCAGTGAGGATTGTAACACCCCCTTTCTATACCCCCAAATAATCAATTTAATCATTTAGGCACATGTTAAAAATTTCATCAGAGTATAATTAACTTCGGTATAAAAGAGGCATGCCACATTATGCTTGAAATTAAAAACATACAACGTCTGCTCACAACAAATATGCAACAATAGGATAATTCCCAAACGATAAATGATTATACAACGGAAACATTTCAACAACCTCAAACATATATATTTTCATTCATATATATATCAACAAGTTTGATGCCAACAATAATATTCATGTCTATACAAAACATCCATCCAAAAGATACATGTACAATGTATCACAAAAATGGCACTAAGCCAAACCTAACTACCCGGTGCTACATATCAGAGCCGACCGACCAAAAGGATGAAGACAAGCTTCACAAAAAGACCTCCAGCAAACCTACTCTGCAATGCCTCATAGAGCATCATAAAACAGCAGAAAGGTGAGAAATATTATCATAATAACAAAGCATATAATTATATATTTCAACATAAAAATACACTTATACATTTCTCACCACAATTCATTCCTTATCACCTATACACATCGCAACGTGTACATACACAAAATCAAGCATATTCATCATGCACCAATTCACTAATTCACATAAACTTACATTATTTATGTTTATTTCCCAACTCTATTCATTCCGCATAAACATACGTCTAGCTATGTTTAATCACACATATACATTACAAATGTATAAATCACATACATATACACATATCAAACAAGCAAATATATACAAACAAGTATGTTTCATCACACATACTATCATCTCCATAATACTCCAAATAAACATATGCACATTCATGTTTATTTCTGCATATCATAATTAAAATGAAAAATGCAACTCATAGAGACTGACACACGACTCTATGCAGATGTAAATGCAGTACCGACTCAATCATTCATCAGGTTCACTCATGAACCAAATGGAATCATCGCTTGTTACCTAAAGTAACTCCCCGTCGGGCACACGATGTTCCCCATTGCTCATACCCCATATGGGCACACAATGTTTATGGATTGCTCACACCCCACACGGGCACACAATCTGATTGCTCACACCCCACACGGACACACAATCAATGTGAATAAATCACCCATCGCTCACACCCCACACGGGCACACGATGTTTCTGGATTACTCACACCCAACACGGGCACACAATCTGATCATTCACACCCCACATGGGCACACGATCTTGTTGTAGTCATCGCTCACACTCCACATGAGCACACGATGCTACAACAGATTCACAAAGAATCCCACAGCACAAGAATGCATACATTATGCTTACATGCAAAATGACACACAAGATTCTTGAAAATGCTTACATATTCGCAATATAGTTATGCATTCATCTCATACAATTAGCATACATTCGTATTTGATTCAAGCAATGTATCTACTTGCCAAACGGCCACAACACAACAATCAAACCCACAATTCCATAATTAACATAATTACGTTTTATCGGAAAAGTCGGGTAAAAGTCGGCTAAAAATTACATATTTTAGCATTATTAGTTTCTATGCATTTCTAGCTTCGAATCGATATAAGGATCACTAAAAACGGATACCTGAAACTAAAGCTACGGATTAAAACACATAACCCCTCAAAACCTACAGGCTCGCTGAGCGCCCTCTCGCTCGCTGAGCGAGAATCACCCTGGAACTTTCGCTGAGCGACCGCTGCGATTTCCAGAATTTCCAGCTGCGTAATAGACCTATAAAAAGCCCCCAAAACTCTTCCAAAACTCAACGAACATGATTATTAACATGTATTCATCCTCATACTTCAATTATATCAAGTTCTAACCGATTAATCCACCAATTTCCAAGTTTTCTCATCAAAACCCTAAACCTAACATTCTCTAAAACTTCTCCAAATCATAAACCTAATCAACCAAACACATACATAATCATACACAATGTTAAGATAACAATATTTCACACCCTTACCCGATTAAATCGATTCCTAGAAGAAATCTTGAAGCTTTCCCAAGTTTTCCTCTTTTCTCTTCTTTTCTCTTCTCTTCCTTTTCTTTATTCTCTTTTTCTTTCTCTTCTTTTCTAACTTTCTATTTCACTCTTTCTCACTCTCTTATATTCTCTTTTCTTTCTATTTCTATTTTCTACTCTTTCCAACCAAATATCATTTTCTCACAAAAATATCAATTCTACTAATTTCTAACTTAACACTAATTAACAAATATCTAAAATACCCTTCAATCCAATTTTACCCGAAAATTCACAAAACGGTAAAACCACATAACATATCACATTAATTCCTAAACATACCATATCATCATGATAATTTCACAAATAAAACAATTATCATACAAATAAAATAAAAGACTCCACAAAAATTGGGAAAATCGAATCGGGGCGTTACAAGGATCAATGTTATGCAATGTTGAATACTTGATGATTTGAGATGATCAAGCCATGGAGGTGAAGCTAAACACAATGTTGATGATGGATTGAGGTAGATTGAAACAGGATTGTGGCAATTTGGAGAGCTTGAATTCAAACTGCAGTGAAGATCAACAATGTGCAATGCTGGATCTTGAAGCTTTCAGGTTGTGCAATGCTTGATGATTGATATTGAGATGATGAAGATGATCAATGGAGGAAGAATGGATCCAGATCAATGATGAGAATGCTTGCTCGAATCCATTTGCAATGTAAAAATTCAGAGAGAAAACTTTGCAAATTTTGGTGATTTGTGATGAAAAAATGAAACTGGCCCTTGCACTGAAGTGATGACCTTGCTTTATAGAGCTCTTAACCATGGTTAATCATCCCTTGGGTTAACTGAGTGAGTAGGTTAAATGAGTGAGGCAGTTATGGCAGTTATGCCAACTGTAACATCCAGAAGCTTCTCAATGGAAATCAATTCCATGCTGCAAGTTTCATGTTGCTTATGGTGTGGTTTAATGTGATGCAATGAAGCTGAGTTGATCTGATTGTGTAGCTTTCTTGAAATACTTAGCAGCTCATCATTTGGCTTGGATTGGAGAGGATGCATAGCAATTGGTGTGATCATGCACACACATGATAACTTGAGCTCTTGGATATGAAGTTTGTGATTGTAGCATGCTAATTGAAGTGTGCAAGCTGAACTGAAGTGGAATCCTCTTATGATCCAATGACTTAGCCTGCAAGAAATCAGATTGCATGTTGTGATCTTCCAAGAGGTGTAACTTCATGATCAAGGCATCCATTGATGAAGTTCTTGTGCTCAATTTGAAGTAGAAAGAACAAGGAACACATTTGATATTCAAACCATGATGAGACATGACCTCTAATTCACTTAAATGCCTCTATGAAAATCAAGTCACCAAACTGCACATTGGCCTGCACGAATTTGGCTTGACTTGTGCCTATGGGCCTATGGCTGGCTAGTTGCAACCTCTCCACTTTGACCCTCAAATAGCCCAAGAAGACTTGCTCAAATAAAAAATCTTTGAACACCAATATTGTAGGGATTGCATCAAGGAACATCTTTATAGTTCACCAAAAATTGATTTGAAGCATTTTTGACCAAGAAATATGGCATGACATTTGACCCTCCACCTGTTTGATGATATGCCAGGCAGGACGCGCACGCTGGCCTGCATTTGCCTTGCCCATGACTTGCCTTGGGCCTTGAATTGTTCAAACTTACAAAAATCATATCTCATCATTTTTTATGCTATGGAGGAGTTCCAACTATGGATTTGAAGCTTAAGATGCCCTCTTTAATTGGATCAAAGTAGAATTTTGATATCCCTCATATTTTGGGAGAAGGCCTCTCTCAAAGATGCTGCAAAAATGGCCAAAACTTGCCATTTTTGGAAACCCTAATTTTCCAAAAATGGTAAGTTTTGGTTTTCTTGATTTCTCTTGATTCCTCCATTATTTCTTGATCAAATTTGAACCATGGGATCCTTGTAACCTTAATTTCATGATTTTGATCTCAAAAAGTCAGGAGTTGACGTTTTCTTCAGCATAGTTAACTTTTCCCCAAATCCCTGATTTTCAGTCATTTGGACAATAGAACCTCTTCCAAAATGAATTTGTGAATGAAATATGATCCCTAGGCACTTTTCATCATTTATAAGACAATGGAATCCACTTTGAATCAAAACTTCATGGAGAAGGCCAATAGAAATGAAACCCTAATTTGGCCTTCTTCATCAGGAGATGTTGCACTGCCTGCCTCCCTTGATCAAACCAAATCTTTCCATGGCTTGTGGCTTCAAATGAGAACTTGTGGGATGTTGTGAACCCTTTGGACAATGTTGAGAAGCTTTATGACCCTTTTAGTTACCTTGTATAGCCTTCAGTTGCTCCAATCATTGATCACATACCTATGCCTCAACTATGCTACACATGATGCAATGTTGTTGATTATCTTATGAACTTATGTATGAGAAATGCTATGCAAAATGCTGAAGAAATGAGAGGGAAAATTTTGAGGTATTACACATAGATGACTAATGCTAAGCAAACTATGTTTAAGACCTTCAACAAGTATTACATCAAAGATAGTAGTAGAAGAAGGATTACCAACACTACCATTACCAAGTATTGCACCCTTATTATTGTCATTTTAGGTCACAAATTCTTTCTTCTTTGGCATGAAGTCAATGAATAGGGAAATGTCACTTGTCACATGCCTTGAGCATCCACTATCAAGAAACCACATTCTTTCCATGGAGCTAAGACTTTCAACCTACAAGATCAAACAAGAGTGGTAGGTATCTAATTTTTATTGGGTACTTAAGAGTGAATGGAAATATTGTTACACTTGGGCAACCATTGAAATACACCTTTAGGAACTAATATCTCCTAGATTTTCATTTAGCAATAATATGACCTTTATTACAATAATAGTAACAAGTCAAGTGATGATGAGAGTGACTTTCGTTATTAGATTCTCTTACAAGAAAATTGTACTTCTTGTACGACACATTTAAATATCTTTTGAATTTTATAGGATTAATAGTGAAGGTGACTTTTGGTTCTAAAGCCTTGTTCAACTTAGCTTTTAGAGTAATGAACTCTTTTTGCAAAATGTGATAAGTTTCACAACCAAAACTAGAAGATTTATCATCCTCAACATTATCTTTTTAAGCATCTAACATCGTTTACTTAACAACTTCCATTTTTTATTCAATTTCTAAAATTTTGGCTTCTAAGTATGAAAAATTCTTTTATTTGAAGCCAACCTTTTAAAAGCTTCTACGACTTCACGATATATATTTTCAAAAGCAGTTTGTAATTAAGAATAAGACATTTCACAAATAGGTTCATATTTCGAATGACTTACATTTTTCTTCTTATGGTGATGGACCATGAGGAAAACATTTGCCGCTTCATCACTTTCGCTTGAACTACTTTCAATTGAGGAATTACTATCACTTTCCCAAGCTATGTAAGCTCTTCTAAACTTGCTAGAATTCTTGTATTGACCCTTTCCTTTATCCTTCTTGAGTAATGGACAATCTGACTTATAATGATTGGTTTTTCTACAATTAAAACACGAACCTTTGGATTTTTTCTTCTTACTCTCTTCTTGCTTGGAGGAATTTACTTGTCTTCTATAGTTGATGAGATTCTTGTCGGGGTGCTTCACTCCATTTATCTTAATGTACTTATTGTACCATTTTACAAACAACCTCATTTCTTCATCATATGAACCTTCATCATCACTAATTATACTTTCAACTAGAAGCCACAAGAGCAATTGACTTCTTATCCACCTCTTTTTCCTTGTTCTTTTATTTATTAACATTCTTCTCATGCTTCTCTAAGATGAAGAGATCTTTTCATGTTCTTCAAGCTTACCAAATAAAGTAGTAGTGTCTAATGTCAATAGGTTTTTAGCTTCCTTGATGGTGGTGACCTTAGGTTTCCATTCCCTATTAAGACATATAAAAAAAAATAGTAGCAGTATCATTGGAAACCAGCTTACCAAGTGCATTCAAATGGTTTACAAGATGAGTGAATTGTATATCGACAACGGTTTCACCATGCTTCATGTGAAAGAGTTTAAACTCTTGGTTCAAAATATTGATTCTAGCTTGGTTGACTTCAATTGTACCCTCATGGGCAACTTGTAATGCGTCATAAATAGCTTTAGCAGTTTCGTATTGAGAAACACATTAATATTCATCAACTTCTAAAGTGGAGATTAGAATATTCTTTCCTTTCCAATAACTCACTACTACAAAATATACCTTTGGTAACACTAATACTACCATAGTTATTCTTTCCACCATTGTAATATAGCAAATTGGATGCACCTGATATATATATATATATATATATATATATATATATATATATATATATATATATATATATATATATATATATATATATATATATATATATATATATATATATATATATATATATATATATATATATAGTGGTGATAAAGTAAGTGTTACAAGCTTTGAATCTCATCAAATACATTTTTTTCCATTTTTCCTATTACAAAAAGCGCGTTTTATTTTTATTTTCATTTTTAAGCCACTTTTCACCACAGTTGGAAGTTCCAACCGTGGTAAAAAGTGGCGCATGGTCACGAGTTCGAATCTTGTTGTTGTTGTTGTTCTATTGCTCTATTTTTTTATATGTTTTTTAGTTTTGTTTATTTAAGAAATTAAATTTTCGAGCTTGGTTTAGTGGAGAAATATAATGTCGTAAATGAAAGGTGATGTTTGAAAGTAGAAGATGAAGTTTGTCTGAGTTGGAAGTTTGTATAAGTTTTACATTTCATGCAAATCACTAATGACTGTGTTCTTGAGTATTGATACTCACTAAAATGGACGGTAAACGATAAATATTTGTTTAAGGATGATGAAGAAACTCAATAAACACACTTATATTTCCCCATGACATTGGGTGGCTTAAAAATAAATATAAAAAACTGTGGATAACGCACTACATATGACAACAATTGTTTAATATAACTGTGGTTGTATGTAGCAGAATACAGTAACAGTTATTTAATACAACTGTGGTTACATGTAGCGACATACAATAAAGATTGTTTAATACAAACTTTGTTATATGTAGCGCACTATCCATAATTTTTTATTTATTTTTAAGCCACTCAGTGTCATGGGGAAATATAAGTGTGTTTATTGAGTTTCTTCATCATCATTTAACAAATCTTTAACATCCATTTAATGAGTATCAACGCTCAAGAACACTATCATTAGTGATCCACGTCAAATTTAAAACTTATACGAAATTCCAATTTATACGAACTTCATCTTCTACCTCCAAACATCATATTTCATTTACGACACTCTATTTCTCCACTAAACCAAGCTCGAAAACAAAACTTGAAAAAATCATTTCTTTCATTAATTTTTTTGGAATTCCATCATCTCTTCTCCAACTTGAATAAGACAAGGAAATTATGGATTCAAGTTATAAATGTTATTTTTTTTTGTTCTTTTTGTTCAATTTTTTGTTATTGTTGTTCTTGTTGTTAGTATTATTGTCCATGTTGTTTTGTTGTTGTTGTTGTTGTTGTTGTTGTTGTCGTTGTTCTTGTTTTTCTTCTTGTTATTGATATTGTGGTTGTTGTTGTTCTTCTTGTTTTTGTTGTTCGTGTTATTGTTCTTGTTGTTCTTATTGTTCTAATGCTATTTTTTTATCAAAAGATATACAACAGTTGTTTAATAAAAACGTGATTGTATGTAGCGACATGCAACAACAATTGTTTAATACAACAATGGTTGTAAATAACCCACTTACAACCATACACTACGTAACAATGACCAGTCCTGCGTGATAATATATATTTTTTAACCGTTGTTGTATGTGTTATTTGTAGTAGTGACTATACCATTTTTCTCGTCATTTGCATCCCATTATGCTCCGGTTTAGGTGCAACAACACCATCCACATTGATCAAAGTTATTTCAAATGGACCATTTTGGATGGAGATCCATACTTTTATATCAATAGAATTTATATGGATACATATACACAATCCTTCCAATAACCATAGTTCTCTCCATTGAAGATCAACGCTTTATTATACGCCTTTTTAGGTTTAGAAGCCATAATCCGATAAGGTATTTTGAAGCACAAGATAAACTAGTGCTCGTGATACCACTTGTTAGATAAGGGAAACAATCTAGAAGAGGAGTTGAATAGATCGCCAACAAAAAAATTCTTACTAAAAAATTATATTTTTAAAATATCTACTATGGTAAACCGAAGCAAATCTGGATCGACACTCGTCTATCCAAACTGTTATTAGTAGAATCGAATATGCATAGAAAGTGTAGTAAACATATGCTAAAGATGAGAGGGAAATCAATATGTTTGAATTAAATCACACGAAGATAAACGATTTCCAATGAAACACAAAAATAAACTTAACTCAACAAATATATCAAACACTTAGTGTGTATACTCAATTTATCAAACTCTTGGTGTGCAATACACCAAGTTTAATTCTATTTGTGTTGAAAGTATAATAAATCAATTATAATTGTTGAGATTGCAATGGTTTACAAAAACAATTTAAGATACTTCAACATAAATATAAATTTTAGCAAATTAAATTACTCGCTAAGTGTGTTAACAAATTATATATATATATATATATATATATATATATATATATATATATATATATATATATATATATATATATATAGAGAGAGAGAGAGAGAGAGAGAGAACATCAAGATTTGTTTAGGAAGTTCCCCAATTGTCTTCACTATGGGTATGTCTGCCCTCAATTCCAAATAGAATTGAGATATGTAATTAAACTTTGCAAGAGTATTTTACAAGAGAAGTAGTAGCAACTCAAATCCCAAAATCCTATGTTGGATGTTGATCCTAACTTCTTCTCTTCCTTTGATCATAGCAAGATCAAGTCACACAAGAATTCATATTGATCATCCAGTTACCACTACTCATTTGACCGAACCTTCATTCTTTAAATCTTTCACTCGGTTGAAACTAAATTGTGAAATCTTGAACCAAGTATTTCAATTGATCCTCCGACTACCCCTACTTCTTTAACAGAACCCCCATTCTTCAAAGCTTTCACTTGACTAAATCCAAGTTGCAAAGACTTGTGCAAAATCCCCAAAATCAATCCTTGATCTTTGAAGAAAACCCTATAGGTTTTATCAATGAAATATACATAGAAAAACTCAATCAAATTTGATTACACCAACCTAAATTGGACCTTATCAATCTTATCTTGATGACACTCAACAAAAATGATTATGTGTAGTTGTTGAATGTATGTGTCACACCCCAAATTTTACCCCTAAATGTTTTTTATGGTGCATTCATCTCATCATCGCTACTTTCCGAAGTTCATACCTTTGTTTTTTCCCTTGATTCTAAATCATTTTCAATAGTTCAGTTTTGATCCCAAATTCTAGTTTTATTTAAAGTCCAGATGGTAAGTTTAAATCTCCATTTCTTTTATTCTACTTCAAGCATCTAATTCATCTCTAGTCCAAATGTATTCTCAAGTTTCTATTAAATTTATTCCCAATTCTACGTCGACGTTCTGGGTCATGTCCATTTTTTGTTTTAATTTCAATAGCATTATTCATTGTAGTCCGAATTTAATCTCAAGTTTTTATTCTTAAAGTTTCGAAGTTTGATTTTCTAAGTTAGTTTCCATTTTAAAATGTCAATATTCATACACTAAGTTAGTTCCCATCTTTTTATCTCAAGTCATATTCTAAGTTAGTTCCTATTTTAAATTTCAAAATTTGTATTCAAAGATTATTTCCCATCTTAAAAATTTCAAAGTTGGTTTTCTAAGTTAATTTCCATTTTTAAATGTCAATGTTTTATTCTAAGTTAGTTTCCATTTCTTTTTTTCTCAAGTCATATTCTAAGTTAGTTTCTAATTCAAAGTGTCGAATTTTATATATTAAGTTAAAATCCATTTTAGTTTGCAAAGTTTATGTTCCAAATTTGTTTTCGATTCAAAGTCTATCTTGAATGATTAGTTCTATGTCTAACTCCCAATTCTTTTTTCAGAATCCAAATCATTTGCATCTATGAAAGTTCATGAGTCCACTCACCCATTACTATTGTACATAAAAAGGGAGAACTCAACATTTAAAATAAAAAGGTCCATTCTTCCATTGTCATTTACGCTAAGACTCTAGCAAGGAGATGCAAATCCCTTTACAAATTAATGCCACAAAACAAGAAATAAATTACAAGTCTTGAGTTATGCTTCGTAATTCGAACGAGCTTTCTCCAATTTTCTTTTCTTCTGATGCTAGTAACAACCAAAACCAAGCCAAATATTTGAGGAGCACCATGCTTGTGCCAAACGACTTCATGTCTCCATCGCTCCCAAATGTACCGCCACACCCGAATTTACATGAAAAAATAAAACAATTTGATTAGTACAGCATGAAACTATTTGCATTTTCACATTCATCTCTTTTGAATAAAAACTCAGCGTCTCATAATCATAATCGCATGTCATTCCAGGTCCACCCATTCAAACAGGTTTCATATGTCCATCAAGAATCAACTCATTCATACGATTCATTGTCCTATTTTCATCCAGTATCATTCCATAATATTCATGCACATGTCGCAAATGTATGTTAGGCCAAGGGACAGCAAATATAAAAAGAACAGGACCGCACTTCCATGTTTTTCTCATAACAGACAGAGTTCAAAGTGATTCTCAAACTGGTTTCACAGCAGAAAAAGAAATCACAACACAAACTAAATCAGTTGAAGTCTAGTTTCCTCAGTTCAATCTGAATCCAACTGATTTGTTTCATTTTCGAACCAAGAGGCCAAGTCAAATAATAGTGCAATAACTAAGTTGAAAACAGACAAAAGCAGGGCAGAAAATACAGAACTCAATTTCACAAATATGGCAAAAGCTTTGATACAAAAAAAACCAGGTGCAAAAGTAACTGTCAAATATACCTTAATACGCAGCAAAGTCCAGGCCTGCTGCGGAAGCAGAATTGCAGGTTTGCAACAGACACGAAAGTAGTTTCTTTTTGGAGTCAACCACCAAGCCTGCAGCACCCAGTTTACACCAAAATGTGAAAAGCTCTGTCCCATGATCAGGCCTGCATTTTGAAAGTGACGGAACATCAGATACAAACAAAATGAATTTCTGACTTTTTTTTCAGCAAAGCAGTTCAAGAATCAAGGGTGAGAAAACCTAATTCTTTGACATTATAAAAGAAGTACAAATTCATTGAGGAGGGGGATTTTGACAGCAAGCAACATCGAAAAAATTTCAAAAACAATCACAACAAAATACACAGAAAAAAAGGGAGGGCTTTTGATAGCAATTTTTTTTTGACGAGATCAGTGTGAAAAAGCCTTAGCGGACAAGAACTTCATAACAAACAAAACACCAATCCTGTGAGAGTGTATTCAAACAGAAAAGCTTACCGAAGCGCACAATGGCATCATCACTGAACCGCAAATCTCGCGCCAAGAGCAAACCATCTTCATCGTCATAAGCCGCGGCCAATCAACAAGCCTTTTGTTCGAAATCGCGGACCACCGTAGAACAGGGTAGAGCAAGGCGTCCACGCGAAGCTTCTTTCAGATTAAATCCAACTCTGTAAGCTTTCTTTCTTCCATTCGCAGCGTTTTTGTTCATAGACAGATTGATGTATTGAGATTTCCGAGTGAAGGAGCGGTTCGAGTTGAATCTTTGAGGATTAGCGAGTTGCGCCCTTCACGTTCTTCGTTCGCTGCACTTTCTGTTTTCACTTTTTCTCCTTTCTGAAAGTATTTGAGCGGCTATGAGATACACAAACCCTAATCCCTTTTGGCTTTTGGTCCAGCCGAACCGGGTCGACCCGTGACCCGGTCGGTTTCCTCAAACCCTTTGGGCCTGTCGGGCCATTTTGACTTCCCTGCCCCCATGTTTGCCCTTTTTCTTATAATGTTTAGTTTTCCTAATTTATTCTTTCTCTTTTAATTATTTCTAAAGACACGTTATATTAATTTAAATTAAGATCTTTTATTTAATTAATTTTAGTAAATAATAGTTTAACTTTTTTAGTTAATTTTTAATTGTTATTTTTGTTTATATGTTTATATTTGTAAGTTTATGTTTTTTTATATTTATTATTATCTATTTATTCTTTTTCTTTCATTTTATTTAAAGCTATAATGATAATTTACGTTTAGCATAAAGTAAGTTTCCCTCTCGTTTTCCGACTAAATCGTTAAGTAAATACATGAGCATAATATTTCAAATAATGATAATCGCCACCAAAACAAATTATTTTCGAAATAATATTTTCTCGGTCCAACGCTAATTAAATACATTAAATTCATACGCCTATACTGCACACACGTAAGTCGGTCTTATGATCGCCATCTGCACAATCCTTTTTACGCGCCTTAATTATTTTAAATTACGAAAACAGAGCTCCGGAGTCTAGCATTCCGCACGTTCTGGATTGAACCGCAAATGGGCTAGCCTCACGCGATGGTTCAATCACCATTCGTATATCAAAATATTCAAATCATAATCGCATAATTTAATCGTACCAAAACAGAATTCCGGAGTCTAGCATTCCGCACGTTCTGGATTGAACCGCAAATGGGCTAGCCTCACGCGATGGTTCAATCACCATTCGTATATCAAAATTTAAATCATTTTTTATAATTAATTATCGAAAGACAGAATTCCGGAGTCTAGCACTCCGCACGTTCTGGATTGGACCGCAACATGGGCTAGCCCCACGCGATGTGTTCAATCGCCCTTTCGTTTAAAACATCTTAACAAAGTCAAACACTTTTCTCTAAAATGAACATTGTTAAAATCATTCTATCTCTCGAACAAGCTAGCGCTTCAGCCTCCACCGCGAGTATAAGCCAACGCTTAACAGTAGAATGCGTTTTAAACAATCGTTCAATAAAAATCACAAACCGTAGTAGCACGAACTACGGAGCTCTGACTTTCCCATTGCACAGGGGAATACGTAGGCACGGGGATTTCAATCCTTCGCGAGCACAATAATAAAAAATTAACTATCTTTCCAGCACCCTAATAAAAAACTTAACTATTTCTCTGTTTAAAAACATTTAATCTTTTCTCCGTCATAATAATTTAAAACTTATTTCCTTAGAACAAACATATTAATAACCATTTAGAAGACATAAACTTAAGATCAAACATTTAATCGCATAGTTTAGCTAAGAGGTTCCCGTTGAGTACAACGGACGTGAGGGGTGCTAATACCTTCCCCTTGCGTAACCGACTCCCGAACTTAGAATTTGGTTTCGTAAACCATTTCTTATCCTTTATTAGGTTGTATCTATATCTCCCTTTTCTCTCGTAGAATAAATAGAATTAGGTGGCGGCTCTGTTGTTTTGTTTTAGGATCGTATTTTTCGAGGTACGACAGTATGCAAAGAAAAGTTGAATATGGTGAGAAAATTCTAAGTGTGTTCAATGCATGAATGAATGAATGAATATATATATATATATATATATATATATATATATATATGTGTGTGTGTGTGTGTGTGTGTGTGTGTGTGTGTGTGTGTGTGTGTGTGTGTGTGTGTGTATGTGTGTATGTGTGTGTGTGTGTATTTGTGTGTGTGTGTGTATGTGTGTGTTTGTGTGTGTGCATGTGTGTATATGTGTGTGGATATTGTAACACCCCAAAAGTTTCCCTCATATTTTCATCATAAATAAGTGGCTTATGCTTCATACATGTGCATTTAGGTCATAAATAATCATACATGCATCATTGGTCTTCTCAAGGCATGTGATCAAACCTCAAAAGAGATGAAGTTTCCTCAAGGCCAATAGGATGAGATATCCTCTATCACTCAATTCAAAGATGCTCTTATACCTCAAGAAATCATATGTGATTCATCATGTAATCAAGTGATTGAAATTTTCAAGAAAATTGAAGAGGGCTGCCTTCTCATATAGTGGGTCCTCAAATTAGGGTTTCATCAATTGAAGTGTGTTACACCTTCATGGGTAAGGTTTTTGAAGCCTCAACATCATCATGTTACACATATCATATTGACTCAAGAGGTCCTTACTTTCCCTCAGAGGAATTAGGGTTTTGACCTTTGGTCAACCCTCCCCTATCTTTGGTCCAAAATTAGGGCTTTTGCACAAAATCAGTTTATTTCGATTCTTTGACCAAGACTTGATTTCATATCCTTATATTGGTCTCAGGTATCCATGAGTGGATTATTTACCATTTATTTCATTCATAAAGGTTTCAATTGGTCAGATCATTGAGAATCAGCTGAATTAGGGATAAAGTCAACCAAGCAGTGAAAGCGTCGACTCCTGACTTTTTGAGGTCAACTCGTGGTCATCATGTAAATATGATCAATGGATGAAATTTGATCAAGAAATGTCAAAATAATCAAGAAAATCAAGACTTGTGTGGAAAGCTACCAAAAGTGGAAATATTTTCATTTTTAAAAATTCATTTTTAGAACTTTCCATTTTGGAAAGGTTTCTAAGCCAAAAATAAACAACTTACAAGCCATTTTACATGATGATGCAAGCTCCATTTGAAATTTCTTTGCACATGAAATTTATAGAGGGGTCTCTTACCTTTCCAACCATGTAAATAACTTTTCATTTTGATTCTTAGATCAAAAGTTATGATCATCTAAAGTTTAGATCATTAAGTTGGTCAAAATGCATAATACTTAGAATATTTTCCAAGTCAAAATTCAGTTTGTTGCACAAGACTTCAAGGCCAATTTCCATAATGTTCGAAGCCTCTAATCAACATTCCACAAACATAATAATTGTTCTATCAAGTTTTCTCTTTCTCATGATATCAAGACTTCAATCAATGGTTCATTAATCATCAAGATATGGCATCTCAAAGTCACCATCATGGACACTTTCTTCAAATGTCCAAAGCATTTCATTTTCATTTATGACCTTGCATTTGCTTGACATTTCTTCATACCATACACATCATATACATCTCACATAATCCACACATCCTTTACCTCATTTGGCCATGCAAGAACTTACATATCATGAACATGAAAATAACTTACTCCATACATCCAAATTTTAAATTGAAACTTAGTAAACAAGGATTATCCTTAAGTCAGCAGCACAACATATCAATCTTCCATCACCTTGCATTCCATAAGAGTTACCATGCACATGAAATGGTACCATACACTTAATTCACTCTCCCTTTTTCAATTTATCACTAACCACCCTCAAACTCATTTCTAACCAGGATTGGGTATTACCCATACTTTAATCCTTGATATAAAGGCCCTTAATCACACACTAAAGGATTTAGTTAGCATTTTTTTCCACCAAAATCACAAAATTTCCATTCTTCACTCTCACACTTAGGTCATCGAATCTCTCTCCTTTTGAGAGATTTCTCCGAAATTTCTTCACTACCTTCATCATTGAGACCCATAGAAGCCATTGTGTGCATTGGAATCCATTGGAAGAAACCCTAACACCATAACCGATTCCATATCCTCCATTATCAACTTGCAATTTCAAGAAATCAAGCCATTTTCAAGCATTTATTTTTCTTTTGAAGTATATTACAAGGTTGAATGAAGTTTTAGGGTTTCTTGGCAAGGTACTTGAAGCTCCAACAAGGTGAATTTCTTGAAATTTTCATCTCATGATTATAGCCATGCTAGACGTGTAACATGTCTGTTCTTGGTACCTCTAAAGTCCTATCCATGATAGACATTATTTGCACATCATGTTCTGCAAGATTATTTAATTTTCAGCTTGGATCTAAAAATTCCGAGCTCTGTTTTATGCATGTTAGAGCCATTAGAAATGGTTTTAGATGATGGATATGAAATCCTGGTGAAAAATCGAGCTGAGTAGTGTAAGGTTTTGATTGATTTGGTGGAGTTTACAGGTAGCTTTAGTGAAGCTCGTCGGAGAAGACAACCGGAGCTAGGGCTCCGGCGTCTGAGGTGTGCTTGATGATGTGTCATAATTGACCTTTTGACCGCTAATGTGTTACACGTTGAGTGGATATTTGACTCTTGTTTCCGCCTGCATGTCCAAGCCGTTTAATGAAACAGCGCGTTCCACCCATTAATGGCTTGTATGATTTTATTTTGGCTTGGGTTGGGTTTAGTTTAACTATTCACAACCCAACTGATTGGCCTATGCGCCTTTTGAACGTGGCGTTTGCTATGTATACACCCCATCACATATTCTTGCTTTTTTATTTTTCTTTTAAATGCCATGTAATTTCTGATTAATAAAAATACCTCTTCATGAAAAAATTCAGAGAAAATTCATGGGTGATCTTGAACATGTTAAATAATTTTTTATGATTTTTATTTTCATTTTTAATCATATTTGATTTTGTTTCTTGATTTTGGGAATAAATGTGCATAATTTGGTATGTTTGGCATGATAAGTCTTGATCATGGTGCTTCTCAATGAATTTTGACCCACTCCTTTGCAAATTCTTAGGCATGAATATATAGGTCGTTTTAATGGATGTTTAAGGATTTAATTGTGCATTTTAACAATTATTTGAACTATATTTTGATGACTGATCAGTGCATTTTAATGCACATTCTACTATGTTTGCACTTAAGTATTTCTTTGGTTTTCTTTGTTTATTTTTATATTTTAATTTGTTTTTCTAATTTACGTTATTTTTGGCTTAATTTAATTTTCATACTTAATTTTCAGCTTTAACAGCTTTTACGGAAATGGTCATAACCGGAGTTCCAGGAATCTGATTGAGGCGTTCTACCATTCGACGGAAAGCTAAGAGAGAGAGCTACAACTTTCGTGTTGGAGTCAAAGTCAGATTCAGAGTCATATTTTCCAGAATTTCGTTTGAAGCTGCTGCATTAGTTTTATTTAGTTTCGGGTCATTTAGAATTGGGCCTGGGTAATGTATTTGACCCAGTTGGGTTGTAAACGGGTTTTTTAGGTTTTTCTATTTAACCTAGCAGCCGCAGCTGCTCTTTTACACATTTTTTTTACGAATTTTGTTTTGCTTTACGATTCATGGATATCTAATCCCAAGGCAAAATCCTGCAGATTACAGGTTCCATCATACTTTGAGGTTATTATAATTTTTAATCCAAATTTTATTCCTTTCAATGTTGTTATGTGATCATTGTTTGCTTAATTCGATTATCATATATTTGTGTTGATTTAATTTGATTGTTGTATGATCCTTGACCGTAGTCACGTTAGCGTTTGCTTAATTCGTTATCGTGTTTGATCAAATCGTGTTTGCTTAATTCACGAGAGCTTAAATTTGTTTGCTTAATTCAAATAATAGGAACATACATCAAATAAAACCAGTTGTGCTTGTCAATGAGTTTTATAATCAAATAGGAATAGATAATTCGCTTAGGAGGTTTAAATTATAATAACCGATGATAAGTCGGAACCCAAATCAGTAGGATTAGCCGTTTTACTTTATTCGATAATCACTTTTTATTTTAATTGTTTTTTCTTCTGTTTTGAATCAAAATCGAAAACACCCCATAAATCGTTACTATTGTTAGTTAATAAGATCAAGAATCCTTGTGAGACGATTCGGGTCATTGTCGTTATACTACGTTTTCAAAATTACTCGTTTTTGATCTGTGCGCGACACGCGGATCAAATTGGCGCCGTTGCCGGGGATTCTTGTTGTTATTAACCAATTTTATAGTTTTCTTGCTAGTTTTTTTTTTGTGTTTGTTGATTTTCAGGGTTGTAATACCGGTTCCATTATAGTGATAAGTTTTCCAGCCTTTCAGGTAAGTTGGAAGCTACTGTTTCGATTTACTCCGATTTTTTTCCAGAAAATCAGAAATAAATCGAAGAACAATACTCTTTTAGAATAGAATTCTAAAAGATTTCGACCCTCAAAATCGCAAATTCTGTGTTTTTCTATTTTATTTGATTTATTTTCTATTTTCATATTTTTTTAAAAATCTGAAATTTTTTGTGAGAGCTTTATTTGATTTAATTAGATTTTTAGCGTTATTTTTATATTTTTTATATTTTATTTTAATCGCTTTTTCGTTTTTTCCATTCTTTTTAAATCTGCAGTGATTTTATTTGATTCTGTGTTGAAATTTATAATCATATCATGGCTGATCAAAGAACTCTGAGAGAACTTGTTGCACTTGTGAATTATAATGCTTTATGTATTGAATATCCAGTTGTTGATGCACCTTTCGAATTGAATTTTGGTTTAACACACTTGTTGCCAAGTTTTAATGGTTTTGCAGGTGAAGATCCACATAAGCATATGAATGAATTTCAGGTTGTGTGCTCTGCACCTTCCGAACCTTCACTAGAGGACCTTGTCAAGCAAATTGCTGCAAATAGTCTCCAGTTTCAGCAACAAACAGATTATAGTCTTCAGGCTTTGCAAATACAGCTTGATCAACTTACCACTTCGGTGAATGCTATGCAACAAGCTCAAGGATCAAACCAACAACCTTCGGAAGAACATTCTATTTTTCAAATAGAGTTGCCTTCTAAAACTGTTGATGATACTTGTATTAATTTGTTTGCAACTAATTTTCCATCATTGTCTGATTTTAATGATGTTTACTCTTGTGATGTTTGTACTGACACTAAAATTTGCTCTGTTTGTGCTGAAATTGAGGTTGCCTTGCAAGTTGATATTCTTACTGCAAATGAGGTTGCAAATGAAGTTGTTCATGTCAATGAAGCTCCCGACACCCCGACTTCTCAGAACAAACCATCCATCGAGAAATCTCCCTCTTTAGAGCTGAAGCCACTTCCTAATAATTTATTTGAATTTGTGCAGGAAGAGAAATCATTACAGGAACATAAGAAGGGAATTGGATGGACTTTGGTTGACACTTGTGATATTAGCCCATCCATGAGTATGCATAGGATCTCAATTGAAGATGGAACAAAAGTAGTGAGGCAACCCCTTAATCCTTTGATTCTTGAAGTTGTAGAAAAGGAGATCACTATCACCTGCACATTCAACACTTTTACTTATCAAAGATTCTTCTTTGATCCTAGAATAAACGGCGAATGCACTAATAAAAACTCCAAGATTAATGGATACTACCTGTTGCACCCCAAAATTTTCCCTCCCCAAGACAAGACATTGTGTACTAAGAGGTTCACAAAGTTCACAAGGTATCCCAAGAGTTTCACAAGGTTCACAATTAGTCAGAAAGTTTGACAATTCCCTCAGACAATGCATCCTCCTAAGCAATGCATCTTAAACTAGGGTTTTGACTTTCATCAGGCTAAATGGACTTCCAAGACTTCAAGTTAGCTTCATAGCATCCTATATATGTTCAAGAATCCCCATGTCAAGTTTCAAGACTTTCCCAAAATATTTGCTCAGTCAGATGATCAGATAGGTTAAAATCAGTCAAGGCAGTCAAAAAGTCAAACTGAGGTCAACTGTGGTCAAACCAAAGTCAAACTTCATGATTTTTTGCCAATATCAAGTATATGAGGTAAAATTCATCATTTGATCAAAGGTTGATCATGATTCATCAAGGAGATTTCAGATCATCAAGAATCAGGAGTTTCTAAATTAGGGTTTTCATAGGAAAAGTCAACTGAACTTTGACCAGTCATAACTTTCACATGCTTCATCAAATGTTTTCCATACAAATCTCATTTTGAAGGAAATTGAATTCTCTACAACTTTGTGTCTCACAAGCTAAGCCCAAAAATGCTTCATTTGAAAGGTATGAGCTAAGACATTATAGGTCATTTTAAAAGTCAACAAAAAGTCAACAACTTCCAAAGATCATAACTTGAGAATGGTAAAAGATATGGACATGAGACCAAAGAGGTTGGTTATAGGACTCTCTAAGATTTCTAAAAAGTCCAAGAACACCTTCATAGCATTAAAATTGAAGGATTTGTGCTCTTGCAAAGTTGGGAAATTTTTGGGAAGTTTATGAAGCAAATGAGGCCTTAAAACTAATTTTTGCTAAATGAGCCCACCAAATTGCCATCCAATCTTTATAATATCATCAAGCACGACCCAACCCATACCTTTTCTGATTTTTTACATTTTATTTAATATTTATTTGAATTTTATTCATTAAAATACAAATTAAATTAAAATAAAATATGAAAATCATATATTTGGATGAGATTATAATTCTAGAAGGTCATAAACATCAATTATAGATGATTGATCTGATCCAAATTCGTGCTAGCTTGATTTGGCAAGGTTGGATGTGATCTTTTTCAATATTTGAAAGATAGAAACTTCATGATCAAGCAATCTTTAAAAAGCCCATAAATCCATAACTTTTTGACCTAATTTTCATCTCTACATATACTTGAAGACATCCCAATCACAAGGAGACGATTTTGCTGCCTCTAAGAACACTTTCCATACTTCAAAGTTTCAAGGAAAAAGAGAGATTCGGTTTTGGACTTAGAGGGACTCTCAAGACAAAATAAAGGTTGCAAATCATTCCTTGAAGATCACTGAATGTTTCTGGATCATAAAACCATCCATTCATGCACTGAATCATGCTAACCGAATCATCACATTCTTGTTTTTTTTGAATTTTCGATTTCATATATTCATGTAATATAAATTGTTTTTGATCATTGATACTTGTTTGTGAAGGTGTCTGGAATGTTTCTATGTGTTTGGATTGAGTTTTCATTACAGGTTGAAGAATTCACCATGGTTAGGGTTTCGGCCTCTCGTTTGGGGTTTCATGATAAACCAAATATAAATGACTTTTAAGAACATAGGAAGATTGTATGATTCATAAGGACCACATTGCACTAATCAATTTGAATAAATTTTACTGTTTGCTTGTTGTTTGAGTTTCGTAGGTCAAGAACATGGAAGAACACGCAAGAAAATTCGCAGGAAAAGTTGTATGAAAATTCACAGGTAATCTGAGGAAGAAGATGATCCATTGGCGTCATCTGGAAAATTCAAATTGTAACTTAATATTTTTAGAATTTGTTTATATTATATTTCAACTAACGCGCTTGGCTCAGCTGGTTTGTGTGTTTGTTTGTAAACGAATGGTCCTGGGTTCAAACCTCCCCCAGGCCATTTTGTTTTGTTTTTATTTTTGGTGTTTTTGCAGGTTAACAATAAAACAATTGTTGCCCCAAACCTTATCACATGCGCGCGTTTGGCCTGGTGGTAGCAGTGTGAGTCCATGGGAGGTAGGACCTAGGGCGTGGGTTCAATCCCTGCCCAGGTAAGTTTTTTTTATTTCATTTTCTCATTAATTTGTTTTATTATTTTGTTTTATAATTAATTCTAATTATATTTCTTATAAGAAAATTATATTTAAATAATAATATGCAAATATATATATATATAACTTCATATTTTCTAAAAAATCCCTAATTTATTTTCTAAACCTTAATTTTAGTTTATATTTAATTTGAAATGTGTTTATATTATTATTGTACATTTTTTTTTAAATAATTTAATTAGTTAATTATTAAAATATTCAAACCCTAATTTTATTTTCCTAAATTTCTAACCCTAATTTCTCACCTTAATTATTTTATTTAACTTAAATATTAAATTTAATCAATTTCTCTAATATATAACTAAATAATTAATCATGTTTTTTTTTGTAAATTATTATTATAATTGTTTATTATTATTAGTACCTTATTTTTCTTTTTAAATTCTTCAAAATTATTTATTTAACTTAAAAATGTTCTCTTAAATTCTACATATTCTTGTATATTTGTGCTAACCTCTTCCTCTTATGATTATTTTTGTTTACTAACCCTTTTAATTGTTAATTATTTATTATATATTTATTATTCAATTGTCTTTATTATAATGTAACTGCGAAAGCCTTGTAATAGTCGTAGTTTATTATTGTTTTATTGTTTATAAATATTCTTGCCATGGTTAGTAACTATAGGGAGTGATAACATGTTTGTAAATTAAAATTAATTTAGAATGACTTGCTTGATCAGATATATACATGAATATGAACACTCACACACGTAAGTCGATCTTTGATCGCCATCTCTCACTTTCTAAGGTTATCCCTCATGTTGCCTAACTATAAGGTCAAGTAAGGTGTCTTAAAGCAAAGTCCCTCTTCATAAAATATCATCAAGTCCCTTTAAGATTATAAGATCAAGTCCCCTCGATGTTGCCTACGGTAAATGATCTTGTCCCTTCGAATAAAAGATGATAAGTCCCTTCGTATTGCTAAGACACCTTACAGTTGCCTAAACACAGATGTCCCTTCACATGTCCCTTATAACATCCAAGGTAATGACTACCTATTCCTTAATAATAGGGATAGTCTTACCATTGAAAAGACATATAAGAACAGTAAAGATTTAGCATAGGGTAGGTTCCTCTTAAGTACTTGCTCACTTCTTCAAAATACTTCATTACACTTCACATTTCAAACAAATTTTCAAAACAAAGTCTTTATATACATCCATACGAGGATCATTATAAAGTACTTAGAAAATTTTTAATCACACACTACACCTTTCTCAAAAACAATTTAAAGTGAGCTAAGTAACTAAGAGCCCATGGATAACCATGGATATAAAGGGTGCTAACACCTTCCCTTTATATAACATACCCCCCGAACTCAAAATCTTTTTAAGGTCTTTCCTGTTCTTTTATGTCCTTTCCTTTTGGATAAAATAAAAGTCGGTGGCGACTCTTGCTATCCGCAACATTTATAGAAAAGTCAGTTCTCCCACCGTGTTACAGAACTGGCGACTCTGCTGGGGATTTAATAAAAGAGGGGTACCCTTAGGAATTAGATCACTTTAAACTTGTTTGCTTTGTTTGCTTTACTTTACTAGTTGGGTGTTCTTATGTGTGAAAGATCCTAACCCGGATCTAGTGTACCTTAGGTAAATGGCAATAGACCAAGGAAACTGTACGGCGTATACCGATATGGTTGATCTGGTGGCCATAGCTAGTGTGACTTCTTGGTTAGTGCTTATGTTCCTTAAGTAAAGTTGAGGATAATATGAGGCTTCCATGTGTTGTCAATACACTAACTGACCTTTAGAACCCTAGTAATCCCATCTTGGCCTTTAGAAAGTAGTGAGATAACCGGCTTTGGTGAAGACTGAAGTTGGTTGATACTCGATGCTACACTCATTGAGATCCTAAGCTTGGAGGGTTTTGGTTGGCAAGTAAGTTGCCTACTGAACAACCACCCTTGTGAAGGATCAATGATATTGAGATCCCTTAGAACCTGATTACTTTATAGGACAGGATGAACCATCTAAACTTCAGGGGAGGGTACTTACCTTTAAACCTCATGCAAGCCTTCAAACCTAGGGCTATTGTGTGACTTGTTTGTGTGTGCTACATGTTTGTGATTGAGCATAACATCATAACATCATCATGCATCATAAACATAGCATTTTCACTAACCATTTCAAGGACCAAAGAATTTATCTTTGTTCTTTGTTGCAGGTCATGGCTTCTGCTCGTAGGAATACTATCCGGATCAACTTTGTAGGAATACCTCCTAAGCTTAAGGAATTGGTCTCTCAAATTTCTGAAAACTCCTAATTCATCAAGAGGCATGGTCACCTACTGGATCTAGTCACTTCAGGGATCAATGAAGACATGATGAGTGTTCTGTTTCAGTTCTTTGATCCTAAACATCACTACTTCACATTCCCCGACTATCAGTTGGTTCCTACAATGGAAGAGTTCTCCAAGCTTCTGGGTATACATATCCTTGATCAGAAACCCTTCACAGGCTTGGAAAAAGAGCCTAAACCTGAAGTCATTGCTGCAGCCCTACATTTGAAGAAATCAGACATTGTCCTAGAAACAAGGAGTGGAGTTAAAGGTATTCTTGCTAAGGTATTGATGGAGAAAGCTCAAGTGTTCCTGAAGGCTATGAGTTATGATGCTTTTGAGGAAATCTTAGCCTTGTTGATTTATGGCTTAGTGTTGTTCCCCAATCCAGACCAGTTCATAGACGTACACGCCATCAACATATTTCTGACTCGTAATCCAGTGCCTACATTACTTGGAGATATCTTACACTCTCTTCATACCCGTACTACGAAGGCACGAGGAACTCTGATGTGTTGCATACCTCTATTGTCTAGGTGGTTTATTTCTCACCTTCCTTGATCAGTGATGAAGAATGAACAAGGGTTCAGGTGGTCTAAAAGGATCATGTCACTTTCTCATTCAGACATTCATTGGTGTTCTAGATCTATGGAGAATGTTACTATCATTGACCGTTGTGGGGAGTTCCCTAATGTGCCACTCCTTGGCATAAGAGGGGGCATTACCTACAATCCTTCCTTAGCTCTACGTCAGTTTGGTTATGCTCGGAGTGATGGTCCTCATGACATTCTTATTCAGGGTATTGTGTTCGACTACGACAACAAACTACAAGGTTACCGTCAAAGGTTTATACGAGCATGGGGTAAAGTGAACAAGGTTAACAGCAAGACTCTGGAACCAAAGTACACCATTCCTATGGAACCTTATCTCAGATGGGTGTGATCTCGTGCTCAGACTCTTATGATGCCATATCCTGCTATCCTGCCAGTTACCATGGAGCTTGTTGCTGAAGGAGATACTTCTTATGTCATTCTTCACTCAGACATGCCCACTAACATGGAGGAGTTACAAAGGTCCTGGATCCAGTTGAAGGATCAAAGAGATACTTTTGAGACTCATTACAAAGCAAGTCAAGAAAGAATCCTGGAGCTAACAAAACAACTTCACGAGGAGTGGAATCTCAACTCATACCTCAACATAAAGAGGAAATGTCTATGGGAGACTTAAAACCCCATTTTTTGTATTTTATTTCATTTTTATTGTAAGCCCAAGAGGAAAAAAAAGTTTATTACTAATAAAAGTTTACTTTTTGGTTGTTTAAACAAATTTAAATCTTGCGGTCCTTGAAAACATTGCATACGCATTTACATACCATATCACTGCATCACAGGTTTCTTATGTACAGGTATCTTATCTTCTCGCTGTTTATTTCAGCAGAAATGGCTCTTGAACAGACTGTCAAAGATCTCCAGACTCAGAATGCACAATTCCAAGAGTTGATTCTGAACTTGTCCAAGGGACAAGATGAGTTGAAAACACTGCTGGCCAAGAAGAATAAGAAGACTAGAAGACCAGGAGGCTTTATTAATCTGGGAAGAAGGTTCAAAGGTCCTGTCAAGACAAAGGAACAGGTTGATGATTATGAGTCTGAAAATTCTGAGAAAGAGGGAGGCAGTCTCCATGATACTGTGGGAGATTCTGATTCTGAAGCAAACTATTATAATGATCCTAATGAAGATAAGTACAAGATGCTGGTAGATAGAATGAATGCTATGGAGTTACAAAAATCTTCTGGGCTGGATTTTAAAGATCTGAGTTTAATATCTGGAGTGGTTATACCTATTGGTTTCAAGGTTCCTTCTTTTGTGGTGTATGATGGTGTCTCATGTCCCAAGCTGCATCTAAGGTCCTATGTCCGGAGGATTCAACCACATACTGCTGATAAGAAATTGTGGATTCATTTCTTCCAAGAGAGCTTGTCTGGAGCTCAATTGGAATGGTACTATCAATTGGAGAGTGTCAATATTTGTGATTGGAATGACCTTGTTGAGGCCTTCTATAGGCAATACCAATACAATGCTGATTTAGCACCTACTCGCATGCAACTTCAAAGCATGTCAATGGGTGCTAAGGAGAATTTCAAGGAGTATGCCCAGAAATGGAGAGACCTGGCTGGAAGAGTTCAACCTCCTCTGACTAACAGGGAGCTGGTGGATATGTTTATGAGTACGCTGAGTGGTCCTTTCTATAGTCACCTCATTGGAAGCTCATCATATGGTTTCACTGAGCTGATAATGACTAGAGAACGTGTGGAGAGTGGTATAAGAAGTGGTAAGATACAAGTGGGTGCCTCTTCATCAAGCACTGCTAAGAAGCCCCCTAGTGGAAAGAAGGAGTCTAATGTTGTGTATGGTCAACCCATCCGTAACAGAAGTCACCAATCTGTGGGAGCAGTTCACATTTCTAATCCTACTCCTGCAGCACCAGAGCCACAACAAAACAATCAACAGAAGCCTAGAAGACAGTTCACCAAGATCAACATGTCACTGGCCCAAGCCTTGCAACACATGTTGAAAGGAGAACTCATTACTTTGAAGGACCCTCCTCAGAATCCTAATACTTCCTCTCCTCGGTACAATCCTAATGCACGATGTGCCTATCATTCTAATTGTCCGGGACATGATACCAACAATTGCTGGATATTGAAAAACAAGATTCAAGATATGATTGAAGCTGGAGAGATTGAATTTGACCCTCCTGGGACTCCAAATGTGATTACTGCTCCCATGCCCAATCATGAGAAGACTGTTAATGTTGTTGATGAAGTTTCATATGTTTCCTCAGTAGCAGATGTGACCACTCCTTTATCCATTATCAAGAAGAAGCTGGTACAGGCTGGATTCTTTCCAGGTTGTAATGAAGATTGTTTTTATTGTGCTTACAAACCTGATAGCTGCTGGAAGTTGAAGGATGGTATTCAACGCCTCATGGACAATTACACTATATTGTTTGAGAGGACACCTTTCGTGGAAAGTATGTGTGAACATCTGACTCGAGGTACGAAGGTTGAAGATGTGGACATGGTTGATAAAGTGCTAGTGAAGATTACCTCCAAAGGCCCTGTCAAGATATCTTCCAAGGGTCCTATTAAAATTACTGCTGAAGGCCTTGTGAAGACTGTTGCTGAAGTTAGGGTGTCTCCCATGATCATTACCACTCCTGGTCCAATTCCCTATACTTCTGATAAAGATATACCCTGGAATTACGGTTCTGATGTTTATATCCACGGTGTTAAGCAGGAACCTTTGACTGATACACCTGTTATTGATGATAACCTTAGTGTTGATAATATTGCTGGATCTAGTAAGATCACCAGAAGTGGAAGAATTTTCTCTCCTCTGGCTACCTCAAAAAGTGCAGTTACTCCGACTACTACCTCCACTTCTGAGCCAAGTACTGATGCTCGGGGCAAAGGTCATGTGGTTGAACCTGTGCAAGCTGAAGCACGGACTGCTGAAAATCTTTCTAAACAGATGGAAGAAGTGCTGAAGATCATTCGCAAGAGTGATTATGATACTGTTGACCAGCTGGGGCATACTCCCTCCAAAATTTCCATGTTGTCTTTGTTGCTGTGTTCTGAGGCTCATGCTAAAGCCTTAATCAAGTTCTTGAAGACTGCTCATGTACTAAATGAGATTTCTGTAGATCAATTCGAGAATTGTGTGGCACATTTGACTTATGATAATAGGTTAGGCTTTTCTGATGTTGACTTGACTCCTGCCAAGAGAAACCATAACAGAGCTTTGCATGTCTCCATTGAATGTAGGGGCACTACCTTGTCTCATGTGTTGATAGACAATGGCTCTTCATTGAATGTACTTCCCAAAGAGGTTCTGAACAAGCTTAGTCCTGAAGATGTTGTGTTAAGACCAAGTAATATATTGGTGAGGGCCTTTGATGGTTCAAGAAGAGTGGTGCATGGAGAAATGGATCTCCCGGTCAAAGTAGGCTCTCAAGTCTTCAATTCAACCTTCTATGTAATGGATATTCATCCTGCGTACTCTTGTTTGCTTGGGCGCCCCTGGATCCACGGGGCAGGTGCTGTGACCTCCACTCTACATCAGAAGTTGAGATACCCAGTGAAGGGAAAGATCGTCACTGTTTACGGAGAGGAGGAATATATGGTCAGTCATGTGAATACATTTAAGTATGTTGAAGTGGAAGGTGAATATGTTGAGACTCCTTGCCAGACATTTGAAGTATTTCCTTGGGTCGTTCCTGCTACTGAAGCTCCTCCTGTTGTTAAAAGAGTTCTTGTGGTCACCAGAGTACCTCCTACAATGGCCTCCCTCAAAGATGCTAGAGCTGTGGTTGAAGAAGGTGGTTGTACTATTTGGGGTCAGCTTCCTGACATTCCTTACAAGTCTGACAAGTTTGGTTTGGGTTTCACTACAGAGTCCCAGAAGGTTGTTCGTCGTGCTCGTGTTGTTCGTATCACCAATCAAGGGATCATGAAAGATCAAATCAATGTTGTGGGTGATTGTAATGAAGACTACAACCTGGATGACTGGATTTTCCCTACTGTGGGTGATGGGCTCAACAATTGGAAGGCCGAAGACATTATTCCTATCTCCTTTAGTCAGGAGTAAATACTATTACTGTGTTGTTATTTTTAAGTTTGTAATTTTGAACAATTAAACTTTTAAGCCTTGTGTCTTACCCGGGGCACAATGGTATGCTTGTTACGGGATGTCATTTCATTTGCATACTTCATTCAATAAAAATCAATGGACGTTTCGTTTTCGTAAATATTGTGTTCCTTTTTCTTTCTTTTATTTTTTATTTTTGTTTTATCAGCTATGTGTTCTTACACACACCCACATCACTAAAATGCAGATCCTCATTCACTCTGGATCCTGTTGATAACAGTTCTACTATTGCCAATTATAATTTCGAGAATCCGATCTATCAAGCTGAAGATGGAAAGGAGGAAGATTGTGAAGTACCTGTAGAGCTTGCTAGATTGTTACAACAAGAAGAGAAAGCTATACAGCCACATGAAGAGCCAATCGAAGTTGTAAATCTGGGAACTGAAGAGAACAGGAAAGAGGTCAAGATAGGGGCTGAATTAGAGGATGGTGTTAAGAGCAGATTAATTCAGATGTTACGTGATTATGTGGAGATCTTTGCTTGGTCCTATAAAGATATGCCAGGTGTCACACCCCAAATTTTACCCCTAATCGCTCACGTCATAATCATACATTCATCGCATTTAGTAGGGATTTTTTCCCGATTTTGTGTTCTGTTACTTTCTTCTCATTTTCTAGTTACTTTTTTCTAAGCTTCCATCTTAAATTTAATTTCTATTCCTCATTTCCAACTTTTAATTAATTTCTAACTTTTAAAGCTTTTTTTAATTTCTATTCTCAAAGTTTGATTAAAAAATAATATAATCTTATTCCCATTTTTTTTTTAAGTTTTCAAATGTAATTTTTATTTCTATTTTAAATTTTTCAAGTTCTTACTTCCTAATGTAATTTTAACTTTTATCCTTAACTCACATTTTTTTTCTAATCTCCATTTACTCTTAATCTCCAATTTTATTTTTTTTTTATCTTTTTTCAACTCATTTTTAAGTTTCTATTTCTAGTTTAATTTCAATTTCCAATTTATTTTTAGTTTATTCTAATTTAATTTCAATTTCTAATTTATTTTTAATTTACTTTTCTTTTAAGTTTTCATTTTTAATTCAATTCCAATTTCCTATTTTTTATTATTCATTTTAGTTCCAAGTTTTATTTAAGTTTATAAGTTATTTTTAATTTTTAAGTTTATTTCTTTTTTTAATTCACTTTTAATTTAAGTTTACATTTAGATTCTAATTTAAAGTTTTCATTTCAAATATTAAGTGTCAAAGTATAAATCATAGCCATAGTATAAATAATCAATTTTTTTCATTTCATTCCAAGCATATTATTTTGTTACAATTACATAGAAAATTACAAGAAAAATGCTACAAAAAATTCAGCAAGAATACAAATTCAGCCTGCTCCAAATCAAACAAAATCAGCATGCAGCCACCAACCAAAATCCTGCTCCACTCACAGCAGCAAATTCAGACTGCTGTCCCCTTTCCTCCAACCCTTCACCTACAAGCAAGGCAAAAAAATTCAGTCCAAAAGGCACTACAAATCAGTCCCAAAGTTCAGCCCTTAACAAAAAAAAAAACATACAAAAACTCAGCCACAAAACTCACTCAGAACAACCCTTAAAACACCACAGAACAGCCCTCAAAAGACACTACTGTTACATCCAAAACACACTACAAAAACAGCCATCAATAACACTAAAAAATCCATCAAACAGCCACTAAAAATCCAGCCACAAAAAAAATCAAAAAAAAACTACTTCATCCATCACAACACCAGCAGTAGCAACAAGGAGTAGTGCAAAAAGGAATAGGAGGCTTACCATCGCGGATTCTTCACCCCGATAACTTTCGGGTCGGTAATATCTCTTTTTTTTCTTTCATCTTTTTTCAGCATTTTTCTTCATCTTGTTTGATCCCTCTTATGGCCATGTTTGTGTTAGGCTAGCTAGTTTCCTTTTCTTTTTCAATTTCATTTCATTGCTCCTCATCCTGCATACAAACCAAGTTTCAAAAATTAAAAAAAAATAACATCAAACAAAATCCCTCCAATAACAAAACAGAGCAGCCATACATACTGCATATAGCCTTCACAACAATCCAAAAAAAAAAACTTTCATTCCCTGAAAAAACAAAAAAACCGAATCCTGCATATTGGAAAATAAAAAAAACTCACAACCACCTTCATTTTTTTGTTTCTCACCATATCATTCAACCTCCATTCTCCATAACCAAATAATAGCCACCGAAAGCCCAGCACAAAAATCTTCATCAGCCCCTTTAAAAAAAAACGCAGCAAACCATCATAACTTACCAAACACAATCTCACTATGAAAAAATCAAACCCACACACCATCAAAATTAGAAGAAACCAAAACTTTTGAAACTGAACTGAAACCATACAAACACCTCAGACATGAACAGATTGAAAACCACATCAATAAAAGCGAACCTTCGAACCTTCTTCAATCACTCAACACACGACTTCATCCCTCACCTCATTGTTCTACATGCTGTTTAACAACTAAACAAGAAGAAACATCAGAAGCAACAACTCTTTCCGAGAAACATCCTTCAGCCCTCTTCAAACAAACCGCCGTGAACATCCAGAACCAAAGCCGCATCAACTTACCGAAACCGCTGTCTGAAAACCGCAAAAAAACTTCCTTCGAAACCAAAGCAACCCCGCCGGCCCCCCCAAACAGAACAGAAATCATCGCCCTTTCTAAAACAAACCTCCTCTGTTTCTAAACATCATAACCTCAAACTGCAACCCATCGGAAAACCACAACCACCGTTAAAACAGATCCGCAACCATACACCACCATGAACTCTTCCCTTCATCAACACAACAACAACTCTAAAGACGCTCATCGAATCTGAAACCAGAGAAAACCAAAACAACCTCCACAAAAACCTACACAGACTTCTCCTTCCTCAAAGCTTCGAAAAAGAATAAACTGCAAAATAACTTTTCCTCACCTCTGATTCTTCCGCACCCCCGTCGCGAATCCACCATTCAAACCCTCCGCCGCTACAACCAAACTCCCAACAACACCAACCAAAACCATCAGCCAGCTACCACCGAAGCAAACAAACCTAAGAATCCGAACCAAGATCTAGCCACCGCGAGGAATCCACCGCCGAACACCGTTAACCCACCGTCGAGACAAACCGTGACCCACGAACTGAAATCTGCAGCCGCCAAAACCAACCCACATATGCAGTGACGAAAACATGAGCCAAGCAAACCGTGTGAAGCCATAAGCCTCCGCCGTTTGTCACCGCGATTTGAATTGAAACACAGAGAGAGATCGCTGCACCTGAGGGTGGTTTCTTTTTATATTTTCTGAAAAATACATGTGCTGACTGAATTCTTTTTTTTATATATTTATTTATGTCCTCAAAAAAACTGATAGATGTTGTTTTTTTATTTAAAACATTTTTGTGTTTTATGTGGATTAGGGCTAGGCCCAATAGATATGTTTGTGACTCCCACCTCCAGTTTAAGCGATACACACCCAGATTACACACATACACTTTTCTATTTTTTTTCCTTCGTTGGTGAAAGGGGCTTTGAGGCCCATCCGATTTTCTCCATACACACCCTGATCGCGGTTCATACCCTTCTCTATTATTTATTTTAGTTTAGTTAAATTTTCCTACTATTTATTTTTATGTTTTAGATGGTTTTCTTTCGATTTTGATTCTTGTTTCATTTCTGATATTATTGTTTTTATTTTCCGGGCCGATGATATTACAAAAATCACGATAAATCATTTTCGATTGATCGTGACCAATATGAGGCCATGTTTTTTTATTACTCTTTTCATTCCATTTAATTCATTTATTTATTCTACTTAGTTTATTTAATTTATTTATTTCTATTTCATAACTCATTTCATTTATTATTAATTATTTATTTTTTCACGTCTTTACACCATATTAATTTAATTTCAAAATAATAATTCCTTGGTCCAACGCCAAGTTTCACTTCACATACACTCACACACGTAAGTCGGTCGTTTACGATCGCCATCTGCACATTCCTTACACTGCACAGCTTTTTTTTAACTTAAACAATTTGTCGCACTGCGCTTGTTTTCCACCCCCGCATTCTCGATCCATATGTCGAGCCATAGCCAGTTGCTAAGCCTTTGTCTTTGCTTTTCCTGTTTATTTTATCCAATTTATTTTTGCAAGTAGCAGCCTTTGCCTAGTCTTAGGAGCTTGCACCTTTATTTATTTTTGTTTATGCTTTTCAATCCAAAAGGGAAAGACTCCTGCAGTTGACTCAATGTCATAGGAAGTTTAGCAATCCCTAGTTCCATTTTGACCTTAGCAATTAGGTCCATCATCCTTAGGTCCTTAGCCATTAGGTCCTTAGCTTTTTATTTTACAACTTTTTGTGACTTTCTTAAAGTCACGTGAGTGTTTGCCATAACACTTACCTTCCCCCGCGAACCTTGAGCGTAACCAAGTGTTCGTTAATCCTTAGGAGAACTACGAGTGCTCTGATTCTACACCCGATACGTAGGCATCGATGCGATGTTGTGCGAGCACCATTAGAAATAAAAACTTTAGGTTCCCATAATTTTAACAAGCAATAAACAACAACAATACAAATATTAATAAGAGGTTCCCGTAGGATACTGCGGATGCTTAGGATGCTAACACCTTCCCTAGGTATAATCAACCCCCGAACCTAGTTTCTCCTTATTTAGGTTTTTTACGATCTTTTTCCCTTTTCCTTTTGGATTAAATTAAAGTCGGTGGTGAACATAAATGTTTTGCGATTCAAGCTCACTTAATAGCTTGGTATCTGATTCTCACCGCAACAGAAATGGCGACTTCACTGGGGACACTATTCTTGAGGGTTAAGCCCACCTTGTATATTTGTATATTTGTTGTTGTATTGCTTGTTATTATTTTGGATTTTTGGGTGTTCCATGTGTGGTGAGATAAGTCCTAACCCGGACTTGAGTGCAAATAAGTTAGGACGGTGGTATATTCAAGAAGGCTTGTAGGGAGTTGAGTCCCGACCAAGTTGACTTGAGACACCACCACTCAGCGGAGGCCTCCTTGGATGTAGTTTTGTTGATCGAGTTCAGTCGTGAAAACATCACTATATTCGACCTGAGAGCCATTAATGCTGAGGACCTTAGAACATTTACCCCCACTTGGCCTTTTTAGGGATGTAGTGCGATGACTATGAGGGTGCAAATCCAAAATAGTTGATACGCGATACTGCACTCGGATGAGACTCTCTTGAGAATATTACTGATTACCAAGTCGAGTTGGGAAGTCGGTAATATCCGAAAGATGGGACAGTGATTCTGGGAACTTTTAGAACCCGTTGTACAGGTACAAATAAACTCATAGTACATACCTTTTGGGAGGGTTGAACCTTTGACCTCATGCAAGCTTTGAACCTAAGCCTTGTTTGTGTTTGTTGCATTCACGCATCATGAAGCATCATTTCTACCATTTATTCAAGGAACTCAGAAACTTTTTCTTTGCAAATATCATAGGTATCATCATGGATTTTGGAAGAAGAAAGACTGTCAAGTACACATTCAAAACTCCCAAACTTGAAGACCTAAGGAAATTAAGAGATTTGGTTTTGGATCAAGAAGCCTTCATGGAGAGGCACAGGAGACTTTTAGCTTTGCTTAAGACTGATTGGGATGGAAGGTTGCTCTCTGTGATGCTCCAGTTTTATGATCCTCTCTACCATTGTTTTACGTTCCCTGATTACCAATTGGCGCCTACTTTGGAAGAGTATTCAGTTCTGGTGGGATCACGTGTTAAGGATGAGTTTCCATTCCCTGTTCTGGAGAAGGACCCTGAAGAAGCGGAGATTGCAAAGGCGACATACTTGAGTGTTCCTGAGGTCAAGGCAAATATGACCTATAAAGGAAAGATTTTTGGATTCCCTACAAAGTTTCTGATAGAAAAGGCCAAGAATTTTGTTGATGTGAAGGATATGAAAGCTTTTGAGGCAACTTTTATTCTGCTGATATATGGAGTGCTGCTTTTCCCAAACTTTGAAGACTTTGTCGACCTGAACGCCATCAAGATCTTTCTGAAGAAGAACCCGGTCCCTACTTTGCTCGGAGACACTTATCATTCCATCCATCTGAGGAATCACCATAAGGGAGGGATGATTACTTGTTGTGCATCATTGTTGTACGAGTGGTTTATTTCGCACTTGCCTAAGTCATCTTCATTTTGGAATCTTAAGGATGGTTTGTGGTGGTCACAAAGGATCATGTCTCTTACCCACTCTGACATTAGCTGGTACAATCGTGCTTATGATGGAATATTGATTATTGATAGCTGTGGTGATTTTGCTAATGTGCCTCTTCTTGGCACTAAGGGAGGAATCAGCTATAATCCGGTTTTGGCTCGCCGTCAACTCGGGTACCCGTTAAAGGACAAGCCTAAGAGTGTTGAAGTGGAAGGAATTTTCTTCAAGGATGACGAAGAACCAGAGCTCAAGAAACAGATTATGCAAGCTTGGAAGTGCATTCATAGGAAGGGGAGGAGTAGTTTGGGAAAGCCGAATTGTGTTTCTATGGAACCCTATCTCCAATGGGTACGAGATAGGGCAATCATTCTGAAGATGCCTTACCCTCGCCATGATCCTATGACCTTCAAGAAACCCATTCTGATCTTTATGGATGATGCAGAGAAGCTGAAGATTGATTTGGAGAAAGAGATTCGAGAGAAGAATGCATGGAAGAATCGACACCAGATCATCAGCAGTGAGAATGAAGAGCTTAGAAGACAACTGAAGATGAAGGAAGAAGAAGAGCTCTCCAGCAAGAAAAGGAAAGTACCAGAGGATTTATTTTCCTCCAGCACTCAAGAGGACACTTCTTGGAAGTCGATCGTGGATCAACTCATGCTTGAAAGGGCTCAGATGAAGGCACAAATCGAGAAGCTCAACTTGAGGCTTTTAGGAGAATCTCCTTAGGACTTTGTCTTTGTCTTTATTAAGCTTTGTTTGGGATTTTTGAAAATGTACTCAAGACTTTGTATCGCTTTTTGAATTTAATGAAATCATATCCCTTTGATTATTATGTGTTCCTTGGTATTTGCAAATTGTTTCTTAAGTTCCTTGAATAATTTCATTTTTGCATTGCACTCATACATTTGGCATTGCATTTGCATTTTTTTCATGAAACTCATTCCCGTCATCTGCTCTCAATTCAGCTTTCATACTGAGGCTCTCACGCAAGTACTACACTCGAGCTCAAGCCAGAAAGAGGATGGCTGAAAGAGACGTAGAGATGGACAGAGTTAACGAAGAGCTTTCTGATATTCGTGGAGATATGGGTCAGATGATGGAAATGTTGCAAGTCATTCGAGCGAAGATGGATACCCAACGGACTGTGGTGTCAGAAATTGTTACTGCAACGACTGAATTTGTCACTGCAACGACCCAGCCTACATCATCAGTCATTACCCCTGTGACCTGGCCTCCTTTTGGACTTCCTCATGGATTCGTCCCTCCTCCTCATGGTTTTGCTTCTCAAAGTTTTATTCCTTCTTCTTCAGGGTTTGCTACTCAAAGTTTTATACCTCCTTCACAAGGGTTTGCTGCTCAGAGTTTTATACCTCCTTCACAAGGGTTTGCTACTCAAAGTTTTATTCCTCCTTCCCAAGGACTTGCTGCTCAGGGTTTCTTCCCTCCTTCTCAAGGTTTTGCTACTCAGAGTTTTATACCTCCTTCCCAAGGACTTGCTGCTCAGGGTTTCTTCCCTCCTTCTCAAGGTTTTGCTACTCAGAGTTTTATACCTCCTTCCCAAGGATTTGCTGCTCAGGGTTTCTTTCCTTCGTCCCAAGGCTTAGCTTCTCAAAGTTTCGCACCTCCCTCTCAGGGTATGGCATTTCCTTTCCAAGGTTTTGTGCCTCCTCCTCAGGGATTTGCTGCTCAACAAACTGTTCCTGTGACTAATGAAGAGAATCATGCCGTTGCTAATTTTACACAGGACATTGTGCACACCCGTGCTCAACCGTACTTCAATGACCATCAGGGGTATGAAGCGCCAGATATGTCTGAAAACGGGGATGAGAAACACGTGAAGATGCAGGAGAATTTTGATACCCTTGAAAAAAGGTTAAGAGCGATTGAAGGTGATCAGAACTTTGGGGCTGCTGCCAGAGAAATGTGTCTGGTGTCTGGGTTGGTAATACCTCCAAAGTTCAAGATACCCACCTTTGATATGTATGAGGGTGCAACTTGTCCTAAGAACCATCTCCTGATGTACTATCGAAGAATGGCTGCTCAGGTAGACAATGATAAGTTAATGATCCACTGTTTTCAAGACAGTCTAAAGGGAATCTCCTCCAAATGGTATTTGACGCTTGACCAGTCGAAGATCCGCAATTTCCAAGACTTGGCAGATGCTTTCATCCAACAATACAAATACAACATGGACCTCGCTCCCGATAGGAGGCAATTGCTAAGCATGTCCCAGAAAGAGTCTGAATCCTTTAAAGAGTATGCTCAGAGGTGGAGAGGGACCGCTTCTCAAGTAGAGCCCCCATTGACTGAAAAAGAATTAGCTGACTGGTTTGTTGACACTGTGCGACCAGAATTCTATGAGAGAATGGTGGGGAGCATAACTGCTAGCTTCTCTGATTTAGTGGCTGTGGGAATCAAGGTAGAACTCGGTTTGAAAAGTGGAAAGATGAGTAGTGCATCTGGCAGTTCTAGCACTGGCAGTGGGAATATTGGCAAGAAATTTACCAATAACTTCCACAAGAAGAAAGAGGGTGAGACAAATGCCATAATGGCAGGTCAAAGAAGAAATCCGCTGTGGCAGAGACCTTCACCTATGGCTCAACAGCAATATGCTCGCCAACAGCAGTATGCTCATCAACAACAGTATGCCCAACATCCTTATGTAGCGGCGGTTCAACCAGCATTTAATCCACAAGTCCCCATGTATCGGCCAGCTCAAGCAGCACCGATGTACCAACAAGCGGCTCCAATGATTCAACCTTATCAACCAATGATCAACAATCCGGGCTATCAACAAGCACCCAATGCTTCAGCCTACCAGCAGAGGACTCCAGCTCCTCATTCAAATCCCAATTTTCAGAACAGAAGACCAGGTGGAAGGCCTCCTAATCCTCGAATCCCTATAACTTATACTGAGTTATATCCTTCACTGCTGAAGAAGGGTTTGGTTACTCCAAGGCCTTTAGGTCCTCCACCAAGTCCGCTCCCACCAAATTACAACCCAAATGCTCACTGTTTATTCCATGAAGGTGCTCCAGGGCACGATTTGGAGGGTTGTTATGCTTTGAAGTACATAGTGAAAGATTTGATGGAGAAGAACATTCTGTCATTTGGGAATACTGGCCCGAATGTCAAAGATAATCCTTTACCCAAACACGGGTCCATAAATGCTATTGTTGACGAGTCTGAAGAAGGTTTGATTTTCAATGCCACAGAGATCAAGACCCCGCTCAGAGACTTCCATGCGAAGTTAGTAGAGGCGGGTATACTGAAGAGTTGTCACCAGAATTGTGAAGGTTGTGTTGATAGTCCAAAGGGATGTGAATCGGTCTTAAAAGATGTTCAAGATTTGATTGATGAAGGCGTCTTACAAGTGAGCAGTCATATGAAGAAGAATGAAGTGGCAGTAATTGAACCCATCTTCAACTTGCCGGAATCTAATTCTACTTGGGTGCCAGTGTTCAACCTGCCTGAATCTTCAGGAGTTCAACCTGTCTTCAATACTCCAGAATCTGTGGTGCCAATTTTCAATGTACCTGAGCCAAGATTTGAACAAAGGAGTAACTCTTTCCGTTATGAAGACACCAAAGCAGTTCCTTGGAAGTACGATACAGGGAAAGTTCATCAGAAGATCGATAAAGCTAACCAGAAGGAAGGTTCAAAAGTTGCAAGTACTGATATAGCGAGTGCAGGTCGTTTGACTCGCAGTGGTCGTGTATATACCCAGCAAGCCAATACGGCTCCGCCTAAAGAAGTCATACCAGCTGTTGTCAACAAAGATAAAGAGGTAGTCTTGGGGGAAGAAGATGCCGAATTTCTCAGAATCATAAAGAAGAGTGATTATAAGGTAATTGATCAGCTACATCAAACGCCTTCCAAAATATCTATCCTATCACTGCTTATGCATTCTCCGGCTCATCGAAGTGCGCTTCAGAAGTTGCTAGCTCAAGCACATGTTACGCATGATATAACAGTGAACCAGTTTGATGGTGTCATCGCCAATATCACTGCGTGTAACAACCTCAGTTTCAGTATGGAGGATCTTCCAAAGGAGGGTTTGGACCACAACCGTGCGCTCCACATATCAGTGAAATGTCAAGAGGATACTTTAGCAAGAGTTCTTGTGGATACAGGATCTTCTTTGAATGTTTTGCCGAAAAGAACACTTGCTAAGTTATCTTATCAAGGGGCAGAGATGAGGCCCAGTGCACTGATTGTAAAAGCTTTTGATGGGTCAAGGAGGACTGTTATTGGAGAAGTAGACTTACCGATCTTGATTGGGCCACAGGTGTTCAAAATCACTTTCCAGGTTATGGACATCAATCCTAATTACAGCTGCTTGCTGGGAAGACCTTGGATCCATGCGGCTGGGGCAGTCACTTCTACCCTGCATCAAAAGATGAAGTTTGTGGTTGATAACAAGCTGGTAACCGTGTCTGGGGAAGAAGATCTCATGGTTAGCAACCTTTCTTCCTTTAGTTATATTGAGGCTGATGAAGATGCTTTGGAAACTTCTTTCCAAGCTCTTGAGATAGCCAATGCTGTCATTTTGGAAGTAGAGGAACCAAAGGGGAAGGGAATCCCATCTTTTGCATCGCTGAAGAGTACCATTTCCACCATTGAAGAAAGAAGCCATGAAGGTTGGGGTGATGTCATCGAGGTCAAACAGAAGCTAGATCGTTGCGGGTTGGGTTACAAACCAACTCATGTGAAGGAAGGAGCGTCAACCTCCGTTAAAGGACGTCTGAAGACCATTCAAGAGGTGTTTTCCAGTGCTGGTTATCAGGTCAATGCAATTGATGGAGTTTCTGAAGATGAAGATGTGAATCATCTGGTGTATCAGTGTGAAGAAGCCTTGGACAATTGGGAGGCAGTCGAGATCCCAGAGTTTTTTCCATTGTCAAAGTAATTTGTTGTTTTTTCAATGTTTTCAAAGTTCCCTAGCTCTGCCCAAGGCTATGGGAGTATTTTGTAGGGCCCCTTTCTCATTTTTAAAGTTATTATCAATGAAGGCATTTTGTTGAACTCTTATTTTGATCATTTACTGTTTCTCTCTTTTCACTTTTAAAAAGAAAATGGCAATCTTTCAAAACCAATAAAAAGCTTTTTCTCTTGCATTTCTCTATTTTCCACTTTTAATAAAAGCAAATCATTATCATATGCAGAATAAACGAAAACCCTGTTGAATCCAATGACTCTACATTCCCTCCTAACTTTGATTCGCCCATCTACCAAGCGGAAGATGAAAGTGAGGAAGATTGTGACATTCCCGAAGAACTGGCAAGATTGGTTGAGAATGAGCACACAGATCTTCAGCCACATAAGGAGCAGGTAGAGACCATAAATCTTGGCACTGATGAAGACATGAAGGAAGTCAAGATTGGTACAACACTTGGGGAAGATGTCAGAGAAAGATTGGTCAAGCTTCTCAGAGAGTATGTAGATGTGTTTGCATGGTCGTATCAAGATATGCCCGGGCTAGACACAGACATAGTGGTCCACAAGTTACCTCTTCGACCAGATTGTCCTCCTGTAAAGCAAAAGCTTCGAAGAACAAGACCAGACATGGCTCTGAAGATTCGAGAAGAGGTCAAAAGGCAGTTTGATGCTGGATTCCTCGCCGTTGCAAAGTACCCTGAGTGGGTAGCTAATATTGTGCCAGTCCCTAAAAAGGATGGCAAGGTCAGAATGTGTGTGGACTATAGGGATTTGAACAAGTCCAGTCCGAAAGACGATTTCCCTCTCCCGCATATTGATACTTTGGTTGATAACACTGCTAAATTTGCTGTTTTCTCCTTCATGGATGGGTTTTCAGGATACAACCAGATCAAGATGGATCCTGACGATATGGAAAAGACTACATTCATCACACCATGGGGCACTTATTGTTACAAGGTTATGCCATTTGGTCTCAGAAATGCAGGAGCCACCTATCAGAGGGCAATGGTCACCCTTTTCCATGATATGATGCATAAAGAGATAGAAGTCTATGTGGATGATATGATTGCCAAATCACAGAGTGAGGAGGATCATTTGAATCATCTCTTGAAGTTATTTGAGCGTCTCAGAAAGTTCCAACTGCGTCTGAATCCAGCTAAGTGTACTTTCGGTGTCAGATCAGGAAAGTTACTTGGTTTTATCGTTAGTCAGCAAGGTATTGAAGTAGATCCGGACAAGGTCAGAGCAATTCAAGAGATGCCAGCTCCCAAGACAGAAAAGCAAGTCAGAGGTTTCCTTGGAAGATTGAACTACATCTCCAGATTCATTTCCAACATGACTGCTACTTGTGAGCCTTTATTCAAGTTACTCCGGAAGAATCAAGCAATTGAGTGGAGTCCTGATTGTCAACTGGCTTTTGAGAAGATTAAGGTTTATCTGCAAGAACCTCCTATCTTGATCCCACCTACTCCAGAGAAGCCTCTTTTCATGTACCTGACTGTACTCGAGGGATCTATGGGTTGCGTATTAGGCCAACAGGACGAAACTGGTCGTAAGGAGCACGCCATTTATTACTTAAGCAAGAAGTTCACAGATTGTGAGAGCAGATACTCACTTTTAGAGAAGACTTGTTGTGCTTTGGCATGGGCGGCCAGACGCCTCAGGCAGTACATGATTTGTCATACTACTTTGTTGATCTCGAAAATGGATCCAATAAAGTACATCTTTGAGAAGCCTGCTTTGACTGGAAGACTCGCCCGTTGGCACATGTTGTTATCCGAGTATGATATCCAGTATGTAACCCAGAAGTCTATCAAGGGCAGTGTTTTGTCTGAATACCTTGCTGATCATCCTGTTGAAGATTATGAACCTTTGAAATTCGATTTCCCGGACGAAGACATTATGTTGATAAAGGACTATGAAGTTCCAGGTCCAGATGAAGGTCCCGAGCCAGGTTCTCGTTGGAAGATGATGTTTGATGGTTCCTCTAACTACATGGGGCATGGTGTAGGAGTTGTTTTGATGAATCCTGATGGTGGTTATACTCCTTTCACAGCCAGATTATGTTTCGAATGTACAAACAACATCGCAGAGTATGAAGCCTGTGTTTTGGGTATCGAAGCTGCAATTGATACCAGAATCAAGATCCTTGATGTATATGGAGACTCGGCTTTGGTAATATACCAGGTCAAAGGTGAATGGGAGACCCGTGATGAGAAGTTGATCCCATACCGTGCCCACATTGTGGAATTGATCAAATACTTTGATGAAGTCACTTTCCATCATGTTCCAAGGGCAGAAAATCAAATTGCAGATGCTTTGGCTATGTTGGCCTCTATGTTTCAAGTCAGATTTCTTAATGAAGCTCCACTCATTACAATCGAGCGAAGAACTGCACCAGCCTACTGTCTACTGGTCGAAGAAGAAACTGATGAGAAACCGTGGTTCTATGACATCAAGAACTATTTGCAGAATCAGGAGTACCCAGCTGATGCAACAAACTTAGACAAGAAGACTTTAAGAAGATTGGCATCCAAGTTCTTCCTCAGCAACAATGTGCTTTACAAGAGAAATCATGATATGGTTCTGCTCAGATGTGTGGACAAGCGCGAAGCAGACTTATTGATCAGGGAAATCCATGAGGGATCATTTGGAACACATGCCAATGGACATGCCATGTCCAGGAAGATTTTGAGAGCTGGATACTTCTGGTTGACCATGGAATCAGATTGTTTCAAGTATGCCAGGAAGTGTCATAAATGCCAGATTTATGCCGACAAGGTGCACGTGCCTCCAACACTTTTGAATGTTCTGTCATCGCCTTGGCCTTTCTCAATGTGGGGCATTGACATGATAGGCGCAATCGAGCCTAAAGCTTCCAATGGCCATCGGTTTATCTTGGTTGCAATCGACTACTTCACCAAATGGGTAGAAGCAGCTTCCTACGCCAATGTGACAAAGCAAGTGGTTGCCCGTTTCATCAAGAACCAAATTATCTGCCGTTATGGAATCCCAAGCCGAATCATCACAGATAATGGGACCAATTTGAACAATAAAACGATGAAAGAGCTGTGTGAGACATTCAAGATTGAACATCATAACTCTTCTCCGTATCGTCCGAAGATGAATGGAGCTGTTGAAGCTGCAAACAAGAACATCAAAAAGATTCTGCAGAAGATGGTAAAAACTTACAAAGATTGGCACGAGATGTTACCATATGCTTTACACGGATACAGAACATCAGTTCGCACTTCAACAGGGGCAACCCCTTTCTCTCTGGTATATGGGATGGATGCAGTTCTCCCTATCGAAGTAGAGATACCATCTTTGAGAATCTTGATGGAAACCAAACTGGAGGAAGCTGAGTGGGTCCAGAGCAGGTTTGACCAACTGATCCTCATTGACGAGAAGAGAATGACCGCCATGTGCCATGGCCAGTTGTACCAAAAGCGCATCAAGAGAGCATTTGACAAGAAAGTTTGTCTCCGAGAATTCAAAGAAGGAGATCTTGTACTCAAGAAAATCTTGCCAGTCCACAAAGACATGCGTGGAAAATGGAGTCCTAACTATGAAGGCCCATATGTTGTGAAGATGGCATTCTCCGGAGGTTCCTTAATCCTTACAACTATGGATGGTGAACAGCTGAAGCACCCGGTGAATTCTGATGCAGTCAAAAAATATTATGCCTAAATAAAACCTGATAGGTCGAAAACCAGAAATGGCGACCTATGCAAAAATGGGTATCCCGGTGGATCAAAACCTATGAAGGAGATCCAGGCAAAAGTTAGGGATAAAAATGAAAAAAATAAGAGCTCGCTAAGTTGAAAACCCGAAAGGGCGGCTTAGGCAAAAAAGAGCGTCCCGGTGGATTGAAAACCCGAAAGGGCGGTCCAGGCAAAAGTTAGGGACAAAGGCATTTGACTGTATCAGATGGTGCTTACCATCACTGAAGAATCATACTGGAAGATCGATCCAATTGCTCTCGTCGGAAGCAAGGTGTCGGGCAGTCTTAGTTATTAGGGATTGTAGTGGTCGTTGGATTCAATGTAGACCTTTCCCCATTGCCATTTTCAAACTGTAATTTCCCATGGAGTTTTTGCCATTGGCAAGCTACCATTCTTGAATAAAATACAAACTTTGCCTATGAATTTTGTTCAGCTTCTTATTTTCTTTTGTTATGCAAAATGCCATCACTTGATTACAATTTAACTCTGAAAATGACAAGTTTTTTTTAGAAAATGTTTTTTGAAAACATACTGAGAACTTTTAAGTTTCTTTGACTTTGGAAAATTTGAAAAAAAAGAACCTTCTGTTTCCCCAAGAAGTCCTGGTTTGCAACAACACTTTCGTACTGTTATTACAGAAATCTCCATAGAAGTTCAAAACTGATAACACTCTTGGATGGATCCTTGGACCAAGCATGATTTCCAAGTTCGAAGACATCCCCCCAGTGTTTTTTCATATTGCTCATCTGAGTATTGGTGTTGAGAGCCTACTCCTCTTTGAGTCTTGTCAAAACTCTTTGTCTCTTTTGAGTCAACATTTGCATATCATGATCATTCGCATCATGCTCAATCATGCGCATTTGACATTAGCATTTGTCTATTCCCCAGTTGGCGTCTGTCTAACTCCAAGTCCAGATATCATTAGTGTTCAATTTGAGAATTCACTGTTGTTGGTACCCGAAGTGGTTTACCATTTGTTATTATCCCCAGTAATTGCTGGTGTCCCCTGTGGACTTCTATTTGTGGTTGGTTTTGTCTTTATGACCACCGTGTCTCCTTGAAGTCCAATTGTCATTGGCACAAATCTTTTAAGCAAGTCCTGAAACCTTTTGCTTAAAATCCAAGTCCATTTGATTTTGTACATACTTGTACCCTTTCTCCTGATGGTTCCTGAAGGAATTTCCAGAGGTTGGATGTATTATCTTATTTGAAAAGCAACATATTTTGTTGTTACTTTTTGCGTTAGCCGGTCGCTTAGAGCCGTTGATCTGTCTTTGGGTGATCTCCATTCTATCCCCAATGTTAGCTGGTCGCATAGAGCCGCTACTAAATCATTGTGATTTCCTTCCTTATCCTTAGTGTCGGCAGTTACATTTGAACCTGCTAATTTACCATTTTGAATACTTTGACTACTTTGTCTTTATCATTCTTAGTGTCAACCGGTTTTTTTAACTTGTTGCGCATTCACTTTGAGTGTATCTTGGCTTTCTTTTGTAGTGTCAATAGGTTTCGAACCTATGGCGCTTCCATTTCGATTATTTTGTTGTATTCTTGGTGTCAGTTGGTCGCATTGAGCCGCTGCGCATTCACCATGAATAAGCTTGTTGCCATTCTCAGTGACAGTTGGTCGCATCGAGCCACTGTGCATTCACTTTGAATGTTTATTTTTGTTGTACTCTTGGTGTCAGTTGGTCGCATTGAGCCGCTGCGCATTCACCATGAATAAGCTTGTTGCCATTCTCAGTGACAGTTGGTCGCATCGAGCCACTGTGCATTCACTTTGAATGTTTATTTTTGTTGATTATTCTTGGTGTCAGTTGGTCGCATCGAGCCGCTGCGCATTCACCTTGAATAAGCTTTTTGTTATTCTTAGTGTCAGTTGGTCGCATCGAGCCGCTGCGCATTCACTTTGAATATTATGTTTATTATCTCCAGTGACAGTTGGTCGCATAGAGCCACTGCACATTTCGCTTTGAATATTTTTGTTTTTATTCTTGGTGTCAGTTGGTCGCATTGAGCCGCTGCGCATTCACCTTGAATAAGTTTGTTGTCATTCTTAGTGACAGTTGGTCGCATCGAGCCGCTGTGCATTCACTTTGAATGTTTATTTTGTTGATTATTCTTAGTGTCAGTTGGTCGCATCGAGCCGCTGCGCTTTCACTTTGAATATTATGTTTATCGTTTTCAGTGACAGTTGGTCGCATCGAGCCGCTGCACTTTCTCTTTGAATTTTGTGTCATTTCTGTTCATGGTGTCAGTTGGTCGCATCGAGCCGCTGCGCATTCACCTTGAATAAGCCTTTTGTTATTCTTAGTGTCAGTTGGTCGCGTCGAGCCGCTGCGCATTCACTTTGAATATTGTGTCGTTTCTATTTTCCAGTGCTAGCAGGTCGCATAGAGCCGCTGCACATTTATTTTGAATGTTCATTTTGTTGTATTTTTAGTGTCAGCAGGTCGCATAGAGCCGCTGCACATTTATTTTGAATGTTCATTTTGTTGTATTTTTAGTGTCAGTTGGTCGCATCGAGCCGCTGCGCATTCACTTCGAATATTGTGTTTACCATTCCCAATGACAGTTGGTCGCATCGAGCCACTGCGTTTTCATTTTGAATATTTTTGTTGTTATTCATGGTGATAGTTGGTCGCATCGAGCCACTGCGTATTCATTTTGATTATTTATTTTGTTATTCTTGGTGTCAGTTGGTCGCATCGAGCCGCTGCGCATTCACCTTGAATAAGCTGTTTGTCATTTCCAATGCTAGCTGGTCGCATAGAGCCACAGCACTTTCTTTGAATGTTTATTTTTTTTGTATTCTTGGTGTCAGTTGGTCGCATCGAGCCGCTGCGCATTCACCTTGAATATATGTTGCCTTTTTACTTCTCAAAGTCAATTTGGTCGCATAGAGCCATTGGTCAACCACTTCGATTTTTTTTCCTTGTCTTATTTGTATTCTCAGTGTCAGTTGGTCGCATTGAGCCACTGTGCAGTCACTTTGGATTTTATTTTGTTTTGTCTGTGTTCGTTGATCCAACGCTTTGGATTTCCTTCTGTTCCCGTCTTTTGTTATTCTTAGTGTCAACAGTTACACTTGAACCTGTTGATTTATCACTTTGAATATTCCCCGTTTTCGTTTGTCATCCCCAGTGTCTGTCGTCCCCAGTGTTTGCCATCCCCAGTGAGTCTTGGTTTGTGGTCGTCGACATTCTCATTCTGATCATTCGCATCATAATCATCATTTCATTGCATAAGAGTTGCAGAGTTAGATAGTTTGTAGTCCAACATAACATTGCATTTAGGGGCAAAATTTCCGGTTATTTCTGTATTTAAATACCTTTCACCATGATTGCCTGAGTGTCCTCCGTCATTCACGCCATCTGGTAAAGTTATTTAAATAGGGGCAACTGTCACACCCCAAATTTTACCCCTAATCGCTCACGTCATGATCATACATTCATCGCATTTAGCAGGGATTTTTTCCCGATTTTGTGTTCTGTTACTTTCTTCTCATTTTCTAGTTACTTTTTTCTAAGCTTCCATCTTAAATTTAATTTCTATTCCTCATTTCCAACTTTTAATTAATTTCTAACTTTTAAAGCTTTTTTTAATTTCTATTCTCAAAGTTTGATTAAAAAATAATATAATCTTATTCCCATTTTTTTTTTAAGTTTTCAAATGTAATTTTTATTTCTATTTTAAATTTTTCAAGTTCTTACTTCCTAATGTAATTTTAACTTTTATCCTTAACTCACATTTTTTTTCTAATCTCCATTTACTCTTAATCTCCAATTTTATTTTTTTTTAATCTTTTTTCAACTCATTTTTAAGTTTCTATTTCTAGTTTAATTTCAATTTCCAATTTATTTTTAGTTTATTCTAATTTAATTTCAATTTCTAATTTATTTTTAATTTACTTTTCTTTTAAGTTTTCATTTTTAATTCAATTCCAATTTCCTATTTTTTATTATTCATTTTAGTTCCAAGTTTTATTTAAGTTTATAAGTTATTTTTAATTTTTAAGTTTATTTCTTTTTTTAATTCACTTTTAATTTAAGTTTACATTTAGATTCTAATTTAAAGTTTTCATTTCAAATATTAAGTGTCAAAGTATAAATCATAGCCATAGTATAAATAATCAATTTTTTTCATTTCATTCCAAGCATATTATTTTGTTACAATTACATAGAAAATTACAAGAAAAATGCTACAAAAAATTCAGCAAGAATACAAATTCAGCCTGCTCCAAATCAAACAAAATCAGCATGCAGCCACCAACCAAAATCCTGCTCCACTCACAGCAGCAAATTCAGACTGCTGTCCCCTTTCCTCCAACCCTTCACCTACAAGCAAGGCAAAAAAATTCAGTCCAAAAGGCACTACAAATCAGTCCCAAAGTTCAGCCCTTAACAAAAAAAAAAACATACAAAAACTCAGCCACAAAACTCACTCAGAACAACCCTTAAAACACCACAGAACAGCCCTCAAAAGACACTACTGTTACATCCAAAACACACTACAAAAACAGCCATCAATAACACTAAAAAATCCATCAAACAGCCACTAAAAATCCAGCCACAAAAAAAATCAAAAAAAAACTACTTCATCCATCACAACACCAGCAGTAGCAACAAGGAGTAGTGCAAAAAGGAATAGGAGGCTTACCATCGCGGATTCTTCACCCCGATAACTTTCGGGTCGGTAATATCTCTTTTTTTTCTTTCATCTTTTTTCAGCATTTTTCTTCATCTTGTTTGATCCCTCTTATGGCCATGTTTGTGTTAGGCTAGCTAGTTTCCTTTTCTTTTTCAATTTCATTTCATTGCTCCTCATCCTGCATACAAACCAAGTTTCAAAAATTAAAAAAAAAATAACATCAAACAAAATCCCTCCAATAACAAAACAGAGCAGCCATACATACTGCATATAGCCTTCACAACAATCCAAAAAAAAAAACTTTCATTCCCTGAAAAAACAAAAAAACCGAATCCTGCATATTGGAAAATAAAAAAAACTCACAACCACCTTCATTTTTTTGTTTCTCACCATATCATTCAACCTCCATTCTCCATAACCAAATAATAGCCACCGAAAGCCCAGCACAAAAATCTTCATCAGCCCCTTTAAAAAAAAACGCAGCAAACCATCATAACTTACCAAACACAATCTCACTATGAAAAAATCAAACCCACACACCATCAAAATTAGAAGAAACCAAAACTTTTGAAACTGAACTGAAACCATACAAACACCTCAGACATGAACAGATTGAAAACCACATCAATAAAAGCGAACCTTCGAACCTTCTTCAATCACTCAACACACGACTTCATCCCTCACCTCATTGTTCTACATGCTGTTTAACAACTAAACAAGAAGAAACATCAGAAGCAACAACTCTTTCCGAGAAACATCCTTCAGCCCTCTTCAAACAAACCGCCGTGAACATCCAGAACCAAAGCCGCATCAACTTACCGAAACCGCTGTCTGAAAACCGCAAAAAAACTTCCTTCGAAACCAAAGCAACCCCGCCGGCCCCCCCAAACAGAACAGAAATCATCGCCCTTTCTAAAACAAACCTCCTCTGTTTCTAAACATCATAACCTCAAACTGCAACCCATCGGAAAACCACAACCACCGTTAAAACAGATCCGCAACCATACACCACCATGAACTCTTCCCTTCATCAACACAACAACAACTCTAAAGACGCTCATCGAATCTGAAACCAGAGAAAACCAAAACAACCTCCACAAAAACCTACACAGACTTCTCCTTCCTCAAAGCTTCGAAAAAGAATAAACTGCAAAATAACTTTTCCTCACCTCTGATTCTTCCGCACCCCCGTCGCGAATCCACCATTCAAACCCTCCGCCGCTACAACCAAACTCCCAACAACACCAACCAAAACCATCAGCCAGCTACCACCGAAGCAAACAAACCTAAGAATCCGAACCAAGATCTAGCCACCGCGAGGAATCCACCGCCGAACACCGTTAACCCACCGTCGAGACAAACCGTGACCCACGAACTGAAATCTGCAGCCGCCAAAACCAACCCACATATGCAGTGACGAAAACATGAGCCAAGCAAACCGTGTGAAGCCATAAGCCTCCGCCGTTTGTCACCGCGATTTGAATTGAAACACAGAGAGAGATCGCTGCACCTGAGGGTGGTTTCTTTTTATATTTTCTGAAAAATACATGTGCTGACTGAATTCTTTTTTTTATATATTTATTTATGTCCTCAAAAAAACTGATAGATGTTGTTTTTTTATTTAAAACATTTTTGTGTTTTATGTGGATTAGGGCTAGGCCCAATAGATATGTTTGTGACTCCCACCTCCAGTTTAAGCGATACACACCCAGATTACACACATACACTTTTCTATTTTTTTTCCTTCGTTGGTGAAAGGGGCTTTGAGGCCCATCCGATTTTCTCCATACACACCCTGATCGCGGTTCATACCCTTCTCTATTATTTATTTTAGTTTAGTTAAATTTTCCTACTATTTATTTTTATGTTTTAGATGGTTTTCTTTCGATTTTGATTCTTGTTTCATTTCTGATATTATTGTTTTTATTTTCCGGGCCGATGATATTACAAAAATCACGATAAATCATTTTCGATTGATCGTGACCAATATGAGGCCATGTTTTTTTATTACTCTTTTCATTCCATTTAATTCATTTATTTATTCTACTTAGTTTATTTAATTTATTTATTTCTATTTCATAACTCATTTCATTTATTATTAATTATTTATTTTTTCACGTCTTTACACCATATTAATTTAATTTCAAAATAATAATTCCTTGGTCCAACGCCAAGTTTCACTTCACATACACTCACACACGTAAGTCGGTCGTTTACGATCGCCGTCTGCACATTCCTTACACTGCACAGCTTTTTTTTAACTTAAACAATTTGTCGCACTGCGCTTGTTTTCCACCCCCGCATTCTCGATCCATATGTCGAGCCATAGCCAGTTGCTAAGCCTTTGTCTTTGCTTTTCCTGTTTATTTTATCCAATTTATTTTTGCAAGTAGCAGCCTTTGCCTAGTCTTAGGAGCTTGCACCTTTATTTATTTTTGTTTATGCTTTTCAATCCAAAAGGGAAAGACTCCTGCAGTTGACTCAATGTCATAGGAAGTTTAGCAATCCCTAGTTCCATTTTGACCTTAGCAATTAGGTCCATCATCCTTAGGTCCTTAGCCATTAGGTCCTTAGCTTTTTATTTTACAACTTTTTGTGACTTTCTTAAAGTCACGTGAGTGTTTGCCATAACACTTACCTTCCCCCGCGAACCTTGAGCGTAACCAAGTGTTCGTTAATCCTTAGGAGAACTACGAGTGCTCTGATTCTACACCCGATACGTAGGCATCGATGCGATGTTGTGCGAGCACCATTAGAAATAAAAACTTTAGGTTCCCATAATTTTAACAAGCAATAAACAACAACAATACAAATATTAATAAGAGGTTCCCGTAGGATACTGCGGATGCTTAGGATGCTAACACCTTCCCTAGGTATAATCAACCCCCGAACCTAGTTTCTCCTTATTTAGGTTTTTTACGATCTTTTTCCCTTTTCCTTTTGGATTAAATTAAAGTCGGTGGTGAACATAAATGTTTTGCGATTCAAGCTCACTTAATAGCTTGGTATCTGATTCTCACCGCAACACCAGGGTTGGATACAGACATTGTGGTTCACCGTTTACCGGTAAAAGAAGATTGTCGTCCAAAGAAGCAGAAGGTTCGTCGCATGCGTCCTGAAATGTCAGAGAAGATTAAAGCAGAGGTGATGAAACAGTTTGATGCAGGGTTCTTAGCTGTGACTTCTTATCCTCAATGGGTTGCAAATGTGGTACCGGTACCTAAGAAAGATGGTAAGGTACGTATGTGTGTAGATTACAGGGATTTGAACAAGGCCAGCCCCAAAGATGACTTTCCACTTCCTCATATTGATGTTCTGGTAGACAACATGGCTCAGCATAAGGTATTCTCTTTCATAGATGGTTTCTCTGGTTATAATCAAATCAAGATGGCACCTGAAGATATGGAGAAGACTACATTTGTTACACAGTGGGGCACTTTTTGTTATAAAGTAATGCCATTTGGTTTGAAGAATGTCGGGGAAACATATCAGCATGCTATGGTGGTTTTGTTTCATGATATGATTCATCATTAGATAGAGGTATATGTGGATGATATGATAGCCAGATCCCAGAATGAAGAGCAACATCTTGATCATCTGCATAAGTTGTTTTAAAGGTTGAAGAAATACAAGTTGAGACTGAACCTAAACAAATGCACTTTTGGAGTTAGATCTGGTAAACTCCTGGGTTTCATTGTCAGTGGAAAAGGTATTGAAGTGGGTCCTGCAAAAGTGAAAGCTATACAAGAGATGCCAGCTCCCCGTACTGAGAAGGAAGTTAGAGGTTTCTTGGGACGATTGAATTACATTGCAAGATTTATTTCCCAATTAACTGCTACCTATGAGTCAATCTTCAAGTTGTTGAAGAAAGATCAGGTAATGGAGTGGAATGATGAGTGCCAGACAGCCTTTGATGAAATCAAGAGATATCTGTTGGAACCTCCAATTTTGATTCCACCAGTTGATGGAAGACCCTTGATTATGTACTTAACAGTATTAGACAACTCAATGGGGTGTGTATTGGGGCAACATGACGAGTCTGGTCGAAAAGAGCAGACAATATACTACCTTAGCAAAAAGATTACCGATTGTGAAACAAGATACTCACTGCTCGAGAAAACTTGCTGCGCTTTGGCATGGGCTGCTCGCCGACTAAGACAGTATATGTTGACTCATACTACCTTGTTGATTTCAAAGATGGATCCAATCAAGTACATATTCGAGAAACCTGCTCTCTCCGGACGAATAGCAAGATGGCAAATGATCTTGACAGAATATGATATACAGTACACTACTCAGAAGGCCATTAAAGGAAGTGTTGTAGCTGATCATTTGGCTCATCAAGCAGTGGATGATTATCAGTCAATGAGTTTTGAGTTCCCTGATGAAGACATTATGATTATAACCAAAGAACCTAGACAATATGACGGACCTGAACAAGGATCCCGATGGACTATGGTTTTTGATGGAGCTTCTAATGCACTTGGTAATGGTGTTGGTGTTGTGATCATTTCCCCTGAAGGTTGTTATACCCCAATTACTGCAAGACTTTGTTTCTATTGTACCAATAACATGGCTGAGTATGAGGCATGTATCCTAGGTATCAAAGCTGCCATTGATATGAAGATTCAGTTCCTGGATGTACATGGAGATTCAGCCTTGGTAGTGAGTCAGATTAAGGGAGATAGTGAGTCAGATTAAGGGAGATTGGGATACCAAGCATGAGAATCTCATTCCTTACAGAGAGCATGTGTTGTCTTTGATCCCATATTTTGAAGAGATTACCTTTGGACATATTCCACGAAGAGAAAATCAGTTGGCAGATGCATTAGCCACCATGGCATCTATGTTTGAGATTAGCTGGGATGATGAAGCTCCCAAAATTACTATTCATAGATTTGAGAAGCCTGCATACTGCAATGAGATTGACACTAAAGAAGCAGAAGGGAAGCCTTGGTTCTATGAAGTGAAAAGATATCTTGAAGCTCAGGAGTTCCCTGAAGGGGCGTCTGTCAAAGATAAGAAGTTTTTGAGGAGGTTTTCTGCTAAGTTCTTCTTGAGTAATGGGATTTTGTACAAACGCAATCATGATTCAACTTTGCTTCATTGTGTGGATAAGAAGGAAGCAACATAGATTATGGAAGATATGCATGATGGGATCTTTGGCACTCATTCTAGTGGTCATACCATGGCAAAGAAGATATTGAGAGCAGGTTACTATTGGTCTACCATGGAAGCTGACTGCTATCAACATTCTAAAACATGTCACAAGTGTCAAATCTATGCTGATAAAGTGCATATACCTCCAGCTCCATTGAATGTGTTGACTGCTCCTTGGCCTTTTGCCATGTGGGGCATTGATATGATTGGTGAGATCAAGCCTACTGCTTCTAATGGGCATCGTTTCATCCTGGTTGCTATTGATTACTTTACAAAGTGGGTAGAGGCAGCCTCATTTGCATCTGTTACTAAGAATGTGGTGGCTCGATTCATTAAGAATAATCTCATATGTAGGTATGGCATCCCTGAAAGGATTATCACAAACAATGGCTTTAATCTGAACAACACTATGATTACTGATCTCTACACACAGTTCAAGATTAAGCATCATAATTCTTCTCCGTATCGTCCAAAGATGAATGGGGCAGTAGAAGCTGCTAATAAGAACATTAAGAAGATTCTACAGAAGATGACTGTTACTTACAAAGATTGGCACGAGATGTTACCATTTGCTCTTCATGGCTATCATACTACAATACGTACTTCAATAGGGGCAACCCCATTCTCCTTAGTCTATGGTATGGAAGCAGTTTTGCCCATTGAAGTTCAGATCCCTTCCTTAAGAATCATGAAGGATGCAGGCTTGGAGGAAGATGAGTGGATTCAGGCTCGACTTGACCAGATAAATTTGATTGATGAGAAAAGGTTGGCAGCTGTTTGTCACGGTCAGATGTACCAGAAACGGATGATCAAAGCTTTTAATAAGAAGGTTAAGCAAAAGGTATATCAGGCTGGTGACTTGGTAATCAAGCGTATCATATTACCACAGGGTGATCCTAGGGGCAAGTGGACTCCTACATATGAAGGACCATTTGTAGTCAAAACAGTATTCTCAGGAGGTGCCATGATGCTTACTACTATGGATGGTGAAGACTTCCCACAGCCTGTAAACGCAGACATAGTTAAAAAATACTACGCATAAAAAGAGACCCGCTAGGTTGACTGGCCTAGGCAAAAATAAGGGCATCCCGGCGAACCAAAAGGGTTCGGGCAAAAATTAGGGATATATATATATATATAAAAAATGTACACCCGGCAAGTCGAAAACCTGAAAGGGCGGCTTGGGCAAAAAGGGTATCCCGGTGGATTGAAAACCTGAAAGGGCAATCCAGGCAAAAGTTAGGGATTAAAGCGTATGACTATGTCTCGTTTGGATCACCCATGTAACTCCAACCAGTTGTGCTACTTAACTCAAGCTCGAACAGATAAAAGCTCAATCCAATCGTTTCCGTCTCAACAGCAGAAGATGAGATACTTGAAGATAATGGCAATAGTAGAATTGAAACTCAATAGGATTATTTCTCACATAGCTGTTTTCTTTGTTTTGTAAAAAATTTACGACGAATTCCTCTTACTAGGATTTCTGTCTCCTTGTACAAACTTGCCTATGTGTAGGTCACTTTGTAATATAAATAAAATTTCATCTTGGAATCCAGATTTACTTTTACCCTATTTACATAAGCAAAAACGTCCATTGGTTGTGTTTGAATGTATGTATGCTTTTGAATATGATTGATGTTTACCAGAAATGCATGAAATGCAGTAATAGTATTTACTAAGGACGAACGAGGATGGTAGTTCAACGAAGCTTCGCCGGTTCATCCCCACAAGACAACTACAAATCCCCAGTAGAGCAAATCTATCTTTATAGATACTTCTAATTACGTCTCCCCTTGAATTTATGTCCATCTCTTTTATCCTCAGTCGGGATACTCAGGAACTTATCCCTTCAATAGAAATACGACGAACGAAGACGGGAAGTTATAAATACTATACTATCAAACAAAACGGGAACCAGTACCTCATATTCTTCAGCAACGAATCGGGATTTATTTTCCCTAGCAAGAAGTTGTTATACAAAGATATCCAGACGCTTCAGGCTGCATGATTCATACATACATCATTTATATCATACCATAACATATCCATAAATGCATAATACATTTACTTAGATGCACCATGCCCTGCATGCATACATATTGCATAAACTAACCTTTTCCTTGCAGGATGGTTATATGTAGATGAAATACTATCAACCATCCACAACAGGTCAGAAAAGATCTATACATTACTCAAGATGTCCTTGGAGAGTAGGCAAACGGTCTGTACAAAGATTCATTCCCTAATCCAGGATATTTTCAGGAGATTTAATCCTGACACTCTTTTGTCCTTGGAGAGTAGGCAAACGGTCTGTACAAAGATCCATTCCCTAATCCAGGATATTTTCAGGAGATTTAATCCTGACACTCTTTTGTCCTCGGATAATAGGCAAACAGTCTGTACGAAGATCCATTCCCTAGTCCAGGATATTTTCAAAAGATATTATTTTGTTCTTGGATAGTAGGCAAACGGTCTGTACAAAGATCCATTCCCTAGTCCAGGATATTTTCGGGAGACTTGATCCTGATACTCTTTTTATCCTTAGATATTAGGCAAATGGTCTGTACAAAGATCCATTCCCTAGTCCAGGATATTGTCAGAAGATTTAATCTATTTGTTCTTGGATAGTAGGCAAACGGTCTATACGAAGATCCATTCCCTAATCCAGGATATTTTCAGAAGAGATAATTCTCACCATGTTGCATAAACGATTCAGAGACGGCCTATACGAAGACCTAGTACTGATATCCAGTATCAACATCAAGACATTATCACCTCTTAATATTATGGATGGCATCTATAAGCCCATCTCCAGTTCTTCCAAGTGGCATCTTCGAGCCCACTCAAGCACATACAATTAATTATCATCTTTACTTTACACACCGGCGAGTGCAAATTTTTGGGCTTTTATGTTCAATCCCCTTCAACCTTCCAGGTCACGACTGGCACATATACCAATCTAACCCCCCAGGTTTCAGAAAATTGAACAGGGGCAGCTGTTGCACCCCAAAATTTGCCCTCCCCAAAACAAGACACTATGTACTAAGAGGTTTACAAGGTTCACAAAGTTCACAATACATCTCATGAGGTTCACAAGGTTCACAATTAGTCAGAAAGTTTGACAATTCCCTCAGACAATGCATCCTCCTAAGCAATGCATCTTAAACTAGGGTTTTAACTTTCATCAGGCTAAATGGACTTCCAAGACTTCAAGTGAGCTTCATAGCATCCTATATATGTTCAAGAATCCCCATGTCAAGTTTCAAGACTTTCCCAAAATATTTGCTCAGTCAGATGATCAGATAGGTTAAAATTAGTCAAAAAGTCAAATTGAGGTCAACTGTGGTCAAACCAAAGTCAAACTTCATGATTTTTTGCCAACATCAAGTATATGAGGTAAAATTCATCATTTTATCAAAGGTTGATCATGATTCATCAAGGAGATTTCAGATCATCAAGAATCAGGAGTTTCTAAATTAGGGTTTTCATAGGAAAAGTCAACTGAACTTTGACCAGTCATAAATTTCACATGCTTCATCAAAAGTTTTCCATCCAAAGCTCATTTTGAAGGAAATTGAATTCTCTACAACTTTGTGTCTCACAAGCTAAGCCCAAAAATGCTTCATTTGAAAGGTATGAGCTAAGACATTATAGGTCATTTTAAAAGTCAACAAAAAGTCAACAACTTCCAAAGAGCATAACTTAAGAATGGTAAAGGATATGGACATGAGACCAAAGAGGTTGGTTAGAGGACTCTCTAAGCTTTCTAAAAAGTCCAAGGACACCTTCATAGAATTAAAATTTAAGGATTTGTGACCTTGCAAAGTTGGGAAATTTTTGGGAAGTTTATGAAGCAAATGAGGCCTTAAAACTAATTTTTGCTAAATGAGCCCACCAAATTGCCATCCAATATTTATAATATCATCAAGCACGACCCAACCCATACCTTTTATGATTTTTTACATTTTATTTAATATTTATTTGAATTTTATTCATTAAAATACAAATTAAATTAAAATAAAATATGAAAATCATATATTTGGATGAGATTATGATTCTAGAAGGTCATAAACATCAATTATAGATGATTGATCTGATCCAAATTCGTGCTAGCTTGATTTTGCAATGTTGGATGTGATCTTTTTCAATATTTGAAAGATAGAAACTTCATGATCAAGCAATCTTTAAAAAGCCCATAAATTCATAACTTTTTGACCTAATTTTCATCTCTACATATACTTGAAGACATCCCAATCACAAGGAGACGATTTTGCTGCCTCTAAGAACACTTTCCATACTTCAAAATTTCAAGGAAAAAGAGAGATTCGGTTTTGGACTTAGAGGGACTCAAGACAAAATAAAGGTTGCAAATCATTCCTTGAAGATCACTGAATGTTTCTGGATCATAAAACCATCCATTCATGCACTGAATCATGCTAACCGAATCATCACATTCGTGTTTTTTTTTAATTTTCGATTTCATATATTCATGTAATATAAATTGTTTTTGATCATTGATACTTGTTTGTGAAGGTGTCTGGAATGTTTCTACGTGTTTGGATTGAGTTTTCATTACAGGTTGAAGAATTCACCATGGTTAGGGTTTCGGCCTCTCGTTTGGGGTTTCATGATAAACCAAATATAAATGACTTTTAAGAACATAAGAAGATTGTATGATTCATAAGGACCACATTGCACTAATCAATTTGAATAAATTTTACTGTTTTCTTGCTGTTTGAGTTTCTTAGGTCAAGAACACGCAAGAAAATTCGCAGGAAAAGTTGTATGAAAATTCGCAGGTAATCTGAGGAAGAAGATGATCCATTGGCGCCATCTGGAAAATTCAAATTGTAACTTAATATTTTTAGAATTTGTTTATATTATATTTCAACTAACGCGCTTGGCTCAGCTGGTTTGTGTGTTTGTTTGTAAACGAATGGTCCTGGGTTCAAACCTCCCCCAGGCCATTTTGTTTTGTTTTTATTTTTGGTGTTTTTGCAGGTTAACAATAAAACAATTGTTGCCCCAAACCTTATCACATGCGCGCGTTTGGCCTGGTGGTAGCAGTGTGAGTCCAGGGGAGGCAGGACCTAGGGCTTGGGTTCAATCCCTGCCCAGGTAAGTTTTTTTTATTTCATTTTCTCATTATTTTGTTTTATTATTTTGTTTTATAATTAATTCTAATTATATTTCTTATAAGAAAATTATATTTAAATAATAATATGTAAATATATATATATAACTTCATATTTTCTAAAAAATCCCTAATTTATTTTCTAAACTTTAATTTTAGTTTATATTTAATTTGAAATGTGTTTATATTATTATTGTACATTTTTTTTAAATAATTTAATTAGTTAATTATTAAAATATTCAAACCCTAATTTTAATTTCCTAAATTTCTAACCCTAATTTCTCACCTTAATTATTTTATTTAACTTAAATATTAAATTTAATCAATTTCTCTAATATATAACTAAATAATTAATCATGTTTTTGTTTTGTAAATTATTATTATAATTGTTTATTATTATTAGTACCTTATTTTTCTTTTTAAATTCTTCAAAATTATTTATTTAACTTAAAAATGTTCTCTTAAATTCTACATATTCTTGTATATTTGTGCTAACCTCTTCCTCTTATGATTATTTTTGTTTACTAACCCTTTTAATTGTTAATTTTTTATTATATATTTATTATTCAATTGTCTTTATTATAATGTAACTGCGAAAGCCTTGTAATAGTCGTAGTTTATTATTGTTTTATTGTTTATAAATATTCTTGCCATGGTTAGTAACTATAGGGAGTGATAACATGTTTGTAAATTAAAATTAATTTAGAATGACTTGCTTGATAAGATAAATACATGAATATGAACACTCACACACGTAAGTCGATCTTTGATCGCCATCTCTCACTTTCTAAGGTTATCCCTCATGTTGCCTAACTATAAGGTCAAGTAAGGTGTCTTAAAGCAAAGTCCCTCTTCATAAAATATCATCAAGTCCCTTTAAGATTATAAGATCAAGTCCCCTCGATGTTGCCTACGGTAAATGATCTTGTCCCTTCGAATAAAAGATGATAAGTCCCTTCGTATTGCTAAGACACCTTACAATTGCCTAAACACAGATGTCCCTTCACATGTCCCTTATAACATCCAAGGTAATGACTACTTATTCCTTAATAATAGGGATAGTCTTACCATTGAAAAGACATATAAGAACAGTAAAGATTTAGCATAGGGTAGGTTCCTCTTAAGTACTTGCTCACTTCTTCAAAATACTTCATTACACTTCACATTTCAAACAAATTTTCAAAACAAAGTCTTTATATACATCCATACGAGGATCATTATAAAGTACTTAGAAAATTTTTAATCACACACTACACCTTTCTCAAAAACAATTTAAAGTGAGCTAAGTAACAAAGAGCCCATGGATAACCATGGATATAAAGGGTGCTAACACCTTCCCTTTATATAACCTACCCCCCGAACTCAAAATCTTTTTAAGGTCTTTCCTTTTCTTTTATGTTCTTTCCTTTTGGATAAAATAAAAGTCGGTGGCGACTCTTGCTATCCGCAACATTTATAGAAAAGTCAGTTCTCCCACCGTGTTACACTACCCAAAGTTACTCTATGAGATCCCAACTTTGGAAGAAGAGGTTGTAGAAGAGCTCTCTTTAGGAAATGCTGCTTATGTGATCACTTATCCACCTTGACTACTCGGGTGTGTTCTTTCCTTTCTCTCCCTCTTATTTTATATTTATGTCCTTTCATCGAGGACAATGCTTGTTTTAAGTGCGGGGGAGGGAATAATTTATTTTCTTTGTTTTTGTTTTGTTTTTTGTTTTGTTTTAGAAACACTAGACATTTTTGTTGTTGAAAGTTTTAGGCTATAGATTGTTTTGAGGTTAGTTGTGGAGACTTGGGAAAAGTTCACAAGACCGGTATCGTTTTAACACCTTAAGTCTTCTGAATATGGAAATCATTTTGAATACTTGTTATGTCATAGCCTTGAGTTCTCATCCTTTAATATCTCTTAAGTAGTTTATCTAGCAGTCAGCACCATCTAGAAATCACACACTAAGTAATTAAGCTGATGCAAATAAGTGAATGATCTTGCGCTTAATAAGAAATCTGAATAGGAATCCACCTTTTAAGTTAGGTGATCCTCACCCGGTCATTTAGCCTAACGGATGTGAAACCTTAAAAAAAAAAGGAAAGAAAAAATTTTGTAGTTACTAAAGTAACTTTAAAATATTGTCAAGTATGAATCATAATCACTAACAGGCTTATTTACCATGTGTATGAATAGATAACGGGCTTAATGTGATTGCGCTAGAATGAAAGAGAGAAAAATGGAGGATGAGTAAGTTAGACTTAGGCATAATAACATGATTCAAAATGGCTTGTATATGATGGGGGCTTATGACCGCAAAATTGTGGATTTGTGTTCTTACGATATCCTTAGTGTGTAAGATTAGTACTTATCGATGCTATCTTAATCGAAGAAGAGTTTGTAGCCTAGAATGAGTATCTGAATGATGTTGTGTTTCTTGAGTCTTGAGTTTATTTTTGCTCGGAGTGCAAAAGTTCAAGTGTGGGGGAATTTGATCAGTGCATTTTGATGCACATTCTACCATGTTTGCACTTAAGTATTTCTTTGGTTTTCTTTGTTTATTTTTATATTTTAATTTGTTTTTCTAATTTACTTTATTTTTGGCTTAATTTAATTTTCGTACTTAATTTTCAGCTTTAACAGCTTTTACGGAAATGATCATAACCGGAGTTCCAGGAATCTGATTGAGGCGTTCTACCATTCGACGGAAAGCTAAGAGAGAGAGCTACAACTTTCGTGTTGGAGTCAAAGTCAGATTCAGAGTCATATTTTCCAGAATTTCGTTTGAAGCTGCTGCGTTAGTTTTATTTAGTTTCGGGTCATTTAGAATTGGGCATAGGTAATGTATTTGACCTAGTTGGGTTGTAAACGGGTTTTTTAGGTTTTTCTATTTAACCTAGCAGCCGCAGCTGCTCTTTTACACATTTTTTTTACGAATTTTGTTTTGCTTTACGATTCATGGATAACTAATCCCAAGGCAAAATCCTGCCGATTACAGGTTCCATCATACTTTGAGGTTATTATAATTTTCAATCCAAATTCTATTCCTTTCAATGTTGTTATGTGATCATTGTTTGCTTAATTCGATTATCATATATTAGTGTTGATTTAATTTGATTGTTGTATGATCCTTTACCGTAGTCACGTTAGCATTTGCTTAATTCGTTATCGTGTTTGCTTAATTCACGAGAGCTTAAATCTGTTTGCTTAATTCAGATAATAGGAACATACATCAAATAAAACCAGTTGCGCTTGTCAATGAGTTTTATAATCAAATAGGAATAGATAATCCGCTTGGGAGGTTGAAATTATAATAACCGATGATAATTCGGAACCCAAATCAGTAGGATTAGCCGTTTTACTTTATTCCATAATCACTTTTTATTTTAATTGCTTTTTCTTCCGTTTTGAATCAAAATCGAAAACACCCCATAAATCGTTACTATTGTTAGTTAATAAGATCAAGAATCCTTGTGAGACGATTCGAGTCATTGTCGCTATACTACGTTTTCAAAATTACTCGTTTTTTATCCGTGCGCGACACGCGGATCAATGACTAATTGAATGATCTTTGCCTTGTAAATTGTCTATTGCTTGACCTTATTTTGAGCATTTTTGTAAATTACATTAGGCATATCTTTAGATCATGTTGAGCCAATGACCTCACCTTTCCATGGTTAAAATATCATGATTTTTCAAGGCTTGTAACTATTTTTCATGGATAATTGTTTGCATGCCTAGAGTTTTTGATGTATGTCTAGGATTAGGTTAACTTGATGCCTTGGTAAGACTTGTCTTAAGACAAATTTCTTGGTATGTTTAGACATATTCAATGTGATTTTTTGTGAACCATTGTGAATCTTTTACATTTATGTTTTGATCATGATTCATGTGTTGACTTTTAATTCATTGTTGCATACTCTATGCTTGTTCAATGTTCATCTAGTGATTTCTTTTTAAGGATGCATTTATGCAATTCATTAGGGATAATTGGATAATTGTCTTACACTTTATATGACATGAGGTAAAGCCTTAGGGTCTCACTTTATAGGTTATTTTACATGCTTCTAATTGGAGTTGTGCTTGCACAAATTTGAACATGATTGTACATCAAACTTTGACAACTTCACTTGAGCTTTTGTGTGCCTCATTTAGCCAATATTTTTTAGATTCAAATGTGATAATTTATAAGTCATTCACTACTGACTTTTATGCCTAGGTACTCAGTTTACATTATCTTTTCATCCTTTTACATGTTTAAGACTTCACATGATCATAAAAGATAATTAGTGTTAACTTTGGTTCCTACTTGCACTGGTCTTTGAAAGTGTGTTACCATAACAACTTTGTGAGATATTGATGTCCATCCTAAATTTTAACTACATATACATTGGCTTAATCATGAGTTAAAGTTTCTAATCACCTTTTATAAGTCCATTGAGTACCTCTAATTGACCTTTTATACATGAACACTTGTGTTACTTTCATTTGTCATTTACACTTGTATGATTTCTATTCATCTCATATCTCATCTCTTATTCATTTCTTCTTTAAGGAGATTGATTCATCTAATGTTTACTTGCGTGTGACACAAGTTCCCTTAGGGCTCCTAGATTAAATGTAATTTTTTATTAGATTAAAAGTAGGATAGAAATTAGATAGGAAATACAAGAATGCTAACATATGTAGGAATCCCCTTTCATCCTCAACTATAGGATCAATCAATGCATGATAACTTTTAGGATGGAAATTCCCTTAGACTTTTCTGTTAACCCTTTGAGTCTCTCACCTAACTCTTAAACACAAGTCTAAATACTTAATAAGTAATGTGTGTATAGTATGCCACGATTTTCCAGTACATGGGAAATGATGAGCGGGTAAATACCTTACCTCTTCTAGGTTACTTTGTGTGCGAGACTCCTGAATCGTTATGCAAAGTATTCATTCCTATCGTCATAAACATTAATGTTACACATACGACAAATAAAACAAATCAAAACATTTATTTTAAAAGACATAAAAAATCAATCGTATTTTCTCTTATCATCTCATCACTGTTGCAGACGTAAGGATATGTTAAGTTTGTTCTACCGCAAACAGGTAAACGCATAAGTCTTGATTCAGTGAGCGACAACACCTAACTGTTAGAATGCGCACTTTGGCACTGTCCACTAAAAAAACACCAAAAATTATTAGTCATCCGTAATGAGTCGAACTACGACACTCTGATTCTTCATTGGTTAATGGATATACGTAGGCACGAGACGCGATGTCTTGGCAAGCACATTTACAAACTTCCCTTTTCTGGTTAGAACTGCGTTGAATCTGATTCTCATTCCCAATGAGATCCGTAGGCTGAGATGTGATATCCTCTCGAGTCAACTTCCTTCTTTCCTCCTTTTTCCTCTTTGTCTCATTCCATTTCCTTAATTTAAGCAGATGGAGCTTCATATATCTACACCCTTTGAGCAAAACAACAAGCGTGAATCTCATAGAGTACGATGGACACAAATGGGTGCTTATACATTCTCTTCGTGTAATCGACTCCCGAGTCCGAACTTGGTTGCGATGACCTTGTATTTACTTTCTCTTAGGTTTTCTTCGATCATCTCCTTTCCTCGTTGCGATAAATAATGTATCGATGACGACTCTCTGTTTTTTTGTGCTGGTTGTTTTTCGCATTGCGACAAATATGTGTGTGTGTGTGTGTGTGTGCGTGTGTGTGTGTGTGAGAAAAAACCAGCAAAAAAGATTTTTAGCAAAAAATGCAAGTTTGGAAAATTAGAACATAATGTATTGACTTCAAATATGAATGAGTCAATATATAAGGCAGATGAGTCGATACATAACACAATGGAGTTTATACATCAAGGGTAGAGAATTTGTGTTTTGAAAAAATCTTCAGAAGGAGTCGACTCCAAACACAGGGGATTCGACTCATCAACCTGATGTATAGACACATACAATCAATGCATTGATACGTTAAGGATATGGATTATTAGGTTTGAAACCCTTCAGTCGGAGTCGACTTCAAACATGAATGAGTCGTCTCATTCACATGATGTATTGAACCATAAGACATGTGTATCAATGCATTAAGGACAAAACTTATTCCTTTTAAAAACTACTCAGTATGTATCGATACATACCAAAAGTGTATCGATACATTGACAAGTTTTTCATGAAAATTCATAATTTTTGCATGTAATGACTTATTTAATATGTTTTTTAAATGTCTTATTATGATGATGCACATCTAGACATAGACAATAAGATTAAATATACACAAAGAACTAAGTAACCTAGTTTTAATATCATTCAAAACATATCTAAGAGACTAGTGCACTCTCATTCGAGAGAGAGAGAGAGAGAGAGAGAGAGAGAGAGAGACTTCTGTTGCACCTCATGAGCCTTAACATGCAACAATAAACTTTGTACAATGGCCTAGTAGTAATACATCATTCTATTTTGAATGAGGAAATGGAGATGTTAGTGTAAATGCAGTGTGAGGAACACGTACCCTATAATATGATGATGAAGAGAATGATGAAGGTGATTAAGGTAGAGATGACAATGAGACAAACAACTAGAGAGATTTGCCAGTGCAACATTGACAATATCATTGTGAAGTTTCTACAACTTTATCCTTTTCATTTTAGTATTTCTTGATAAAATTCGGTTAGATTTATGTTTTAGAATCACTAACATTGTCCATGCATAAAGGAATTAGGCGTGTTAGTCATTTTTTTTGTACTAAGTAAATGAACATACCCAGACTTCCAACATTTAATGAATATTTTGATGATGTTTGAATGTTGTTACGGCACAAAAAAAATACCCGAGCAGATAGATCCTCGAAATTAATAAGAGTTGTCACTAAAATTTATTTTTAAGAGGAAAAATGTTGATAAATTTTAAAAGAATAAAAATATGGTCATCGCAACCAAATTCAGACTCGAGAGTCGATTATGCGTGGGAAAAGTATTAGCGTAATATGTTTATGATTTCTTCTAATTATTTTAGAATATTTACAATAGAAAAAAATTAAAAATAAATTTTTAATTAAAGTGTTTAACGAAACGTTGAATTTCATTGCTACGAATTCTCAAATGCGACCAGAAATTCAAATCTAAATAATTCTGATAAAAAACAAATAGATATTTTTATTAGTATAATTTATCTATAACGACTCATATTTAATAAATAACTAATATAGTTATATAAAAATATTATTTAATTATTGAAATAGTATAGTTTAAAAATATTCCAACCATTTATGAACTCATGTTTGTTTGAATGCAGCGATAGCTTTTTGGTTGTTGAATAGTCAATTTCATTAATAAAAGTAGTCCTTGTCAATTTTGATGTTTTAAATATATCATGATTCATGACACTCACTTTGTGAATGCATGAACATTATTGTTATTACCTCGTATGTTTTCCGTTCTAAAATAATTTATAATTTAATATAGAATAAAAAAATATTAATAAAAATGAGATATATACTTAAGAAAATCATTTTATAAAAATATTTAATTAAAATTAATGTAATAGATAGTATAATTATAAAAAAAATATTTTAATTATTTAAAAAAAAATATCAATCATTTTAAAATAATTTATTTTACAACTTTGTTGGTTGTTTTAGAATGAATTGACTCAACATGAACATGAACATGAACATGAAATATCTGTTAAATACATCATAAAATTTTGGATGGAATGACTTTTCCATATATAAGCATTAATGAGTAATTAGCGAACAAAGACAAACGTTTTGTTTTATAATAATAGTAATATTGATGACAAATCTTGTCGATATTAAAGCCAAATAAAGTCAAATAAACTTACTCAAAACTGATACAGCTAATGAATACTAGGAGAGAGATGTGAAATGTCTATTGAAGACTAAGAACATAGAGGTGTGGAAAGATAATTGATTGTCTCCTTTCAATGGATACCTACCATGACTTTGACAAGACCATCTATGATGGGAGATTATTCCTATATTTAGCAAGGTGATAGAAATCTCATTTATTAACTATTTTTTATTCATCTGCCCTCTTATGTGGTTATTAATGATGTGAGACTATAAACTAGTTCACACAAATTAATATGGCTCGATATTGGACATCGGTCGGTTTGGATTGGATTCAGATCCAATATATCAATTCGTTTGAAACCATGGATTCATTTCTTAGGCACAATTCCGATTGATTTTTTGTCGGTTTGATTGGATTGGGTTTAATCGGATTATCGGTTAAAATAGATCGGTTTTGTCGGTTAATTGATCTTTAATTTTCATTAAAAAATTCTGCTACATTTTAATTTTTATAAAATAAAACAATATGAAATAAATATTTTGGGCCTTCAAAATATTACAAAGTATATTCACATGGCCTAATTTACAATCATCTAAATCAACTTTCATCAAATTGTATATCATAAAAAATAACACAGCCTATTACCATACACTAGTGAGAATAGTGTTGCCCCGGTTGACATGTGTACGGATGTCCGGTACCCATGCAATGTGAATGGAAACATCTCTTGTCAATCTTTATATGTCACAACCATCTTTTGTACTATCTTCTTGATGTTCTTGTTGGCCGCCTTGACGGTGCCATTCATCTTCGAGCGGTACAGAGAAGAGTTGTGATGTTCGATTTTGAAATCCCGACATAGATCTGCCATTATCTTGTTATTGAGATTGAAACCTTATCAGTAATGATTTTCTCGGGTATTCCGTATCGACAAATGATACCCTTCTTTATGAATCGGGCTACAACCTGCTTAGTGACATTAGCATAAGAAGCTGCTTCCACCCACTTGGTGAAGTAGTCAATGAGAATCAGAATGAAGTGATGACTGTTTGAAGTGGTGGGCTCGATCTTTCTGATCATGTCGATGCCCCACGTGGCAAAGGGCCAAGGAGAGGACATGACACTCAACGGATTGGAAGGCACGTGCACCTTATCAGCATATATTTGACATTTATGGCATTTACATGAGTATTTGTAGCAATCAGATTCCATGGTTATCCAATAATACCCCGACCTCAAAAGTTTCTTCGCCATGGCATGTCCTCCAGCATGGGTACCGAAGGATCCCTCGTGAACATCCTGCATTAACATGCTTGATTCGTGTCTATTCACGCATCTGAGCATAACCATGTCGAAGTTCCTTTTGTATAGCACATCATCCTGATTTAAGAAGAAACCTCCAGCCAACCTCCTCAAGGTCTTCTTATCTTTGTTGGATGCCCTTGTTGGGTATTCCTGACATTTCAGGAAGCATTTAATATCATAGTACCAAGGCTTATTGTCGTCAGTAACATCGGTTGCAAACACATAAGCGGGCCTTTCGAGATGAGACACCATAATTCTGGGCACATAGTTCCATTGTTGGACTTTAATCATGGAGGACAAGGTTGCTAAAGCATCAGCGAATTGATTCTTGTCACGAGGTACATAATGAAGCTTTATCGTCGTGAAGAATATCAACAACCTCTTGGTGTAGTTCCTGTATGGAATCAAATGTGGTTGATGGACAATACACTTTCCGTTAACTTGATTTATGACCAAAGCTGAATCATCGAAGATATCGAGGGTCTTAATTTGTAAATTAATCGCCTCCTCAATCCCCATTATGCAAGCTTCATACTCTGCCTCATTATTAGTGCATTCAAACATCAACCGAACATTGCGGGGCATGTGAACTCCTTTTGGTGTGATAATGACGGGACCAACTCCGCTGCCATTCATGTTAACGCCCCATCAAACATCAGACTCCATTTGGATTCAGGGTCTGGCCCCTCCTCTGGGAGTGGTTCTTCACAATCTTTAGATTTGAGGAACATGATGTCTTCATCGGGGAACTCAAATTTCATTGAATGATAGTCATCAATTGGTTGTTGGGCCTGATGGTCTGACAATACACTTCCCTTGATGGCTTTCTGAGAAGTATATTGGATATCGTATTCAGTCAAGACCATCTACCAAAGGGCAACCCTTCCGGTTAGTGCTGGTTTCTCGAAGATATACTTGACAGGATCCATCTTTGAAATCAAAAAGGTCGAGTGAGTAAGCATGTATTGCCTCAATCGCTTAGTAGCCCATGCCAATGCATAACATGTCTTCTCAAGCATTGAGTAACTGGACTCACAATCTTTGAACTTTTTGCTCAGGTAGTAGATGGTGTGCTCTTTCCTACCTGTCTTGTCATGTTGACCGAGAACGTAACCCATTGATCCTTCAAGTACTGTAAGATACATAATCAAAGGCCTCCCCGGAACCGGAGGCATGAGGATTGGAGGTTCTTGTAAATACTCTTTTATTCTGTCGAAATCCATTTGACAGTCATTGTTCCACCTGACGGCCTGATTTTTTTCTCAAGAGCTTGAATATTGGTTCGTACGTAGCTGTTGGGTGAGATATGAACCGTGCAATGAAGTTCAATCTACCTAAGAAGACACACACTTCTTTTTCAATTTTAGGCTCAGGTATTTCTTGAATAGATTTTACCTTTGCAGGATCAACCTCAATCCCTTTTCGCTTACTATGAAACCCACCAGCTTACCGGAGCACACTCTGAAGGTGCATTTGTTTGGATTCAACCATAGTCTGAACTTTCATAGCCTGTCAAACAACTTGGATAAGTTGACTAGGTGCTCTTCCTCTGTTTGTTACTTCACAATCATATCATAAACATAGACTTCAATGTCATGATGAATCATATCATGAAAGAGAGTCATCATTGCCCGTTGGTAAGTTTCCCCAGCATTCTTTAGACCGCACAACATCACATTATAGCAGAAAGTTCCCCAAGGGGTGATGAATGTAGTTTTCTCCATATCATCTGGCGACATTTTGATTTGGTTGTAGCCCGAAAAGCCATCCATGAAGGAAAACACTGAGTATTGAGTTGTGTTGTCGACCAACACATCAATGTGAGGGAACGGTAAATCTTCCTTGGGACTAGCTCTGTTCAAATCTCGGTAGTCAACACACATCCAAACATTACCATCTTTCTTCGGTACCGGCACGATGTTGGAAACCCATGGTGGATAACTCGTAACAGCCAAAAACCCAACATCGAACTGTTTCTGGACCTCTTCCTTGATCTTAAAAGACAGAGGGATTCCTCGTTTGTTCTATACTTGAGCATCACATTGGTGTTTATTAATCGAGTTTCAAAAAGGTGCTCCTCGTCGTCAGATAAGACGGGATTATCTAGCCGATCCACACAAAGGGAAGGGGTAAAGCTCTAGACATAAGCCACTAATTTTTTATAGGCCACATATCCTCGGGCCCCATATTTTCAGGCTTCACGAAAAGAACCGGTATGTGCCACGGTTGAAATGAGCTTGCTGCCACTCGAGCGGGATGGTCGAAACAAGACGCTTTTCTCCTTGGGCATCTCGTTGTTGGGAATATATGTTGTACAAAGCCCGCGCGGTGAGAGGTTTTACCGTGTACCACCTATCTTGAAATTCTGGACAAAATCAACGTAAGTTTTAAACATCCTCCTCGGCTGCTTAAACGAAACCCAGTTATGCTGCCCGTTCACGCTCGACCGTTGCAAATGGAAAACCCAGAAGAGGAGAGGCATTGTGTAACCGATTTCAAGGAGCTGACACACCAGTTTGAACGCCTGAATGAACGTGATAGCATTTGGATGTAGCTAAGAGGGGGATAAGTTAAGCCATCTGAAGATGACCGCCTGGAAGCTAGTGAAAGGAAGACGGAGCCCCGCCTCTGTAAAAGCGAATTCATACATGGGAAAGCGTATTCCCCAGAAAACCAAGCAAATCCGCTGCTCGGGGAGAGGGGCATAGCATTCCCAGTTCTGAGGGGCTGCTGGGGCCAAGTCTTCCACGAATGTATGGGCGGTGCGAGAATCGAGCACGAAGCGGGAGCCCGTTTCCAGCAGTTCTTCTCCGACCCAAAAGAAATCGGGTGACACGGGAACAACAGACCTGCTGCCTACATCACATTCTTGTTCAACCAAATCCTTCTCGTCCACCTTTATGTCGATGTCGTCCACAAGGACATCCTCGACTCTTCTTTGCGGGTCCACGTTACCTAAAAATCAGAGGAAATTGTGAATTTGACGTCGTATCAAATCCACCATTCCACCGCAGTTCAAGTGAAAGGGTGGGGGCCATAGCCGAGGAAAGAAGCGTCTGGCACATTCATCAGAAATTCATAATAATGCTCGGGACATTCATCGCAGATTCATAAGAATGATCGGGACATTCATCACAAATTCAGAGAATGCCCAAGACATTCATCACTAATTCATATGGTGCCCTGGATATTCATCAGAATTCCCATAATCGACACCCGAGGATGGTCCTCCTCGACGGTTTTTAGGGAACTTCCACCAGCAGATCCGTATTAATTTGTCGAGGAGAGGCCTCCTCGGCTAATCCGGCGTGAGAACCTACCAGGAAAAAAATCTCAATAAACCCTACTGTTACTAGAAAGAGAGGAACTTACTTGACATGTTCGCTGACTGAGAAATGATATGGTTGCAGTGACGACGGCGAAGTATTTTCCGACAAGGGCTTGAGAGCGTCCGATGAACTTCTAAGGAGACTAGAGAAATGAGAAAAAGAAGTGAAGGGAAACCCTCACCCCTTACTCTTTTATACTCCCCCATACGGGAAGGCGTGCCTAGCCTTCATTGTCTAGGCTTCCTAGATTCCCCTAGGCAGTCATAGGCATTTAATGCGCCGTTTCACATAAAACGAAGTGATGCTCATTAATTGCCATCATGGCGCGAAACGAAGAGACAGACATGTCACCCTAGGGAACTCCAAAGGCCAACAAACTGCGCTCTTCGAAATACCGGGCATGCCCATCCTCGACACCGTAGAAATGCAAAAGAAGCCTCGTGCACAACTATCCTCGAGCATGAAAACCACCTCGACAAACTAAAACTCCAACAAAGGCTTTTCCCATACCACCTTCAACAACCCCCGATGGATATGGGAAAATGTCATCGACATCCATCAATCTTATTACCAGCAAACCGCCTACCCGACCATACTTATCCTTAAATCATCACTTCGTATCAGAGTTGCGACTTGGGGGGCTCCTGTTCTGGAATGGGCCTGCGCAGTATGTGTCAAATAGAAGCCTAGTTTGTTGGGCACGACCTATGGCCTAATACATATGGGCGTGGGAAGAGCGTCTTCCCCACGTGCCCCATCTCCTCAACTGTTCGTTCTTATCTCCCGATTTCAATGGGCAGTTGGACCAAGGGCAAGACCACATGCTAGGTCTTATCTGCTCCCACACAATCCTTGGTAGTTTTTCCTTAGGCCTAGCTAATCCAATCCATGAGAAGAATATTTACCCAGCACCTGAGACATATTATAAATACCCTCTTTCACTAGAGGGTCAGGTATTCTACTTCTTTACTACTTTTTGTACTTGCGCTCCATAACCCTTTCTCACTTTGGCATCGGAGTACCTTGCAGGTACACCCCCCAGTTTACCACCGTAGTTGTTCATCACTGGAAGGTTCCTCCTGATCAGGTCAGATCAGAAAGCAACACTTCATAAGTTTGTTGTCTTATCAACTACTGAAGCGGAATATATTGCCCTAACTGAAGCTGTGAAGGAAACATTGTGGCTTGAAGGTTTTGCAAAGGAGCTAAAAAACTTCAAGGTCGATTTATCACTGTTAAATGTGATAGTCAATGTAACACCCATATTACCCCACAGAATTATAAATAAAAATCAGAGTTATTAAATTTCACCGAAATATTTTAGTGTCACATTCATCTTAAATCACACGACTCAAAAGATACGTTTTACAAAAATAATTCAACTCGCAGCGGAAATTTCAAAATAAGATATAAAGTATTATCTCGATTACAAAATGTTTTCTTAAAGGTAAATAAATAAGCAACAAATGTCCCGTCCCTACACCCCCAAAACACGTATCAAAGTCG